>JAMJFZ010001089.1:6472500-7072500 GCA_026225945.1 Cricetomys ansorgei | reverse complement strand
CCTAGAAGCCATCTCCCTTATCAGATTGACAGTGAGCTATCTGATAGGCTACCTCAGTATTGCAATGCATGTGTTCAAATAGCCTGTTGTTTTGCTTAATAGCACCAGAGTGCAACAGTAGTAAGACAGAGAATTTTATTACAGTGTGTTGTTACAATCTTTCTGGCTTTACTGTGTTTCCGTTAAGCATCTTACTGCATCTAACAGAAGCTAAACTGTATCGTAAGTATGTGTGCTCAGGACTAGATACTATCTGTGGTTTCAGGCAAGCCACCAGGGGAGGGGATGGGACCCAGCTACTGGACATACCTTTACTATTCTCAGGCTGGGACAAATACATGCCAGGCTAATCTTAAGTATCACAAGATTTACTACCTCTCAGGCCTGCGTACATTAAGTAGCTATGGGGGTCAAAAAGGAAAGGCATGGGTCTAGAAGTCAGGAGAGGCTCCTGTCCTGCCTCTGCCATTAAACAGCTCTCATGCAGGCAACAGTGACAGAGTGGTACTCCAGAAACTCTAAAACCAAGCAGTCTCAGAGGCTAGGATGCTTCCAGTTCCGTTTGTTTTTCCTATTAAAGTAGAACATACATAAGACTGTTTTCCAAAGATCAGCCTCTTGCCTCTTAGATACAATACTAAGAAAAGAGTAACATCACACTTGCTAGTTTGTACAAAGAATAGAAATGAGAGCTTACTTCCCTTTAGTGTGGTATTTAATGAACTCAAATTCCCAATACCTAGATTTCTGTAATTCTTTCAGCCATAATCCAAAATAGTCTGGTTTTATACTTTGCTTCTTTTTATTATCTGTTTTACTTACAAGTTTGCTATGATGCCAAATAAGCCTTCTGAATTAAAAGTACATGTTACAATCAGGAAAAAAAAAAAAATGTAAGGACTTTCTCACATGTTAGCTACCAAACAGAAACTCACCCTTCAATGTCTTTGTCTATAAAGTGAAGGCAAACAATCCCTCAAAAAACTGGTGAAAAATCAAATAAAGAACATGAAAGCCAGTACCAAATACAACTGCATTTAATGTGCATTTGCCTGTCTTCAAAGTCTGTGTGTCGACTGTCTACAAAGGTTGCCTAAGCACCTCATTCCTACTTTAATGGCACATTTACTCCAAGAGACCTAGATGCAAAAGAACTCAGCAGCATGTTTAAGTCCTGCCTTAGGTACTATTCACGATCTCACCTCAATAAACATGGATTCAGCACTTACTATGTGCAAGATTTTATTATGCCAGGACTTGAGGGATCCAGAAATGAACAAGACATGGACCTTACTCTCAAAACACTCAGGCTAGAAGAGACAAAAATTGTAATGAATTAAAAATAGAAGTAGGTACAAGGAACAGAAGTAGCAAGGTGGAGTAAAATATTCACCCTGCCTGAGGGAGCAGAGGACGAAGCAGAGTAAACAGCTATGCAGAGAGAAAAGGGAAGGCGTTATGTAGGCAGATTTGCTCTGAGGCCTCATTTGATGACAGTACGACTTAGGTCAGTTTAATTTGCTGAACTGGTGTGTGCATGTGTGTGTGTGTGTGTGTGAGAGAGAGAGAGAGAGAATGTGTGTGTATGCACTTTGCAGAGTTACTAAGATTTGAAATTATATACAGAAAGAGTAACACACAGGAGGCACTCACTAAATGGTGGGCTTGTCTTAGGAGCTGTGTTTGCTTGCTTGTTTTGAACAGACTAAGCTGTAAATGGCACAGCAGACAGCATCTCTTGACTATGCATCAAGCTACATATGGGACACAGGGAATCATAGGCTGCCACTTTCTGGAAGCAATTATTAGGCTAATAATGGAGATAACTGAAGCTCTCTGGGATTGATATCTGCTATTACTAATCAAATATAAGTTGTGGAGCTGAAAAACCATTATGATGAGAATCTTAAACGTTTTAAAATATTGTTAAATTCTGCCAATAGGTCCACTATATTTACACTTACTCTAAGACTCAACAAACTAACTTTCTGTACAATACCTTGATAAACCAAGCTAGTCATTAATAAAGGCAATATATAGTCTTACTAAGTGTTTATCATTATACCTTAATAAATGATTCATATTTTGGAAATATAAAACTGTGGATAAATATGCACATCATAAGTGAGATAAAGGAGTCTATCTTGAAATGATCTTTATGTGGATTAACTTTATTCATAACGATAAACATGCAACTAAGTAGAGTCTGCTGGATCCAGTCTCCTTTAATCGTGTAGTTTCCATATATAAGGAATTAAGTACCCTGAAAATTACCCTGGTAGTACATAATTCCATTACATTTTTCTCTTTGAACACGTAAATCCCGTATCATGCCAGATTTTACCTATAAATATATGCATATGTATACTATATGCCATTAATGTGATATCTCAGATTTTGAAATATTAAATGTTCAATTGGAGTCTTAGACATTTTAAAGAATTGAGTTTTTGTTTTGAGGCTTTTGTTGTTTCGGAAAAACAGTCACCTGAACTCAAACTGTTAACCCTGTCGCTTTCCTGTCAATATTATTACTCTTTAGAAGCTATTTTTAAAACTCAGAACTCAGAGAATAAGCACTTCCACATAAAGAAAACCAGAAGTTTCTTCACAAAGCAAACCTACACATTAGATGAAAATATTGTGTACTAATGCTCACTCTAGCAACCACAGACTGATGCTATAAAGTAGCTAAGCCTGATTCCCAATCGCCTTGATAAATGAAGGGAAATACACAGAATTCTCGAATGTCACACACTCAGCAACTTGAGGCCAGGAGACACAGACAGACAAAAGGAGATAGGACAGAAAAAGACACAGACAACTGTTTCGACTGCTCTGGACCTCGGCCCAGCCCCTGACCCACTATAATCTATTTAATCATCATCGCTCTCTCAAAAAATGAAAAAAGAAAAAGAAAAAAGACAGAAAGAAAGAAAAGAAAAGAAAAAAGAAAAAACGAATGGTCCGAGCAAATAGATCTCCATGAGCTGGGAATGTAAGTGCCGCATACAGTTTGAAATCTGTCAGCAAGGAAAGGAGCTAAACCAAGAAAGAAAGAATAAAAAAGATGGAAACTGCAAGAAGCGGGGTGTGTGTGTGTGTGTGTGTGTGTGTGTGTGTGTGTGTCCGCCGGAGGAGGGGGGTAAATGACAGAAACGCGAACTGTGTGTGTGTGTGTGTGTGTGTGTGTGTGTGTGTGTGTGTGTGTCCGCGGAGGAGGGGGGTAAATGACAGAAACGCGAACTGCGATCCAGACTGGGCACCGGCGCGACTCGTGCTCCGGCAGCCCGTGCCGGACAGAGGATGCGGACACCACGAACACTGGTGGAGTGGGTCGTCTCCCCCCGCCCCCGTCCCCTCGGCCCCGCGCATTACCCGTGAGGTTCCTCAGCACCGTGCCATGGGCCCAGAGGCTCAGGACCTGCTGCACCGACAGGTTGATCATCGAGTGGTCGGCGCCCTCCGCCTTCATCGTCCCCGCGGGGCGGCAGCGGGGCGCTCCGGGGGGCGCCGCTCGGCGGGTGTCGCAGGCAGCGTCCTCCCCGCCGGGGAGACATCGAGGAGCGCGGGCGGGCGAGGCCTGGGCCGCGGGAGGCACCGCCGCTCCCGCTCAGGGCCCGCGACGCGCCGCGGGGGCCCACCACGCCACGAGGCCCAGGTCACGCCGCGAGGCCCACGCGGACCGGCAGCCGGCAGGGGCAGGCCGCGGGACGAGGCTCATCGCGGGGACGCGCGACGAGGCTGCGGCGCCCGGCCGCGGCACCTGCCGCTCGGCCTTCGGGTCGCCTACACTCGAGGAGCCGCCCCCTCCGTCCGCGACCGCCCCGGGGCGCGCGCATGCGCGTGCCCGTCCCTCTGCCCCGCCTCCCCCGAGTGAGTGGCTGCGCACGCGCACCGCCCGCGCCGCCCTCGCCTGACTGGAGCTCGGGTGGCTCGTCTGCTCCCTGCGTCCGCCCGCAGTGGGGCGGAGGGAGCGCCGCCTACGTCACTGGCGCCACCGCCGGTCCTCGCTGCTGATTGGTTGCTCCGCGGGAACAGCATCCACGCCCCTCGCCCCCGCCTTGCTGCGCGTCCCGGGAGACCTGGAGAGTTGGTGAGCTGGGCGGGGCTGAGATCGCTGCGCGTGGATCCCCGGGAGTTGTTTGTAGACGCCTCCGGGTCCGTCTGTCTCCGCGCGGGCGTCTGCGAGCAACTTTTTGCAAAGGTGTAAATACCCATGTTCAGGTGTTTTTATTAGCGGGGTTTTCTGAGAGAGAGTCCAGCGACCTGAATAAGTCGCTTCCTTTGCTAAATCCACTAAAACAGAAATAGATCCTCTTTGTCGATTCAGCCAGCCTTCCTGCGGGCAGGAAGAACTTGACCTCCCGTGGCTGCAGGATCTGAAATCACTTACTGACGCAAGGCCCCGCAGGTGTCCGAATCCTTCTGGCCAAGGTTGGCTCTAGCTCTTCTTCCTGATAGGATTCTTTTCGCCTAAATTGTGAGTCTCTGTTATCACACTTGTAAAATTAAAATATCCCAGCACTTAAAATTTCCCTCTCTCTCTCTTTCTCTCTCTCTCTCTCTTTTTCACACACACACACACACACACACACACACACACACACACACACCATCCTTCAAATCCAAGGTCAGCCTCAGAAGCATCTTAAGTCTAATTGTGCTGGTTCCATTCCTCCTTGAAGTTTGAGACCTTTAAATTTGAAAAATAAAAATGTTTACACAAACCCCACCCTTCCCCCACTCCATCTTTTTTCAAACGCTCTGCTGATAAAGTTTATAGAAAGAAGTGGGGAAGAAAACAAACAAACATAGCTAAACCAGTTAATAAGGTGTATTTGCCCAGACACTGAAGTGTTGAGTTGCTTAAATATTTTTGCTTTTGGTGAGCACTTTAAAAAATGACAATAATGTATCTGCAGGTATTTCTTTTGCTCCCACAGTATAGAAAAAGGAAGTTTAAGGATCATTACTAGGTATTGAACTAAAACCCACTGTTTTAGAGTAGAGTTAATCGACTGAATTCAATCCGTTACTTCAGGGTTACTTCAAGATTATAGACTATCAGACATAAATGAGGCTTTAACATTTTAATTCTTTGTATTTTATATAGAGGGAAACTGATTTTGAGGAATTGAGTGATTTGAAGAGGCTTCATTTCTAAATTTTATTCTTTTATTTATTTTTTCCTAGCAGCCATAGTATCTGTCCTAACTCACCAGTCCCTCCTTATCATTCAAGTTCAGAATGGGAAGTTATTTAATGGGTGCTGCAGAAATTTGAAGTTACTAGGGAATATGACCACATTCGGTGAAAGACTTAGAGCAAAGACTCTGAGCATCTCATTAAACTCTCCTATCAAAAGCTTTAAGCTAGTGTACACAGATGCTATAGGAGTCTTTATGACTACACAGTATTATTTAAAATGCTGTAGCACACATTAAAAATAAATGCGGAAAACATTCTGAACCTAGAGCAATGCTCAGCACAAAATGCTCCAGAAATATTTGTTTAATGAACTGAGTGAACTTCACAGAAAAGGTAATGGTTTTTTTCCTTTTCCACATTATTTTAAAAAAAAAAATTGTATCCAAGTGTTTATGTTAGATGCAACATGAAATATTTAAGGCAGTTAAAAAAAAAACTCTTTTATCAAGATAAGTAATATTAAAATGCTGTTTTTTTTTAAAACAATGCAAAAAACCATAGTGAATAAAATGCCAAATTCCTTAAATAAAAACAGAGCCTGATCTTGTGCTGTTGTTACCAGTCAGCTGACTGGAACCCTTCTGCTGTACCCAGATAGGAACTGTGGCTAGGCAAAGAGAAGCTCTTCTTTGGCAGTTCTTTGGCAGTCTGTGTGTCTCTAGGTATATGGGAGGAGAGCTGCTGCTGGTGCTGCTACTACTACTACTAACTACTACTACTACTAACTGCTGCTGCTGCTGCTGCCAACGCCACCCGGGCACAGACCTGTAGCTCTGCCTGTAACTGTTAATGCAGCCGGCCCCTCCGCTGGTTTTGTTGCTCAGCCTACTGGCCACTCAGCTCTAGTCCTTCTTGCACCATTGCCATCCCTATTGTCATTCTGCCATTGTCATTCTGTCCTCTCTGGTACTTTCCTCTTGTTCCCAGCCCTATCTGCCCTACTCAGAACAGGCAGATGCATTCTTTATTTATTTATTTATTTATTTATTTATTTATTTATTTATTTATTTATTTATTTATCTTGTCAACTTGACAAAGGCTAGAGTCATCTAGGAAGAGGGAAACCTTGATTAAGAAAATGCTTCCATCTAATTTTCTTGGGTAATGGTTGATGTGGGGGAGGGAGGGCCCAGCCCACTGTGGTGGGTGCCATCCCTGGCCCGTCGGTCCTGGGTTGTACAAGAAAGCAAGCTGAGTGAGCTATGAGGAGCAAGCCAGGAAGCAGTGTTCCTCCCTGCCCTGTGCTTCTAAGTTCCTGCCTCCAGGTTCCTGTGCTGAGTCCCTGCAGTGCCTTCTCTTCATGAAGGACTGGAAGCTAAGATGAACTAAATCCTTTCTTCCCCAGGTTGCCTTTGGTCATGCTGTTTATCACAGCAATAGAGAGCAAATTGGGACAGCAAGTAAAGACCTCTTTAGAGAAGCCTTTTATTGTAACACCAGGGCAGCGGCACAGGGCACTGTCTCCTGGGCAGCTTACAAAATGAGCCAGAAAACCCGCTTAAATAGCCAAAGAAGCGGTGTTTGCAACAAGCACAAAAATCACTCGTGCTAATGAAGGTTTGTGGTTGCACCAACTACACAGGAGTCCCTTTTGTATCAGCAACAACCATCCTACTAGTAGGATGCCAGGAAAAACGCTCCCCGAAGTGGAAGTAGTTGCAGGGTCAGCTGGAGTTCATCAAAGACTGTATAGCAAAAAGTACAGGGCAAGCTGTTTGAAGTTCCTTTCCTCAGGGCATCCAGGGAATGTTCCTGATGATTGGCACTGGTAGTCCAGCTGACTGCTTAAGCGGCAGTCCTTTTTGCTCACGGCAGACAGGGCAACAAGGAAGAGTCGTCACCTGCCAAATGGTCAAATCAACCCATTCCCCAACATCTTTGTCAGTAGAAAATGAATGTTGGAAAGAGAGCCCACAATAAGAAATAACACTAACAGTGTTCTTAATCTGTTTTTAATGGTGCTTTAACAATATCTAGCACCTGTGCATGACCTCCTGGAGGGATAGGCGCTCGTCATCTCTCCTTTTCCTGATCCTGTCCACATGTGAGTCTTTCCTCCAACAACTGTTTACTGCTTATGTAACCTCAGGAAGGTTATGCAAGTCTTCTAACTTTTTTGTGAGTTCATGTAACTCTTTTGTGAGTATCCCTACTTCCATCCAAGGAGAAATGTTTTCGTTGAAAGGAAACACCTGTACAACATTAGAGGTTGTTTCTGTGATTGTTTCTGATAATGTCTATCTCCATAACGGACAAAATGAGAGGCTATTGTCCGTTCACTCCAAGCGATCTAAAAATCACACATTTCACCTTCCTCATGACTGTTCTTCTCCTTCTCCATCATAGACCAGTAGATTGTATATTTTGCCTACTCTTATTGCTCAACAGACATGGAATCTGATGACATTATTTGTGTCTTCCAGCATCCAAAACTATGGGAAATAAATTATTTAAGCTACCCAGTCTATAGTATTCCCAACACAGACCGCCACTCACATGACAGAATAGCCAAGCCATGAGGTAATGCAAAGGGAAAGCTCTAATTGTCTGTGTAAAGGCTCTGAAATCACAACCCAGTGAAGGCTGTCTGAGCTTGTTGTAGCCTGACTCAAGCTCATTGACTGTTTCCTTTAAAACAAAAAGTGTGGGGGGGGCAGGGGTGAGATCCAATGCCTGCTGGCCTCCAAGGGCACCTGCACACATACTTGCAAGGCAAGCCATGGACTTTTAAAACCTTAAAACCCACCCCCAGTGATATAGTTCCTCCAAAAAAAAAAAAAAAAAAAAAACCAAACAAACAAACAAAAAAAACCAACACACCTACTACAGCAAGGCCACACCTCCTAATCCTTCTAATCCTTTCTAACAGTTCCACTCCCTGGTGACTTACAAACTGTGAGATAAATATACAAAATACCCAGCTTTCATATATATATATATATATATATATAATATATATATATATATACATATACACACATCCATATATCTATCTATATATATTTATATATATACACATATACACACACATAAAATATATATATAAAGTACCCAGTAATATATAGAATAAATTACATAATATACAGGTGTGTACTCACAATCTATATGTGTGTACTCAGTAACACATAAATGTGTATATCTGCTTTCCATAAATGCTGAGAAAATTATATAGAACAAGATGAAAATCCAGCCTTTGCCTTTGAGAAAGTAAGAGATTTATGTTCAAGACCTTGTAATCTAATAGCAGATTTACGACACGATTGGAGCAACTGGAAAGACAATCTACTCCCTAAGTATCTTTATCTTTCCTAATTACAAAAGGAATGGAAAACAATGTTTGAAAGTCCCATTAGCCAATATGCATTGAGAAATTTATTGAGCTAGGTGGTGGTTGACTGTCATCTCTCAGTTTGTCAAGGGCAACACTTGCACAACAAAATGTAACTTCCTCTTTGCAACCAGAGAGTATTTCAGGTACTCAGAACCTGGCTGCCAAGTGAACCTCCTATTTTATGTTGTCCTGGATTTCCAAGTGCAAATGAAGAACAATGTAATATTTTACTGTCAACAAAGTACAGTCAAAGGATAAATAATTTACACCAGGGTGAAGATAAATCATGGTCAAATTCTTGGCCTACATTAGTCTCATTGCTTAAAGGGTAGATTTCATGTGAAATGTCCTTTAGAAATTAAAAAATAATGAAAGATTTCAATGTGACTTAAAAAACATGATGAGAATATTCTAAGCAGACACTCTACTACTGAGCTACACTTTCTAATGGTTACATTTCAAATGGTCCTTTAATGGTCTCCCTTCTCCCAGGAACTTCTGCAATAGTTAAAGGGGAACTTTTTTTTTAATCTTATCCTCCTTCCGTTCTGGACATGTGAACATGCTATGAGCAGTTTTCTAAGCATGTTCAAATCATTATTTGTTCCTTTCTATTCCTGGTAGAAAACCTTTGCAAAGCCTGTGTACCAATGTCTAAAATATAAGGAGAGAAATTATGAATCCATGAGATTAGGTTAGTCATTTGCTTTGAACTTGCTGAGTAGAACTTAGGTAAAAATTCACACCTGAACTTTTTTTCCCTCTGTGCCTCAGACTGGGTAGATAGAGCTGTTTACGTGTCTGAGAGAAAATGATACATAGTGTACGGTTTTGAAAAAGTACATTGAAAGAAATCATGTCTGGATTTAAGTCATTGAGAATTTAAGCCAGTGAAGTTGATTTTTCACTTAAAATATTCCTTTCTTTCATACGTGGATACCTAAAATTAGCTTTGATAAAAATTGCCATTCTTGTAAGAGCTGTATTCAGTGGTGCTGATGTCTATAATTTGAGAGTGAGTCTAGTGTTCTGAAATTCTAAAGTGTGGCGTCACACCAATTAAGTGGCCAACCTAGAAAATGCTTCTTTTGATTGAAATGACGCACATCTTCCTAGGTGAGGCATTTGTCCTCTCTATTTAAATGTGCACTGATTATTTAGCAAGAAAAAAATTGCAGACTTTATTGTCTACCTGGCTTGACTCGGATCATTTTTCCCTTTGTCCACAACCAGATCCTTTAAAGAATAACATAATACACCGCCAACATTTGCCTGAGTTCTGACTCTAGAGAAGACACTGTGCTGAGCACTTTGTGGTGTGATATTTCCCACCCTTCCGATGAAGAATATATTATTTTCAGTTAAAGGATGAAGTGGCTTAATGCATTAAGATTCTGGGACTACCACAGCAAAATGCCACAAACTGGTGTCTTGGAAGAACAAAATGTCTTTTCTCATAGTCCTAGAGGCAAGGGCCCTGTTCCTTCTAAAATCCTAGGACAGGGTCTGATCCACACCTTCCTCTTTAGCTTCTGCTATTTCCAGAAGCCCTAGGTGCTCCTGGGTTTGCAGCTAAGTAACCCAGACTCTCCTCCTGCCATTGCAGGCGTAGGTGTCTCTCTCCACTTCTTACAAGGACAGCAGTCACTGTAATACAGACCCACCTTTCTCTAGTATGAATTCATACTGACTCATTAGATCTGCAATGCCCTCATTTCTAAATAAGAACATATGCTGCACTGGTGGGGAAGACATGAATTAGGGGGGACAGATACCCAGCCTGGTACAGAATAGTGGGTTAGCCTCTGCAAATTAAGTTGTCCAGTTGTAGTGGACCCAGGATCCAGAAAGAGTGGGTGTCAGAGTCCAGGCTCATAATGGCTTCCTTACTCCGTCCTGTTTGAGAGTCTGTCACCTCCCATCCTTCCTCTCATTGGTTTCCCATCGCAGGCCATTACTGAAACTCTTCTAAATGTGATCATCTTCGCCATCATCCAGCTTCTTTGGCTCTTCATGCATTTTGTCCCCTTCCTTCTCTGGCAACCCTTGAGTCTTACCTCCCAGGCTGCATGTTTCCACCAACGCGGGATCATATCACCTGTATAAGCCCTTTAACGTGGGTGCATCTCAACCACATTTCCCCGTCTGCTTCACAATGCCTCTCCCTAATCTCCATTTTCTTGGATTCAGCTGAATCTCCCATGCCATTGGCTGTTTAGTGTATATCAATATGCATTTTCACTGTGCACTTTCCCCTTAGCCCCAATCCCATGCACTCAGACTCTCTTTAAACAAGAAGCCCCGCTGTCTTCCCTAGCTATTCGTGTTTGAAACCGGATATCTTCATCTCTTGAATAACCTCTTGTCCTTTCTCACATCTGCATTATTCTGATAAGGTCTTCACTATGTAACAGATGGATCATTATGGGATGCCCCAATTAGCTTGCCTGGCTTTGGCCTCTACCCACCAAGTGCGTCTTGCATAACCTTGCCCCAATTTCTATCACATTACTCCTGGTTCAGTGATCCCTTCTGTGCTGCCACTCACATTCAAATGCCTCTGACGTGTCTTTGTCCACCGTACTCACCCAGGGAATTTCCCACAGCCCTGGCAACACACCGGAGTCTAGAAAGGTGGATTACTCCGCTGCAAACTTGAGCATGTTCTCATCAATGCTTTGGCTCGAGTTGTACGTTCAATGCTTTATCCTCTCAAAACTTCACCTTCAAGACCCAGATCAAGCCTCACCCCTTCTAGAAATTTCTCTCCAACCAGTTCAGCTTCCACTCACTTCGTAAGAGCCCAAGGACAGAGGGATAGGAGACTTATAAGAAATATAAGGTGGATGATCTCGGCATCCCTGCAATTGGCTTCTGTTTATACCACTTCCACACCTCTTCTTTTTCTTCAGCAATGCTGTAGCACTAACAACTAACGTTGTTACTAACGTTGGTCACTATAGTTTAATTAATAATGTTTTTCTTTTTCCTTTTTCCTTTTTTTTTTTAAGCGCTCCATTCTCCCTTTGGATTTTTTTTTGTCTTTTTTGTTTGTTTGTTTGTTTCAAGACGGGGTTTCTCTGTTGAAATTCTGGTTGTCCTGGAACTCACTCTGTAGACCAGGCTGGCCTCGAACTCACAGAAGTCTGCCTGCCTCTGCTTCCCGAGTGCTGGGATCAAAGGCACGCGCCACTACCGCCTGGCTCATTAATGAAGTTTTTCAACAGAAAAGGAAATTTTGTATAGAATATATAGAAAACATAGTTTCTAAAAACTAAGTGTGTGCTAGCCTACAGGCATGGAGCTAGATGGCTCATGGACTGAATTCAACAAATCCATAGAACAAATTAAACCTTTTTTTTGTATAAACTGTTTTGAGGGGTAATTTGTTATAGCAATAGAAGGATGATTAGCACAGTGGGTATTACTGAAAAATTGTTAGTTAGCATTGTTCAAGAATATTATTCCTTTGCTTCAATCACTAAAAGCATATCACAAAACTGTATGCTGAACTCAAGCCAAATGTTTGAAAACAGAACTCATTGACATTCAAAAGTGAAAAATTTGAAGTGCTCCATTTTTACAGTGTTAAACTTATCAACAGCGTTTGAAATAATAGCAAGACAAACAAAATTTGATTTCCTTTTGTTTCCTTTTGTCTCGGTATAGCTTTTTCTTTTAGATACAACATGATTATCCCACCCATGCTCCTATATGTAAGCCAAATAAACTGGTTAGTTGGTTCACTTACTAGACTGAGTAGAACCCATCCTTTGTTCTGTCATTGGTGCTTTGTCTTGGATTAAAAGATGTCTTATGTCTCCTTAGGAAAAATGAGTCCAATACCTTTCTAAGAACTACATGATGGGATTAGGATTTTAAGAAACCAGTAACCTAAAGGAGCCATCAGATGTCAAATTCTAAGGATCTTCCAACAGTGAACACTCTCTGGTCAGGATGACACACACAGAAGTTTCACAGCAAAGCATCATTAGAGCAAGGTGCTCTCTCTACACAAAACCTTGGTGAATGAGCCAGGTGTCACTATGGATGTCTAGCTGAAACTGAACTTACAGTGAGGGACTAGGTAGGTGAAGTATGTCAAGGATGTGCAGAACATGACTAGGATAGCTGATGATAGGAGAAAGCCTCTCAGGAAGCACTTTATTTTTGTATTGTTTGGGTTTCTTTAATAACAACTCAACTTTACAAAAGAAGGGAGAAGAGGAGAAGGAGGAGGAGGGAGAGAAAAAAAAAGGGAGGAAGGGAGAAAAATTAGGAATTGTTCTAAACGAGGATCTTCTCAGAACCCAAAGGCAGGAAGCCAGAGAAGGCCAAGAAAGAACTGAAACCAGGGGCCCACAGCTGAAAGGCCTGAAGAAGTGCCTCTGGCCTGCCCTTGCTTCTCCTTTTTGCCTTCCTCCTTTCTTCTTTCTGGGGACTGCCTTTCTCTGTCCTTCAGCCCACAGTATGGAGAGGTGGGTGGGGGGTTAGTCTCAGGCTTCAAGAAGAAAGGAACTCATCCCTGGCTGAGAGGAAAACTGACCTATATAAGTGAGATCACAAGCATTTGAACAATCACGCATGGTCATGCAAGGTTACGACATGATACATTTGGTCTGATCTACTGTTTCCTGTAACAAGACACTTAGATGCAATGTTGAAATGTTCCGCTTGTGACCTTCCTTAAATTTCATTGTGGGCAAGGAAGTACTGAGCAGATAAGACAAACTTAAAGTCACCACAGACAACAAAAATATAACCACTTCAGAATTACTTCCTTGAGTCATGCTTGCTCTCAATAGTTAAGGCACATTTTGAGTGGAAAATTTCAATGGAAAATGTTTATTAACTTGACAGGTGCCCTAGGAGCAGATACCTAACAAAGTGTGATGTGAGCGTAGCTTACAATGAAAATTTATGCTGTTTGAAAATACAATCACAAAAATCATGAAATATGTTGACGTGAGACAATATTCAGACAAAAGTAGTTTAATCCTGAGAATTCTCACAAATTAAAAGTTACAAATAAGTTAATACTGTGTTAAGTAATTTACAAATTTTGTGGCACTGTACAGAAAGGCTTAGGAAAATTACCCCAATAGTTTCTGGATTGTGTGGTCATAGATAATTTTTATTTACTTTATATACTATCTTTAGAGATGTCATTAATGAAAAACTCATTCAACTTAAAACAGTGGGCCAGGCAGTGGTGGTGCACTCCTTTAGTCCCAGCACTCGGGAGGCAGAGGCAGGCAGATCTCTGTGAGTTCGAGGCCAGCCTGGTCTACAGAGTGAGTTCCAGGACAGCCAGAGTTACAACAGAGAAACGCTGTCTTTAAAAAAAAAAACACAAAACAAAAGGAAAAACAAACAAAAAATCAAAGGAAAAGGAACAACAAAAATGATAATTTAAAACAGTTGCTTTTGTTAAAAATAAATATCCCAGCAACAAGAATATCACCACGTTTTTTAAACAGTACTCTGATTAGCTGCTAGTACATTACCAGTGTGTAAAGAGGAAACAATAAATGCACAGATGACCGTGTTAGATACACGTAGTGTTGAAAGACACCCACCTTCATTTTGCATAAGCTTCTTCACTTTAATATTCAGTATTCCCAACACCTTTTGTTGGAAAGCTTTTCCTTCGCCTCTGTTGAAAAGCAATGGACTCTCTTCTTGGGCTCTTTATTATATCAACTCTGATACTAATTAGTTCTTATGATGGTGTTACAATTTCACGATGAATGTGACTTTACTAAATGTTGAATTCAGATAGTATAAACCCGCAAATTCATTGTTTTTCAAATATGTGCAAATCTTTTTATCTGAAAATATAGTATGTATCTCCAGCTATTTAGGTTTTCTTAATTTCTCTCAACAGTTTTATAATTTTTAATGTCAAGTCTTGTTTGACTTTTCTTAATTAGTTTGCAAGTATTTGATGCCTCCCCAATTTCCACTGCAAATGAAGTACTTATTTTTCCAAATGTCTGATGCTAGTGCATTGAAGATAGATTTTAGAGTTGTGATAAGGTAACTTATAGTACAGTTAAATTGATTAATTTCTCCTGTGTAGTGCTTTCTACCTGGGTTTGAAACATCCCATCATATGAGCAAAGTTTTAAGATGAATGGTAAACAACTCAACATAGCTTCAGGAAGTACCTGAAATTGATTGGATAATCTAGGCCCCTCCCTCCTAGAGCAAACAGTGAAGCCTGATAAGAGTCAGACCAGTTCCCTGGAGAAGCAGAAACCAGCAGAGCTGCCTGAAAGAGCTTTAGACCAACTGGGTTACCAGGAAAGGACAATCTCCAACCTGTTGAGCTGCCTGCAGACTATGCGGTCTGCTCTAGGTTTCTGGCTTTTGTGAGTTGTCATCCATGCTGGGATGGGCTTTAGTGATGCAACTGTCTTTGAGTCATTTCTGTTTCTGTAAGTGACCCTTCACCTATATTTGTGTAAACAACACCAATAGAACTCATTAGTTCACCAAGATCGACTTCGGTGGTATCCACACTTAGGTCTGTCCCGGGCTCCCTAGCTGAGGTGAGCAAGATATGTGTGCTGTATCTCCCCAGGAAAAACTTGTCACACAACAATTTCACTAATGGCTTAGTAGGTGCCTTACGATTTCAATAACACATTGAAAAAGGACATCTTCCCCTGTATCCAACTGGGAAGGTAACACAGAGATGCTTTCATCGTTACTTATTATATTAACTAAAAGATTTGCGTGGCTCTCCTTTCTCAGGTCACAGAAGTGCCATTCGATGTCTAGTTTGCTTAAACATTCATTTTGTAAAATTTTAAATTAAGAGTTTGTCTTTTTTCCAAGTGTGTTGTATACATCTGCCGAGGGCATCCTGTGGTTTGGGGTCTTTAATTTGTCACTATAACAAATTAAATCTATTGAATTTGAATATGAAATCAGCTCTGCGTTCCTGAGACAAACTCCATTCTGCCACGGTTTATCATTCTTTTACTATATCAGTACTCTTAGTTTGCCAGTATTTTGCATATATGTTTATGAAAAGGACACAACTCAGTGATTTTCTGTTTTTTAAAAAAATCAGTCAAAACTCAAATGCTTCGTTTAAAGAAAATTGTACAAAATCTCCTTTCTCATCCAAAATGGCAGCAGTAATTTCTATATTACTCTCACAAAAGCATCAAAATTCCCTTTTTTTCTCCCAGGTCATTCTTAGAAATCAGACAAGACAATGGGTCTGGTCGTGAAAGAAAATACTCAAATAAATTGTCTGTGACCTTGGACCCTGATTCTGTTTTGCCTATGAAACATAAGTGTTCAATGTCTATCATCTAGAAAGCTTATGATATACATAATGATATGTACAATATACATATTGGGATACATATTCATTGTCCCTGATACCTGATGAGGCATAAACTGAACAAATGAATGTAAAAAGTGCAGAGGGGTCAATTTCGGATTGCTTTCTATTCACTTTAATTTTCTCTTGATGGTTGCTAATGAAATATGTGTATGTTTCTAGGTAGGTCCTTGCTCACCATTCTCCTCCCCAGGGGATAGCCAGGCTGTTGTGCACTGGCTCAGCCTCAAAGACAGAAGCACAGACAGGGAGGGACCCATCCTGGGTTCGAAGGTCTTGAGTGGAGGCTAAGAGCCAACTGGAAACAGACTTCCAGAGAGACAGTGTCAGTGCATACAGTTCAATTTATTGAAGCAAGGGAAGTGACATATATAGGGTAGAGAGGAAGGGGGTTACTTTATGTAGTGATAAGTCATTGGCTAAGGCACTGACACCAGGAGAGCTCTATTTGCACGAGGGGGCTCACAATCAGATATGGGTGACCAGGTGCTATTGGCCAAAAGTCTTGAGGAAGCCTCCTTTACATAAGTAGAGGTCTCACAGGGGTCAGGGGAAGAGACCTTATAAGATAGGGAGAGAGGAATTCCAGCCTGGGGTCCTCCAGCTGCAGAGGTCAGATAAACATTAACATACGTTGGAGAGGCAGGATCTTATCAGTGACTAGTGACCTAAGGCATGTTAGCACCTGAGGGAGCTTTGCTAACTGTTAGAGTAAGAAAATGGGGAGCAGTCAAATGCTTTCTGCTCTTAGAATGAGAAAACCCAGGGTTCAAAACATGCTTCAAACCCCTCTTAGCTTTAAGCCAGCCTCACGTATGTCAAGTCAACTTCTGCCACTTGTTCGTAGTTTTCTAACTCACACATTACAGAGTTTCAATACTAAGTGCGTACTAGTTGATGGTCAAACCTGTGTGCTCTAGAAATGCTTTAAAAGTTTTTATTCATGTGTGTGCAGGTGCCCAAAGAGGCTAGAAGAGGGCATTGAGTACCCTGGAGCTGGAATAATAGGCGGTTGGGAGTTGTCTAACATGGGCTCTGGGACACTAACTCAGGTTCCATCCTGCTTCCATCCTCTGGAAGAACAGCAAGTGCTCTTACCCACTGAGCCATCTCTCTAGCCGTGCGGTAATATTTTATAAGATAGATTTCTCAAAGGACAAGTAATTTAACCCCTAATTACTTGCATGGTGCTATGCTCAAAATAAGTTATCTCAAATACCTGGGAGGCAGAGACAGAAAGATCATGAGTGCAAGGCCTACTTGGGCTACAGAGTGAGTTTGAGGTCAGCCAGGGCTACTAGGGGAGACCCCCATCTCAAAATGAGAAATAAAAGAGGGTTGGTGACTTTGCTCAATTGTAGGGTGCTTGCTTAGTCTGTGTAAGAACCTGGTTTTAACTAATAGACACACACATACACACACACACACACACACACAGATACACAGAGAGAGTATGTGCATGCACTCAAAAATCCCCAAAGTGCTAACAATAGAAATTACACAGAAGTGGAATATTATTTTAATGGTTTCTTCTGAAAAGAGACGTCTTCAAAGAGAGCTGTGATTCAGTGGAAGATCCAAATATTCAATGATTAAGTGACCTACATGCACCTCTCAGCTTTCCCTGCGAATACGAAACATTAGAAGAAATCTATTTCTAGCCACTGCCTTAGATATATTCAGTGTTTCTGATGTACTTTTCCTCGTTGCTTTTATGTCACTGAAAGTTCTGCAGTTTAATAAGGAGAGTTCTGAGTTTGGATGGTAGCACCTTAAAATTAAGAAACAGTTCAATAGATTAGATGTCAAATAAGTTAACTTTGGTTAACATGAGTTTTGATGTGAAGTGTGAATATAAAATGTAACATATGAATGGATAGTTTGGTATATGTGCGTACCATTAAATTCAAACCACATGTATTTATTTCTGGTGTTTTGTTGTTGTTGAGATGGAGGTCTCACAAATTAGCCCAGACCTGTGTGTAACAGGTGAGCTCAGACTCATTATGTAGCTGGGGGTGATCCTGAACTTCCAGTCTTTCTGCCTCCACTTCCTGATTGCTGGTATGACAGGCCTGTACTAGCATACCCCACTTATGCAGCTGGGTGTAAACCCAGGGATTCACACGTGTTAGACCATCACTCTACTAAATGAGCTACATCCCCAGCCCTGTTTTTGATTTAAAGTAAGCAATTAATTTGTCTTCAATCACCAGCTTTGTTTTTCCTGTAGTGGAGCAGCTAGCTCTGTTTAGTTCTTTCGGATTTAGCTGACCTATCTGGTGTCTTTTCTCTGCATGTGTAGTAATAGAATGAACCCAATTTGGGCCAGGTTTATATACAGAAAACCCTGCCCATGTCATGGCCATGGTTTCTCCCTGTTCAGGGTTTCTCTTCTTCTCCAGTTACCATGGACTTCCGAATTCCAAATTCCACAGCCAAGCCAGAAAGGATGGATTTTTTTAGACTTTTACCCACTGTGACTAAGGCCAACCCTCAGACAAATACTTGCTTGTGTCAGAGCAGGAACTGCATTGCACTGTTTTCTTCTTTCAAGTATAAATGTGCTTCCCAGTTTCTTTCAATCCTGCAGTGTCTCCAGATTCTTCTGGCAGTGGGTTGACCTGATAAAAGCTACTTCTCAATAATCGGAAACTTATTTGCAGTAACAATTTTGTTTACCGAGACATTAGTATTTAATTAATTTTTACCACTAATCTCATGTAGTTACCTGGTATTTTTATTAACTGAAAATTTTTGTTCTGTTTCACCCTTACAATGTTTATTAATTTATTAATCATTCACATTCCACTTGCTTCTGAGCATATTCCATGTCATAAGCACTGGTTACATAAAAGTAAGTGAGCCTCAGCCCTCTCTGACTCAGAGTCTAACGATGTACTGCACATTATAGTAATCGCCAACATGCACTTAGAGAATTATATTCCCAGGAATATACGTGTCACCCGCTGTCATTGTTATTATTTAAAGAGAAGTCAGACAGCTCTAGACATGACTTCAAAGCAACTGCAAAACAAAATGTCAGTACATTCAGCCCCTCCTTTTTCCAAGAGAGTTCTAAAGTTCTAAAGTCAGTGGTTCTAAAGTAATACGTCTGTCAACAGAGTTGATTACCTGTTACATTCAGACAACCGAAAATAATAAATCTCAGCTGTCAGAATACCAACCATGAACTTCAGAAACGTTTTTCTCTAATAATTTTTGACAGGCAACCTAGACTTACTTCTAAATAGCTTGTTAAAACTGAAGGCCTTAATACATAAAGTGGAAACGACTTAGTAACTCCTTCACCCACCAGCTACAAAGACTAGTTGATCAATGATAAAAGAAGCCTGTGTCTCTGCAAAGAGTCACAGGAACATAATGATTTATTAGCATTCCAATTGCTGCCTTCTGTTTCCCTTCATGTCTTGACAACTCAAGTCATAACTCCCTGAGCTGGCAGATGTAACGAGCAGATCTTTAAAATTAACATACTCCCTTATTTAAAGCTACAAGCCGTTTGTTCTGATGGAATTTTAATGATCACACATACATTTACTGATACTTCATTATAGTCTAGGTGTTTCTTGAAAGTAGGAACCTCAAAACCAAAAAGACACAGCCCCTTTCTTTAATGAATTACATTTTAGTAAACATATTCTATAGAGAAATGGTTGTAATCATTTTCTAATAACTGGATGTGAAAGGTGCAAGTGGAGATTAGCCTAAGCTGTCTTCAGAGGAGACTCTAAATTTAGTATGATATTAGAAACCTGGAAAAATTTAAAGGTCATTAGATTGAACACTTACGATTCAGGCATTTCAAGGCATGGAATTTTTGCCTCAGAAGGTATCAAAAAAAACTGAGCTAGAATTAGTGGGTTTGCTTTCCCAACCATATAGATTGGAAACTGAAGACCTCTTTCTGTGAATCTTAAACATGTATAAGACACATACACACACACACACACACACACACATACACACATACACACACACACATAAACACACACATACACACACACACACACACACATACACACACACACACATACACACACATACACACACACATACACACACACACACATACACACACACACACATACACACACACACATACACACACACACATACACACACACACATACACACGCACACACATACACACACACACACATACACACACGCACACACACGCACACACATACACGCACACACACACGCACATACACACACACATACACACACACATACACACACACACATACACACATACACACACACACATACACACACACATACACACACGCATACACACACACACACAGACACACACACACACACACACACACACGATAATGAGAAAATAAGCGAGGTTTCCCACTGTTGAGAAAGAGTTGCATCTAGAAATACGTGAAGTGATAGTGGACATTGCAGAATTTGATTTCCATTTAAAATAGTATTGTTAACTCCTATTTTTGATAGTGGAACATACTCTAATTTTTAAAATTCTCTATACAACCAAAAATACAATTTCTAGTGTAAAGTGAAACTATTAGAATTGAATAAAAGAAGGAAAAAAATCAATAATGATAGCCATCAAGAACATTCCTGTTCTAGTCTGAGTTCTGTTGCTGTGAGAAACATCATGACCAAAAGAAGGTTGGAGACGAGAGAGTTTATGTCAGCTCCCGGGTTTCAGTCCATCACCAAGGGAAGGGAGAGGAGGAGCTCAAGCCAGGACCTGGGCGCAGGCACTGAAGCAGAGACCAGGAGGAATGCTGCCTACTGGCTTGCTCCCAGACTTGCACTCAACTACCCTGCTTACGCAGCCCAGCCCCACCTGCTTAGAGATGGTACTTTCCACACTGGGCTGAGCACTTCTGCATCAAAGAACAATCAAGAAAATGACACAGACATATCCACAGGCCAATCTCGTGGAGGCCATTCTTCAACAGGGGTTTCCTCTTCCCAAGTGTGTCAAGCTAACAGTCAAGATGAGCTATCTCAAGACCTCTTTCCATAATTAAACAAGTTGACAGAAAATTAGGACACAGAAGACATGAACATTATTCAACAGCTTGACCTAACAAATAAACATTTACAAAGCACCAATCCAATGATAGTAGAATATGTACTATTTTCAAATGTATATGAACTTTCAAGGAAGACTATATATTCACTAAATGGACCTCAGCAAATTTAAATAGAGTATAGCCATATAAAGTATATTCTCTGGTTACAACAGGATTAAAATAGAAATCAAAAGTAGAAAGATTGGAAAAATTCTCAAGGATTTGAAAATTGAATAGTACTCTTTTAAAAAAGCAGCTTTTTAAAAGATCGGAATAGCAAAACAAGAACAACAGAAATTAAAACAAAAGGAAGAAAAAGAAAGAAAAGAACATGGTTGTGGTGTCTTATGCCTTTAATCCCAGCACTCAGTGGGCAGAGGCAGGTGGATCTCTGTGAGTTCAAGGTCAGGCTGGTTTACACAGTGAGTTCCAGGACAGCCAGAGTTACAACAGAGAAACTCTGTTTTGAATAACCAAAAAAAAAAAGGAAACTATTTTAAATTAAATTAAAAATTTAAAAAGCAGCATTAAATTCTTCTGATTCATTGAAATGACAGCCAGTGGTTGTGGCCTATGGCTAAAGTAGAGCATAGGAGGAAATCCCTAGCACTGAACAGCTTATTAGAAAGAACTTCCTCATTTCAGTGACCTCAACTCTCATCTTAACGTTTATCCATAGCCAAGTAAAAGAAAAGAAATAATAAATACAGGAACAGGAATAAGTAAAACAGAAAAACAATAAATAAAATCAACAAATTCAACTCTTGGTTTTTTTTAGACCAACAAAGATGATAAACCTTTAACCATACCTATTAGACTGAAAATAGGGAAGACTGTAATTGCCGCTGTCAGAGATAAGAAATGGCCATCTTTACAGACCCCACAGACCTTCAAAGGGTAGTTAAGGGAATGTGGCAAACAGAAAGGGCTGGGGACATTGCTCAGCTGGTAGAGTACTTGTCTAGCAGGTACAAGTCCCAGATTCCGTCCTCAGCATTGATTACGCAAACTTGATGAGGTGTGCACACCTGTAACCCCAGCACTAGAGAGGAGGAGGCAGGAAGATCAACAGTTCAATGTCATCCTCAGCTATGCAGCAAGTTGAAGCCCATCTGGAATAATTGAGATACTGTCTCAAAATACAATAGCAATAGTAGTAGTAGTAATAATAGTAGTAGTAGTAGTAATAAATAATAATAATGATAATAATAATAATAGCATCCTTAAAAGACTCAAAATACTGAATTCCATTCCATTCTAATGCTTAGCTATTAAGTTCAGTTTGTAGTACAAATTATTCTACAAATAAAACTCCAATATCTTCATCAATAAATACCATCAAATTAAAAAAGAAATAATACAAATCCTACCTAAGCTCTTCCATGAGACAGCAGAGAACAAAATTCTCTCTGCCCTTTATAAAGCTATACATTGTACAAAAATCAAATGAACAAGCTACCAAAAAGAGACACAGGCTAGTACCTCTCCTAAGCATAACTCAAAAATTTCAAAATAAATATTTAAAAATTAACTCCTTTCATATTTAAGAAGGACAATACATGAGGACCAAGTGATATTTGTTCTCAGAATACAGTTCTACAATATTAAAGAGTTTGAGAGACTGGCCCAGTGGTTAAGAGCACTGGTTGCTCTTCCAGAGAACCTGGATTCGATTCACAGAACACACATAGCAGTTCACAACCATTCATAATTCTAATTCTAGGTGATCTGATGCCCTCTTTGGGCCTCTGCAGGCACCGGGCACACTCGTGGTACACAGGCATACATGTAGGTAAAACACTGATACACATAAAACATTTTTTTTTAATTGGAAAATCAGTCAGTGTAATATATTAGCAGACAAAGGAAGAATTATATATGCAATTATAAATGAATGAAAGGTCAAACGCTAAAGGCTTTCTTTCTAAGAATGAAAGAAGCAATCCATCTACTCCTAATACCCTAATTAGCATTGTGTCAGAGTTTTGAGTCAAGATGAAAAAGTTAAGGGACATATGGATTGAGAAGAAAGAGAACTTCTACTTGCAAGCAACGATTGTCTACATAGAAAACACCACAGAATCTATTCAAAAGTCCTCAATTTGGTTTAGCAATATCTCAGGATATAAGGACAATTGTATTCTAATCACTACCAATGAACAACCAGGAAGTAGACTTTTAAAACTAGTGTTATTGCCGGGCGGTGGTGGCACACACCTCTAATCCCAGCACTCGGGAGGCAGAGGCAGTCTGTGAGTTCGAGGCCAGCCTGGTATACAGAGTGAGTTCCAGAACAGCCAGAGTTAACGACAGAGAAACCCTGTCTCGAAACAAACAAACAAAAAGCCAAACAACAACAAACTAATGTTATTTTCAACATTATCAAAGACTACTTAATCACTAATATAATAAAATATTGACTTTTCTGTGTTGGAAACTGAATGACACGATGTAATCATGAAATAATTGTTAAATCTGTGGATCTTATGGGGCTGGTTCCACTTCCATCACTCCCACTTGGAGAATGTGAGCAGTTTCCTTGGTCATGTCAGACTTTGCTCATTCGTGAAATGAGACGAATAATGACTTCAGAATGGAGCAGCATGACTGCCTGGCGTAGACTAACTGTTCAATAAACATTAGCTCCTTTTACTTTTTTAAAAAATAACTGTTCCTGGATGATACGGGGAGGGGGGGATCACTGTTTTACTGATTTTGCACACTGTTGCCTCCACAAGGGTTGTTCTGAAACAAATTATGCACGTCATTCTTTTACCCGTGAGGCATTCACAGACTGTGCCATTTGGTGATGCTGTTTCATGGAGCAGAATTAACTAAGGCTCCAGCTGCTGGCCCCTGCAATACTCAACCATCTTCATGTTGAGGCCATATTTCTGCCAACTCTGCCCAGTCAATGATGGAGTAAAATGAGCTCATTGGTTCGTCAAGCTGAACTTGGCTACATGTGTCCTTTGTCGTTCTGCTAGAGGGGACAGAAGTAGACTCCCCAGGAAAAGTCATGCAACAACCGTTCCTCATTTCCATCCCCTTAGCACCGGCCATTGGAATAATCCCCACCTTGGTCTACAAGGTCAGTGCTGTCATAGTGAGGTTGGCCAAATGGGAACTTCTTTCCGTTAAGATAATAAACACAAAAGAGAAATCGGTGGTCCCTATCATATGCTTTTTAATGGCCACTCTCTCCTGCAGGGACTGGCCAGATCCTGGAGAATGATAGGTGACTCCAAGTTCAGCTCAGTAGTACTCTTCCTGATAGCTGCTGTGTTAGAGCACAGGCATAGGCCTCGGATACATGGTCTGTGGTCACTGGGTTGGTGTGGCTAGAGCACAGGCATAGGTATTGTAGAAGTTGATTTTGAGTTTAAAATAATTCTGTAAATTGTCCTCTGCCCTCCACATGCCTTCTCCCCTCGCTATCTTTCTCTGTAAAAAAATAGAATTAAAAAACTAAAATAAAAAATACACCAACCAGCATGTTGACAACGATAGTTTGAAGATCTGCATATAGCTAAATGGACAAGATGAATTCTGGAACAAGACTGCAAACTAGATTTGAAATACTTAGTGCCCCATGGGTTTATATTTTTCCTGGATGGAAGTGTATCAGTCTTCGGTACACTAATTCACATTAACTTTTACAGTCCGGTCTGGGGACAGAATTACCTCCCTCCTCAAATATCCCCCACACAAAGCTACAGATTTGGTGGGCTCAATCTGTTCTGATATTCCAAGACCGTCTGAAGGCTTTTAATGTTTTTGACCCTATTCACTGACGTAAAACATTGGTATAACGATAGTAGTGACCTCAGCCTTTGGGAAAGGCTGAAATCAAGTTACTGCAGTGGATCACATTTTTGTGAAGATAGCCACTCAAATACATGCCCCACGCCACATTCTCTTCTTCCTTTGTGACACTGAAGGATGTCACATTGAAGGATGTCCCCATCCACAAGCCCAGGTGTAGCCGCTTCCTTCCATCAGTAGAACACACTGAAAATGACACTGGTGGCTTCTGAAGTGGTCAGTGTCTTCTGAGGCAGCTCAGTACCTTCTTGGCTTTCTCTCTCAGCACAATCCTTGGATGCCATGAGCCAATGGGGCAGCCACCAGACACGTAAGCATATTAGACTTGACAGGACTCCAGGTACCAGCTGGCTCCAACCGTACAAAAAACAAATCTCTTGATAGAACCAGTGCAGAAAAATACATCTCTGCGTAGAACCAGTGCACTGGCCTGTTCCAGGGCCCAAGACACCACCACAGAGAGAAGGTGATGACTGTCGGTTGGTGGGGGGGGGGGGGGAAGGTTGATGTTTCTCCACAGCAATAGACCCTAATGTAACACACGCGTTCTTAACACCATAGCAAGTGGATCAACTGTTTGCTCTCCCTTTAGGGGGAAGATATTTATTAGTTTGTAACTTTATTATTATTATTATTATTATTATTATTATTATTATTATTATTATTATTATTCAAGAATTTGTACTTTACATGAATACTTCGTGCTGGCTTTAAATTTAGTAAGCAAATATTCAATTAGCATCTTTGCTATGTTTGTGGTCTCCGCCAGAGGGCAAACTGTCCAGCCACAGACAGCAACTCATCCATGGAACTTGGAAATACACTTTTCAAATTCAACCACCAGGGGGAGCCAGTCCCTAATTTATCGTTGTCCTTTTTGCGACCATGAACTTAAAGGGGAAAAGCCTTCACATTCAAGATACTAGCACACCCAAGGACGATGCAGAGAGAATGCTCTCTGAAGATAAAACAGAAGGCTCCTTATTTTGACACGTAACTTCGTTTCAGCCTGGATTTACAGACAGAAGACAGAGAAATCCTACCTTTCCCCCATTTTGAGTTTAGCAGAGTGGGTAACGTGTCCTTTAATCCAGGAAAAAGAGAAGGGGTCTATAAGCCTGTAATTCCTAGACAATGCTTTAACTAATGCGTGTCTAAGGCAAATGTATTCTGCACTGCCTCTGGCTTTGGACACAAGATGGTATTTCTGAATATTTATACTTACATTCTATGTTAGTATGTATTATGTTTGTATATTATATGTCATATTAACACTGATACTGAGAGGGCAACATTTTATCAGCATTTTAAGTAACTCTTAATCTACAGTTTTTCTAGTGCTTTGTTTTGTACACACAGGATTTAACGGTCCATTTGACTGTGAAAATACACTGTTATTCTGACGGCAGGAAATCTGGGGACCAAATTGCTTACAGTGAATTAATTGCAGGAACCAAGCACATTGCAAATCTCCTCCTGATTTCCTGACAAATGTAAAGCAGATTTTATCCGTAATTGTAAGCAGTCACCTGAGAGAGCTGGCAACCTGTAGTTAAAGTGACAGCAGCTTCTGCGTGACTCTTGGGGAGTGCTTTGGGGCATGGATCAAGGACAGCTGTGCTTCAACAGGCCAGTGATCCTGAGAATAAAGACGGTTGTGTAGTCAGCAACTCCTAATGCTGTGGCCCTTTAAAAACAGTTCCTCGTGGTGTGGTGATTCCCCCACCATACAATTGTTTTCATAACTACTTCATAACTGTAATTTTGCTACTGTGATGAACTGTAATGCAAATATCTGGTATGCAGATGGTCTTAGGTAACCTCCCATAAAAAGGGTCATTCAACCCTCCCCAAAAGGGGTTGCGACCCACAGGGTGAGAACTGCTACACTAGGAAAATGGATGAAGGATTGGTCTTCTCAAAGCCTGCATATCCTAGGCTGCATTAACAAAAACCAATTTCAAATACAGAGGAAAAGTGAGTCTGTGGGCTTGGTTTCCTCCCTACTGTGTAGGTGTGGCTACGCTGGTTTCCAGGGTAACTTATATCAGTGACTCGTAGCTTCAAGCTCACAACTCGAATACATAGCACCTTTCTCTGTGACACACTGGTAATAGCAGAGGCTGGTCACTGAGGCTTCACCGCAAATTTTGGACTAGGAGAGCCTCAGAACGTCTCCAAGCCCTCCCAGATACTCCTCAAAATTCCTAAGAGTGGCACACTATGCCCCTGAGCTGTCTTGCTCCACAGACTGACTTGTGGATGTGAACTGGAAGGGGTAATAGGCACTTGTACCATTTAGGGACTTGTTGGCTGGGTCCCCAATGCACGGGCAAAGGCATTAGGATTTTCAGGTCACTCAGATTTTCCGAAGCACTTGACATGTGCAGCTGCTCCTCTGGGCCCCTGCACTCTGCAGCTTGTCAGTACACTGAGGTAGAGGGGTGTCACTGTATCCCCGGTTCCTAGGATGCCTTCTAGGGACTCATGTTTAAAGTTAGTAGTCTTCAGGCATTCTGTGGTATGAACAGTCACCTGCTCTCCCCAAAGTCTTCCAAAATGGAGGAAGACCATGTTTTGTTGCCTGAATCTTCACTTAGTCCTGGGAATACCTTCTTTTCCCTAAGCCATTTGCTTCTCAGGCAGCTGAAAGCCCATAGTGAGCCAGAATGTGGGAGCATCTCTCCTTTCCCCTAGTTATGCAACTTTCTAGTGGGCACACAGCAGCTGGTACCTGGTTTCATAGGTGAAAGGCTACATGATGACTCTCTTTTGCAATAAGTTAATACAAAAAGGATTCGGCCTGAATTTGGACTTTCAAATGGGCATGTTTGTAAGGGCTGGAGTCACTGGAAGGGGTTGTCCAGCACAGTGGAGGCAGGTCACCAAGGTTAGGGAAGGTAGACAGAGTACGGCCCAAGACTCTGACCTTTCAGGGGCTAGAGAGATGCCTCAGTAAGTAAAGAGCTTGCTGAAAAAGCTTGAGGGCCTGTGTTCAGATCCCCAGCACCCACATAAAAGCTGGTAATGTCGGCGCGGCTTACATTGTAAGCAAGCAGTGCTGGCAAACGGAGCAGGGGACTCCTCAGGGCTTGATGGTCAGCTTGCCTAGGCAGTTGGCAAGACCTAGGTATATCATCAAGGGACTCTATCTCACAAAATAAGGCAGAGAGAAGCAGAGGAAGATGCCTGAGGAGACCTCTGGTCTGGACATACGCATGCACAGGTACAGGCGTTTGTATACATCTCTGTCTGTCTCTTTCTCCACACACCCCCTCTCTTTTTCTCTCACACGTGCGCGCGCGCGCGCGCGCACACACACACACACACACACACACACACACACACAGGACTCTGCACCTTACTGGAACCAAGCATCATGTCTCAGGTCCCTCTCTCTGCACCTGCCAGCATTAGAGTATCCCCAGAGGCAGGACACCTTGATCTTTTCCAGACTTTCGAGTCTTCCATTCAGTGACACAACCATTTCCTGTGATTTTGCAAGGGCCCTGCAAAATTATTCTGCTTGCATCTTAATGGAGGTGGGTCTTGAACTGAATCGGACACTGACCACCTGGAAGCAGGCAGTTTACCAAGGACACTGCTGTCCTCTCTTCCTTGCCTGACTCCGTTTCTCATAGCTTTCCCTTTTCCCTTCCAGCCCTCCAACCTGACTCTGCTTCCCTGTGACTCCATAAAGCAGGACATGCCTGCATCACTTCATCAAACCGACCCACGTGACCCTTTTAGAGTCTGGTGGCGTGAGAGGAGTGCACAGTTGGTCCTTCTTCCTTGCTGCCTGGAACATCACCAGCTCTGGCAGCAGGAGGAGAGGAAAGGCTAAACATGGCAGTATTTACTAGAAGAATCTTTTCTCTGGTTGCAATTAGAAGGAGTTGCCGGGGGAACTTAGGGGGAGCTAGCTAGACCACATGCGAATGCTGACCAAGTGCTAAAGACGTGATATCAGACGCAAAGAATGCAAGTAACCGTTTCTTAACAGTAGAAGAGTCGCCTGTTGCTTGTGCTATCCCAGTGAGGACCACCCCTCCTCTTTATGGAGCAATAGGCCAACAACAGGAACTGAACAGAGGAAAGGGTGATTCCCATGCCAGCACCCCAGGTTCCCAGTCTCGTGATAGTGCCTGTGGAATAATCATCACCGTCTGGAAAGAGGGTTACTCTCGTGGGGGGCCTAATCAGCAGTTAGAATTCCAGGCAGGATTCTCCATCGCTGGTTTAGAGGAACCAGCATCCCTCAGTGTAGAGGAACCATCATCCGTCAGAGAATTCTGGATAGCCGTTCTCTCGTTCCTCGTACACTTTGTGTTGCTCCAGTCCCAGCTTTACTCCGTCATCGTTCTTACTGATGTCTGTAATAACTCAAGTCCGTGTCAAGTACGATCCCCCTTCCCAGCCTTTCTCTGCCCAGTCTTAGGCGCCTACCAGTAGGGCTCAGATTGTGACAGTTCCCGTACCAACCTCGGGTTGGGAGAGCAACTTAAAAAGCCTCAAACCTGCAAACCTAGTGTGTGGCTCAGGCGATGCTGAGAAAGCAGTGATTCCAGGAATCAAAGTCAGTCTTCATCAGGCTTGCGTTTTACCCACTGCAACATCTAATCAGCCCATTTCGTGCTGTGTTGTAGAGGTTTACTTTTAGTTATGTTTAAAATAATTGCTTTGTGCACTGTTGGAAAAGGAGATGCATAGGCCTTGGCATTTTGTATTGTTTGCAGGTGTAGCATTTCTGTGGGGGACGTTAGATTGTCAATGATCTGCATGTGCTATCCTTGGGACACCTGAGAAGTTCCGAAAGAATAAACGCACCTGAGCGGAGATGCTCAGGGTCCCACTGTGAGTATGGCGCTGGCCATGACGGTGGTTCCCTCTGCTGAGGTCTGGCAGAGTTTGCAGTTATGGATATGCCTCCATGCCTTCCTTGCTGAACTCCACAGCAACACACTACTACGATGTTGTCTCAGTGTGTATCTTGCAGAGGTGGGTCATGAAGCTATTTTAGCCAGCCAGATGTTTGTAAGGGCCTTATATGCCGTTAGTATGGAAACTCTATGTTCTGTTTGTCAGAGTAAGGAGAACAGACCATGGCACTGGGACCTGTATGGGAGCAGCCCT
Source organism: Cricetomys ansorgei (assembly GCA_026225945.1). Taxonomy (NCBI): domain Eukaryota; kingdom Metazoa; phylum Chordata; class Mammalia; order Rodentia; family Nesomyidae; genus Cricetomys; species Cricetomys ansorgei. Next base: position 7,042,559 of record JAMJFZ010001089.1, on the reverse strand, counting down.
GCCAGTGAGGTCAGTGTGGTGCAGCCAGGCAGTCTGGCCCCGGCAAAGGGAGTGGGGAAGACGAGAGCTGTTTGCCTCTAACTGTGCGTAAGAAGTATGGTTTGATCTGCTTCTCTTATTCATCGCATCCCAAACTTCAGCGTTACCTGCAATCCTTCCCTGTAGCACAGTTATCGCAAGGGTAAACAGGTGCACGCAACTAAGGCACGCTGCAGGCACAGCGTGGAGAGTATTGGCAAGTCAAGATTCACGCCCAGGCCCACCCACACCAGACTTCTAACTTCACAGTTAGCCTCCCCTCCCCATCCCCTTATAATGCTTCCATAGAGGCTGACGTAGGGAACCTAGCAAAGCAGGGGTGGTCGGTGGTTTTGATTTTTTTACATTTGTTTATCTGTGGGGTGGGGGTGGGGGAGGGCTTGCACGTGCCATGGCACATAGAGGTCAGGAGACGACCTGTGGGAGTCCATTCTCTCCCTCTGAACCCACCATGTAGGTTCAGAAGACCAAACTCAATTATTCTTCCGTATTGGTGGCAAGCACTCTCACCACCTAAGCTAGCTCACTGGCCTCAGCCATAGTTTTAAACCCAGTAAAGTCTTTGGGAATGAAAGAAATGGGCATTTCAAAAGTAGGACTTCATTTCAGTCGGACTTAAGAAAGGTAGGCTCAGAGGTCAGAGGTCAGGGTTCCAGGGCTTTGAACCCTAAAGTGAAGGTTGTGAGTACAAACTGCTTTTAGTTTCACCTTTGAAGAGTCTGAGTCTAGCTAGAGTCCGGTCTTGTGGCTTGTGACATGGCTAAGTCCTAGGTTCAGGGGGTCCTTATTCCCAGCTCAAAGGCTTTACTACCTGCTTCAGCTCTGCATTTGGTTTAAGTGAGATTCCAGAGGGACGAGGGGAAAATGGTGGAAAGACACAGCCCTGGAATCTAACCCATCATGTGGAAGGAATGGGAGGTTTAGCTATTCTCTGACTCAACAACCCCTCTCCGAGCCCTCTGCCTCCTGGTCTACCTTATTCATCCTGGCTTTTGGGGCTGTTGTTGTAGGTTCTTATTCCCATTCCTACTTTGTTCCTAACTGGGGGAAATGACTGGGTGCAGACATTCCAAAGTGATTTCAGCACGATATTTAAATATGCTAAACCAATTCAGACTAATGGGCCCAAATCTCACCAGAAGATCTCTTCCCCTTAGTATTTACATCTCTGACCTGCTGATTCTCTTCCAAAACCTTATGGGAGGGAGGAAATCCCCAGGACAACCGGGGAATTAGTGAGAAGAAAGGGATGTGTTTATTCACAATTTAATTTTGTTTTGACTTAGGGTCTGTTATTGTTTCAGAGCACGTGTACCTTTTAGCTTTTGTTGGCACGAGGCCCTCAGGGTGCCAAGCTAATTTTCTCTCTTAACCCCCTGTTAGTTTCAGATGACAAGCTTTAAAAAGCATGGCTCTGTTAGTTTTAGGAAGCCTCAGGACTGGGTCTTGAGGTCTTCCTGTCCTCTGGTATACTGTTGCCGTGGTCACATCCCAGGGTGTCCTAAATCTCGAGTTACTTCTCTGTGTGGTTGTCTTCCATTTGTTTCATTTTGAGAAAAGGTCAAGTTTTTGCCTCTGGCGAAGCATGGTCAACTGAGTTAACCTGGTGGCTGTCATTTAGACTTTACTGTCACAAATACTAACCCATGGACCCCTGATCCAGCCTGAAGAGCTTACCCATCATTATTCTGCTTGTGAGCATCACAGACTAGAACCCTGGTGAGCAGGCACCTCGGCTTAACCTGGGATCTTAATGATTGGAGTGAAAATAAAAACCATCTCCCCAGCCCCTTATATAAATTTCTGACGCATGTTTTAGTTCCAATTTTATTCCTTGGAAAAATTTCAGTTAGACAATAACCAGTAAGTGATACATAAGTTAAGTAATAGTAATCTTTGTAAATAGTTACTCACACAATTAATTAGTTCTTACACAAACGTTTCTTTTTTATAAGTGGGAGCAGAGACTGTCTGCACTGATAATCTTTTCTACTCTCCATACTGAGACATAAAAGCAGTACCCCAACCTGACTCCTGATCAGTATGAATTAAAGGAAGACATTCCCTCCTTGGATTTTATGAATCACAGGCCCTGAAAGAAAGACAGGACAAGTTCAGGTTGCTTCTATCTCCTATCATCTAGCTTTCTTTTTGGAGAATTTTCTTGAATGTGTGGCTCAGCTCTTGGAACTCTGGAGAGCGTTTTGGGAAAGAGCATAGAAATGATAAACAATTTGGAAATGAGGATCAAAAAGAAAACATTAGGGGAAATGGAAATGTTTAGTCTAGAGAAAGGGAGAATGTGTAGAGACATACTTTCCTAGCTGTCATAAACACGGCAAGAACAATTCTTTTTTACCACAGGGTAAGGAAGCCAGGACAAATGAATGCAGCCAGAATAGAGAGGCTTGACTTCAATATGTTTCATTGTTCTTTTCCTCCTCCTCTTCCTCCCCTTTCTTCTCCTTCTCCTCTTCCTCCTCCTCCTCCTCCTCCTCTTCCTCCTCCTTCTCCTCTTCCTCCTCCTCCTCCTCACAGTGACCAATAACAGAAGCTACAGGCCCAGGGTGGGGATTAGATTAGACCCATGACATGGGCTGCTCTCAGCCTTGGTCAGAGAAGCTTCTTTTCCCAGTAGACAGTGGGCAGTGCAGAGCTAGCTACATAACTGGTCAAAGTTCTGTGAAGAGTCTGAGTGCTCATCTCTAAATGGGAAATCTTTATCAACCTCCCACCCAGTGCCAAGGCTCAGGGGATACTGCAGAAGAGGAGGCAGAAAGGATGTAAGATCTGAAGGATGGGGGAGGGCTGTGGTATGCTGCCTTTTGCACATGAATGGTTGTTGCCCTTCACCCACGAACTCACAGACCAAGATCAACACAGAACCCTAGATATCTATGCTCTAAGCCACACGCAACCATTCATTCTGTTTTGCTTCTCTCTGGAGCCTTGCACTTCATGGGTGTGCAGTGACAGATGCCACTCTGTCACAATAGAAGGTCTGGGTGTCCTGGTGCAGCTCTGGGAGTCCCCCCACTCACAGATTCCAGAAGACCCAGTAAGTTCCAAGGTTAAGAACACTGCTGTATTTTACAAACCAAACATGCTTGTAAGAGTTGCTTTGGGAAACCATCACACAAACTAACATAAAATTTTTTACCCAGTATTTAAATATTTCTTAAATACCTAGAAAATATAAGGCATTTTCTTAAGACAATGGGAAACAGTGGTATCTAAAAAGCCTTGGCCTTTCCATTCAGTGCTGTTCTGTACGGTCAGGTAAATGTCACAGATACAGTAGTAGCAGGCATGGGAGGATGAGAACATAATATTGTGACATGAGGCATGCCATGTCTGTAGAAGGTTAGAGAAAAGTGAGGGGAAATGGGAAAATTCCCAAAGCCCTGGTAAATGACATATAAAAGCAGTAAGACTGGTCCTTCAAATGTAAAGAGGACTGGAGGAACATGAAATTTATGGCTTCAGGAAGATGCATATGCCTGTCCAGAAATGGGAAGCCCAACATTAGATAATATCATCACAAGTCTCCTAAGATATGTGAAATTGCTTGGTGTGATGGTATACGCCTTTAATCCCAGCACCTGGGACGCAGGAACAGGTGGATCTCTATGAGTTCAGGACCAGCTAGAGCTACACGATGAGACTCCATCTCAATAAGTGAATACATAAATGAATAAATATTTCAAAAAATATAAGAACCCTTTCACTCCAGAGTCCAGACCTCTCTGGATATTGAAATACATCGATCTATTTTATTAGAAGGAACACAGAAATTTATTACATTTATTCATTTTTGGAGAGCCGGTGTAATAAAGTACTAAAGACAAAGAAGAGTGACAAACAGAAAGGCACCAGCCCAAGACTCTGGAGACTGGAAGTCAAAGATGAAGGATTTGGCAGAGCCATGCTCCCCTCAAATTCCAGAGGAAGGTATAATTCCCTGACTCTTTGGGTTCCTAATAGGGCCAAGAATTCCTTCCTTACGGATGTATCACCCAAATCTTTGCCTCCTCTCCACATGTCCAGTAAGCTAAGACTCTGCATGATTTCTTGATGTCTCAGTGATGCTTTGATTTCTCATGAGTAATAATTTGTTCCTTAGATTCTGTAAGTACTGAGCATGGTGTAAAAATATCAGCTTAAAGTTACACGTTTGTATCAATAAGTAAACATCTCTACATATTAAGACGTAATCTTGAGACTTCTGAGTAAAGTTTATTGGTGTCCTGTTACTATAACAAAATACCTGACACAAGGAGTTTCATAAGGGAAAGGCATGTTTGGACTCAAGGTTTCAGAGGTTTTGGTTTCGTTGTTGTTTGGTGCCATTGCTTTTGGGTCTGTAGTGAGGCAGACATTATGGCAAAAATACGTGGCGAGGAACCTGCTTGCATCCCAACATCCCCTTCAAGAGCACAAGCCCAGTGACCTAGTTTTTCCCATTAAGCCATCGTTCTGTGGGTTCTACCACCTCCCAATAGGGTCACAGGTTTTGAACCAAGCTTTTAGCATCTATCCCTTGGGGGACAGGTATGCAAACCATAGCAAAGACCAAGAATAATAAAACACACCCACTGACATGTGCGTGCATGAAATACATGTACGGATTATATATTTTTACACTCAGTGAAAACAGAGCCCTTCATACCTGCTTCTAAGTCTTCCTGAAGCAATGGAACCTCAAGTCCAAAATGTCTGTTAACATCTTTTATAGTAGCAGACCTGACTCCTCATGTGGAAATATCTTAGGTGACAGCTAAACATGGCTGTTTGGCAAGTTTGTACTTTGCAAATAGGCACAAGAAAATCGTTTCCACCTACTTGCTTTACTTACAACGTCACGCTGGCAGTACCCTGTCGAGAGCTGGAGGCGTGATCCCCTTTCCTCAAAATAGGCAGGGTGTAGTGACTTGCTGCTGCCAAACAGAATGCTCCCTAAAGCGCAGCCGAGTGATTTCCGAGGCAGTCATACAAAAGGGTGCGGAGTCTGATTTGTTCTCCCCTCCCCTCTCCTTCCCCATCTCTTTCTGAACGTAATCACTGTTGGAACCCGGGCTACTAGCACAGCTCATGTGTGGGTATTCAAGCCAGCAACTCAGCTAGAATCTTGCCAATAGCGAGCACCAACCTGGAGACAAACACATCAGCTATCATAGAGAAGAGACATCCTGTCCCCCGCTGACCACTGCTGTCCGACCTGTAGGCTTAGTGCGGGGCTGTTTTATGCTTTGGAATAACTCATCAGACAGCTATTGTAAGTAGAACACCATACATCCCGAACAATAACAGGATGCTAGCCTCATAGGTGTACTATTTGTTAATGTTGCTAGAACTTTCCTGGCCTCTGAAAAAGATGAACTTTTAGAAGCCAAGGAGAAATAATGCTTATAGGCTATTAAAACTTAGGAAGCTTCAGGACGCCAGCATTGAAGCATTTAATAGAAATGAGTCTCTCAAGTCAGGGTCCCATGACCTTAGCTGGTTTTCTTTTTTTATTAAAAATGTACTTATTTATGATGGTGTATGTGTATGTGTATGTGTATGTGTATGTGTATGTGTGGGTCCACGTGCCATGATAAGGATATTAAGGTCAAAAGGCGATTTTGTGGGGTCAGATCGCTCCTTCCACTTTTGAGTGGGTTCTAATACAATTCCTTTCATATATATTGTCGCAACCATCCTAGGTTCTTCCCAGGTCCAACTCTATTCTTATTTGTGCAACTGAGTCATGATTTTAGAAGACACATTAACTTGTCAACGATGCAGTAATTGTTCTAAAAAAAATACATTCCACCAATCTTGCATTTTACTGACTGTGTGTGTGTGTGTCTCATAGTATGAGGTCAGGCCGAGGCAGCCCTGGTAGGCCGTACTGTGTCAAACAGGAGCTTTTCTGACCACATCTTCCCATTTTACTAGCAGAGTTTGACTCCATCTTGAGGGTGGAGGATGACCCTGTACCTGGGTGGACACGAGGATGGCACCATCTGCCCAGGACTACCCATATGATGATGTATTCCTGGGAGTAGAAAGAGTGGCATCCTATAAGTTCATCAGGGTGAATTGGTACTGCACGTAGGGGCACATAGATATATGAAAACCGTACCAGGAGAACTGTACCTGAGAACTCGCTGGACACACCAGGCTGAGGAAAAGCTATAATTTCCTCACTTGAACTCCACAAAGAAATGGACGCCCAGCACCGCGTGTTGACAACGGTGCCACTGATCTGTCATCTTAACACATGTTACCACAGCGTGTGTGTCAAGGGACCATGTGGTAGAGAACGTGACCATCCCGGGGCTTCAGCAGAGCCTAGTTCCTGCTGCTGACACATCTGCCCATCACATCAGCTTGTTCCTTTGTCCAAGTCAAGTATTACCTTTTCATTGCTCTGCGCCTCCACTCTCACCTGTAACCTAGGAGAAGCCTGAACCCCACCGACTTCTCCAGCCGTGATAAGTACCTTATCTCACAGAGAACAATTGCACTTTTATTAGTTTGTCCTCTCAAGTCGCTCTGGAACTCCTTGCCTCCTTAAACCTTCCTAGGAATCCTGTAACCTACATATGTGCATAGATACAGATAGATACAAGGGTTTTCTGTGTGGCGTGCGATCTGAGAGTTAATGTTAGCAAGAGGATTGAAATCAGGGAGCCCATGTTTGCCTGGGTTAGGGTGGTCAAAGAAAGGGAGAGCGTCTGGCAGATTGCTGCTGATGGGATCAAACCCCTACACCTTTTGAATTTATTGTTATTCAGCGAATCATGATGTTGTGGAAAGACACACAGAGAACGGTTCAGGTCTATTTCTGACACACTACACCCACAGCACTCATCTAAATTAGATTTTAGTTACTTGATTGGAGATCAATTACACTCGAGCATTTCCGAAGGCAGATGGAATTCTGGGACAAAGGGAATGAGCTTCTTCCTTTGAGCTGGATTCAGCTTTAAAAAAAACCCTTCCCAAAGTTGATCCTGGTCTATTTAAGAGTGGTATGGAAAAGAAGCAGGAGAAGCAGAAACGTGAGTGACAGATGTCCTGGAGTTGTGGCTGCTTCAGAAGCGGCAGATAGAAAATAAAATTGTAGAGCTTTTATTCGAACTTACACTTCTTTACGTTACGGAACCCGAAAGATTGATCTTAACATGTCGGGCTTGACCTTGCCCTGTGTTCCTGCGTCCCTGTTTTCACTTACGGAGTATAATCACTCTGTGACTGAGGTTTCACTCCACTTCCATAACCACACCCCTTCATGCCCCAGCAGGCTGGCAGGCCTTCTGAGGGCTCTCATCTTCAGAGAGAACAAAGCATACAAACCACACCCCTCGGCCCCACACTCTGTTCTAGCCACTGCCTCCGTTCTCTTTTCTCCTTTTTTAACACAGTTCTAATCAGAGATGTTTGTAGTGTGTGCTCAGTTCCTTACCTGCCATGGCAAGGCTTCCTTCCTCAGCAATCCTTCTAAGATTCTCCCATCCACATCTGAGAACTTCCGTGTTGTCACATCCAGTTAGAGCCACGTGAGAAGTGTCAAGCATATTGTCTGAGAGATGTGTCATTACAAAATTTTGTTTTATGAAAAATTTTGTTGTTGGGCATGCTCACGCAACCTTAGGCAGTCAGGGTCAATGACTTGGCATCGCCTAAAGGTGCAATCAGGAGTCGCAATGAACACAAGGTATGGGAGGCTGTCGAAGCGTCACGTCGGCAAACATTTTGTAAGCAGGAACACAGTCTAAAATAAGGATTAAAAACTATGGTGCAAGGGCTAGAGAGATGGTTCTATCTATAAAGTGCCTTCTGGAAACCATGAGGATCTGAGTTCCCAGAATCTGTATGAAAGCTAGGCATGGTGGAGCATACAGAAACCTCAGTGCTGGGGGAAGGCAGAAACAGGCAGACTCCAGGGGATGCCCAGCCAGTTAGCCAAATCCATGGGCTCCAGGTTCAATGAGAGAACCTGTCTCAAAGACTAAGGTAGAGGGCAATCTAGGAATACACCTGAAGTTGACCTGTGACCTCCATGTACAAACATATGCTTGCACACACTCACACGGACAGGTGCACACACCCGCACCCACACAAACACGTACATATACACATACATACAGTACATAGTCAAATCATAAATCAGCAGCGTAGTGTTTTATTAGCATTATCAAGGGCTGAGTACTGTGTAAATATATGAGCTGTGCTTTTATACAGCTAGCAGCTCAGTGGGTTTGTTTAGGTCAGTGCCACCACAATCACACAAGGAGCGATGTGTGCGTGACACCACCACAGCAGGGACATCAGTAGATGGCTGGCAAACCTCAGCCCTCTTATAATCCACGGGGCTGCCATTGTTTGTGTCCTCTCCCACTGACAAAACTGTGCATCACCTAGGGCAGACATAACTGTGTCCTCTCCGATCCTCCCGTCAGGCCTGGCTGAGCACCTTTCACACAGTCGACCACTTCCTTCACCGGAACTTTACTTCCTTGGTCTTTATTTGGTTAGAGTTCCCAAGTCCTGGGTCGTCTTCTCTACCTACAGTGTCCATAGGGAAAGAATCACAGCCTAGATGAGAGAGGTCATCGTATGCAAGTGACACCCCTGGGACTCTGACCTGTTTCCTGTCTGTTTTGGATTGACAAAGGTATAGTCTTTCAACATCTCCCTTTGGCCCTCTTAAACAATCCATAGATATAAATCAGTTTTCTCCTTTCTGCCAATGCGTCCCTCCCCTAATTCTCCCAAACTGAGCTAACAACATGGAACTCAAGCCTCAAGCTCTGCTTTCTAACCTACAGTTTGTCTGGTGGCTCCATCTTCAGGTTCAAATCCCTCTGTCTTGCCTCATCTCCACATTGATGGTGCTCGCTAACCTGAGAGCACTACCACCCTTATTTGAATGACAACAGCGGCTTCCGCATGTCTCCCTGCTTCTGTGTTCCCCTCAGATCATCCCCACACAGCAGCCGCCCAGATGTGCCAGAGGTACAGCTCTCATCACTGCCCACTCATGCTTCCGACCGTCCAGGAGTTTCCTTCCCAAAGGCACTTCAGATAAACTTTCCAGTCATTTTCCAGACTCTGGTAGAGATGGTTCTTAGGGAACCCCATCTTGTGCTGTCCCTCCCTCGACCCAGTCCTATGTTCCGGTCTCTCTGCTCCTCCGATGTGCCATGGTATTTATGCCCCACGGGGTCCTTACATGTGGTTCCCCTTGTTCTTTTGCCTCGCTGCATCCCCTCTCATCCATAAGGTTTTAATTCTGTGTTACAGCCAGTCGCTTAGAACAGACTTTCCAGAGAATGCTTCAAAGAAGCCTCTCCTCTTACCTCTAGTCCTCAGCTCATTCCATCGAAGCCCCTGGGTTTCGGCTGCAGGCATTTTTTGCTTTCTCCTTTACGGAGAATCATTCCCCTGACATGCATGAGCTCCAGAAGAGCAGAGGCTCACTGGCCGTGTGACATGTATATCACTGTCATCTGTCCAAGCAGAGCCTGTCCACAGTGGATATTCAATGAACACTTGATGAATGGATCCGTCACTTCTAAGGGTCATAAAGCCACCTGTTTCCCTCGGTTTCTGGACACTCTACTTCTGGGTGAAGTGTCTACCTATAACAGGGAGGGCCAGGTTTCAGTTTGAACTTAACAATTAAAGAAGACAGAATCTGAGATACTGGACGTAGATGTTTGCTTTTAACGTTTAGCTTTTAAGAATGCTATCCCTTAGCCAGGAGATGGCTTCTGATGATATCCGGCTCTGCTCATAGATCATTGCCTGGACCATTCTTCATCAGAGAGGCTTTCTCTGGTAGGTGATGGGAGCAGATGCAGAGGCCCAGGACCAAACATTGTGCAGAGCTCGGGGAACCTGTGGAAGAAGGGGAAGAAACATCTTGGGAATCAGAGGGGTCAAGGACACCAGGAAAACAAGCCCCGCGGAGTCAACTGACAAGGATTCCTAGGGGTTCACAGAGCCTGAAGTGACAGATATGGAACCTGCAGGGCCCCCCAAATAAACCCTGTGCTGGTCTGGCTTGGTGCTCTTGCAGAACTCCTATAGGTTGGAGTATGTGTAAAGATCTCAGATACTTTTGCCCACCCTTGGGACCCTTTTCTTTCTGCTGGGTTGCCTAGTCCACCCTTGATGTAGGGATTGGTGTCCAGCCTTGTTCCATGTTGTCCATCAAACATGCTACTGTTTGAGCAGTAACCTTGGGAAGATTGTTCTTTCCTGGAGAGAGGTGGGGGTGGAGGTGGGTGGGTGGAGGAGGGGTAGTAGGTCTGGGGGAGAGGGGACATGGGGGAGTGAGGAGGAATGAAAGGAGGGGAGGAGAGGTGTTGGGATGTATTATATGAGAGAAGAAGAGGAGGAGGAGGAGGAAGGAGGAGGAGGGGAAGAAGAAGGAGAAGAAGAAGAAGAAAAGGAAGAAGAAGAAGAAGAAGAAGAAGAAGAAGAAGAAGAAGAAGAAGAAGAAGAAGAAGAAGAAGAAGAAGAAGAAGAAGAAGAAGAAGGAAGAATGCTATCTCTTAATTGTGGCAACAGTAGAAGATCCAGTTACGACATCAATCACACTCACCCCACCACACATCTCCAAATCTTTTCCATCTTCCTGGTTTTGAACTTTATCTTATTCCCAACTTAGAATTGAGTCATAACCATGGATGTTACTGCTTAGATATAATTTTCAATTATTGAAATTCTAGAAATTCTACAAAATTAACGTCTTTTTACTTCAAACACATCAATTCCAAGACTATGTCATGCTTATTCTCAAGAATTACAAAGTAAAGATGTTGATACAAAATTCATTGCTACAAAGCCCCGGGGTTTGAAATTGTATCTATAAAACACTGAGGCAATGCTCTGAGCTCATAATCTAAATGGGTGCTAAATCATTCTGTGGCACATTACGTGATTAAAATAGTTCTGGTATCGTTCAAACGAAAAAAATAAAACAAAAGTTGCAACTAGCAGGTGTGTGGCTTCAAGCATAGCACTCCGCAGTCGTAAATTCTAACTTGAGATCATGTCTGCAAGGGCTGTCAGGTTAAGACAGCACAGTTACAGTCCATAAAAAGGAAAAGAAGGACTCCTAAAATATCTTAGAAAAAGATAAGTGAATGCTGGGTACTGGTGGCTCACGTGTAGAATCCCAGCACTGAGGAATGTGAGGCAGGAGGATTGCCATAAATTCAAGACAGCCTGGTCTACACAGTGAGTTCCAGACTAGCCTGGGCTATATAATTGAGACCACCCCCCACACACTCACACACACATGTACATACACATCCATGTTCACTCACATACAAAGTTAAATGCAAACATTGCTCATCAAAGTAAATAATCCAAGATACTGTCTTATAGGAGAAAAAGAAGTAGAGGAGAAAAGGACAAGAGAAAGACGATTTGTTTAAGTGCCTTGTCTGTATCTAGTGCGCCAATGTCTTGAGCTGCACAATCAAGAAAGCAATAGTATTGACGAACCATTTCGCCTGGATTTTCATTCTTTGGACGTGTTCAGCCACAGACAGCACGAGAGCACAGGAAGAGCAAACCTAGCCCGGCAAGAGTCTGCAGACCAGGAGGGAGGAGCAGAGGCAGCCTGTCAAGGGCCTTCACGGACATTCTGGTGCAGAAGGGAGCCAGAAGAACCCACCTGGACTATTTAGAGACACTCATCACCCTGGGGTTAGAGAGCAAAGATACACCGGGACTGGGAAAGTCCAGTTCAAGTGTGAGATTCGGGGTTCAGAAACTGGAAAACTGTTCCTAAAGAAAAACAGAAGCTTGCAGGCCTGTTTCATTACCCACAGAGGCCTCAGAGCCGTGAACTTTCCCCCAATTCGGAAACTTCTCTGGAAAATTCATTTCATGCCTGTCGCCTCCAGTAAAAGCTTTGACTGAACTGTTACAAAACAGGAGACTTGGCCCAGGGAATGTGAGACATCACTTGATACCCCAGAGCCAGCTGGCGTCCTCGGGATAGTGTCTCTGACCTCTCCCTTACCTGAAACCTTGGACCGTGGCCTTTTCTCAGCAGAGGGGACTTTTTGACTGTTCCTGTGCCAGGCGGCTGGGAAGCAGACACAGTACATGTCACATTGTTGACACTGAAAACCGTCTCTCAGGCTGAGGTGGGACTAAAGGGAACCGGACTTCAAGACTCTTCAGCCACCAGCTTCCGGGTATAGGGGGTCTTGGGGCGGGGAAGAGGAGGGAGCTCGTGTGGTGTCTGTCAAATCTCCCTGGAAACCTCCATTTGGCTTTTTTCCTTCATAGGGCCAGGCCTCCATCAGTTACCACTCCGCAGCCAACACTCCTCAACCAAGGTGACGGAGCACCCCTGTCTTCTGGGGCCTTCTCCCCAAGAGTGTATTTACAGTTCTGAGGTAGCCACCTACCTGGTTGACTGGTTTCAAAATTTCTTCTCCCTCCCCCTCTCAGAAAAGAATCTGCTTTCTTCCTCCACTAAGACCTTTACATGTTTTATTAAAGAGTTTATTGAGTAAGGATGAGGCCAGATCTTGAAATATAGACAAACAGGCACCAACCGTGCCCTGGATGCACTTATAAAAGAGGCTGAAGACGAGTCCTCCTTGTCCACTTGGTTGGACTTGGACTACCTAGGGCCAGAGAGATTTAACTGATAAGAGGGGACCCAGAACTGACTGTGTGGGGCATCATCCCATATGGACCCTGACTGGTTACAAAAGAGAAAGTGAACTGAGGAACAGCATTCATCTCTGTCTGCCATCAAAATGTGGGTACAACGTGACTAGCTAACTCACAGCCCTGTGATCAGCTCAACTCCCCACTCCCTGACCATGGTGGACTGTGTCTTCAAACTGTGAGCTGGAAAAACCCTTTTTTCCCCAAAGGGTTTTTTTTTGTTGTTGTTGTTGTTTTGAGACAGGGTTTCTCTGTTGTAAGTCTGGCTGTCCTGGACTCACTCTGTAGACCAGGCAGGTCTTGAACTCACAGGACTCTTCCTGCCTCTGCCCCCTAGTGCTGAGATTAAAGGTGTGTACCACCACCACCCTGCCTGTTAGGTATTTTGGGTCATTTGGAGGGATAGAAGGAAACAGACACAGGGGACACAGGGGCAGGGCAAAGTCAGGAGGAACCATCAATTCCACTTAGGAAGCCTGGAAAAGCTATGGACCACTAGAATAGTCAAACATCTTGTCCTAAATGTGATAGGTAAAGGCTGGAGAGGTGGCTCAAGAGTAAAGAGCACTGGCTAGTCTTCCAGAGGACCAAAGTTCAATACCCAGCACCCACACGGCTGTTCAAAACTATCTGTAATTCCAGTCCCAGGGGAATTGACGCCTCCTTCTGGCCTTCTCAGCCACTGCACATACAGGGTGCACAGACATACATGCAGGTAGAAGACCCATACAAAAAATAAAATTAAATTAAAAAAACAAAACAAAACAAAAAACTATTAGCCGGGTTAATACCCCAGGGCATGGGAACACACGCCTTTAATACCAACACTCGAGAGGCAGAATCAGGTTGATCTCTGAGTTCATGGTGAGCCTGATCTACAGAGTGAGTTCCAGGACAGCAAGGGCTACACAATGAGACCCTTTCTCAAAACAAACAAACAAAAAAAAAAACCCAATAACAACAACAAAAACATACAAGAAAACAAACTAAAAGTGACAGGTAAGCAAGGTGACCCATACGGGTAGCTTAGTTTAATCCCATCACAATGTATGCAAACATGAAAATGTCAAATTTTATCCATACGTGGTGTAACTATAACGTGTCGACTAACCATCTCCACCTATAAGTAGTGTTTTCATTCTGTTTTTGCCAGGTCTTGTTTTCGCTCTTGAGGATAACACTTCATAGACTTCCTAAAAATAAAACGTTCTCTTCCAAGGTTGAACGTGAGGTGAGAGAATTAAAACAAAAAACAATGCAAAGTTGGAGAAGAAAAAAGAAAACAAATAAAAAACTAGCCAGCCTCTTACTAGTCCCAGCTTCATTCACTTTTGTGTATTTTAGTAGTTTTTCTTCTCTTCCAAGTTTAAATAGCTGTACCCTTAATCACTATATTCTGTATTGATCCTTTGCCTTCCTTTGGGCTGGTTCTGTCTTGACTGCCTTTCCCATTCTCACCCCTGCTCTTACACCCCATGCACCCTAAAAGAAAAGAATTCAAGTCACTCCCTAAGCCAGCGGTTCCCAACCTCCTGAGCCTGTGATCCTACAATACAGTTCCCCATGCTGTGGTGACCCCGAACCATAAAAATGATTTTCATTGCTACTTCATAACTGTAATTTTGCTACTGTTATGAACTGTAATATATATATATATCTGATATGCACATGGTCTTAGATGATTCCTGTGAAAGGGTCAGTTGACCTCCAAAGGGGTCATGGCCCACAGATTGAGAACCACTGCCAAAGCCATTGGTTCCAGTCTAAGGATTCTCCAGTGACTTCTAGCCAGGTCGCCAACATGTCTTCCTTCTCCATTCCTCCCTCATTTCTGCAGCTTGCCTCTTTTGAATCCCTTAGCTGACAAAAATCACACACACCCCTACTTCTCAACAATTCTTTCTGCACTGATGTCTTTCTTAAACAAGTTTCCCCTCCTGTGTCCGCTCTTGGAGGGTCCCCTCCTAAGTCGCTGGAAACATCTGGGTCCTTCTCTATGCCTATGTTTATTTTACCCCAGACTTCTCACCTATACCCCAGGCCCATTGATACCTGTACTCCTTCAACTCAACACCTACCAACTGGATGTTTTGCTTCAACCTTAGCTTTGAACACGCTGGGAAAATGAATTCTGCCTTCGTTTACTCCCTATTTTGTTCACAACTTCTTCCTGCAAAATTAACTCCAAATCTCCGCTCCTCGTCATCTCCTCTTTACACGATTAGACCTTGACTTGTCTGTCACACTCCGCCTTGCTCTGGCTCTCTCCCTCTTCTTCTCTTTGTGTTTTGAGATAGGGTCTTCCTGTGTAACTTAGGCTGGCCTCCATCTCTTAATCCGTCTGCCTCAGCCTCCGGCGATGAGATTACAGGTACGGGCTATCCACCTGCCTCATTTGTCTGGCCCCTTAGACAGCTTGCTGATGAGAATAGTTTTCCATTTCTTTTTAGGATTACCACCCCTCTCTCCCTCCCCTGTTAATTTCTTTCATAAACCATCTTGTTTAAAACATCACTTCCTTGTTTAAAAATTGTTCGTGGTTTTCCACTGACTGCACCAAAGTCCTCATTTCTTACATACCATTTGGCGGTTTGTAATTGGCCCCAGGTCTATTTCTCCCACCTCGTTTCTCTCCGACACTATCCCCATACAGCCACAGAGGCGACTACACCCAGTACGGAAGGCTGCTCTGCCATTTAAGCATGCCATAAAGACTTACACTCCCAGGACCCTGTGCTTTTGATTCCTCCTTCATTTCTTGAGATCCTGTCCACGCTCCAGGCTCAGTTCAAAGGCTACCACCTCTGCCAAGTTCCCTGGATCTCACTTTTTCCTGCCTCTTAAGAAATCAACCTCTCGCCTCTGCATTCTCAGACTAGAGCAGATGTCCTAAACCTCGTTGGATCAACCACAAATCTCTTGAGAAGACACTGATGTCCAGGATGTCCCTTGCACTCCGTACATCAGGACATTTTGAAATACATTCTATGTGCTAACAAGTTTGTGTGTGTGTGTGTGTGTGTGTGTGTGTGTGTGTGTGTGCTAAAACGGAAATAAAAACATAAAAATTTCCATCAGAGCCATTTTAAGCGCACAGTGCGGCAGTAGCTTCAATATAAACGTAACACTGCGTCTGTCTCTAGAATTCTTGTGAAGTTAGACTGTGCCCATGTCAGCCAAGCATTCTTCTTCTTTGCTCTGTGATTCTGACTGCTGTCTGTCACACAAGTGGAGTCGCGCAGCCCTCGTCTTTAGGAGACTGGTTTATCTCACTCATTGCATCTTCAAGATTCACGAATGCTGACATGTGTGCCTCAAATTCCTTCTTTTATAAGGCTGAGTGATATCCCATTGTGTTTATATGTCACTGTTCATCCACCCACCAACACACACACAAATTGCTTCCTCATGTTACTTCTCGGGAGCAGTGTGACAGTGAGCATGAGTGTATAGATACCTCAATCTCAATAGCATGCTCCTTAGGGACATAGACTGCTTTTTACAACTTTATGTAGTGCATGCATGCATGATCACGACGTGTGATAATCAAAATAAGGAAAGCTTTTAAAAAGTTCTTCTAGGTGTAGTATATCCACAAGTACTTCCTGGGTCACATGGTCACTCTGCATTTAATTTTTTTTAAAGGATCCTCCATAACCTAACTTTCTTCTATGGATGTACACGTTAGATCCCAAGCACAGGAATCCCAGTCACTCTGTTTTCCCATTAGTACTTCTTATTGCTCTATCTTTTTTAATAGCAACATTCCCATGGGTACAAGCAGGTACAGTAATCTTAAAAGACTGATCGGAGCCGAAATATATTCAATGCATGCGTGAAATATATAAGAAAGTTTACCATTTTGCACAATTCGTATTAACTAGCAGAAATAGGTTTTAAGTACTTAGAATTTGGTAAGCTTAAAACACGATTCATTGTATGGTATGACTGCACATATATGCTCTGCTTTAATCAAAATTTAAAGCTTGAAAGCGTTTCATTTGGGTGTCTGTATATATGTGTGAGAATTCTCACAAAGGGCAGTAGAGAGAGCCAGATGTCCTCGAGCTACAGCTACAGTTAGTTGTGAGCTGCCCATTGTAGATGCTGGAAACCAAAATCTGGTCCTCTGGAGAAGCACTAAGCATCCTAACTACTGAGCCATCTTTCCAGCCTCTTCATTGAGCTTTAATGATCGAACAATTGTCCAGGATTCTGCCACTCATTTAAGAGCTAGAATATTGTATTGAGATTATTCTCTATGTGACTCTTAAATATTGTACCCATTGTTTACACTGGCGATAACTATGTTTTTAAGTTTTTTTTTAGTTTCGGGTATTTTCCGTCTCTGTTTTTACTCTAAGCCAGGGATGATGGTGTGTGCCTGTTCTATGTGGGGGTTTTTTCCTGTTGCTGTGATAAAATATCCAGATGCAAATTCTTCCCAGAAATGGCTTACAGTTCCAGAGGGATAGAGTCTATCGTGGTGGGGAAGGCATGGTGTGGTGGCAGGAGCAAGAAGCTGGCTGGTCACATTTCATCTACACACAGGAAGCAGAGAAAACAGGAAGAAGGATGAATCTATAAGCCTTGAAACCTACCTTCAGGGACAAATTTAATCCAGCAAGGCTCCACCTTCTAAAGGTGCCATAACCTCTCCAAACAGTGCCACCAACTGAGGACCAAGTGTCCAAAGATATGAGCCCATGGAAGGCAAGGAGGCTGTGGCAGGAGGATCAGAAATTTGAGGTCAGAAACTCACTCTGTAGACCAGGCTGACCTCAAACTCACAGAGACCCACCTGCCTCTGCCTCCTGAGTGCTGGGATTAAAGGTGTGCACCACCACCACCCGGCTAATGGTTTTTAATTTTGTAAATGCCCTGGTTTCTTTCTAAAACTCTGTGCAATTCTCATGGAGAAGCAGGAATGACCATCACAGAGACACTTTGTACTAAGCCTCTTGGACAACCGCCTCTGTGTGTGTGTGTGTGTGTGTGTGTGTGTGTGTGTGTGTGTGTATGTGTGTGTTCATGATTATGAGATAATTTATTAGACTGACTTCCATTATCAGAGCTGAATATTCCTCTAAAGCCTGTCTATAGGCTGAAGAGCCAGGGGAATAAGTAGTTACTCAATCCAAGAAGCTGGAAGCCCAAGCAAGAGGGAGCAAAGACGACAGCCCAGCTCAGACCAAAGCTCAAATCCTGGAAGCCCTGGAGAGCTGCGGGTGTGAGACCACACACTAGGGCTGGAAACTGAAATGCTGACGGAGGCGGGGACATTAGGGAGCTGAGAGGGTCTAACTCAAATGAGTGTATTATATGAAAAATACGTGAAGAAACCTACTACTAATTTTTTTAGAGGAATCTTGTGTCTGCTGTCAACAGGCAACAGCAAGAATAAAATTTCACTCACTTAAGAAGAGTCAGGCCTGTGCACCTAAGTTTCCTCCTTCCACATTTTGTTCCATCCCTCCTCTAGCCTATCACCTGATATCACCCATATCAAGGCAGGATTCCCCCTCGGCTTGCTTACCCACACGCCAATCTTACAGATACATTTGGAATTGAACTTGACCAACCTCGTAGGCACCTCTCCTCCCAGCTAACGTGACAACTAAGATCTGTCATCATACACAGCCACAGGAAGGCAGGATGGTTTCCTTAACACATGGAGCATCAGGATACCTCAGGCTGGATGATGCTGGCTTCTTCTTGAGGAAAACTTCATCTGTTCCCCCTTCCTTTGACCATCACGGTGTGCTACCATAGAGATTAGTAGATCCCACTAGTTTCAGTGGGCTGCAGACAGCCTGTGTGAGGCTAGGACTCACTTTATCTGGGTCAACTCAGTTCTAGAACAAGGAGCCGCCGCCTTCTGGAGCCTCTCTGTTGTCTCTGTTCATGTCCTAGAAAAGCTGACGTTCTTTGGAAAACCTAAGAAAATGATGGGAATGCCTGATCCACTCCTGCCTTGAGAAAACCACACAGGACACGCAGTCTGGACGTTCTGCCTAACTGTTGAGCTGTGACATTAAAGTTTCCACCTTTGTCAATCTGGTCAGGGGCTTCCCAGTTCTCCCACATCCAACTGTCATCATACAACCAATGCACAGACCAGGCTTGAGCTGAAATGAGGGATTCAGGCCTCTGCCCCAGAACCCAAAGTTTAAACCTGCTGACTAAATAAAGACAGCATGATATTCAAAAGTGAAGGTCTCCCAGAGATGTAATTAGTGTCTTTTTATGGCTCAAATAGAAACTATTATAACAGTTTGTTTGGTCTCAGGAAATCAAAGCACCACTTGTTTGAGAAATGCTGGAACAAAGGTTTGCTATTATTAAAGTGGGCTGGAAATCACAGAGTTAACGAAACTGTTATCTTGAAGATCTAAATAAACTGAAATTTCTGACTTTATTTTCCTTGTGCCACAATCCACCTGAGCACCTGATCCCCGGGATCATTCAGCCGTAAGTATTTGTTTGTTCGGTAAGCTGAGTGGCAGCAGAGCTCTCTGGGTCTCCCTCCCACACTGTGCCCCTCGCAGGTATGCACACATCTACCACATCGCCCACACAGCTGGCCTGCCCACAAGCCTGGCTTTAAGGGAACTCTGGCTTTTAAAAGCCTGCCTTCTTTTCTTTCTTTTTAAAATCCTGATCTCAGTAAATCCCAAGCTCAAACAAATATGATGTCAGCCAGAGGCACAACTGGGAGGTTAGAGATGAGATGTCTTTAAATTTCAATAACAGTAAGAACAGGAGACCAGCAAAGTCAACATTTAATAATATGAGACTTGTTCGTGATTTGCTCCTTTGCTTAGAATAATAAGTGTCATCACAGTTACCCTAAAACCTTCCCAGCAACGTATGGGTGTTGGAGAGAGGTGTGCAAGCTCTAGGTAGCATTTAAGGGGCCTCCTTCCTTTTGGATCCATGTTAAGGCTGTTCTAAGATAAAATACATCTTCAATAGTTTCTTCACCCACAGAAAAACATCTGAGCAAGGGTCAATGAATGTAGTATGCTTTTCTTTCCTTTTCCCCATCCCACCCTTCCTTCCTTCCTCCTTCCCTCCTTTCTCCCTCCCCCATTTCTTTTTGAAACAGGTTCTCATGTAGCTCAGGACAGCCTCAAAGTAGCTATATAGCTTTGAATGGTCTGGAACTCTTGATTCTCCTGCTTCTTTAGTCCCTGGGCTAGCACTCCCAGCACCCTGGAGATTTGTCAGAAATGTTCAACCTCAGGTCCTATCCCAGAATCAGTGAATTCAAAGCTGGGGAGTGTGTGGGGGAACAGATGCTTAACATTAAATGAATTCCCTCCAATGATTCTAAGGGCAGGGTCAAGTCTGAAGTACATTTGAGTCTTTCCAATTCACTGTGCAAAAGACCACCTGGTGTCTACATACGTATCAACCACATGGCCTTGCTTACTGATGAGCCAGAGAAGCCAGGGGGTCTCCAAGGCACCTGAACCATATTCCTAGCATTTTTATCATGCCTAAGAAGACAGAGGCATGCAAAGACAACTAAATTGGCCTCTCGTTCCAAAACTCATAAAATCAGTTGTATGTCAGTCACATAAAGGCATGTAAATAAACCTGTGCAGACGACTTTTTTTCTTCTTTATGATAAGGAACTTGACATGTTAATTTTTCTCCTTTTCAGTTGTGTATGAGACATATGATTAAAAGCTAGCAAAGTTTCTCTTATAGTCAAAGGATGGACACAAAACTCTACAGAAGAACTTGTTCTCTTAAACGACAAAGACTTTCATTTTCTTTGTACCTAGCCTACTTCTTAGACTACAGTAGATGTTCAATAAATAAATATTTGTTCAAAGTGAGGCACATATATATTTATATTTATATATATATATATATATATATATATATATATATATATATATATACAAAAGAAATGAAAGAGAGAGAGAGAGGGGGGAGAGAGAAACACATGACATAGAGAAAAAGATTTGAAAGGACAGGGCCAGCCTTCCATGTCAGCAGGTTCAGCATCCCTGGATTCAACCCTGCACTAATGGCAAATACTTTTATTTTCATTTGCATGGACCGTATACAGACTTTTTCTTGTCACTATTCCCCACCAAATACAGCATGACACCTATTTGCATGGCATTTACATTTTTAGTACATTTTAGGCACTAAAAGTCATCTAAAGATGATTTTAAGTACACAGGAAAATTACAGAAGAAAGATCCAAAATCTGTGCGATTTTTAATAAGGCACGTCTGAGCCCATGAGGTGTGGGAAGCACTCCAGGGGTCTTAGGGTGATTCATGGATACCACAAACACCGAGGATTGGCTACACAGAGAGGAGAGAGACATCAGGTGCTAAGCAGAAGGAAATCACAGAGGGAAAAAGATACTTTGACAAGTGAAGATCTAAATCAGTTTACAAAATATAGGCTTAAGGCTCATGACCTTCAATTTCAATGATGTAGCTACTAGGAAACAGACCATTTCCTCTTTTAAAATTATCTATCAAAATCCTCATCTCCAAATGCTGGCCAAGTGTCAAGGACCCAGAAGTGGATGAAAGATTCTTTCTGTTCTAGTCTGAATCTATAATGTTTCCCAGGGCCACAGGTCTTTGAACATTTGGTCTCCAGACAGAAGTGATGTTCTGGAAGGTTGGAGAACTTTTAGGAGGTGGAGCTTCGGTGGAGGAAGTGAGTCATCAAGGATTTGGTAGTTCAGCCCTAACTTCCTGTACTCACTCCACTTCAAGCTACAGTTACCAGGTCACCAGCTGTCTCATCCTGCAGACCAGCCTGCCACCATTTTCTTCTTGACCAGGATCGATGTATGCTCTCTCAAACTGTAAAATCTTCCTCTGTGAGGTTGCTTCTTGTTAGACATTAGGCCCAGGGATGAAGAAAGTCACTGATGCACTCCTTAGTTGAAAGAATTCCTTTTCAGGAGTAGAACTGTGTCTGATCTGGTAAGCTGCTTGTGAGGCGGTGCATGTGAGCAATGAGGCAGGTTCTTCATCAAGAGAAGAGAGAAAGAGGGCAGTTTAGGTTTGCAGAGAGTATTTCTCAGAGTTGCAACTTACAACAGCTGCTTCATGGGTTTGGGAAATGTGGTTCAGTGGAGCAAGGCGAGTGAATTCTCACTACAAACCACACTTTATGTCTAAAATAGGAACAAGAATGTACCCTAATATTAAATGGTGTGCAGGAACTAAGGAGAGTGCTCCCCAGAACTTCAAATGCAAATGCTTTCTGGCTGCTTTTTTTTTTTTTTAAGTAGCAGTTAACCTAAGAACTCAAGGACAGAACCCAAGGTCAGGTTGGCATAAGGATGCAAATGCTGGCAGGGGACTTCCCTCTACTCCCAAGGAGGTACCTGCTTATTCCTAAGAAGGTGTCAGAAAACTCAAACTCAACACACAGAAAGAGACCTGGCAGTGGATCTTCAGAGGCGTAAGAGCCATTCATTTCTAGGAAAGACAGTTTTGGTTTTTTTTTTTTTCCCCCAATTAATACTTACATTCAGAAAAGCCTGACCCTGCACACAATTTAACGAGGGTTGGACATTCATTTTATTATCCTTGGGTCTTGAGTAAGAACAGAATGGAGAAAAGCAACACACAGTCCCATTCCTGCTTTCTGAACTCTGTTGCTATTAATCTATTTGCAGAATGTGGTATTCAATAACGTGGATGACGAGATATTTGGTACACAGCTGTGGAAACAGTCCGTCTCACAGTCAGTCCCAGACTTCCCAAGGCTTGTTTGAGCTTGTCAGTCATTGGGCAGGGCAACTAGACAGCAACCATTCAATACACACCCCACCCAGAAACCAAATTAAGAACTTGCACTTTCTGCTTAAAGAAAAGCATTACAAAAAAAGCAAAGTGAGTAGTAAAAAAAAAAATCTCATGAAATATCTGTGCATACTGTGCATGTACACAAATGCAATTAGATCCTATGAGCAATCCTTCAGTCTCTAGATAGAAACCCCTTCCCATCTTCCTGCTGGGGCTGGCTGATCTAGACCTAGGTGTGCCTCTCATCGATCCCATTGAGTGCATGTGTACTGTTCTTACAGAGGAGCCTCGTTCAGTTCCCAGCACCCACATCAGGCAGTTCACAACCACCTGTAACTCCAGCTCCAGGGTATCTAACAGCCTCTTCTGGGCTCCACTGTCGTATGCGCACACCCACACACAGATACACACATATCCACCTAATTAAAGATAAATAAACCTCTTCTTTTTTAAAAAAAAAAAAAAGATGGTATTTATTTTTATTTTATGTGTGTGAGTGTTTTACCCATGTGTATGTAAGTGTACTGCAAGAGTGCCTGGTGCCAATCAGAGGCCAGAAGAGGACGTCAGATCCCCTGAAACTGAAGTTACACATGGCTTTGTGAGTAACCATGTGGATGCTAGGAACTGAGCTCTCTGGTCCTCTGCAAGAACAGGAAGTACTCTTAACTGCTGAGACATCTCCCCAGCCCCTCCCACAAGGCCTTCTTTCCCAGAGAGGTTGAACCCTCAGGCTGTAAACTGAAAAGAACTCTTCTTTTCTTCCTTAAGTTTCTTTCATCTGCTATTTTGTCACAGTCTCATTAATACTTAGTGACTCCCCATGCACATTTTCAAAGTGAAGAGCCCTGGAGCAATGGGGACGTATCTTTCCCCAGACAATAGTCATCGCTCTTGAATCATCTGAGTTCGAAGATATCCTAAATCAGTGCAGTTAAATGAAAACATTTTTTCTAGGATTCTATATTCCTATTGCCTATAAATAAATAAAATATTGGACTTGTAACATTTTCTACAAAGTTACTGCATTATTTTCTAAAAAGCCACTCAAAGGATGAGTCAAGGCTATTTGGTGGCCACTAAGACACTATAACCCAGACATAGGCTTAGGTCAAGGTGGGAGAGTCCTTTCAGAGGTGATGCGTATAGACCCTCTAGGTTACTGGGTTCTAGACTCCGGCTCTAGACTCTAGAACTAATACAAGTGGCACAGAGATAGCCCCTTATTATTGTCATTCATCCTGGCCTTTGAGCTCCTTTTCCATTTGAAGCAAACATGGGGTTGCTTTTACCAGGGGTGTGTCATTTGGTTTCCTGTATAATGTATGTGTCCTTTATATTTATGCACGGCCCTTGGTAGAAAGCAGAAGACAGGGAGGCATTTCAGTTCCCAAGTATCTTTGTACACAAGGAACCTGGAGAAATGGATGTGTTAATGAAGTAAATGACTTTATGCGAACACGCTCTTCCTCTCTGAGGTCACTGTCTTACCAGAGAGAGGGTCTGGAGGACTGCTGACTACTAAGTACCTACAAGCT
Organism: Cricetomys ansorgei; assembly: GCA_026225945.1. Taxonomy (NCBI): domain Eukaryota; kingdom Metazoa; phylum Chordata; class Mammalia; order Rodentia; family Nesomyidae; genus Cricetomys; species Cricetomys ansorgei. The sequence goes on along the minus strand of JAMJFZ010001089.1, from coordinate 7,018,492 downwards.
GGGCAGACATCATTCTGTCCACTTTTTACAAATAAGGCAAATGAAAACAGACAACAAACAAACCAGGACAGTGTTACCAGACAGCTGCTAGAAGAGTGATAGTTCAAATTGCTGTTCAGTGCAACACCAGAGAACTTTCTATTGCATGGTGACACTGTTTGCTAATAATATTGCTGTGGCCTTTTTTTTTTTTTTTTTTTTTTACTTTTCTGTCTCCATGTCCTCAGTACTGGGATTATAGGCAGATTCTACTCTACGTGTAACTGGGGATCACACACAAGACTTCGTGCATGTTAGACAAGAACGTTGTCCACTGAGGTACATCATCAGCCTGTCAACTTGGAATTCCAATGGCTCTTCCCTTACGGCTGATTGTCAAGAACGTAATTCACCCCACCCACCTCCACACACAAACATCTGTCTCCTTACCTCCACAGCATAGGGGTGTAGAGCGTAAACGATGGAATGCGCCTTCTTCCTTCAGTATTAATCTTGGCTTCCTTATGACATTTTATACTTAGTTTCACTGTCCAAACTTCTGTAGCAGCCCTGTGTACTGCAAGCAAGGTGCACCATCACTCAGACTCAGTTTCCATTCTGTAAAAGAGACACACGGATTTTAGAGAGCTTACAAATGCTGTCTGGAGGAAGCTCACTCTGATTAGTGAAATAGGTGTTGCCTGAGTCTGGACTCAAATGGGAAGCCAAGGAAGATCTTTAAATTAGAGTCTTGTCCTGTGACATTAGCATAAAATTTACTAAGCTGTCTAGAGTTAAAAAAAAAAAAAAGTACTGTCTGGATCGTTTTAAACACCATGTGAATGTCAACTGTGGCTTAGATTAAGGAGGGACGAACACTTGAGTAATATTGCTGTGTGTGTGCCTTGACTGGAGCAGTTTGGACTTGGAGAACTTTGTACTCCGGAGGGCAAGGTTGTGCTCCATGTTTATCTGTTCAGCTACAGCGGCAAGTATCCTGAATCGTCAGGGCTTCCCGACTTAGAACAAGTCAGCGTTCTATAGCATATCCATCTCACTGAAGATCAGGGCGGAGTTTATTCATAAAATGAAAAGTGATTCCCTGCCTGTTGTAATGGAAAAATTTAGTTATTATATACACCTAAATTCATAGCAACATCATCCACGATAGGAAAAATATAAAAGCAACTGCCATGTCCATCAAGAGAGGAGTGGGTAAACAGGCCGTGGTCTATATGTTAGGAGTATTACTTAGATTTAAAAGGGGGGGATTCCAACTTGTGTGAACTTTAGCATGTTAAGTGAAACAAGCCAGTCACACAAGCACAAATACCGGATGATTCCTCCTATGTAAGATAAGCAGGCTAGTCACATTCACAGAACGGTGACCGTCAAGAGCAGAGGAGAGGGGAGACAGGGCACCATTTAATAGGTTAGAGTTTCAGTTTAGCAGGATAAAAATGTGGCGGGGATCGGTTACACATCAACACAAAGATACTTATCACTCTTGAGTTATTCATTAAACTAAGATGGCTAGGGTGGTACAAGCTTACGCTACATGTGTCATATTATAACTAGCTTACTAAATACAGATGCCAACCAAACAAGGGTGGCCTCTAGTTAGCATGGTGGGGGTTGGGCTGGGGGTGGGGACGCAAGGCGGGTGGCGATCATGCCGTTGTTACTGATCTATAAGATCTGACAGAATTAGCAATGATTTTCCTGCCGGTGGCTAATGTCAGTGGTATGCCACAGCTCTGGTCTGTGTGCTTCAACCTAAACAAGAATGCGGACCTCCTACCTTTAGCTTTTGATTCTTTCTTGAGAAGACTTACAAATGTGACGACGCTTGAATTAAGGGCTGCGTGTAGAGGATATGCCTGGTGACCCTGGGGAACATTCCATATGGGAGGCTGGGCTGCAGCACTGTGTCCCTTGCAGGGCGGCTGTGTGAAATCTCACAGTTGTCAGCAGTGATGTCTTCACCCCTAACGACGTCAACAGAGCCCTAAGTGATATCCCAAGGCTTATTCATGTCTTTCCTGGCATATGCCTGTCACATCTGCAACTTATTATTTGGGCCATTTCTTGAAGCAGGAAATGGTTGAGTCTCTTCATTAACAGGGCTTTACTTAGATTTCTGGGTTCAACCCTTCAGGTTAAAATTACCGCCTATTAATTCCCTTAAAAAGGGTTTTTGGATTTTTCACAAGTGTGTGGATCGAATATCCTTTGTTTGCCTTAAATTGGAGGAGAGAAGACAAACATTACATGCTCCAAAACAAATGAGAGCTGCCTTCAAGTCCATCATATCAGGTAACCAACAAATGATTAGACCCTAAAATAGTACTGCAGTATTTGTTTTACTTTACTTAGACATTGGTCAAAATTCCTTATTCCTACCTCTACGACCCCCTCTACACTCTGCCCACACGTACGTGTTGAAGGGTGTGAATTAAGTGTGTGTATTTGGAGCACATATTGTGTGCTATGTTGAACTGTAACCTGAAACAAGAATGTAGGCCATTGTGAGTACAGAGTTTTGTCTCTGATAAGTAAGGCACTTCTATATTACATTTTCTCCCCAAATGTGTTTCATACAGCTCATAGTTGTCTCCATAGAAATGAAACTGGAAAGTGATAGACAGCTCTCACCTTGAGTGTCTCATAAAAGGCCAAAGCCACTCTGAAAACCAAGTACAACCTATTAATGGAACGGGGCCAAGTGACATCCGACCAGACTGGCACTGGGGAGCTTTAGCCTTTGGAATCAAAAGGCTCAGTGCAGTGGCGAATTCTCTTTTATACAGTACTAAGAAGTGACCGGCCCTGGGCCTTTTAAAATGTTACTTCCAGAATTCCAACCTGTCATGAAAGCGAAGAGGAGCCACACAGCAAGCAAGACCATCAGTTGTGGCCAAAAAAACCCAGACTATTTTACAGCCTAGACCACAGTTACGTCGGAACACTGGGAAGAAGGAAGCTTCTCTGAGAGCTCTGAACCAGAGAAACTAGAAGTGCCCTCGTTGTAAGCTATTTGTAGGACAGCATGAGAAAGCTACACTAAGCTTAGCATACAGAAGGAGCCAATTGATAGAGAAAGGCTATAAGCCATTCTTAGTCTGGGCTGCATGAAACAAATGTCATGTTCAAGAAAAGCTTGCCATATGCAAACTGTGAGAGACGCAGGTACTGTGTGAGCCTCCCATGGAGTCATGAGCTTCCTGGCCCAGGGCTTTTAGAGCTCTTTCAGAGCTATGAGCATGCTTTTCTCTCAGTTCCCCAGCCTATTCCCATCCTTGAGACTGCTTTACTTTACCATTTCTATTTCTAACCGTGTGTCCCTGGTCCAATTCTTTATGATGGGATACAAGAACTTGGATACTTTAGCAGGTTTCCCAGGACATTCCGGTCAGATACCCTGAGACCCAGATCTATATCTACTACATATTTGGTGTGGGGGGGGGGGTTCAGAGTCTTATGAGAAGAGAAGCATGAGCTTCAAGTTGTTTCCCTTTAAATTCCACCAAGAGCAGGTGTTTGTGCTCCTCAAGAAAAGAAATGAGAAACAGGGAAGTGAAGATAACCAGTTAAAGGGGAATTGTCAAGTAAGTAACCATCGGTGGCAAGTGTAGCTCAATTCCACTACACATCGTAGACAATGTAGAATTTAATTCAAGTGTGTCATCATCACGATCACCACCATCACCATAATCACCACCACCACCACCACCCTCTTCACCACCTGATGCAGAAGTTTATTTTTAGCTATATTTTAAATGGTTGTTTTGTGCACTATTGGAAAAAAGGCTGCCTAGGCCTTGACATTTGTATTGTCTGCAGGTCTTGGCTTTATAAAAAAGATGTTTGGTTGCTCGTCATCTGCACATGATATCAGTAGAACACCTGAGGAGCTTAGGTATCAATAAAAACCCCTGAGATGAGATACTTAGAGTTCCACTGTGCGGTATGGCACTTGCCATGATACTGGTTCCCTCTGCTGAGGTCTGGCAGGGTTTGCGCCTGTGAGTATGCCTCCTTGTCTTCTTCGCTGAGCCATATCGTAGGTGTACTGCTACAACCAACCATCCCCCAGGACTACCCTGATCATCGCCATCATCAGCAGAAGTGTTTCGAGTTCTACCCCACATCCATTGAATCAGAATGAAAAAACGGCAACAGTGCTCCCAAATAGTGAATTGCTGTTAGTTACTAGGGTAGAACATGGTCCCAAATAAGCCAAATGAAGGGAAAATGAAATTGTGATATTCAGCCACCATTCCCCATGTGGCATTGTTTGTGGGCTATTTCTGAGGGTTTGACTGTACTTTGGCCTTTGTATGGGCAGAAGAAATCCCCCCAAAAAACAACATCGAAGATATTAGCAGAAAATAGGTCTCAGCATGCATAGCTATTGCAAGTCCAGCTACTCCACCACCAGATATAAATGTGATGTTAAAGATGAGGTCAAATTGGAACCATAACAAAAGCCATAACTACAGCGCCAAGTAAATAGCAAAGACACTTTAAATAAACTAAAGTAGTCATCTCTTCTTATTCTAGGGTGTTATTCTAAAATTCCAAATAAGCCACTTGGGCTACCTTCTAGAGAAAGAACATTCCCACATTCATCTTAACAAACATTAGAATAAATATAGCATTATTTTTCACTCGGTACTTATTTCAAGCTCTGTGAAGTAAACCGCAAGTGACGTCAGGAAATAACCTCCTGTGTTTCATTTGCTTCTTATAATTCCTAAGATCAATCCTCAGGCGTGGTGGAGCATTGGATGACCTATGTTCTTCATGGCAGCGACACACTGTGGGCTGCATTTATTTTGGAGAGGATTCAAAGCTGAAATTATAGTGAAAAAAAAAAAAAACTTGACTCCTATTATACTGTCAAACACTGGTAGAAACATTTGGACAACACCCAGAAAAAATCAACAGCTGCTCCAGACACAATAAAATACTACACAAGAAAAATAGTCTGTATGCCTTATGATTTTTAACAAGACTATCAAGAGTATTCTATATACAATACAAGGGAAATGTGTTTGTTTTGAAACGTTCTGAATGTATCTAAAGCTTTTCAGTTGGCTAGGAAACCAGGTATTGGTCCGAGAAACAGTGGAGTTTTAGGTGTGAGAAGACTGATTAGTTGAGGAGCTGCTGCAAAGCTGGCTCAGCAGTGAAGGCCACTTGCTGCTTCTTCAAAGAACTCAAATTTGGTTCCTAGCTTCTTCATGGAGTGAGTCACAACCATCTGTAACTCTAGTTTTGAGGAACCCAACAGCCTCTTCTGGCTTCTCACATACTGGTACAAACATGCACATACCCCTTCCCCACATACACACAACTGAAAACAAATCTTTAAAAAAGATGTATTAGCTTATGAGCTCACAGTATAAGCCTAACAATGGAAATTCACTAAATATAGTTAAAATAGAATAGCTATGTCCTTTGATCTGTTTTGCTTAATACATCAAATGGGTTTAGATATTAAAGATATTGGAAAATTTTACTTGTTCATTTGTCAACCAACTATCAACATTGAAAACCCTTATTTAGAAAATGAAAAGTTACCGGGTGGTGGTGGCACACATGTTTAATCCCAGCACTGGGGAGGCAGAGGCAGGTGAATCTCTGAGTTCGAGGCCAGCTGGTGGTCTACTGAGTGACTTCCAGAACAGCCAGAGTTACAACAGAGAAACCCTGTCTCAAAAAACAACAAAAAAACAAACAAAAAAGAAAATGAAAAGTTAATGCGTGTTGTATATAGTTGATGTGTATAACTGACAGAATCCCACAGAATACATTCTTAATCCTGCCTGTTTCTCCCTTTCCTCCTCAGCCTTCCATCTCTCTGTTCTTTAACTTACAGCAGCAAAATCAGTATTATTATACCCATTAAGTAAGTCTCTCCTTAGCCCACCAAACATCACATTTTCTGTGCATTTTATCACATAGCAAATGAACTGCTTATTTATGAATAAAAGTCTAGAGGATATCTTGTTTTTATCAGAGTCATCTCTCTTCCTTCATGAGTATCTTCATGAGAGCTCTGGTCAACGCCCTCAGAGAACATTAGAGGTTTTCTGTTATTTATTTATGTGTAATATAATTAATATACTCATTGATAGTATAAAGCAAAGCCTGCCAACTTTGACAATCCATTCTTTATTACTATAAATTTTAGTTTATTAAAAAACTGTTTGAAACAGCAGCTTAGTAGGAGAAGAGAGTTCTCAAAGAAGCACAGAGATTCTCCTTGCCCTGTGTCAGGTATGGGTTGAGGTAAAATGTTGAGGGTTAGGATAGGATCAAGGCTCACTTATGAACCCAAAGAAAGAAATGTATAACTGCCCCAAATCTTGAGTGCTAATAGGGAACTCCAGATATGACAAGCCCATGGGTTCTTAAACACCATTGCCTAATAGAAGCATGGTATAAGCTACAGAAACAACTCAGATGTGTGACTTTCAATGTTCTGATGGCCATCAGAAAAGTATAAAAGCATTATACATGTGTGTGTGTGTATACATACACACACATATATATGTATATATACACTTATATGTGTGTGTATACAAAATGTATATTTTACATAATATATATATAATTATCAAAGAACAAAAGTATTTTAAAAACAAAAAAGAAACATGCAAGTTAATTTTAATAGCACGATGTTTAGCTCAATGTATATAAAATGCAACTATTATTAATATTTAGCAATCCTTTTTCCATACTATCTTTACAATCAAGTGTGAATTTTACACTTATGAGACATTTTAAGGGTCTCCAGTCGTCTTTGCTGGCCAGCTTGGGTCTAGACAATCTATCGCTTGGGTCAAATTGCCTTTAAAATCTTTGTAGGGTCTTTAAAGCCAGATCAAAGCCCTGGCTGAAGTCATGACACCGAAACTTCACTTTTACTACTGTGAGTCCTGACTTCTTTCATTTATGATTAGAATTCTAGTCCATCTAACTATCTGTTTTCAAGATCGCGTTGTCATCCAATTCAATTTTCCACACTATTATTCACTTAAACATGTGTTATGAGCACACCGCACAGCCCTGACACACACATCTACCCTGACTCCCCACAGAGTCCTATCCACAAGTCCTTAAGACTTGCTTTGGGAATTAGAGAAATACTTTAAGTATGATTTTCTTTTTGGCACAAAGATTTGTGTTAATATGTTCTGTTTTAAAATATGATCTGGCTAAAGTGCAGAGATGTAGCGGGACATTTTGAAGAAGTTTTTGTCATATGTAGCTTTCTGTATGATTGCATGCCACTTGGACTTCTGGGAACAGCCTAGGCTATAAAGGAGAGTGTTGACAGTTGGAGTGACAGTTGGTGGGATGGTTTGATAGATTATAGTTCTGGGAATCTGTTACAAGTTAGGAATCTGTCACATTAGCAGTTGGGGCAAGAAAACGGGCTTTGGAATTCAGTTACAAGTGGCACCAAACATGGAGCAGGAAAATAAGGATAAAAAGGATAATGGGAAATTTTATTTCAAATGTAGCAGAGAGAAAAGCAGAGGAAGAAGGGATGGACATTTGTGTTCAAGAGGCCAACAGAGTATTTATAGTGGCTGTTACCACTGGAGTATACACCATTCTACTTTCAGTGGTGATTTGCTTTTGATTGCTCTTCTTTTGCTTCTATTTCATTTCCAAAAAAAAGAGGTTAAGGAAGTGGCTATGCAACTAGAAGAGTTGTGGGGGGAACTGGAAAAGGCCAAGATAGGAAAAATAGAGAAAAGGGGAGAACAAAAGGGATCAATTTTTTCTTTCTTTTCAAAAGGGAATTATAAAAAAGAAATTGGCAGTACTACTAAAAGAAAGAGGGAATTAGAAAAAAAAGAATTAGTGATGCTACTGAAAGAAACATGGGTGGAATTTAAAAGAGTAGAAAAAGAGAAAACTGAGGAAATGGGAGTTCAAACTGGGGAACTGGGAACACAGCTGGGCTCATCCCCAGCAACAGAGAGAAAGATTTTTCCACCGAGTAGATAAAGAGGCTGGGGGTTGTACTGGATGATGGTCCCATTAGGAAAACAAGGGAAGAGTCTGTACAGGAGAATGATCAGAAAAAGGCAGCCTAGGGTCACAGAATCATCTTCAGCATTTTCAGTAGTGATCCAGCATATTACAGCTGATGAGGATCATCCCCAGGGTTATAATGAAAAAAGGATGACATCCAATAGAAGTGAGTGATTTAAGGAGATTGAAGGAAACTTTGGTGTCGTATGGCATGTACTCACCCTAGGTAAAGCAGCTCTTGAATAACTGGGCACTGTAGCACTGGATGGTCCCGTTCAATTGGAAAGGGTTAATATAAGCTATACTAGAGGCAGGTCCTCCGCTTTAGTGGTTAACTTGGTGAAGGGAAGAAGCAGCAAATATGGAACAGCAGAATAGGGCTAGAGGAATAAATATAACACAAAATCAGTTCCTTGGTGAAGGTCTGTATACTAAATTACAAGGACAGATTATTATATATTATATACATAATAATTATATTTATTATATATTATATACATAATCTGTTTGATGACTTGACTATAGAACAATGTCATTTAGCAGCTTGATGAGCTTTGGAAAAAGTAGAGGAACCAGGATACAGTCCACCTCGTTCACAAAAATCATACAAGGCTCAAGTGAAGCCTTCACAAACATTTTGCAAAGATTATCTGCAGCAATGGATAGAGCCATCTCAGACTCTAAAGTGAGACAGAAGCTGATTAGGATCATGGCATTTGAAAATGCCGACACAGAGTGTAAAAAAAAAAAGCTTTATGACCATTAAAAGCAAATTCTGCACCATTGGATCAATGGGTCTGAGTTACTGCAGACGTTGGTTCCAGTACTTACATGGCTGTTGGGATAGGATAAGCTAGAATGAGAGAGCTGAAATCCAAATAGCCAAGGCTTTAACTGTGGAAGATACAACCACTTGCAAAGAGATTGTGACCAAGCTGCTTCTATTGGCAACGGTGTCTTTAAATATCAGTCCAAAAAAAAGGAGCAGATTTCCAGGGATATACAGACAGTGTGAAAGTGGGGACATTGAGCAAATTAGTGTAGATCCAATAGAGATATACAAGGAAATTCCTTGTCTTTGGGAAACACCACAGGGGGCTGAGCTTGGGTCCCTAGAGGGGAAAAAAAAAGAGCGGCCTGTATCCTTTGAGTACTGGGGCAGTCATGCAAACCGAAAAACTCAAACTTGGTGTTGGAGATCTGATGCATGCTACTGAAGGCAGTGCTGCCCTAGACCTGGCTATAGAAAGACAGCTTACACTATCCTCATACATTCAATGATATAAAATTGCTACTGGAGTTTATGGTCCTCTTTCCCCAAGGATAGTAGGAATGATCCTAGGTAGGAGCAGTTTGACATGAAAGGGATTCATTATGCATCCTGGAATTATAGATGGAGACTTTAGAGGAGAAATTAAATTCATGGCCAGAGACCTGCAGTTTAATGCAAAGGATAAGATTGTACAGCTGTTGCTATTTCCCTATATCAAAAAAGGCCACTCCTGTAGAGAGAGCAGGCTGATTTGGAAGCACTGAGAAATGACCAACAACCATTAGAACTAATTCAAAACCAATTCCCCCAATCTATTTATAATAATATCTATTATTTACTATTATATGGATGATATTTTGTTTGCTGATTTTGAGACAGATACTTTAGAAAAATGACTGATGAAACAAAAAGAGTTTTACCATGTTGGGGGTTACAAAGTGCTCCTTGAAAAATACAGAGAGGAGATTTTATTAACTGTCTAGGTTATAAGTCAACAAAAAAATTCAACCACAAAAGGTACAGATCAGTAGAAATCAGTTGTGAACACTTAATGATTTCCAAAAATTATTGAGAGATATCAATTGGGTAAAACCCATAATTGAATTAACTGTGCAAGAGCTAAGCAATTTATTTAGAATGTTACAAGGAGAATCCAACCTAGATGCTCCAATACACTTAACTACTGCAGCAGAGAAAGACTTAACTCTGGTAGAAAAAGAGACTACAAGATGCATATCTGCATTACGCAGATCCACACCTGAATTGTATTTTGGTCATTCATTCAAAACATTCCCCTACTGGATTCTTATGCAGAGAGAAGTTAATATCTTAGAATGGGTATTTATGACACATAAAAGCACCATGTAAACAACAAATGTTTAAAAAGGAACTTCTCCATTACTTGGTGGCAAGTCAAGGAAATTACAAATAATTGTTCAGTGTGTTCCTTGAATAATCAAGCCCCATTACCTAAGTAACCCTAAGGGTACTGAAAGGGGAAAAATATGGTAGATGGGTATATTCCATGTTGCAGAATTTGGGAAACTGAAGTTTGTACACCATACTACTGATACTTTATTCAGAATTCAATGGGCTCTGCCTTGAGTTGTGAAAGGGCTGATTCTGTAATTATACATTTACTGGAATTAATGGCTATTATGGGAATACCTTTACAACTTAAGACTGACAATACCTCCATACATGTCTCCAGTAAAATGAACATTTTTTCCATACTATGGCAGAAAGCATATTACTGGTATACCACACAGTCCTACAAGACAAGCAGTTATAGAAATATCTGATCAGACGTTAAAGGAAATGCTTGAAGGACAAAAAAGAAATAACAAAGATAGATCTCCAAAGATAGACTACACAGTGCACTACTAACTTTAAATTTTCTGAATGTTACTGAGACAGGAACAACAGTGGCTGAGAGACACTGGAGAATAGAAAGACTTTTAGAGTTAAACCAACTCATATATAATAAAGACATATTAACATTTGAAAAGAAATCAGGATATATGTTTCACCAGGGCAGAGGATACGCCTATATTTCCAGTGGAAACGAGAAGTTCTGGGTACCATCAAAATTGATAAAGATTAGATTTGAGACAGGAAGGTCTCCGGAATACTCTGACCACTGATCCAAAAAGCATGACTATGGAAAGTAAGGTTCTTTTTCAAAGGTAGAGCCTTCTAATGATTCTACTAAAGCACAAAAATCTAAAAGTGACAAAGAGTCAGCCATGGTTCATGGAATAAAGTTTCTGAATCCTAAATTTCTACCTGACTCCAACACCAGTGACAGTAAGAGTACCAGGAAGATGAAGACTATGAAACCTTGATGAAAAACTGTCCCCGGAGGAATCTCACTTTGGCTGCTTTGGAACAGTTGGCTGACAGCACATTAGTCCTGAGGAGATTGTGGCCTCCCTTTTAGAGGAAGAGAACACTTACAGCAAACAGAATCCAAAGGAAAACACCCTAAAGCCAAAGTTTCAGACATTCAAGGGAATAGGCTATCTGTGCAAAAGAGTCAGTGGCCAAAATGTTGAAAGAGACTGTTGCCTTTGATAATATCAGTGAACATCAGCGTTCCTTAAAACATGAAGAGCCCTATAGAATTTTTGTAGAAAATGGATCTACATGTGTTAATGGTTCATCAAATTAACTTCATGCCAACCTGCAAAGAAGGTGAACAGCCTAAACCACATTCAGCCTCCAAAGAAACAGAATACTTTTGAGAGCCAGAACCATAATAGTAGTGTCTTCTACTAGTTTTGACAAGGGAAATAAAAAATCTTCTCTTGTGCTTTCTGTTAGTAATGCATTATGTATGAATGCTAAGGATAAAATTCCTGAAGACCAGAAAGGAGAAGAGATGGCCTAGCAGAAGGCCTCAGAGAAAAAGTAATCAATATCTTACAACTTATACCTTAGTAATGGGGGGAATATAGCAGAACTTTTTGAAGAAATGTTTTGTCATATGTAGCTTTCTGTATGGTTGCATGCCCCTTGGACTTCTGGGAACAGCTTAGGATATAAAGAAGAGAGTAGGCAATCAGAGCGACAGTTGGTGGGATGGTTTGATAGATGATAGTCCTGTCTTTTTATCAGCTCCTGGCTTCAAGCTTCAAACAATTAAGGACAGACAAAAAGGGCTGTGAAGATTTCTCTTCTTTTCTCTTTTTTTGTCTTTAAAGGCCACCTGCAAGAGTGGCGAAGATTTCTCTCTTTTATGTATTTTTTTAGAGATAGAGGATTTTAAAAAGGCACAGTGGGAATCAGTTATAAGTTAGGAATCTGTAACAGTAGCAGTTGGGGCAAGAGAATAGGTGTCAGCTTTCAGTTACAAGCAGCACTCCAACCTGGCGCAAGAGAACAGCATTACCTTAAACAGAGAGGCCTCAGGTAGACACACCTTGAAGGTCAGATGAAGGACCAAGAAGCAAATAACTCAGCTAGAAAGCATTGTGTATACTAGAATTCTTTATTTTTATGTGCTGTGGGTCTTTGGCTAAGTTTGGATCAGAACAGAGATCCAGTTCAGCCTAGTTATTTCTACAGGAGCCTTAGTGAATCTACAAAGAAACTTCTAGGACAATATGTTTATTTAGCATGTTTGTAGCATACAAGGTCAGTCAATACACAGAATCAGTGCTGTTTCTTTAAACTGGTAATAAACAATTAGAAAAATGGAAATTTAGAAATAAAATAAAACATTTACAAAAGTTAAAAGCTAGTTAAAAATACAAAACACTTTGGGGCAAATCTGACATAAGGTGTGTGGTGGTTTGAGTGAGAATGGCCCCCAACAGTTCCTATGTTCGAACCCAGTTTATGGAACTGTTTGGGAAGAATTGGGACCTATGGCTTTGTTGGAGGACGTGTGTCACTGGGGGCAGACTTTGAGGTTTCAAAAGAAGCTAACCATTTCCGATGTATATGTCTCTCTTGGCCACTTGGTTGTATCTCAAGATGGAAGGTCTCAGCTACTGCTCTACATGTCTGCCTACCTTGCTTCTCTGTCATGCTGATCATGGTCTCTAACCCTCTGAAACTGTAAGCTCCAAATACACTCTTTTTTTTGGTATAAATTGCTCTGGCTATGATTATCGTGGAAGTTTATTTTTAGCTGTGTTTAAAACAATTGTTTCTATGCAATATAGGAAAAATGAATGCATAGGCCTTGGCCTTTCGTATTGTCGGCAGGTGTTGGATTTGTGTGGAGGATGTTTGATTGCTCATGATCTACACCTGAGGAGAATCAAAAAAACACCTGAGCTCAGACGCTTGGGGTTCTACTGTTGATGGAGTATGGCACTGGCCATGATGGTGGTTCCCTCTGCTGTGGCCTGGCAGGGCTTGCGCATACGAAATATGCCTCCTTGTCTCCTTGCTGAGCTGCCACAGCAGCGTACAACTCCACATGGTATCTTCTCACAACAATAGAAAAGTAACTAAGACAAGATGTACTCAGAAATCGATGAAGCTTTGCCGAGAGAAATAAGACATTGGAGAATAAAAATAAGCACAGATGCTTTTGCCCATGATTTGGTGAGATCAAAATTGTAGGGTGTCCATTTTTCTCCAGGTGTATCAATGCAAGTCAAATCTAAACACTACCTGGAAATTCGATTGACCCAGAAGATATAAAACAGATAAAACAAAGAGCAAGATTGATCTTGAGAAGTTAGGTTATTCCCAGGAAGGTAAGGAAGAGAAGAAAGCCTTAAAAGCAAGTTTACCTCCAAATATCTTCACAGGAAAGCACGTAGAATGTTCGTTGTATTGGGATTTAGGAAAGCAAGACAGACTGGTCTGGCATGATCTAAACCAGCAAATATGAGATCGGTTGATCCCATGCACTAAATATTTGCTAGGTGTGGTCAAAGTCAGCTGGGTAGTGAAGGATCTTGAGTGTGTGGGATATGTTAGAAATAAGTTGCATTCACCCTTGACAAATATTTAATTCTATCCACTGACGTGTTACTTTAATTCAACTGCCTTAAAAACCAATAGGGGAAACTGCTGCATATTTCTTCTCTTTCCTATGTATTTTACGCCCTGGTGTACCCTCCAGTTCTTTTGAGTAGAGGGGGCATCACTGATTGATAGGGACTCTAGCTGAGACAGCCTTCATTCTATATGGCTAAATAAGGGTGCAGGGACCAAAGGGCTTATTTATGTCTTCCTTTGTCTGGGCTTTTTGCTTATTTTAGAGCCAGATAGTACTTGAAGTACAATGGGACATTTTCTAAGACCAGGAAGAACAACAGAGAACCGTAGCTGTCATCCCATCCTTCTCACGTTAGGAACTTTCCCATCATTGTTCCAAGAAGGCAAACACTTGGGAACCACACCACAGGAAACGAGGAAACGAATGGTTTCGCTTAGATGTCACATCGATCACAATGTCACACAATGTCTTAAAACGACAGCATCTCGGACTCAGCATCTTCCCTTGCTGAGGAAAGCTTGGCTCTTTCTAGAAAAAAAACAATTTGGTGACTGGAGTTTACATTTTCTCCTGTAAAAATTTTCTCTATGCTCATGAGAATGATAGTAGCTGCAAGCGGTAGTGTAAGACTGCTTTCGGTGTCCCGGCGGGCTACCACCTTTGACGAGAGTCAGAAAATTCTTGTGTGACTCTCACATGGTGAGGGTTGGAAAGAAGCTCACCGCTGTCTGGGTCGATAGCCTTCTATATACTTACTTGGGATAATGAAGATTTTCCTTTAGAAAAAAAGAATTGAGGCAAGGTACGTAGCCCTAGATGGTCTAGAACTTGCTGTGTAGACCAGGCTGGACTCAGACTCACAAAGACTCACATGCTTCTGCCTCATGAGTGTTGGGATTAAAGGCATGAGCCGCCGTGTCCCCTTTAAAAGATGTTTTAAAATAAGGATAACTGTGAGGAACAAGCACCGCGAGCTTTCTCCTTCACTGCGAAGGTCACCTGTCTCTTCCAGAATGCATATTTTGAAATTTTCAGGTCGGCTCTTTTCAAATTCCATATCCATTTTTGTGCCGCCACAGTGCTGTCCCACTGCCCCTGAGTGAAGGTGACACTTTGTTTCTGCCTCGTGTCAGCCACTGCTTACGCTCTCTAGGGCAACTCGCCAGGAAATCTGGCTACAAGAATTTACAATGGGCCTTCCACAGCTGCTTCTCTATCCTGATGAACCTGATCCCTAACCATACCAAGGTGTCCTCATCATAGAAACTTGTTTATACTGGTTGTGATGAAAACTCTCCAGTGCTGACTTGACTGGATCTAGGATCGCCTAGGAGACAAACCTCCGGATATGTCTTTGAGAACATTTCCAGAGTGGTTTAACTAACTGATGAGGGTAGGCCCATCCTGGATGTGGGTGGCATCATCGCATGATCTGGGATCCTAGACCGGTTAAAAAAGGAAAAAAAAAAAAGCAGAAGCCTTTTGAGTACCAGCATTCATCGCCCTGTTTTCTGACAGCTGATACACGTGACTCGCTGCCTCACCCTCTTGTGACTCCAGCTAGACATATTCCTGCAGTGAGGGACTGAAGCCTCAAACTGTGAGCTAAAAGAAATCCTTCCTTCTGTGAGTTGCCTTGGCCAGGTACTTTGGCACGACAATGAGATCAGTAGAAAGCAAACATTGGTAGACGGCTTTGCGGTTCTTGTCTGGCCACGCCCACTTCGTTTCCACAGAGACAGCATTCTCTAGGCGAGTATTGGCTGGAAAAGAAATGAGGTGCAGTAGTGTCGGTCAAGTGAAGCACACAGGGGCGGCCACACAAGAGAACAGATGAACTCCAGCGGCGGCTTACTTCTCTCAGATCCCAGCGAGCAAGGGTCAGCATGATTCATAGCCTCTCAGGGACCCTGGGGAGGAGGAGGAGGTGGCTGGTGCGCTTATACTCAATAAGCAGATGGGGAACAACACAGGGAGAAAAAGGCAGAGGAGGGGAAGCTGTGGGCAAAAGCCTTTCCTGGGGTGCAGTGTTACACAAAAGGATTTCTTAAAGGCTGTTCTGCTTTCATTAGAATTACTCAATCATTAGTTGTATAAATTATTGAGTTTCACTGGAACATTTGCATGCAGATTTGCATGCAGATGCATATCTTGCTTTGAGCATATGCATACATGCTACATTCCTCTCCTGCCCTCTCTTCTCTCCTAGCTACTTTTTTTCTTTCCTTTCCCTTAAAGTCATCATTAAAATATTAATTTCTACATGTAAGCGAAAACCCACAGTACTTTCATCCCCGTGTCTGGCTACTCTCACTTACCAGGACAACTTCTATTTCTCTGCACTGATTTCTAATAGGTGGGCTCCCAACAGTCACTAGTGTGGGTGAGAGGAGCATATCTAAGCCTTGGTTGGGGGCCGTGACTCACTGGTCCGTAGAGAGATGGTCACCAGGAGGCAACTGTTCAAGGCAGAGACATACCTGCCTGACCAACCTGAGGAACCCAGAAGAGGAGGAAACTGAAATCTTAGTGTTGACCAAGTCCTGTGCCTAACAGGAATCCAACCTGGGTTCATAAAGGGTACTAAATCAATGTACGATTATAGGAGTTCACCCCATTACCATCTTTTCCACCAACTCCATGACACACTTCCTCCTTAGGTTCCACATTTACACCCTCTAAGACAGCCATATGGAAATCATTTCAGTACTATATATGGCCTGGCTCCCGGCAGACTCTGGGCCTTTGCCATGTTCCATTTGTTTTAAATACCATTCCACACACAGTCTGTGTTTGGGTAGCTTCCATGGAGCCCCAGCTTGGTGAGCAGTCTCTTAGAAACTGATGGACAGTGAAATGGGGGTCAAGTCTCCCTATATATTGCTTTACTTCACTGACAATTCCACTGGTATTTTGGCAGATCATATTTTCCGAAGATGCCCATAGTCGTACCTCATATTCCACATGGTTCTGTTTTCTTTGTACCTCAAGAAAATAGAGTTGGAGGCAGAGGTTGGGAGACTCAGATTCTTCTCCGTATTTAGTAACCAGTACAATTGCATAGAAACAATGGTCCCGATTTCCAAGACCAGGTCAGGAAAAGGCATGCATCTTTCATCTATTTCTTTAAAATGCTGGCTCCTGGGGAAGCCAAATA
The DNA here is from genome assembly GCA_026225945.1 of Cricetomys ansorgei. Taxonomy (NCBI): domain Eukaryota; kingdom Metazoa; phylum Chordata; class Mammalia; order Rodentia; family Nesomyidae; genus Cricetomys; species Cricetomys ansorgei. The sequence goes on along the minus strand of JAMJFZ010001089.1, from coordinate 7,001,569 downwards.
TCCCGTGTAAAGCGCAGTTATCTCTTAGCTGTCACACTGGAGGGGGTAGGTGTCAGAGTCAGGCCAGCCTGTAAGAACTCAGCCAAGCACATAAGACAGCTCCAGAAAGCCCAGGTCCAGGCACTGAACCACCACAGCCATTGAATGCCCCTATTGAGACACAAACACCCTGGACCCCGTGTCCTGTCCAGCTTCCTAACATGTGCAGCCACAAAGATAATCAAATGGTTGGTTGAAACATAAGTTTGGAGATAATTTGTTACATGACATCAGAAACCAAAATACTATTAGATCAATGGCGGTTCACTCACTTAGGATATAAGATACCAAACTGTAAAAGCCTGAGGGCAGGAGCTCTGATTTTCTTTTTAATTATAAAATAGCATTTGGTCCATGCCAAATTGAATAGACCAAAGGACATATTGGAGAGATGCTCCCTCCTCCATCTTGGCATTTATCTACCTTTACCTTACTGTTTAAGTTTGGTGACTTTATTATGGATAGTCAGTGTACTGCTTTCCTTCCCTGTGTGTTTCTACACAATCAGTTCCTCCTGTGCTGTCTCAATGCCTTCTCTAGTGAAGTGGCCAAGAGAAAAGCCTTGCATGGTGTGAATCTCAGAAATATCTATCTGCCACAGCTTCTGTTGTGGAACAGCAGGAGACTAGAGAGAGGTGAGAACAGCAAGTGGCAGCCATCTTTGAAGCCACTGAACTTGCGTGTGGTTGCTGTGACTTAGTTGTTGTGTTAGAATCTCGGTTCTCAGGAAACTGTTGGGAGGTGATAAAGCCTTTTGGAGACGGACACTGGTAGAAGGTTCTCTCTCATGGCAGATGTATCCACAAGGAGAATCGGGACCCTGGTCTCTTTCCCTTTCTGTGTTTCTGACTTGAGATGTATCACTTGCTTTCTCCCACTTGGGCAACTGCACTGCAATACTCATCTTGAAGTGATATAGCCAATGAGTAATCACCGCAAAAGGCCATGTTCACCCTCCAACACTGTGTGCTAAATAAACCTTTTCTCATATAAAGTTAGCTGCCTAGAGTATTTCATTACAGTAATGTGAAGTTGATAAGTACCGTTAACTTCAGAAGGGTCTAGAACCATTTTCTAGAATGATTCTGCCTAACTAGCCTGAAGTCCAGTGCCTGGTTCAACAATTCAGTCTATGGAATTCAAGATTATCACATTGTACTTCAGATAAGATGGTGGAGTAATGCAGCAGATAGCTCCCAGACAAAAGTTGCTTCATACCTAAGAACATATTTATTTTGGGCTCAAGAAAAATGGCTTCCCCAGAGCCATCTGGTCAACTTCCTCAGTGGTATTGCTCATAGCAGTCCCTGTGAGTTGATCTTGTAGGACACAGTGTGCATATAAAGGCTCTGTTTGCTAAAGCAGCACAGCTAATGATTTCTTCACTGATTACCATAAGTGATAAAGAAATGAAGGACCAGAAGCAAGTATTGTGATTCTCTATCAATTTACTCTCAAGTTGTAAGGAATTCTATGAGGCATTGCATAGCTTCGGGACTATGCTCTCCTGAAATCAGGTTTGGGCTCCTAAGAACACACTCAGGGTTCTATAACTGATAGATACACTCCAGATCTGCAAAGCAAATAATTGCTCTCCAGAGACTTCTTTTAATGACTTTTATTTTAATTTTCTGATTCATCAACTGTTTCTTGACTTACTATTATAGAGCACTCTGTGTGGTTACACAGAGAACAGCAAAAAGTAGAAGGATAATCATTACCTTTACAGTAGTTGCTTGTCCCTGAGAGTTAGCTGTTAGGTAAGACAGGCATCTTTAGGGCTAACCCATCATCACGTTCAAAGTGTCCTTTTCTTTATTTTCAGCCCAATTTTTGTGATACAAACTGAGCCATGTCCAGAGACACGGCTGAGCATCTTTCTTATCTTTTGAAGATGTGCTTTGTGACCTTGAAATAATACATGCTTTGGAATTTGTTTCCCTAACGAGCCTTAAACTGAGCATTATCAGAAATGTACTCCTTAACTGAGCATGCTTAGTAATGTACCCAGCACTAAAGTATTATCCTGTGGGAATGTACTCAGGCTACCCAATAACATCATACACTTTCTTTGTTGAAGGCATTGCTTTGGAGATGACTCCAGTGCTGTCTTTACTGCTGTGACAGCTTCCCAATCCTTGTGACTTGGCCATTCTTGCTTGGACACTGATCTCATCAAAACCCAGTGTATCATGTCAAGTTATACAAGACGTTCCCCAAATACCAGTAAAGAACACAGCCAGGAGATGTCTGTTCTACTAGGCAGTTGCATATTTAATCCCAATTGTGGATTTACTCTTACTGCTTGATTCAGCATAACCTTCTTGTGAACCAGACATTAAGCTACAGGGCAGAAATTATCAGTCTTATACCCCAAGTTTAACTCACTTACAGTACCTAGTGGTTATGTAAAGGGTGCATCTTTCAACAGGTCTCTGTCATTCCCAACTCTGGAGAGGGCAGAGCACAACTGTTCGTGGCATATACATGCTGACTTTTAGTTCAAAGTCAGAACATACAGTCATATATATAATTATGATAGACGACAATTTACATATAAGCTACTGTACCAGTGGTACTTTGGCCCTTCAGTCTGAATATATTTCACATGTCTATCCACCACCTTGGAGGAAAAAAAAATACAGATTAATAACATAATAGTAATAGTATAATAACAATTATACTATTTAGCATATGATGTTAGAAGTGAAATTGTATCCTCAGATCTGCTCAGCGGAGTAGCGGGACTTAAACATTGAGATGGAAAATTCCAGGCATCCCGGTGGTGAAAGTCATTCCAACGGGGAAATAAGGACATTAGAAAAAGTAGGAAATGAACTTTGGGAAACAAGACATCAGCTCTCGAAGAAGATTGAGAACTGGAGGGTGTGGAGAAAGATGGGAAGAAGGAAAAAAGTGCAAAGATGGACCAACTTCTAGAAAGCAAAAGACAAAATAAATCTGAACAGTAGTCTGACTTACATAATCTATTAGGTCCAACATGGTCAAAGTAGGGTTCAATTTAGTTCCCAGAAAATGACACCAAACCCCCCAGAGTACCCAATGACTCAGCCAAAAATTACTTGGGTAGACCATTGAAATGGATCAGAGTTTATGTTCCATGTTTGCAGAACTCTTTCCTCTACTTGCTACTGAAAGGTCAAAATGTTCGAGAACATTCTATAGGAACTAAAAATAAAAAAATACAATAAATTATATTTTAGCATTCTCTCTCTCTCCCTCTCTCTAGTTAAATGTAGAGAGCACTACAAAAGCATTCAGAAAGCCCTCAAATCATGAAGTTGAAGAAAGAGCCAAGAGGTATCATTGTGACATGATGTTGAGTGAGTTACACAACGTGTCAGGGCAGTAACTATGGTATTAAAGCCAGTAAGTCAGTGCTTCTCAGCCTTAATACTTCGGTACTTTTCCAGTCTCTGAGAGTTCACCATCAGCACCATCAGCTGCCACGGTGGTCATATTTCTCACAGGCCTTACTTTACGGACCTGTACCTTCTTTGCCTTCCTGTGCCTTTGCCTGTCCGTGTACAGCCATTCGCCACATGAAAATATCCGACCTAACAAGATGACGAGATGAAAGCTTCAGAATACTAACCACGCAACACAGAACGCGCCATCAGTGTGGCGTCCATGCAGTATGTATTATGGCAAAACCCTGGTAATTGCCTGTCTGGTTTAATTTTCAGCTGAGTAGAGGGAAAATTTTTCTGAGGCTGTACTCTTTTCCTCTATTATTCTTATTACAAGTATTTGTACTGGTCAGGGGACCGCATAAACCCATCACTCCAGTTTTAAACCTGGCAGATTTTCCGGAGCTGGCAGCTATAACCCTAAGGTAAAGTGCAATGTCCCCAGCTCGGCTTTCCAGAGTTCTTACATTTTCATTAGAAATGAATTTCATGTAACCTTTAGATAATCCAAAATAGGAGTTTGCTATGAAATTATGGGGTAGAGAGTAGTGTGACCCAGGGTGAGGACGTGTCCTCAGCCATCCTGTCAGCACATGGCTTCACGTGTAAACGGCCTTCTTACATCTTGGAGAGTTGCTGTGGTCTTCCCACCACAAAGAGAAGGTAGCGCAGTGGTTTGAGGGCAGGGAATGGGACGGAAAATGCCTGCCACAGGATTTCAGCCTCTCATTTTTGTACCAGCGGGAGCCATCGGTCTCCAATTTAAAGTCCGAGGAGCATTTGACACGATGCTTTAAGTTTTAGACCTGCTCAGATGTTTAGTGAGTGTTCAGGGTATGAGGGATTCTAGGGTAATCATACAACACCAAGCGCCAAGGTGTGTGGCTCTGGCAGAGGTGTTTACAAGAGATTCCGTGACCACGTGGCTCCCACAACATCAGTGCTCTGTTTTACAGTTCTGGAGACTAGAAGTGCAAACCGGAGGTGTAAGCAGGACTGCTTCCTTCTGAGGCCTCTGAGCATGAACCTGCTCTGTGTCCTGCTCTAGCCATTGATAGCCTCTGCTTGTAGACAGAATTCCCTTAACATCTTCACCTCTGCTTCTTGATGGGTGTGCCTGTCTCTGGGCCTAAACGTCCCCTTTTCATAGAGATACCGGTCATATTGGAACTGAAACCTACCCTAACGTCCTCAGCTTAACTTGGCCCTGTTTCTAAATAAGGACATACTCGTATCGCTGGAAGTTAGAACGCACTGTCTTTTGTGAGTATCACGTTTCAGTCCACGTTAGAGTTGTGTTCAAATGGAGAAACATTCCCAAGTCTCTGAATGTTCACAGTAAACTTCACCTTGTCTCCTTACCACCCAGTTCCATGTCAAGATGCTCTGCTGCTTTACTGCCTGTGTTTTAACTGTTCCATGAACATCTCAGGGAGGGGGTCCTATTTTGATACGAAATTCTACATTAAACTCTAAACTCTTGCCCCACATGTCCATGGTGTTTTTTTTTTTTTTTTTTTTTAACATGGAAACATTTGATTATGTTGGTTACGTAAGTGTTCTGAGCCAAAAGCACCACGGACACAGTAATTTATCATCCAACAAATATTTGCATTTTATTTTATGAATATGAGTGTTTTGCCTGCATGTATATTCGTGTACCCCATGAGTGCAGTGTCCACAGGGTCCAGATGAGGGTGTAGGATCCCCTGGAATCCGAGTTAGTTGCAGATGGTAGTGAGGGGCCATGTGGGTGCTGGGAGTCTTCAGGAAGAGCACCTATTCCTCTTAACCACTGAGCCATCATTTTAGCCAACAGTAAGTATTTTATTCCCATTTCTCTCCTTTTGGAGCTCAACACATACACACACACACACACACACACACACACACACAGAAACACACACATACACAGACACACACATACACATGCACATGTCTTCATGAGAAGTACAGAGTCACTGAAAAAGAATGAAAAGTGAGCCACAAGAATGGAGGTTTGGAGCAAACAGACACAGGTACAGCGAGGATGTGTAGGCTCAGCATATCTAGGCTGGAGGGAAGAGAGAGAGATTTTAGCAGAGGACACAGGATTGGATGCCTGGGCTGAGTCTTAATGCACATGTAGCTGGATCTACCTGGACAACTTTAGTGAGAAGGAAGGCAGGGGACAGGAGATGATACTAGACAGGTAAAAGAAATGTGCATAGAAATGCAGATTAAATATTAGAAGGTCTAAGCAAATAAGAGAAGGGGCATTTCTCTGTTTCAAAGAACTGAGCTTGAGTGCTTTTCTTGTCACCAGGGACAGTCAGGTCAGGGTACTGTAACCAAACGCCACAGGCTGGATAGCTTAAACCACAGACATTTGTTTCATACACTTTTCAAACCTGAGAAGCCTAAATACTAAGCACCAGCAGATCTGGTTCCTGATGCAGGCTCACTTCTGGTTTGTAGATGGCCGTCTTCCGTGTTCTCCCATGGCAGAGAAGGCAAGAACTCCAGTCTCACCCTCTTCTTACAAGGTCATGGTACCACGACTGTCATGGTATCATTGAAACCTAATTCCTTCCAAAGGTTTAACCTCCAAATATTCCTTAATGAACAGGCTTTCTGTATATGAATGGGGCAGGGCAGGAGGAAAGGTGGACATAAACATCCAGTCATAGCACAGCCGTCACAGGTACTCACGGTTGTCAGGTGATAAATGAAAAGTATGGTACAGAACTGTTGAGCACACTCCTCCGCCAGATGCCTATGGTCCTGATCATTCTAACCCACAAGACCGTTCTTACTCAAATCCATAACCGATTAACAGGACTCCAATAATGGCTGCTCAGACAGGCTAAGCATAGCTCTACATAAGACAGTCTTTTATTACTAGTCATGAAAATGCTTCTCCAGAAACCCACTGGTGTGCCCAGCCTGGGATGAGCAGGAGGAACACAGCACTCCACCTTGGGTGTTAAAGGTCACAGTGAGCCTCGGGAGAATTGTTCAGTTTCTTCCCCACAGTCATGCGACTCTTGGGCTGATGTCACAGGGTCCCCTAAATCCTATGGTCAGTGCTAATCTAAGGCAGGAAGTGTACCCTCTCCCATGCTGAATCCTTCCCATAGACCTCTGCATCTCAGTCCCTCGTTACTTACATCTGCTTCTCAAGTGAGTGGAAAAGTTTGAAGGGTGAAATATTTTTCACAGAGGTCAATTAACATTGTTTTATCTTTTTTATTGAAAACATTTTTTTTCTCATACAATGTATTCTGATCATCATTTCCTCTCCATCTCGTCCCAGATCTTCCCACCTCCCACCCACAACATCCAACTCCACACCTTCTTTTCCTCTCTCTTTAGAAAACAATCAGATGCTTGGTGGTGGTGGCGCACGCCTTTAATCCCAGCACTCGAGGGGCAGAGGCAGGCGGATCTTTGTGAGTTTGAGGCCAGCCTGGACCATAGAGTGAGTGAATTCCAGATTTAGAATAGATAAACCCTGTTTTGAAAAACCAAAAAAAAAGAAAGAAAGAAAAGAAAGAAAAGAATCAGCCAATAACAAGTAGTCTAGAATGAAAGCGAAAGTGCACGCACATATGCGCGCGCACACAGGCAACAAAAAAAAAAACCCATAAAAACACAAAATCAGAAAACAATTATACAAGCAAAAGACCACTAATGTAAACAACAACAACACACAAATAAAGCAGTATGAGATGAAAGATAGAAAGAAAGAAAGAAAGAAAGAAAGAAAGAAAGAAAGAAAGAAAGAAAGAAAGAAAGAAAGAGAGAGAGAAAGAGAGAAAGAAAGAGAGAGAAGGAGGAAGGGAGGAAATCTCCCAAGATATCATTGAGTTGGTTTTGTGTTGGCCTTCTACTGCAGAATGAGTCTCCATTGGAGAAGGCTAATGTTTCCTTCGTGCACAGGTGTCACTTTGAGACAGCTTCTGGGTTAGGGATGTAAGACCCTGTCCACATCCCCATCTCAGTGTTGGGGCCCCATCTGGCTTGGACCTATGCAGTCACTATGAACTGCCACCACCTTTGTGAGTTCGTACATGCATCATCAGTCCTGCTGTGTCTGGAAGACACTGCTTCCTTGGAGAATACTCCACCTCCCTTGACTCTTACAATCTTCTGCATCCTCTTCTGCACAGCTACCTGTGTCCTGAGGGGAGGGTTTGACAAAGGCATCCAATTTAGGGTCGAGTGTTCCAAAGTCCCCCTCTCTTTCTGCACATTGTACAGCTGTGGGTTTCTGTATTAGTCCCCATCTATCTGCAGGAGAAAGCCTTTCTCTGATGGTGGCTGAGGAGATACTGATTCAGAGCAGAATGTCATTAGGGGTCATTTCATTACCGTATTCTTTTATCAGAATAGTCGTATTTGGTTTTCCCTTTGGTTCATGGCCTATTGATTCTCAGGTTGTTGGCCACCTGGGCAGTGTCATGGAGGGGTTCTGTCTTATGGAGGGGGTCCTTAAATCCAATCAAATGAGGGCTGATATTTTTGAAATCTCCATGAACCAGAACAAAAATTGGTAGAAACAGATCTTACTTGTTGCATAATCACTGGTATATTTTTTATAAACAAAACCTCAAAGTTCTTTTAAATCAGCATGCCTATGAGGAAGCTGATGATGTCATTTGTTTTTCATTGAAGTCATGAAGAACCTTAGCCAGCCCTTAAACCTTAGGAAAATACCAGTTCCATGTGCCATTTGTCATCTTTTAGCGTAAACCAAGGCCGGTGGGAAGGAGGAGTCCGGTTAGAGAAAGAAAGAGACACAGTGTACAAGAAGAATCTATGTACCAAAGAACAAGGTCACTAATGAAGTGGTGTGGTTAACCAGAAGTTGGCTTCGAGGATGGAGATTCCAGGCTCTTGAGCAATGCTATTCCTTTTGCTCCAAGTCTGTCTATCTTGTTTTCAACTCCTTGCCTGGTGGTTTGTGGGCTGAGCTCACTGTGAGCCAGTCCTAGGGGCTAAACACACAAATGCACTTGAGACTTAGCTCACATTCCCCTAGAGAGAAAGGAGAGCTGGGATCTCACAGACCAGCCCTCTGGAATTCTGCACTCTGAGCAGGAAACAAAGCTGTTTACAACTGCTCTCTGCTTTGGGTCCTGGGGTGTTTCCCTGAGGTATGTTTGGAATAACCAGAATTCTAAATTAGGTGAAGAAAGCAATCACTTGATATTTATAATAAGAACTAAATGTTTGCCCTCTTTCCCCACCTACATGCTGCCTTAGTTATTTAGAGGAGCCTTTTATGGTTTGGATCCAAATACAACATAAAAAATAAAATAAAGCACTCATTCATAGTCCACCAGACCGGTAAATTCTATTGAATACTGACTATCTTCCTTGGGTTACAAAGAGCTGTTAGATCCAGTTCAGACCTATGATGTAGCTAAAATCAGACCACAGGACATGAAGGTTCTTCATGATGTTTTCATCGTTGCAATCTCACCACACCTAGCATTGTATTTAGTAAATTCTAGGCGCTTCTACAAATATTTGTCAAGTACGGGAATGAGATCAGCATCTCATGAGGCTAGCAAGTACGTTCCAGGTGAGAAGTGAGTGGGAACAGCTGTGCAAAGGGGTTGGAATTTTAGCAATGCTTTCGAGAAGGGGAGGGCCTCCGTGCAGTCGGTGCAGGGGCAAGGCAGAGGGGTGGCTCCTTCGGGTAAGGAGACATAGTTGAGGCTGGAGACTGAGAGACCCAGGGCATTACCAGGAGACAAAATGGCTAGTGTGTAAGAGACTCAGAGGTAGGAGAAAGGGCCGAGAAGCATGGATTGGGGTCAAACTGGCTAGGGGGAGAGGAGCATGGATACTTGGAGAAGCGTTGCTGGGCGCGAATGGACAGAGCGCTGGGTGGTCTCACCCCAGGTGCACGCCCCCTCCACTTTCCAAAGGAGAAAAGAAAAAGAAAGAAGAAAATAAAGAGAGAAAAAGGAAGAGGAAAAAGAATCATAAGAAATCACCCGCTGGCCTTTGTACTTTTCTAAGCGAGTCACGGAATTACAATGTTCACAGTCAATTTTGATGTCAAGATAGAAACAGAAAGAACAGATCTCATTGGCTCCAAGACATTGATCTATACCCAAAAAAAAGCAAAAAACAAAAAACAAGGAGAGAGACAGAGAGAGAGAATGAGCATTGAGAGAGTGTGAAGAAGTGTTAATGCTCAGAAACGGCACCCCAAATCTGCCCCCTTGGACTTCAAACTGAGGTATCTTTCAGAGGACTTTCTCCTTAACTACCTTATCACTTGAGCCCCAGATCCAACAAAAATGAACACGTCTTTCTGAAATGTCCCCAGCAAAGAGAAACTGAACTCACTCTACTGAAGAGCCAAGCATGGAGCCAAACATCAGAGCCCTGATGACATTTGTCCCAGGTCATTAACAGTGTTTAAGGCCCATTCCTTCTTCTAAAAATTATTTATTCTATCTCTAAGTTAGCTATAGCCTTCATTTCTCCTCCCTCAAAGAGACCGTATGGAAGCTTCTGAATTCCATTGTATTTTTTGGTACTTGTCTGCCCACGATACCAGCAACGCACAAAATACATTAGTAAGTTTCTCTCCCATTCATGTGTCTACAGTCAGTTAACGTCTAGGTCTCAATTATCAGTTCCTCTATAGGTACAAAGGTCGGGGGCCTGGCTGGTGTCATTCATCCGAGGAGAACCGAGTCTTCTCCCAGCTCTGTGAAACTAAATGACCTTAAGCAAAGCCCCATAATCTGATAGACGTTTAAAAGGCAAAAACCATGTTAAAAATAATAGGTCAGAGTAAATGGAATAAAGAAAATTAAAACTCCTAAGATTAGATTTCTCAATAAGATGGCTACCGGAAATTGCTTATGCTATAGGCAGAAGAGATCACTTTTCTGTAGTTAGCTTTTCTATTCATGTCGATTAATATTATTCACCTTCATTGGAACGAACAGCTTGCCTCCTGTCCCTTACTATGCTGCTAGCTGTTTAATTAGCTCCCGGTCCTTGTTGCTCTGACATGATAACTGACAAGAAGGGAGTTAAGGGAGAAAGGAGGTATTTTGGCTCCAGGGAATACAGTTCACCATGGCAACAGGATCCTGAGGTGCCTACCTGGTCACATTCAACCCACAGTTATGAAGCAGAAAGAAATGGATACTTGTGTCTACTTTGCTTTCTCATTTTTATCCCAAGGTGCCAGCACAGGGCAAGGCAGCGCCCACATTAAGGATGAGTCTTCCCTATCTAGAGACTCCCTCACAGACATGCGCAGGGGCTTGTCTCCTGGACGACTTTAGATTCTGGCAGGTTGACTGTCAATATTAACTGTGGCAGTTGGGCATACCTTTATCTGGTCCTTTACCAAATTCTCTCACTTGGGGCATGCTGGGACTTCCTGTAGGATGAGAGAACACTGCTTGACACAGAGTAAGAGCTCAAGGAACTGTTTCCTACATGGAATTCTAGAAGGACTTTGAACTTCAGTCTCCTAGAGGATCTCTCTAATAACATGAACAGCAGACAATGGACTTGATCAGTGTCACACAGACAGCTGTGGGAACAAATGCAGGCGGCAGGTGTGCGAGCGTGCGCACGCACGCACGCGTGAACACACACACACACACGTACACACAGACATACACAAACCACCACCACTACCACCACCCACCTTCTTCCAAAAAACAAGTATTACCTCTCAAAATCTTGTTCTGCATTTCAATATCAAGGAATACGCTTGTTTTCTTTATTTGCTCAACCTATGCTATGGCAATACAATAATTTTCTTCCAAAGCATTCACTCTTTACATTTATTAACTCCTTCACTCTCGCCCAGTAGCTCTATTCTCCCTCCAGCGGGCTGTAGGCTATCCTATGCCCCTAAACTCCCAGGAAAGGATCTCGGGGTCAGTCAGGACTGTCAGAGAGGAACACATAAAGTCTTGTAGGTGCTTCTAGAGGCTCTTTCTGTGTGTTAGGTACTTCACATTTCTGAGGGAGCATTTCAGAGAAATTCCTTGTTTTAGAGGAAGACATCAGAATTTATAAGCCTTTGTGAGACCGCCACACATTCCTTATTTTTGTAGAAGATGCGGGCAGTGGGCCAAGTATTGTGAAGGGCGTTGACTTGCTCTACTCGTTCAGTTACAATGACAAACTTCCCATTGTGTACACATGTCATAGAAGTTTAGAGAAAGCAGAATATAGGCCGTTGTGCAGAGCTTTGGGAAGGATTCTCCAACTTCAGTGGTAGAGCCAGGGGAACGAGAAGATTGGAGATGAGGGAATGGGACGTTCTTGGGTAAAGTAATAGCAAATGACATCAAGGCTCCTACATGGCCACTCTATCCAGAAATTCAGAGGAGAGAAATTTAGAACGTAGAAGTCCTGCAAAAGGGCAGCATATGCTCATGCATTATGTGTGCTTGGGTGCCAGTGCACATATGCACACATAGCTGTTTGAACAGCAATCTTTATTTGCACATTCTGCCTCTGAAATCTTTTTAGCCTCTTTCCTTAGTCTGAAAAGCACAGTCTGAGTATTAGTAATGATAAAAAGTATCTCACACATGGAAAGTGCAAACAACTTAAAAGAGGTCCCTCCCATCTTTGTGCCATTAAGACTTTGAATCACTCTGTACACACCTACTTCTTGAGGTGCAAAGAATGCCTATCACGTCAACTTCATTGCTGCATTTGAAAAGAATCATTTGCTAAAACATTCCCTCAGTACTCTGAGAAACTGGTACGATTCTGCACTTAGCCCTCACTTGTTTTCAGAAGCAGCTTCCTCTGATGCCTGGGGTCTGTGCTGGGTTGGTTAGCTGTCTCTACTCTGAATCTGTTATTTCAACAGGAAGGGTCGGGGAAGAACTGGTGGTCAGGGGTCTAGGAATGCAAGCGGCTCCTTTGGCTTCCTGCTCTGCCCACATAAAGGAAAAACACCATTCAGCAAAGCCAACCCCCATTTTCTGGAGGCTCAGCCAACCCTTCTTCTCTTCTTCCTTTCGGTGAGTGCCACGGACTGTGGGATACTACGAACCTGCCATGGCTTTCTCAGAACTTTCCCCCAGTGGGGTTCTGGGTTATGAAGCCCTGTGACCCATGTGTGGGGAACAAGGAATTCTCCAAGGCTGTGTTCATATTTGCTAGACATTCTTGCTGTCCCTGAAGTCCTGCCAGTCTGTGTCCCTGGCTGTTGAAAGAACGTGATTTACTTTGGGATTTCAACCACTGTGACAAAAAGGTTCTGAGTTCAAAACTTCCCTGTGGGGAGCCACTAGAATGGCAAAGCATTCCCTCCTCCCCCAAACAAACCCTTCTTAAATGCCAAATGTGAGTTGGGACCTATGGTAAACTCACAAAGGAATACCACATGATCCCCAGCCACCTGTAAAATATGTGTTATTACTGTATTTCAACCCACACTGACCTGAAAATCAAAGTTGGATAACTTGCTTGAGGTGTGACAGCTCACAAATGATAATCATTTTCTTGTAGGTTTCACCAGCTCTTCGTCCTTATGGAAGGAAGGTGTGGTTCATACGTCAATTCACCCTTTCCATAGATTGATGTTTAATGAGCTCCTATTGAGCACCTGGCTCTGGAAGCATAGGCCTGAATAAGACAAGGCAGGGCTCTTTTCAATGGGCTGTCTGTGCTGGCTGGTTGGCAGGAAATTCACAGGTAAAGTGCTATGCCGTCTGCTTCCTGCCACTGTAACAAAATGCCTGAGATCATCAACTTATTGCAAGAAGATTCATTTTGTCTCACAGTTCGAGAAGTTCTAGGCTGTGATCAAGTAGGCGTGTTACTTTTAGGTCCCTGGTTAGTGTGTCAATGGCAAGAGAGCATGAGGCAGATCGAACTGTTCACTTCATGGACAAGAAGTGAAAGGGGAAGAGGAAATAGCCAGAGTGTTACAATCCCCTTCAAGCCCATAGCGACCAATGACCTAAGGACCTCCCCATAGGTTACACCCCCCAAATAGCCACAGGAGGGACCAAGCTTTTAACATGCAGGCCTTGAGGAACATCCCATATCCAAGTTATAGTGAGTGCCATCAGAAAAAAATAAAACAAGGAAATGATACATTTCTGATGACCGGACGTAAAAATGCTTCCCGTAATGTCAAGAGCAATTTCCAGGGCCCTGGAAGCTGTCACCTCAGCTGTAATGACAGTACGATGCTCCCACGGCCAGCACACGAGGATCCTCTGCCAAGTAGGTGTGTTTCAGCTTGTGGGAAAACACTGTCAAAGAGGGAACATTACAATCCAGATGGACTGGACGTCTCTGGGGCTGTGATTTGACCCCTGAGAGCTATAATTGCTCCCACCTTGATTGAAAATGGGCCCTTTCCCCTTCTTTCCTTACAAGGAAGGTTTTGAAAACCGATTCCTCCCAATCTGGAAGCCATTTGGAGATTCCCCCGAGGAAAGAGCTATGTAGCAATGTGATTACTGGTGTTGATTTCATTTACTATGACATGACTGGGAATTACTGGGAAAACCCACTACCAATGAGCAAATGAGTTTCCAAAGAAGTGACAAATTAGCATGTCTAAAGACTGGCCGCAACATCAGGAGGCTGGTGGACTGTCAATGTGTCTAAGCTGTGTAAATAGGCACTGTTGTAAGTAATGTGATTTAGGGATCTACCGAGAAGGTGGTCCCGTCCTTTAGAAAATAAGTAACTTAATAACAGGACAATGTCCGTTGAGAGGATTATGTGCCCCAGAAGTAGCAAGGTTTGCTAATATTTCATTTGATGGCGGATGGGGGAGTTCTCCCATCTAAACAGTCCTACCTAGTTTTTTGAGATACCCGGGAATTCAGACGATATGTGAAAGCCACTGTTAGAATAGTTGAAAAAAAGTGAACGTCCTTAGTCTGGAGGAAGTTGAGGCTTAGTTTATGGAAATTAATTTCACACAGAATCATAACACTATCATATCTTATGCCTCTGATCGACTCCCTTTTAAAGCTTCCCAGTATCTACACTGCTTTTGTTAACAAATAAAGCTCAAATCCATTATCAAAGTAGCAGTTGACAAAATGATCATTTTCTTAAACCTGATTCAACTTGATTTTATGTCACTCAAGAGAAGTCAGACCTTTGATTTTTTTTTGAAGAATTGATAACACAGATGGTTTTGATTTTATTATAAATGTGTACATATAACACTCATAATTTCTCCTTGATTCAAAAACAAACAAACAAACAAAAAAGCTGTTTTGCGGACCTGAGTTCGATTCCCAGAACTTACAGAAAGAACTGTGCACAGAGGCATTCATTTATTGTCTCAGTTCAGGGTGGGGGGTGGGGGTAGAGGTGAGGGTGGGAGGGAGGTGAGGCAGGAGGAACCCTGGGGATCATTGGTACCAAGTCAATGTGTCTGAAGACTCCATCAGAAAGTCTGATCATGAACCAATGCAGGGTGCCTGAGAACATGGAGTTGAGCCTGGAGTCCCCATATCTATGACAATAGGCCTGTCAATCTGAGTGGGAGTGGTTTTGGAACCTATGTCTGTAAGAGTCAGCCTTCAGCATGTAGCCACACAAGTCTGAACTGGTGTCTGGTAGGCCTTAATCCTGAGTGTTGGGGGCCAACTTCAGTGCTAAAATGGTGCCTAGGTTCACTAGATCATAATATCTACAAAAGCTGGTCTCATGCTAGAGCAAATCTGACTTCTGAAGTCAAGTGAATAAACCTACGGGACCATGTGCCTCCCTACTGGCCTGGTAACAGAGGCTAGAGATATCTATTTGACTTATAGCTCGCCTGAGGCCTGGTCTGTCCAGGTCAACTTGTCCATAAGTTAGTCTGAAATATGGGGCTATCCTGGTATTGGACAGCCCAGGAGCATATGTCCACAGGCCCAGCCTGGAGACTTGGTATGCAGCTTTCAATCTGATGATTAGGACTGAGGATTCCAGCCTTATATTGAGACACGTATGAAGCCAGAATTCATAGGGTCTGGGCTGCTCTTCCAGGCTGCTGGACTAGCATGGCCTGTGGGAGAGCCTGGAGATAGTTCACAAAGGCTGCCCCAGCTCTGGTGTAGGCTCAGAGACCAAGGTCAATGAGACCACCAGCGTTGGGGCTGGTGGAGAGTCCGGGGCTGTTGGGTTTGGCCCGGTGGTAGGATGGAGCCAGAGTTTTGAGTCTATTAGGCAGGACTAATGCTTGGGATTATGACCTGGCTCGACCCTGCGGTGGGCTTGGAGGCACACCCCTTAGGTTCCAGCTTGGAATCTGGATAGTGTGGTAGCCTCTCCAACTTAAGTTTTATTGGGTCAAGTCCCACGTTAGACTTTGGGGGGAAGTCATGTGTTCAGCCTCTATTTCCTCCAGATGAAGGGTCTCTCTCTCCTCTGTGCTCCCTAGGGTTGGAGAATGGAGCAATGCGGACAATGATGAGCTGCCCTTCCTACCTTTTCTCATATGTCCTTTCTTGTCTTTAGTGCTGAATCTCACCTAGTGCCCTTAGCTCTTGGGAAACTGTTTTCAAGCATGGATGGTTGCTCAGAGTGACAGTACAATGGGAGAAAAGCCCTGGAGTGTCCTGTTCTGTTTAAGTAAGATTCGCCGTAAAGAGGCATCACGATTAGTTGAGTAACTACATGCTTTGGGTAGTCTTTTCTCATTCAAATTAAGATGGACAATTAAGTAAATTAAGTAATTAAGTAAAGTGATCTAAGCAGATTTAAACCAAGATGGCACAAGTCAGAAAAGCAAAGCAGGCAGTTACCTCAAGGGGCTGACTTGGTGGTGTGGGGCAGATTCTCGCCATTGTGTGCATCACTATGGTCTAGCTTCGGAGTATTTTCATTAACCCCAACGGAAAGCGTGTGACTCTTGGCAATTACAAGACAAGCAGTGACTTCCTAGAGGTCACTAGTCAATCAGGGGTCTCTTTTCTACTCACAGGCGATTACAAAAATTTTTCCACACAAACAGAAGTCCAAATAGCTTCACTGGCCAAGTCTAGCATCGCTGAGGAAACTCGTCAGTCCTTTATTAACTTTTCAAACATAACAGATGAAGGGGATTTGTTCCATGGGGCTAGATTTACCTGATAGTAAACCAGACAAAAATATCACAAGGGAAGAAAATTGCCACAAACTATGTGATGTTAGACAAAGTGTTTGCATCAGTCAACCCTAAGAATCATAGCCAAAACCTACAGCAAGGAAGTCACAAGGACAATACAATCGTTTCAAACAGCCAGGGGCTTCTAGTAACAGAAGTTTTAAGCCCAACACTGACATAGATGACAACACGGTCAGAAGAACCGCTCCCCCCAAAAAATGGTAGATGGGTTTAGAGTCCTTCCCTAACACGTACTGCTTCTTTCTAGTTCAGAGAAGCAGTACACCAAGATTCAGAAGCGCCTTTCCTTTTAAGGAATTTTACTGATTTGCAGATATGTGCGTTGCTGGGTTCAGCAAAGTCAGGACTTACTCATTTTCACCAGTATAAGACCTTCTTTCATTATCCTCAACCAACCCAGCACCCTGAACTCTCCACCACTCTGTGTCAAAATCTCTGAGAACTGGGCCAGAACCTCTGGGGTGGCTCAGCAGTTAAAGGATTTTGCCAATAATCCTGCTGAGCTCAGTTCCTTCCCTGGAACCTACAGGGTGGAAGCAGAGAGGCCTGCTAACAAGTCATTCTCTCCTTCCGCACAGCGTGCTGTGATGAATGTGTACACAGGCAGACAGACACACTAAGTAGACAGAGGGAAAAGGTTGAAATCCTCGTTCCAGCTAAGGCATAGCAAAAGATCTCAGTGCAAAAATGTTTCAATAAGGTGTATGCATTTTACCAGATCCAAGCTTAGAGCTCAATTGATCGTTTGTGGCACCCGACAGTTTTCTAGAGAATGATTTAGGGATGAAGAGAGCCTTTGAATGCAGAAGGCCTCCAGGTTTTCCTGGCCTGGAAAAAAAAAAAACAAAAAAAAAACAGGATGTTTGGGGGTGGCAAGATGGCTCAGCAAGTGAGAATACTTGCTGCCAAGCCTGAGGACCCCGAATTTGATCCCTGCACCCCACATGGTAGAGGGGAAAAAAAAAACTCACTCCTAAGAGTTGTCTTCTGATCTCCACACATTAGATTCCCCAAAAGTGTTCAGGTTGTGCCCAGGGGAGGTCCTATTTCAAGGCACACAGGGATCACTTCTGTATCCAGGTCATGCCTTCCTGAAACACTAAACTCTCTCACCCTCCCCAATACATACATACAATATTTATATATGTACTATATTTTGGTGTATATTACATATAAGCCTAAATACATATCTAAAGGAGACACTTAAAATCTCAGCAGGTAAAGACTCAGAAACATGTGCAAACTTCGAGTTCCTGTTAATTTTAATGACAAGGGATTTTTAAAGAGACCTTTACAAATCCCTTGATGATTTAGAAGACTTCTCATATCTGATAAAAAGTCACTTTAAGTCACTAGTACTCCGTACTATAATCACCGGGGAATGGGAAGCGAGGCCTCCAAAAGCCCCATTTCCCTCATCTGCCCCTGAGATTAAGAGTGTCCAAGAGGCAGGTATTGTGTTTGCTCTGGGACCATGCAAGTCAGTTAATTCCCGTCGGCACCATCTGGACTAATTCCATTTTAAGACTGACTAGGTAAAGTCTGCTAATCTCCGGCAGATCTCTTATCACGTGGTCAGATCTGTAACCACCCCTCGAGATTCTTCCTACTAATGCTATATAGAGCATGAAAAGGGAAAAAAAAAAGAAAGAAAGAAAGAAAAGAAGAGAAAAAGAAAGAGCTAAGCAGTGGAGATTTGTAGTGTCGGAAATCTGAAGGATCATTAGCATGAGCTTATGGGTTAAAAATGAGGAGGGTTGAGAGGTTGAATGGCGGGAAGAACTCCAGTCTATTAACATCTTCAGGTTGTAAAAGGGGAGCACAGAGCTCGCATGAAGGCAAGAATGCAGAGAGAAGCTGACAAAAGAGTTTTCCACGGAGGAATGCTCCCCAGACGGCACTGAGAGACTGCTCATTTTATTTTATTGCACAATAAAAAGGAAAAATGGAGAGCTTTTTATCCCCCTGCCCCAAACAGACCAGGCCAAAGCAGTTTGTGGCGTGTGCTATGAACTCATTCAGAGAGGAACCGACATATTTCAGAGCAGAATTGTCTAAAAATAACTCGTTTCATCAGTTCTGGGACATTTTTTCAGCCTTTTGCCAAGAATCCAATTAATGTGTGTGGCTTTTTTTTTTTTTCTCTCTCTTCCAGGAAGTTTTATGGGGTCTTTGTATCTTTCATTCTTTTTCTGAAGAAAATCCACATAGCTAAGTGTGTATGAAAAATCACTGAGGGTCTAAGATGCTGAAGTTCCTAATGCAGCTAGCTGCTGAATTCCCTTAGGCCCAAGACGTTTGTGAACACCGATTAATTCATTTAAGCTGTTATTCAGCCCCTCCCCCTCCCCACCAGCTCCTGCCAGGGCTCACTTCTGCCAAAATGCTGGCGCTTCACCCTGTCTGGGAGACAGTGAAGGGGAGACTGGCCCCAGCCTGGACTTTATTCTTGCTCAGAGTGTCTGCAGATAGCTACCAGGATATATTCAATATGAGAAGTGGCCTTACCACGGCACCAACACGTGACTAACACTACTACTTTAATGATAATAATCATATGAAATACATAAATTGGATGCCCATGAACTTTGAAAACAGAAGACATCGAAGATTCTTCATTGTTTTCGTTGTTTTTCTAAGCAGGCCAGTTTGAGCTGAGACTGGAATCTCTCGGAAGCTCCTCATAATGAATTAAAATCCACATTATTATACATTCGAAACCAATGTTTCGGGGAAACACCTCTATTTACTGTTCATTCAGGAGAGTAGAATTAATCTAGCAAAATCCTCAATGCCATTAGCTGTGGATCCTAACACCACAATGGGCCAGAGCAGTCATTTGCTCCTTCCACTTTAAAAATACACTGAGTGCAGAGAAAAGGCTCAGCAAGTCTTGCATGAACCCTGCTCCTTTCTCTGGAGCAGGACCGTGGTGCTGTCCACAGAACACACCATTGTCTCCCTGCTTCCGCTCTTCCTTTGGTATGGGATGCCTTCTGGGAAGGTTTACTTAACCGTTCAGAGAATCGTCTTGAGGGACGCCTTATCCATCCTGGCAGTTAGAATGCTGTGGGTTTGTAGCAGCAGGAGTAGATTATTAGATATTTCTTTCCTTTAGTTCCTTTCTCTTAAACCAAAGCTAAGAAGCAGAAAACCACGAGCAACCTCTGAAGCTTAATTCTTTCTACTGTCTCCTACTTTCTACTTCCTACTTTCTCCTTCTACAGGTACGCTATCAAGAAGAATCATTTTTCCTATCCTGGAAAATTTTTCCAGGATATTTCCTTGTTTTCCATATTTCCTTAAGTATGTTTCCTTGTCTGCTCGCTCCAATTGGCTTCTGACCTTCCTAGCCATTGACCTTCTTTGTGATGATGGAAAGGGGTGCCTTCCAGAGTGCCCAGCACTGACTGGTTTCTAATTCCCATTGTACCTTTTCTCTCAATGCATTGACCACCGCCTCTTCAAAACACACCTGGCAGCTGGGTGTGGTGGCATATACATGTGATTCCACTCATGAGAGGCTAACAGGGATGGCTGTGTGTTTAAGGCCACTTAATAGCTATGGTCAGTTCCAAAACAGCCTGGGCTATATAGGAAAACCCTGTGTCAAAAATAGCAAAACAGGGTTGGGACCTTAGCTCAGTGGCCTAGTACATGTAAGGCCCTAAGTTCAGTTCACAGCAGAAAGAACGAGGGGTGGGGGATTTTACTAGTTTTCCCCAGTAGCTTGAGGCATTTTTCTCAACCTCCTTGGGAAATTGTCTTCCTCTCACATAGCTCCCTTAGATCTTAGACCTTCACTAGCTCTCTTTCTGCTTTGGTGATCTGGTCTACTCCTTGCCTGAGTTCTTTATCTGCATCAACAATAGAGCTATAAGGTCACACACACACACACACACACACACTTTCTCTCCCTCCCTCTCTCCCTTCTCCTTTCCTTCCCTCTTTCACTCTCTCTGTGGATTCTAGAGTATAAATCTGAATGTTTACCTATACTGTTAGAACTGTCATTAGTGTGCTAAAATCTCACTAAAAACAAAATTCCTGCCTTAGCTTCCCAAAAGAAGACACAGAAAGAGACAGAGACAAACATACTGATTCATTTAATTAAACCAGGGACAGGAGAAAGGAAGTCCTGGTGTCCTTGGAACTTTCTCCCCCAGCCTCTTTTATCACTCTCTCTATTATCTTTATTTCTTCAACTAAAACGTAATCCCCACAGAGGAGTTGTATTCATCAACAGCTCTGAATTTATGGGCTTCTAGCTCTGTACACAGAGCATAAATATTCTCTTTCCACTCAGGTTAAGAGAAGGGCTTTGATTGGTTCAGTGAGGCTTCCACGTCTTTGCGATGAAGCAGCCATTACAGCCTGTGACTCAAGATGTTGTGATTGGTCAGACTGGGAGAGTCACACACTTGTGGGGAGATCCTGCAAGAAAGAAATCTTTCTTGTAGTTACAGAGGAATAAGGTTGAGCTATGTGGTCACCCAACAGGTTCCGCTCTACCTTGAGCATTTCCACTTAGATCTCTCACAATGCTCTCAATTTCAGACTCATGTCCAGAACTTAATAATGTTCTCCCCAGAACACATACTTCTGAGGCATCAGGAAGATGCAAATCAAAACCACATCTCACCCCAATTAGAATGGGTATATTAAAATGTATATATAGCTATAGTAGATGCAGATGAGGATGTTGGTGGGAATGCAAGTTTATACAGTCACGCTGGAGAACACTCTGGAGCTTCCTTAAAATACTCAAAGTAGAACTAACATATCATCTGCCTACCCTTACTTCCGGGTGCATATCCAAAGGAAATGAAATAAACATATTGAAGAGATACATTCAGGCCCACGTTTTTCGAAGCAGTATTTATGAAATCTAAGATTCAGAATTAGTTTAGGTGCCCACCAACAGATGATTGGATAAAGGAAATGTAACACACACACACACACACACACACACACACACAGAGAGAGAGAGAGAGAGAGAGAGAGAGAAAGAGTATTATGCAACCATCTAGAACGAAATATCATTTGCAGGACAGAACTAGAGAACACCGTTGTGAGAGAAACAAGCCAGACTCAGCACAACGAGGACCACGCATCCTCTCCTATGTGGGAAGTAAAATGCAGACCACTTTGGAACGTAGGGATGGCTAGAGATTCGGAAAGATTGGGGAGTGTGGAAAAAGTGATTGGGTTTGATCAGTGCACAATGCATGAATGTATGAAAAAGAACACACTGACCGCCATGATGTGCACAGTTGGTACATGTTCATAGAGTTTTAATAATGGTTCTACTCTAGTACCTGTAATCTCAGAAAGTGATACAATAAAATAGTTCTAGAGAAAAAGAAAGTTCTCCCTACTGATACCACCACCTCACCCGTCAACCAGCTATACAGCCCTCCACTTCGACTCCTGAGACAAGTTCACCCGTCTGCTTCATCCGTCTTTAATATCACCGTCATAATTCAAGCTGATCCCACCCCCCCTTTGGGTGTCAGCAGTCATGTCCGATGGTCTATTAGGCACTCTCAGGCTCTTCATATTCTTTCTCCTCAAAGTAGAATAATTTTCTAAAGATGAAAATACACCGTACTTTGATCCCACTTAAAAATCTTGGAAAAGCCTCATCGGTCTCAAGATAAGCCTTCTCTCCTGGACTCACCCCTGGTATCCAATCTCAGTTTTCTCTCCTAACCTTATCTTTCCCTCTTACTCGAAACATTTCAAACATTTCAGACCTTCAGCTTTTCACGAGTACGGGGACTTCTGTGGAGGCACCGGGTCTTCGCAAGTCCGGCAAACGCATCGCGTCGTGTTTGCGAGCTCGGCGAGAGATGTCGCACCTCGGCACTCATCAGAACATGTAAACTTTTTACTGAGCGCTTCGTACAGAGCAAGGACTGCATCTGTTCAGTCTGACACGGTGCCTGGTGCCCCAATCCTACTTTGTAGATCTTTAAATTCATATGTGATTGTGTATGTGTGATGTACACACATGGGTGTGCATGGCGTATGTGTGGAGATCAGAGGACATATTTGTGGAGTCACTTTTCTCTTTCCACCTTTATCTGGGTGCCAGGGATCGAACTCGGGTCACCAGGCGTGTGCTGCAAGCCCCTACATCCACTGAGCCATCCAGCTAGCCTCTCATTATAGATCTTTTTTGCCACTTACAAGTTTATTCCTTTATTCACAAATTGTGAGGTTGCTTTATGAGGCGCATTGTTTAGGGACAGAAGCAAGTCTTGCCCTGAGAAACTTATAGCACTTTGACTACGCAGAAACTATCTACTTTTTTTCTTTCTGAGGTAGGATAGAAAGAGAGGTAAAATCAAGGGGGCATGAAAAAGAAGCTTCTCCATCTGGACTCTGGCTCACCTATCCTGTTGGTGGAGAGCTGTAACTGCAGGCAAAGATATGTGTCTCTCCCTTAAGACATCTCAGACAGGGAGGTCAGAAACAGCCAATGGCCTTTCTCACTTCGGGCCAGAACATCCGTGACCTTGACTGTGACCCTATAAGCACTCTTGTCTCATCCCTAAATCTAAACAACACATCTCGTAAAACCGCCTTGCAATTTCAAAAACAAAGGGAAATTCTTAGATGAGAAAAATAAGTAAATCAGCTCGTAAGTTTTTGCTTAATTTTAAGATTTTACTTAATGTTAAGCTTTGCGTAATCTCCAAACCTTGTAAATTATGTTCTCCGTGGAATGTAGTGTAGCAGACCACGGGATCGCATACAGAGCCACTGTAAAGACACTCTGACACAGTTCTCTGGAGAAATTCATACTCACATCTAGGGGCTGAGTACTCTCTCTACAGGACTCTCTGCCTAAACACTCGATGAACTCACTATCTTTGATCCACTCTGCCTTATCCTAAAATCTGTATTTTTATTTTACATATAGGGGGAGCATCTATGTGCACAGAAGTGCAGGTGATGGAGGAGACCGGAAGAGGGTCTCGGCTACCCTGGAACTGGAGTTACAGGCTGTTGTAAGCCCCCTGATGTGGGGGCTGGGAGCTGAACTCTGGTCCTCTGCAAGAGTGGAAAGCCTTTAGAGCCTTCTCTTCAGCACCTTGAAATTCTGTTCTGTGGCCTAATGAAGAATCTGGCCTTATCTGAATGGAGGTCCTTAGTGGAAAAGAGAACTCCTTAGGCTACTGTTCACTGCATGGAACTCTGTCCCTCCCTTCCCCCCACTGCTGACATTTCTATATCTCCTGACAGTCATTAGCTATATGATAAGTATTTGCCGCTTTGACTACATGAATGAATTCGTGGCATTCAGAGACTGACCATCAGTTCTTTCCCTGGGATGTGTTACAAGCTGTCACGCAATAGGAATCACTATTGCTCACACAAATGACCCAGCAAAAGGTGAGCTCATTTTCCTCACCCATCTCCAAATTCTGAGGATTTCACGGAAAACTAGAGAGAAGTGCAGAGCCTTTGAGGTCACCTATGAGGGAGATGCCAAGCTAAGCTGTGTATATACAGTTGATGCTCTGTGAGTGGTGACTCTCCTCTTTTCCGCTTCGGTCATCTCTCTATGATGTAAGATTAGAAGCGCTCAATTCTCCTGGCTGTGTCTTAATAGACTCCCCCAGTCTTTGGAAACTTGGGCTGGTATGAAGATGGCAGAAGGCAACCCAGCAGCCCCTCCATGGTAAAAGGCAGACTAAGGAGTGGTTCTTTTAAGAGAAGAGTAACCTCCAAGATACACGTTTTACATGGGAAACAAATCGAGCAGAAACAATGCAGATGTAAAACCAATTTCTTTCTTCACCCATCAGCTTAAGAGGCCTCTACCCAAGGCTGGCAGGCAGCTTGCTGCCTCTGAGCAAGTGTGTGAAGGAAGCTGAGCATGATGCTTTAAGCATCCTTCCCCTTTCCCTTCCCCATTCTACTCCCCCAGGCCCTTTGCCCCCCATTCTGGGGACAGAATGTCCACCGTTTCCCAGCCAAAATCTTCTCTCAAGAAGGATCTGAAACTCATTTACATTCAAATACAAATGAGGATTGCAGCTGAGAGTGCTACCTCAACGTTCGCCTTATCTGAAATGTGGCAGAAATATTTTCAACCAGTCTCAGCAGAGAACAAGATGTCGTCTATAGAATGATCATGTCCAGCCAGCTGGTGTTTTAAAGATGGATCCAGGCTGAAAAACCCCAAAGCCCCATGTGCTTGGGATGTAGACGAATCAGCTCCATTTTTTGAAGGCACAAAGAGTTAACAAGGGTTAGACTATAACTCAAACTGTCAGGTTCAATGTCTTAACTTCTTTTGGAAAGAGGTAGAAACCTACTTGGCCAGCCTCACGTCATCTGAATTTGTACATCACATGAAGTACGTCTATGATGGCAACCAAAAATCCTGAGATAACTCCTTCAGGATTAAACCTCTAGAAACTGAGTTTTTAAAATAAAGCATTGGGGGATCAATCATGGAGAAAAGTAAATGATAAAATTAAAGAGAGGCTCCTGGCAGTTGGTGCTAAGTTCAAGAGAGTTGGGTGCTAGTTGAATGGGATCTCACTTCCTCATATCCTCATTTGGAAGGGTGAATCTGCCTTTCTGACTTTGAGCTCTGCTCAGCCGTCAATTAAACCATTGCAAAAGAACATTCTGCATATTGAGCTCAGGTTCACCTGAGCACGCCTATGGAATCTGCACTCTCACCAAGACTACCCAGCAGTATCAATTTCCTTTCTAAAAGAATGTGTTGCTTCTCTGTGTGGAAGTTTCCTCCCTGCTCGCTAGTGTTCATACAGCCCAACGGTGCTCCATAGGCTGCTGGGGGAGAAAAGCCAACAGGTTCCCCAACTATGGCCACCATGTGCTTAAATACTGACTTACCAAGCAGTTCTACCCATTAGTGCAATAGAGGTATGGCTGCTCAGGGAGCAATCAATCACTTTCTGCCTGGATTCTAGGCCTGCTTCTTGGGAAGAGAAGGCATGCCTCGTACTATAAATCTGGCCAGGGAGGTCACAGCTAGTAGGAGATAATGTACCCCTGAATGTTCTGCTAAATGAGCATGTAGCCAAACTGCCTCCTAAATACTTACCTGTATATCAAAGACCAGTGCTATCCTCAGCCTGGGTCAGAGAAGCTGCTTTTTACTGAGGGGATAGTTATTGCAGAGACTTAACAATCGGTCCAGGTGCTGATAATAAGTGACTATAGAGTTCTCATCCCTAAGCAGGACATCTGTATCACTTCTTCCAAGGCTCAGGGAACATCTCAGATGAGGGGTGGAGGAACTGGAAATTAGAGGATGGAGAACACTATGGAACTCTTTCTTCTGGATACGACATGGCCACGGCCACCATGAGCACACAGCAACTATGGCTACCTTCATAAGACCTACAAACATAAACAAACAAACAAACAAACAAAAGGCATGGGCTAGGAGGAGAACTAGATGGGAAGAAGAAGAGAGTCATGTAGTAGTCTATTGCTATGGTGATTCAGCATGGAAAACAAGAGGTATATTCATAAATCCAAACTCTGCCAGACCTCCACAGAGGGAACCACCATCCTGGACAGCGCCATACTTGATCAACAGTGGAAACCCAAGCTCTGAACTCAGGTGTTTTTATTGATCCAGCACTCCTCAGGTATAGATCACAAGCAATCAAACATCCCCCACAGAAATCCAACACCTACAAACAATACAAAATGCCAAGGTCTATGCATTCCTTTTTCCAACAGTGCACAAAACCAATTAGTTTAAACACAACTAAAATAAACTTCCACAACAGAGTCATCAGGAGTGTGAGAAGGATGGGAGAGCAATGGGGGCTAAATATGATTACACTATATTCTACACGTGTATAATTTTTTTTAAAAAAGGAAATGTTCACAATACTATCATTGTGTTACCAAACTCCTGCCAAAAAGTATGTATCAAGAGATGGTATTGCCTTTTAAGTACTAAAAAGTCTCTAAATAAAAATTCTAACGCTGAAAAAAATAAATCCTTGTATTCTCACGTTTCAGCAAAAGGTAAGCTCTTGATCGCAATTTTACGAATCCCCACACGTGACTTGGGCCAGGCTGCTCCCTTGACCTCCACTCACACCATGTCTGACTTGCTCTTAGGTTCACTGTGATCCTGAAAGAACTCCTGCCTCCCTAACGGCCTCTGTCTCAAGGATGCTGCCTTGTGACTCTCTGAGCCCAAGAATGTATGCGCCAGGTACTTACAGGACCCCAAAACTGCTTTCTCTTATAACAGTCCCTGAGGATCATTCATGCTACTTGTGTGTTTGTCCGCAGCAGTTTTGCGACCTGGGATCACGTGGCCCATCTGTCCTCTTGCGTCTCTGGCTTCGATGACTGCTTGGTTTTCTTGCCCACTGTTCACTGTTGTGTCTCGACAGCAGCTGACATATTATCGGCTTTCAGGCAGCATTGCACAAAACCAAGTCATTCCTCTGCTAGAATTCTCTCCAGGTTTTACATCATATTGAAAAATCAAGCACACGTTTCTTGATTCCCAAGCGCCTTCACGCACTCAATGCACTCAATGCACGTAGAGTCATCATTATGACAATTAGCACTCTATTAAAATCACCTGCATGGGCCTGCCCTCCAACCTTTAATCCTGAGCTTGAGGTGTGTGGATCAGAATTAATTGGCACCACGTGGGAGTTGTTTGGTTTTTTTTTTTTTTTTTTTAAGTATAGAAGACATAGCCTGGCACCAGGCTTACTGCGTCACAAGAGTCTGGGATGAGTTGAATGCTCGTTAGACAGTGCACACACCTCCTAGTTACTAGTAGAAGAATATTGGGCCTAACATATATCAGATGAACTAGTCAGCATTTCACTGAATCTCTTGTGAGCAGTTCAAGTTAATAGTGTTCAACTTTTAACTAGTACTGTTATCCCTCAAGGAATGGTCACTTTCACTTTCCACATACAGTGATAGATTGGCTTCCATGTTTACTGAGGTGATCTCTGGATATGTTCAGCCTAAGGGAAAAAGACGTTAAGTGTCAACATTGTGACAACCTACTTAATGAACCCAGTCAACAACCGTGAGGCTCTGACTACGGAGGGAAAGGCCAAATGTACTGAGGGGGTGGTAATGGCAGAATTCAACCACCAATTGGCTACAAGGAAAGCCAGAGACAACTGCTAGCTTCCTACTTCAGGAATGGGGTTTAGGTGGCCTCACAATCTGAGAAATAGACTGGGCTTGGATCTCAGGAGAGAGGTCGTTGTTCCAAAACCGGGTTGAGGACCTGGTATACGTTGAGTGTTTACTGAGTCAGGATCCTGCCCTGACCATTGTTTCCTTGGCTCATTCAGACTCACGCCCTACCACACCCCAGGCAGACTGTTTCACAACCTGACCTTCCTCCTTCAACCCGTGTCTCGTGTGTACAGATTCCAATCTTAGCTGATAACTGGGTTTCCTGTCTCACAGAAAAAGCAGAAGCACTCTGAAGACAGTATGGATATGCATGAACCTAAGCTTTCATTCCCACGCCCGAAGGCTGCCCTCCCCTAGAAGCCAATCTCTCTGCCAGTTTCCTGTTAGTTGCAGCTCAGGAACTCCATTCAAACAATCCTGTCTGCTCCTCCTGAAGCATTAAGCTGTCTGTGTCTGGGGCTGGAGATGTAGCTGTCAGAGACTGTGTGAACTTTCTGTTAGATTGCTTCTTTTATCACTCAGGAGTATTAGATCTCTTAGTTAAGAAAAATAGTCCCTTTGCTGGTGCACCCCTCCTTTGTCTATCGCCCTATTCTGATAACTTTTTGTTTGTTTGTTTTGAGACACGGTTTCTCTGTTGTAACTCTGGCTGTCCTAGAACTTGCTCTGTAGACCAAGCTGGCCTCGAACTCACAGAGATCTTCCTGCCTCTGTCTCCCCAGTGCTGAGATTGAAGTGTATGCCACCACCACCTGCCTATCACCCCTGTTCTTCTGTTCCCATTGACAACAAAGCTTGCTTGCATGCTTCTTGCTTCTAGATTAATTTACATCGTGCGGGAGACTGGAGCCAAAACCTTGTGCATCTGTAGCCCTGAGTTTTATTCTTTGGAAACAGCATCTTACTCTGTAGCTCAGGCTGGCCTGGAACTCACAACATTCTGTATCTGCCTCAGCTTCCTTAGTACTGGGACTATAGGTATATACCACCATGCCCAGCTGCAAATCTTTAAAAAAAAATAATTTTTGTTAAAATATAATTGTGTCATTTCCCCCTTTTCTTTCCTCCATCTATCTCCTATGTTCCCTTCCTATAGCCCTTCCCATACCCCCTTTTAATCTCTCTCAAATTCATGGCATATATATATATATATATATATATATATATATATATATATATATATTCACAAATATATAAATACAACATGCCAAGTCTGTTTAGTGTTGCTTGTATGTACATGATTTCAGGGCTGATCATTTGGTATTGGATAACCAGTTATGGCGCTCACCCCTGGAGAAGACATATTCTAATTCTCTCTCCAGTCATTAATTGCCTGTGGTTCTTTGTCTGGGGCTGGAGATCTGAGAGATTTCTCTCTTTTATGTTAGCATGTCTATTGCTGTTGTCACTGTTCGGGTCTTATTCTTATTATATTGTTGAAGTGTCTTGGATGTAGCTTCTCTGTCTAGGAGACACGGTGTCACTGCATACTTCCTGGTCCTCTGGCTATTAAACTCTGCCCTCTTCCCTGATGACCCTTGAGCCTCAGATACAGCAATTGCATGGCCGATGTATCCATTGGGGCTCATTCTCAATGTTCATATTGGTCTCCCTCTCTTGCAGACATCTTTGAGTTGTCACACCTGGATTCCCAGACATCATCTGTCTCTGTGTTCCCTGTGTGACTCCCCACTTCAGGGCTAATGCAGATACACAAACAATTGCATGCAGTTCAGACCAATCAGCGTTTGTTTTCCAAAGGCTAATTTTGCAAGGCCCTGTATGGTTAGGGGGGAAAGCTGTGGCCAAAGGCTAATTGTGCAAGGCCCTGTATGGTTAGGGGGGCAAGCTGTGGTTCTGCTTACTGATAAAAAAAAAAAAAAAAAAGATAATATAATTTTTGAACTTCCATAGGTGGCCTAGTTTGTAAAGATCAGCAGTTAGAGCCTTGACGCGCTGGATGTAATTACCTAAACTGTTTTCAGAATCCCTGTGTTCAACCTTAGCCCTGGGGATCCTCTTCCCCTTCTTGTGCCCCTCTTTTATCTGACTGGAGAAGCCTGGCTGCGGCTCTCAGCTATAGTTCAGCATCTGGTATGTGCAGGAGTAGATTGAGAAGAAATGCCTTGCTCACTGCCCTCCTCTGAGATAAGTGACCACAAGTGATTTCTTACACGCAGATACATTTTATCCCTTTGGTCTGGAGAGAAGTTCAAACCACGGGTTTCTTTGTTGACTTTCTTTCTGGGTCACCAGCCCATCGCTAGAAGGAGATGCTGGCGACTACATCCAGAGTAGACTGTACCGCGGCCTGACTCTCCTTCTACATCTGCTTATTTTCGACTATCTTGAATGTATTCCTTAGCAGTTTCATGAATGCATAAAGTATCTTGATCATATCCACCCCCTTCACATGAATTGATATTTGATTTATGTATTTAGAGATGCTCTGATGTTGGATGTACACGTGTTAATGATTGTTATAATATTTAGTGGAATTAAACTCCTTTAGCATTATATAGTGACCTTCCTTGTCTCTTTTCGTGAGTTTTTCTTTTTCAATAGCATTTTTCTTTCATGATTACTTCTCAATTTCTTTTTGTTTTTTTACTGCATGTACACCTGCCTGCCAGAAGAGGGCATCAGATCCCATTACGGAAGGTCGTGAGCCACCGTGCGGTTTCTGGGAATTGAACTCAGGACCTCTGGAAAAGCAGCCAGTATCCTTAACCACTGAGCCATCTCTCCAGCCCCTACTTCTCAATTTCTTACATGCAGTTGATTCTCATGATCTCGGCTGATGGAACCAGAAAACACAACTGGTTTTGAATACAGCCATCCATAAACTGTCCCAAAACCAGCCATACAACCCAATGGACCACAGCAAGGATATTCATTGACTTCTAGCCATAAGCAGACTAGATCAGATCCTCTAAGCTTCAGGAAGCTTGGTCGACTTACAGGTCGACTACAAATGGCAACACAGTCCAGAATTCAAGAGACTCCCATAAAGGAGACAGTGGTGGAAGTTGAGAGGCAGAGAGATATTGGAGGGAGCTGAGAGGACTCTGAGAAAGTACCAGTGGTTGCCATAGACACAGGAAGCTTCCTCCTGAGCTGCCGTAGAAGCCTGCTGTTGAGAAATAGATAAGACTGTGGTATCTGTAGCCAGAACCAAGTGTCTGGGTCTGAAAGGCTTGATTCAAGCTCATTCAAACCCTCCGCTCTTTTCCAGTAACAGTCTTTTTTGTCATAAAATTTCATTGGTTAAGAGTCTGATTACGTCAGATATTGCCACCCGAGTTTAACAAATACATTTATCAGCTGGAAACCCTGGGATAACTCCACTCAATCTCTGCAAATATTCACTGCCTTGTTGTTTCCACATGTGACAGGCAGAATAATGGTCACAAGAATATCCATGTCCTGATTCGTAGAATCTGGAAATATGTGACCTACGCGATGAGCTATTGCAGTCCTGATTAAATTAGAGACCTAGAGATGGGCTTCTGCACTATTCAAGCTAGTCTGGTCTAATTACATAATAGGTCTTTAAAATAATAAGACTGACATTTCCCCAGCTGTAGTGAAGAGAGATAGGAAGAGGAGACCTGGGGAGAAAAATATGGCGTGAGAGGCACTATAGAGGCTATAGAGATGCAAGAAGCCAAAGAATGTGGGAAAGGAGGCGGAAGCAGATTCTCCCCGTCTAGAGCCCAGCCCTGCCGACACCCTAGCTTTACTCAGTCAGATCTGTGTTGGGCTTCTAACCTTCGGAAGCGCAAGACGAAGAATACGCGCCGTGTTAAAGCTGCTGTGTTTGTGGTAACTTGATACAGGAGCATAGAAAACTAAATATTACACTGGATCACACTGAATGTACGTGGGGAAATATCTAAAGGAACCAATACTTTGGTGTGACACTGATTACATCACCTTTCTTTGGATGACTGAGTCTTTGTAGTTTCATCATCGAGAGCGTGTTATTTGAGAGATAAGTAAATAATGGAAATATTAAAGAATATGTCGTTCATACTAAAATGAAAATAATGACTCCTCTCCCCCATGCTCTGCTTTGCTGCTACAGCAGATGAGCCATCCGGTAGGGGGCCTAACAGCCATTCTGTATTGATGTCCAGCTCTCATCTGGTGTACAACTATGACCAAAGGGATAACCCCAGAGTGATAGCAAACCATTCCTGCTGTCTTCGTCTTCTTTTCCACCTCTCAGGTGTATATTACGTACGTATTCACAGCATCTACGCATGGTTCCAATGTACTGTATGCTTTTATTATGTGTAGTTTTTCTTTCTCTTTTTGACTAATGACAGTCCTATAGAACTATGGGGAGTGGACAGCGAGAGTGTGGTTATGTGTATCATAGAGAATGATATCAAGCCAGTTACCATACCCATCACCTTGGATATTTATATATTTATTCTGTCTATTACTTTCTGGTCCTTGGCCAACAGCTCCAGCCTTCGTAACCACCCTTTGACTTTCTTTTTTTCTGTGATGTCAATACATATACATGAGAACACATGTTTTTGGTCCTGTGCCTGGCTGATTTCATTTATCATAATGTTCTACATCCATGTTATCACAAAAGAAAGACTCTTTCTCATTCCAGGCCGGTTAGTACTCCGCAGGGCATGAGCACCGCCTTTTCCTCCGATAGCTCACCCATTGATGACTCTTATGGAGGTCCTCTACTTTGGCTATTGTGAGTGATATTGCATGAACTTGGGAGGACAGATAACTCTTTAACCTAGTAATGTCAAGCCCTTTGGTTATATAACCAGAAGTAGTTGTGCTGAGTCTGTATTGCCTTTAGAAATAGTTTGCTCTTTTGCTAACAAACCAGTCTTTTAAGCATCCATCCTTTGGGTCAACCTGAGGTCTTTCAGATAGCCTAAGTTTTGTGATGTTTCTTGACCTGGTGAATTTTATAACATATTTCAAGAGGATGAAAGAGATCAACATTAAAGGGATACTTCAAAAGGTATCCCTTGTCCATCTCAGATGCTGAGGCCTTGTCCGTCCTCACAGCTGTTCACCAGCCTCATCTACAGCCTGAAAGTTCTCTAAGGTCTATTCACAGTCCACCCAGAGTCACCAGGGAAGGGCTATTAACCAGAGGAGAGTTATCCTCATTGCTGATAGGCACAGTAAAGGCAGCTGGAGAGCTCATTAGAAGACCCTTGTGAGCCTTTTAAGAACCTGGCTTTGCTGAGCTAAAAATGTAGAGTATGCTCACAAATACTAGTTTCCCACTTGAGCAAGAATGTCTGAGTCCTTATCACAGCCAACCATCTTCCGGACTCTAAATGACCCTACATGCAATTTGGCATTTGGACAGGACAATGGGTACTTTGCATGACTAAGTTAGAGAATAATGCAAAGCTGTTTCCCATTAAATCACTTTGATCTATGGGAGCCAAATACCTAGACCCGTCACCCACCCGATAAGCCGACACCCCAGACAAAAGGAGTAAGGCGGGCAGGTTTTGAAGAGTAGAGATCTTAGCATTTTTCACCATGTTTTTATTTATAAAATATTCACTAGACAGAATAGATGTGTTCTCTAAACATACAGGAATTAGCCAAGAGCATTCTGCCCCGAGCAGTGCCACAGTTCAGCCAGGGAGTCTGTAGCTGCTCAGCCTCCTAGGTGAATCTGATGAAAGACTTCCAAGGGCTGCATTGTAGACTGTTTAATTCAGTCAGTGAGATGAATAAGCAACAGTTTCTTGGCCTTAGGAGTCTTGAAACCCACTGTGACATTTTGTAATAGATGAAGTGACAGTGATAGAAAATAATTCTTCAGGGCACATGGCGTTGAAGGACACTGCCATGTCACCAGAAAGAGAAGGAGGGAGGGCTTTCTGGGCCATGCTATAGCCACGAGAAGTCACAAACTACACAGCAGCAATGTGTAGTGCCGTGTGATATGAAGGTGAAGGGGACTGGTGACTTGGACAGCACTGGAGAGGATCTAAGATGACAAATAGGTCTTGAGTCACTGAGTCATGATGGGGAAGTTTATTTTTAGTTATGTTTGAAATTGTTTTATGCACCGTTGGGTGAGGGGCTGTATTCTAAGTCTAGGGCATTCTGTATTGTCTGCAGGTGTTGGATCTCTGTGGGGGTTGTTTAATTGCTAATGATCTGCATGTGCTATCAGTAAAATACCTGAGGCATTCTGAAAGAATAAAAACACCTGAGCTGAGATGCTTGGGGTTCCACTGTCTATCGAGTATGGCTCTTGCCAGGACGGTGGTTCCCTCTGCTGAGGTCTGGCAGGGTTTGCAGTTATGAAATATGCCTCCATGTCTTCCCTGGTGACCCGCCCAGTAGATGCTACAGAGTCATTTCAGTGTCATTCTGTAGGTGGCAAGGACTTGGTAGAAATCTTTAAGGAGGGTATGGCAGGAGAGCTCTGAAAATATCAAATACTATGGCGATGCTCCTCCAGGGAATGTCTCCCAAGGGCCTGTTGTCTTTAATCACTTCAAGCTGCAGTGACAGCTTAGACTGGATGGCTTGTAAGAGTTGTTCTAGCAGACCAAGCAATGAAAGTCTAAACCATGTAGTGCCAGGGGTGTGCGCTGATAAAGCGGAATGGGTCACTATGAGTTGAGGGTTTTGGTTTTTTTTTCCCCCCCAAAGCAACCGGAAATAACTTTTATTTATTATTATGAGAGTGCATGGATTTGGGTGGTTAGGATTGTGTTGCTAGTGCCTCTGCCTGCTCAGCCAACTGGGGTGCAGGGTTTGGCAGCTGAGATTAAACGTGTGGCAATGGTGTGAATGGAGAGCACATGCAGAGAGCAGAGAGGCTTTTCCTGATCTGAATGGGATGGGCACACCCACCAGGAGCAGCAGAGCGAATGCGCATCAAGTCTAACAGTGAAACCTAGGCAACAGGAAGAGAAAGAGGCTTTACTGAGTCCTGGAGGAGAGGACCAAGGCTGTCAGGTGTCCATCAAAGAAAGAGGGTACGAAGGGAAAGCAGTTCCAGTGCTGGGGATTGAACTGGGAGTTTCATAAACGGTAGGTACTGAGACATGTCCCAACCCAGCCTTTTAAAATACAGCATAAATGTAAAGCCTTGCTAGCATCTAACACAGTGGTTCTCAACCTGTGGGTCGAGACCGTGGGAAAACACATATTTGCGATGTCCTTAGGAACTGAGACACCATTCAGTAGCAAAACTACACTTAGGAAGTAGCAGTGAAAATAACTGTGTGGTTGGAGGTCACCACAACATGAGGAACTGTATTAAAGGGCCTCAGCATCAGGAAGGTTGGGAACTGCAGCTCCAATGAATCCATGGTTGGAGAAGTTTGTTTTTAGTTGTGTTTAAAATAATTGTTCTTGTGCATTGTTGAAAAAAAGGGATGAATAGGCCTTGCATTTTGCATTGTCTGCAGGTGTTGGATTTTTGTGGGGGATGTTTGATTGCTTATGATCGGCACCTGAGGAGTTTTGAATGAATAAAAGCACCTGAGCTCAGACACTCGGGGTTCCACTGTCCAGTATAGCGCTTGCTGTGACAGTGGTTCCCTCTGCTGAGGTCTGGCAGGGTTTGCAATTATGAAATTTGTCTCCTTGTCTTCTTTGGCGAGCCACCCCAGCAGCATCCTACTACCCTGCATCATCTGGGTTACCAGGTATGAAATTAGGAAGAACACCCAGGAGGAGCCAGGGATTGGAGGCATGGATCTGGATGAAAGGAATGCAATGAGGAGAACAGGAATGGAAAGTAAGGAGCAGTGGTCCTGAGGGCCGGATGTGAAAGGAAGGAGAGAAGAAGACAGAGCCAGAGGGTGTGTGCTGCAAAGGGCTGGCATAGCATTACCAAGGAGAATGCAGACAAAGACCGTTGTTTCTGTGACAGGAAAATGACAGAAAGAAAGGAAGGATAGACTGGCTTCTGTTGGAATTGCTATTCTTTTATAGTAAATCACACTATGCACGTGAAACAAAACAAACAGGTGCTACTGGAGTGATTCGTTAAAAACACCTCCATTTAAAAGTAGTAATCGCTTCTCTCGAGGTGGCGATAGGGGAGTGGGAGAGGCGAACATGTCTAATGGAGGGAGGGAGGGGAGAAATGGAGGGGAAAGTGGACATGCACAGTAAGTCCTTTCCTCTGCCTGGGGTTACAGCCAGGGACTGCAAATATATGTGGCTGAGAGGACATGTGGTTTGGCTTGACTTTTTTGGTTATATAGTCAAGTAGGCCCCCCCCCAAAAAAATGGAAAATCCAATATATGGTTTTATCTGATGAGGGTGGTCTTTGGTACTGGATCTGGGAATCTCTTTTTCAGAGTTGACCCAGATGGATGCCCATCCTCCTTTCTGAGTAACCAGAAAACAAATGAGCAGAAGCCAAGTAAACAGAGGAACTCAACCTTTCCAACCATCCACAAACAGTTACGCAGCTCTGTCCTCTCCTAGTCTCAAGAATAAGTTGGCTTTGGGTGACTACTTGTGAAACCAGAATGGCCGTTGGTCCCCTTTCTCTCAGAATTAGGGTGCAATGGTTTCATTTCATGCTCTGTTTGCATAGCACATGTAAGTGCAAGGCTGCACACGTGCACAACTATTAATTCACTATGCTGCATACGTTTCTATAAATACTTGGAGAGGGTCCCGGTAGAATGCATCTGAAACAGAGCTGAGGTTCTTGTGGGCAAAAGGTAGAAGAGAACTGAAATTAGGGCCGATGGTCAGTAGGAACTGAAGCTTGATTTAACAGATTATTTAACAGATTATTATCCGTGGAGTTTAAAATTTGATCTAAGAATTATGGGAAAAGCAACACCAACAAGATTTTGACATGTATTTATTTTTTGAAAATCAAAAATGATTGCTATTCAGTAAAGAAATAAGTTTAAAAAGTGGTAAGTTCAAAATGCTGGACTTAGACTTCACTGGAGAAGACTTGTCCTTCAGTCATTGGTTTTCAAATCTCACACTAAATAACTGTACACATGTCAGTATATTCATTTTGCATATGTTATATGAAATACACATGCTCTATAGTAGAGGCTAATTTTAGAATGAAAGTATTCACATCATTTCTTTTTATCATGTTAACTCAGTGCTACTAGGTTGTTTTTTTTTTTTTTAAAGCAAGCTGCAGAGAGATATTGAAGCAAAATATAAGTTACAAAGAAATTAGTGTTTTCCAGACGCCTGAATCCAAAGACAAACGCTTTCGAGAAACCAATCTTTTACAGTTCCCACCCACTGCCTCTTACAGAGAACTCGGTCTTCTGCTGTTCTCTGTGCTCATGCTTCCTCACGCGCTTGCCTCTAAGCCAGAAGGACAATTTCTCCTTTGCCAATGTCACTTACCTCCTAATAGCCATTCTTGGAAATGGTGGCCCTTGACATCATTCTTGAGTAGTGATGTCTGATGTGTTATACCCAGTTTTCTAAATCCCCTTCCTCAAGTACCACCAGGAGGCCACCAGTTCTGACGCAAAAGCAAGGAACCTTTATTCTGCAAAGCAAACCAGTGCACTGGGGTCTGGCACCGCCACACAAGATGGCCGACCCTGACTGAGCTTCCAACATGGTTTTTAAGGGAGCAGGGGATCTCTCTGATTGGTCAGAACCCAGGCACTGGATTGGCTCGTTAAATGTTACGCGGCAACAAGGATTTTTGGGAAAGCAAGTACTTGCCATTAAACAGAGAGGTTTATGGGAAAGTACTTGACATTAAACCAAGGAGAGATCAGTATCTTTACCACTAGGGGTGCTGGGCTTTTCAGATGCTATGGCTGAAAGGAGTAAAGAATGGGCAGAGTGAGAAGTATAATTCAAGAAACAGTGCAGCTCCCCTGGACTGTAGACAGTATTTATAAAGAATATAAGTTTATTTTGCCAGCGCATCTGGAGGCTGAAAAGTCTAAGACTGGGTACCAGCTCTGTTTGGATGGTGGTGAAGGCCTTCCTGCTGCATCCCAACACTCTGGAGGCTATTGCTGTGGTAGGCAGAACATGGTGCGAGTGGGGCCTCTCTTCCTGTCTTTATGAAGCTACTAACACCATCATGAGGGCCCCACCCTCAAGTCCTATCTAATCTCAACTACCTCCAAGTGACCAACACTCCATGAAGTTGAGGGTTACGTTTATATTACATGAATTTGCAGTAACGCAGCAGGCCCTACTGGTCATAATCCCTCCTAGGGAGACTATCTCACTAAGCTGTGTCTCCACTTGTGGACTGAGGAATCACAAATGCCCAGGGAAGCTCCAGGGACCTTGCAGGTATACATAGGTTTTGCATGAGCAAAGAAGCTAGATCTCGAATCCAGCTCTTTTCAGGAGCATGGCAACACTGACTCCTGTGCCTAAGCAGGGGCGAGGCAAGAGAACTTTGCTTTTAACAAACTTGCCAAACCAACACATGGGCATGCTTACTTGAATTCTTTAGTGGGGAGCTGATTCCCAGTGGCTGGTAATGTTTTCAATCTTGGAAGGAAATGAGCCAAGCAAATGGACTCATATGTGCGTGCACGTGTGCACGCGCGTGTACACACACACACACACACACACACACTCTTTTATCTTAAGTGCTCTTCACTTTTCCCTCCCTCTGTTCCGTGCAACATTTGCCCCCTTAGACCTAACTTCCATGGCAAAGCCGAGGCAGCTGTCCAGCGTTTGATTGCTGCTTAACAGTTATAAACCATTTTTGTGGCGTTTACTGCAATTCCAGCCATTGGGAACAGCACAAAGAAGCTAATTAAAGCAGCCAGGGAGAGTGTTTAACTGCAGATGAGACTGTAAACACTGTCTTCATTGCACCAGGTAATTAGAAATTGCTTGCTTGTTTTTTGTTGGCACCATCTGCAGTTCATAAAATTTTTGACAAATGGCATTACCTGTCTGTAAATCAAACAGGAAAAAAAGAAAAAAAGAAAAAGAAAACAAGGAAAACAAAAAGCAGAAGGAGAAAGCAAAGAACCTAAGAGAACAGACACAGAGATCCCACAGCTTACCAACTGTGAACGGTATTTAACTTGTTTTTCTAAAATAATTCTGATTTGTTTTGGATACATTCTCAGTTCCTCGGTTTGCCTTAAAAAGACGCATGCTCTCTCTCCGGTCGGAACTCCTCAACGGAGGGCCGAGGAGATGCTCAGTAGGGGACGTGTTTGCTGTGCAAATGTGAAGACCTGAGTTCAGGTCCCCAGCACCCATATAAAAGCCAGAGATAGGAGTGCACGTCTGTAACCCTCGTGCAGAGTGGTGGAGACAGGAGGATCCCAAGGGCTTGTCTGGTCAGCCAGTCAAGCTGAATTGGTAAGCGACAGGTTCAGGGAGAGACCTTGCCTCAATATATAAGTTGGAAAGTCATGGAGGAGTGTATTCAACCTCTGGCATCCACTTATGTACTTGGGGACAAGTACACCTGAAAGTACACACACACACACACACACACACACACACACGCACGCACGCGCGCACACACACACACACAAGTGCACATACATGCACACACCTATACCCCCCCATACATACATCTCAACAGCAGGAGAACCGGGCATCTATATATAAAGAAGAATCAGTGGGTAAGTTATGGAACACAATATTTTATGCACAAGCTGCCACACCTTTCCACTGTATCTAGGGCACCACTGATTTACAAGGATTCCTGATGACATTCGCTATACTATAAAACTGTAAATTACATCCTGAAGTTCATATATTTAAATTAGATGTCAAGATTAAATGCCTAATGAAGAAACAATCCTTTAATTATGAGACATGCATACAGGGATACTCTGACAAAATATGTACTGGCCTTTCCCTCTGCCCCTGCAAGTTCATTCTGAAGACTCTGCACTATTAAATAACAACTTGGGAACAGAATAATCTACTCAGAGCCTAGACAAGGTCTGGATACATAGCATGTATTCAACAATGATTTGTAGTAATTCTGATTCATTTATAGACACGTAGGAGAACAGATATCATTATTGGTGTGTTTATAAATCCTTCCGCAGGTCTTGAGCTAAGAACTTATTTCTCTATTTGCCTGAAGTGGTATCTGTTTATGGGCAGGATATTCTTTAATGAGATTCTTGCCATTTTAAGATAAATGACATGGATCTGAATGTCAGTAGAATGGTACAGGAAATTACAACAAAATGATAAAGTTGGAGGGAGGATGTAGTATGGTGGTAGATGCTTAAGGATCTAGATTCAAGCCACAGCATCACACACACACACACACTGGGGTCACAAGAATGTGAAAGAAAACATGCTGGGATTGATGACATGGAGATCAAATATGGGTTTTCCCTTTTCTTGATAAGGAACAGGTATTGTGTAGGACTCTGAGCCAAACTGGGACCATCTTCAGGAGTTCAGCTGGGTCTGCTCACAAAAGACCATCACTGCTGGGCTTGTTAACTACTGAGGTTTCCCAAGAAGGAAGGGGCAGAGGGTCAGGGGACCCTCTTGAGTATCTAGCCATTTCTCCCAACCATGTCACACAATTCTGTCCCAATTGCACGTGGCCTCAATGATCTCAAGTCAGGCCTAGAGCATACATATAGGTGGAGAAGTTCTAGAGGACGGGACTCTATCTACACAGTCCTGGGAGAACCGTCATCCACGTTGGGTACAGACCTTCCAGTGTGGCTGCTTTAAGTTCACCCACACAACTGCCCATTACCCCTCATCCAAGTAACTCTAATAAACTCATTGGTTCCCTAGGATGAACTTCGCTTTGCCATTGGAACCTCATAGGATGGCGTGAGGGAGATCTCCATAGTGAGAGGGAATTCTCTCGAAAGCAGGCTAGAGCTGAGGAGGAACACCAGGCACCACAGGATGTTTAGGAGCATTTATTGTCCAAATAAACCCTCTCTTTTCTCTCAATGTCTATGTCCTTAAGTAATCTCCAATGTGGGGCTGTCTCCTAGCTAAGTGGATCAAGGACTAGAACCCGAAGCTCTCATTCTGAAGAGAGCTGGCAGGAATCTGGCCCCTCCCCTCCCAAGCAGCAGACAAGACTACAAGCCACAGCAAAACACTGTCCCTCTCCAAGGGCGCACTATCTGGCAGAATTGTTTATCTGGAGTTACAACCGAACCCTTCCGTATAAGGTCTATCCCTCTTGTTCTCGGAAAATACCTAAGCACCCCAATATGCAAGTGGGACTGCCTGTCCTAACCAATGAGCTTCCACCAACGGTGCTCCTGGGATATGGGGACCATTTCTCTGATTATAAATGTGTAAGCCCTTCCTTCAATAAAGGAGTCAAGCCCTCTCCCCTTGGCTCCCAAGAACGGTTCATTCTCGGCGGTTCACAGATCTCCAATCTAAGACTGGTTGGGTGCGCTGTAGAACCACACACCCACAGGTTTCCTGGCTAGGAGTCACTGCTGGCAGACCTACCTCGTGGAACTGGGAAGCTGTGGCGGGATTTTTTTTTTTCACAACACCCCAAGGCAACATTTAGGTGTAGAAAACAGGAAGAGAAAGAGAAAACAAAGGCCTAGGTTGAAAAAAAGTACAAAATTGACCCCAATAATAATATCAAACACTCACATAGTTCCTATTTTATGTCAGTTGCTATAAAATTTTCAATCCTTATAAAACTCTCACGATCTTCCCATTGTTCAGGTGAAGATGTTGAGGCATAAAGGCCCAAAAGTGTCAACATAGAACATAACTTTTGTCGGGTGGTTCAATTATCTGCTACCCAAAAGTTCAGAAGAGGGAAAAGGGGTTGGAACTAGATAACTTTCAAATTCCCTTCCACTGGTTCAGATCTTTGCTTCTTACTACACTATAAGTTGGAGACTCTCCAACGGGGGGCATAGCACTAGTTCACTGCCTACTACACTCTACAAGCTCCGTAGATACTTACTATATGCAAGAATGCTCCATGTCAATTTACCGTAGAATCCTCCGGAACAAATTTAGTCCAATAAACAAAAAATACCAATCCTGTAACCTATATTTTAATGCAACGCAGTCCAGAAAGGACGTTTCAAGAGAATTTAATCTTGACATTAAGATCAGCCGTGTTTCAAACCACAGAAAAGTCACTCTATAAAAATTAGATTTATTACCTTCCTCAAAATTACGAAGTATCTCCAGCTTATAAGAAAGTCTGGCAGAGGAGGTGGAGGGGGGGGTGAAGGGCATGGGGAGGAGGAAGAAGAGGAGGAGGAAAAGGGGGAGGAGGAGGAGAGGGCCCCAGCACAGGGCGGAAATGAATTGAGACAACATCGCTTCTCAGCAACCGGAAGGAAAACCCCACACATGCACAGGCCACTCACATCCTACGGGTGTGGTTTCTCAGCAGAGAGGAGCTGTCAGCTGCCCTTAGATGTAAGCAGGGCAGCTGCAGAGACACAAGCATAAGGACGCACAGAGGGACTCGCTCGCATCCCTGCCTGCCCACCCGGGAAAGAGCAAGGTGTTCAGGGTGACAGGATGGTCTATCCACGGTATCTGCCTCCAGGTGAGTACGAGCCACTTGCTGTGGCTCCGGGTGAGGGTAGGGCTGGAATGCATTCAGACTCTTACTTCCTGTGTTGATGTCAGACATCCGGCCATGTCTCCACTGTTGACACCCCTTAACAGTGGAGGGGAGGGTTCAGCCTGCCCAGAAGGCAGTTAGAGCAACTCCGAGTTTCCCGTGAGTGGACCTAGAGTCGCTGGCTCTAGGTTATGTAAAAGCCTGATGATTCCTAGTCTTTAAATAATCTAATGTCAATGCTTCCCGGTATGCAGTATAGGACTCTCACCCTACTGTCTTCACAGAACTTACCTTGGAGGAGATAAAGCTCTTAAATTATTTCAGCCCTTTAAGGGTAGATCACAGTCCTTTGTGTCCATGTCTGTTTTCAGTCTCTCTGGGAGACCAAAACACTGTGACTGATTGTGGGTGCTGTGTGTGTCCCTACTCTGCCAATAAGTCCTCATTGCGCTCTCTTTACGGAGAGATTCAGATTGCTCTGTTCTGCCAGCTGTACCCGGCCACCCTGGCGAGTCCTCTTTACTTCTCTCTGTATTCATTTATTTAAATCTTTTCCTTTATTTCTTCTTCTTTCTGTCTGTCTGTCTGTCTTTTATCTTCATTATGCAAAGAGTTTGAAGTAACCCCTCCCCCCCTTTTCCTGGAATGCCTTTAAAATGAACACATACAAGGGGAAAAGGTCATGTACAGTGACAGCTATGGAGGCCTTAGCCACTATCTTTTCCTATGGAAAGGGAGAATGGAGTCCTCAGTCTTCCGCATTTCCTTTTGGGGAGCTCTTCTTTTCCCTAGAACTTGATTTCCCAGTTGCAACTAGGGACGAAGAACAAGGGTTCTGGACAGAATACTGCAGCCCAGCCAAATGTCTTCCCCCTTTGTTTCTGTTTTGTTCCAAGCTTGGTTGTTTTCAAGGAATTCTGATTCTAAGACTGGGGATAAGAAATGAATCGGAGCCCCACCATATTGTCTATCTCTGTAGCCATGTGTGCAAATGGTTACAGAGACGACTCATCAGTGAGTGATCGCTGTTGCCAGCCATATGTTAAGTCAAAACCTGTAGAAATGGAAACAAAATTGTCATTTCCATGTGTCTGTCAAGCTTGCACTCCAGGAGAGAAACAGACATTAATACAGGGAAAGAAGAATTGCTTTCTTGTATACGTCAAGGTTCCTTGGATGGGTAGTCTGTGAATTCACGCGGCATGTTAACCAGAGGAAAACAAATCAAGCTATATGTTATATAAGACTGGAAGGCCTCAGGGAGGTGATAGAGGCTCATGTATCGTCCTGAACTGGAGGAAGGTTTCCAGTGGGTGGTGGACAACAATATGAGAGTGAAGAGAAAAGCCTGCTTAGGGTTTAATGTCCAGGAGAATCCCAGTAAAAATGACAGGAAGGTAGTGTCACTCAGCTTTAACAGGCACCTTCTCCATGGATCAGAGTCTTTATTGATTTAGTCATTTTCTTGGTGCAGAGAGTAAGATATTATAAATGATGTTTTTGTTGGTTTGTTTGTTTGG
Source organism: Cricetomys ansorgei (assembly GCA_026225945.1). Taxonomy (NCBI): domain Eukaryota; kingdom Metazoa; phylum Chordata; class Mammalia; order Rodentia; family Nesomyidae; genus Cricetomys; species Cricetomys ansorgei. Next base: position 6,957,756 of record JAMJFZ010001089.1, on the reverse strand, counting down.
TTGGTTGGTCTTTGGATTGTTTTTTTTTTTTAACAGTGTAGTTTCTTTTATAAACACTCAACTGTTGAAGCTTCCATATCTATAATTTCTCAAAATAGCCCCTCTAAGAAGACAATATGCTATAGGGGCGTATTTTAGATGGTATATTTTGGTGGCTCCCCACAGTCATGTTTTGAGGTATTGTGTCCTAAACTCCCATTGACAGTCACACAAATGTGATGAAGGACAGAACATATTCTGGGAAAACTGATCCTGTCTTGGGGTCAGTGAGGTTCTATAAGGAACACAGAGATGGAAACTGAATGAGGTGGAGGGGTTCTGGAGGGAGTCAGCTGGCTGAAGGACCAGACACAAAAAGCCCTGAGGTGAGAGATCCACTGTCCAAATAAATAGAACGTAGTGAGGGGGAAAAGACTGCTCAAGCCGGTTAGTGGTGGTTCACGCCTTTAATCCCAGCACTAGGGAGGCAGAGACCGGCAGATCTCTGTGAATTCAAGGCCAGCCTAGTCTACAGAGTGAGTTTCAGGACAGCCAGAGTTAAAACGGAGAAGCTCTGTCTCAAAAAACCAAGAAAAAGAAAAAAAAAAAAGAAGAAAAGAAAAGACTGGCTCAAGATGAACCTAGAGATGGGAAGGGTACAGGTGGCATTTAGGATGCTGTAGGCGATGTAGTGTGTGTATGTGGTACAGACTCTTGTCCTTGCAGGCACTGAGAACAAAATAACACCAGATTTCAGCAAGCACTAGAAACTGTATCAAGAGGCGCAGTGAACAAGGAAGTCTGGGGCTCGGGTCACATGGCAGAACATTTTACAGTCAAATTATGTTGTAAGAGAATGACCTCTCTAATGATAAAAATGTACAGTGCAGCAAATGCCTAAACCAGCAACAGGCCAAGTACTGTGAATCGCACTTACGTCGGGTTTGCCGCCCTTGGATCTGATTGGTGGTGGGTTCACTCAGCATCACCGTGCACCGATGAGTGTTGGGGTATGGATGGCATAGTGACTGTGGGGACACAGACAGAGGGGACAGGGCTTTTCCAGCTTCAGCCCCAAGAATGTGATGGGCCATCCTTGTATGCACGGTCCGTCGCTGACAAACATTGTCATTCAGCATGTGACTGTGGCTTGGTCCTGATATCCAATGGCCATCTGCTCTTGACCTGAGACATCTTGGTTTTGAGACTTCTCCTATCTATTCAAGGACTGCAGTGGGGGTGGAGATGGAGTGGTATTCCTCGTGCCTCTGATGTCCTCCTGAAGAGAGGCCACAAGGACAGCCTCAGGGAAAGGTCCTTGCAACAGGACATATCTCTCCAAAAGGAAATCTCCTGCTACAAATGACTTCTACATTCCTTTCTGACCTGTCTCTTACACAACTCATTTGAGCAAAATTTCCAGAGTGTGGAACATGGCATCCTTTTACCTGGTACAAGATGGCAGCGAGGGCCTTCGTCCATTTGAGTCACAAAAGACTGTTGGTTGTTTTGTTTTTTTTATTTTACTCTTTTGGTTCACTGATTGTAGGCTCAGCAACAATTTTCAGTGTGTACTAGCACAGTATTGTGTACAGTGTACAGTGTACTAGCACTGGCCTCAATTAAAAAGGCACATGGTCTCTTCCTCCACCTTCTCCTCCTCTTCTCCTTCCTCTTTCATCTCTCCCTCATATATATATACATCTATACATATATATGTATATAGAGAGATCATATACTCATAGTGTATGTGTGGGGGGAGAACAAATGCACTTTTACTGCATGTCTTCTTCTGTGAGATAGTCTTTGGCTCAACATTGTTTCCAAGGGTTAGTCATGTTAATGCAGAAGTACCAATAGGGGACTGAGATAGCTCAGTAGTAGAACCCTTAGCTAGCTCGTGTGAGGCTAGAGTTTTATCTTTAGCCCCCAGAATATGAGCGAGACAGATTTTGATCGATTGATTGATGATTGATTGATTGGTGGTTAATTTTTACAGCAGCGTAGCGGTCTATCACATGAACTCATGACAATCTATTGTCCCTATGAATTTACTGTGTTAAGCAATTGGCAACTATGCCGGCTCAGAGTTAGGCTGTCAAGAAAGCACGGAAGCTCTCAAATTTCTCCCTCTCTCATATACAAAACACTGCCAGCAGAGACGTGAGGCTTAAGCTGAAGTTAGAGACAAGTTTTAGGAACCAAAAGCAGCAGCTGAGTCCTGTCATCCTGCATTGGGGAGGCTGAGGCAGGAAGCTGAGAGCTTGAGGGCAGCCTATGCTACCCAGTGAGAGCCTGTCAAAGAAAGGAGGGAGAGGAGCAGGGAAGGGAGGAAATGAAATGTATTAAGTAGACTTTAGGGGGTGGATGAGTCAGAAGCTCGAGAGAAAGGGGAAGGAGATATCTGAGGACAGAGGGGACCTCCAATGGGAGGGGAAAGAAGGAAGAGATAAGGATGCCTCAGAACGTGAGACAGATTAAAGATCGTGCCCTGCCCGATGTGTGCAGGTTTGGGGAAATTACAGCTTTCACTCTTACCGTCCACTTCCCCATCACACAAAACCCATAAGCCCTCAGTGAGGAGATCGTGTAAATACCTCCCTTCCAGAAGCCTGGGCCCCAGACCAGCAGGTTAGGTCCTAGTGTTGGTCCCATTATTTGATGCTAGAGAGAGTCTGATCTCCTAAGGTGCTCACCTGGGAGCTTCCCATTGATGTGTCCTCGGAAGACCATTCTGCTATCACACCATCATCCAATGATATTGCCTGTGGGCCTCCAGTAACCTTTTGACTACTTTCCATGACCCTGAATTCCCCACCCGCAGCCTCACTCGCAATGAGAGGAAACTCATAACGGAAGTGAAACTGGGTGGCTCTGTGTGGCCCGGGGAAGCAGAGTGGCAGGCTGGAGCCTCTGGTCACGTCAAGGGACACAGCTTCAGCAGATCACTGCCGTTGCCCAGCATCCTGAGAGAGGATCCAAAAAACACGGAGATAGCCAGGGGAAACCCCAAGTGTGGTTTCTACTGAGTGTGTATCGCCTTTACACCGTCTGGAAGCTGAAAAGTCCTAATTTGAGCCTTTGCAAACTGAGGACCATCTTATATATACAAAGCGTGGGGAAGTCAGTAGAATGCTGCTTTCCAAGCCTGAGGCCTTCTTCCTCAGGAAAGATCAGGCCTTTATCTAGTAAGGCGTTCAGCTGATTGGATGAAGGAGAGCGGTCATTCAAACCGGGGGCGGGGAAGCATTGTGGATAGCCATGTTAACATAGTCACCATCTACTGATTGAAAGGTAAATCTTGTAAGTATACCCAGAGCAGTTATTATCCACGTATCGATGGCCTAACAATGTTGATGCGTAAAATTAACCATCTCAGATTCTGTACTGCTTTTTAGAAACTTGACGATTACTTATTCACAATTGTCGAGGGCCTATTATGATTCAAGTGATGTCTCAGGTCCTGGGAATTTCAGCATGAAGCTTCCAGACAAGTTCCATCCTCAAGCAGATCCTATATGGAGGTGGAAGAGTAGGTCCAAGTAAAAGTAATCAAAATATTTACAGCAGATTTCAGACCTCCGAAAGCACTGTGAGTTCAGTTAATGTCAATCCAATTCAGTTTTTCTCTTTCAAAACATACTGGAGTGTGCTAAGGAAAGGAGCAAAGATTTTCTTTTTTCTTTTTACTTCATGGTCTTTGTTCTCTATCAGGGACAACAGATCTCAGGGCATGAGACTGTGAAGCACTCCTAACCCCTCCACACAACAGGCCATCTATTATAGACTTCCAGTGGGTGCTGGAACGTATAACTTGGCTGTAAGGGACCGTGAGAGCGAACAGATTACGTGCAAGTGTACTCGAAATAAAATGGCCCAAGTCATTTGTGCACCCTTATTTCACATTTTCCACAATTTCTCCATTTTTTTATGGCCACCCAGTTAAAAGAACCACCTCAGAGGTGACTACTTTGGGAAGATGTAGAATGATTCTCAGTGTGTACTAGTTTCTCTGTATGGCTATTTATTTTATTAGCCTCTGTGTGTGTGTGTGTGTGTGTGTGTGTGTGTGTGTGTGTCTTAAGGGAGAACAGGCACCCACAATCATGAAATTAGTTCATGTTCTTTGGAACTAGGAAATCTATTTGCCCACAATGAATGGTCTGTGCCGGCCTGCTGTGAAATGACACAGATGCCCATGGGCGTGGAAACAGAACAAAAGAACATCAAGCCTTTCTTAAAAAATGTGACCATCAGAGGCAGCAGGCCACCATCTGCTGTAGTTTAGATCCTGACCCAAGGGTCTATGTGTTAAAGGCATTCATTGTGCTGTTGAGAAGGTAGAACCTGCAGGGGTGAGGTTATCAGGAGGGAATTAGGTCACTTGAGGCATGCCCTTGAAGAGGAGCTTGGGACCCCAGGCATTTCTTTTGTTTCCTGACCATAAGGTTTGTGGTTTCCTTTGCCACATGTTCCTGCTGTTAGATACAGCCTTGTCATAGACCAACAGAGCAACAGAGCAACTAATCGTGGACTGCACGGATTACTTTTCTGATTGCTGTGACAGAATATTTGACAAAAGCTTATGGTTCAGGAGAGGATGTGGTCCATGGTGATGGAGGAAGTCTGGCATCAAGAGTGACTCTAGCTGGGGAGGCAGGAGCATGAGGTGGCCTGACACATCGCATCTGCAGTCAAGAATCAGAGAGGTGAATGCTGACACTCAGAGGGCTTCCTCCTGTTCTTCCTTTTTGTTCTGTCTCCTCCTCCAGTCCATAGGATAGTGGCCCCTACATTCCCCTACAACACTCAGAGAAGACCCTCACAGGGACACACAAAGATGTATCACAAATACATGCAAAGATGTATCACAGACACATCCTAAGATTTATCACATGCATACACAAAGATATATCACAGCACACGCTAAGTACGTAACAGGCTCATTGAAACATATGCCTCATAGGTGATCCCAAATCCGTTCAAGTTGCTGGTGAAGACTAACCTTCGCAAGAACTGAAGACTCTGAAACTATGAGCCAAAATAAACCTCCCCTTCTCTCAAGTTGACTGTCTGAAGCCTTTTGTCACAGGGATGGGAAGATGAGAGATGCTTCATTCCATGGTTTCATTCAGGACTGGAAAGACCACAGGGATCATACTGCACACTTCAGAATGGAAAATCATGAGTATGACTGACTTGTTTATCATCTCCAAAACGTAACATCTACTCTTCAGAATCTCTCCCATTTGAGTGGAGCAGAGAACACATATCGATGAAACAAAAATCACATTTAAAACACACCTAAGTATACTGCTAAGTGAAAGAGGCCAAACTGAAGAAGCCCCATACTGTGTGTTTCACAGATATACATCACTTAGCATCCTTGACAGTATTCCCGAATACTTATAGAGGTGTTGGGCTTCTCTGTATCATATTTTTCCTCTACTGATTTTTTTTTTCCTGAGCAGCATAAAAAGGATGACTTGGCCCTAGCATTCCTCATTTGACTTTGACCTGTCATGAGCTTCTTCCTCTAGAAACTATGTGCAAAATACAGGTGACAACATGGTTCGAAAGGCCATCAGTGGATTCTAGTTATTTTTGGCAGTTCACTCTGGAGTAATATGCTCCTGTTAAAAACAATAGAATACAGGGATATCAAGTGTGAGTGCGAAATTTAATTCAACCAACACAGTAAAACACCCCAGTGTGGTGTCAGTTTCTTTTTAGACTTATTTATGTCATGGGTAGGAGAGTTTTTCCTGCGAGTACGTATGTACACCAGTTATGCATCTGGTGCCTGCAGAGGTCAGAAGAGAGGGTTGGACCCCCAGAACTGGGCTGATGGATAGTTATAAGCTCTGTGAGTACCTGGAACCAAACCTAGATCCTTTCTAAGAGCAAGTGCTTTTATCCACTGAGCCATGTCTCCAATCCCATGAGGCTAATCTTTTTTCGAATGATCTTTCTCATCTGGTACTTTATGCAACAAAAGTCTAATGAAATGTAGACCCTGAAATCTTTAAAAGTGGGATGGGATTACAATACAGGCTTATTTTCCAACACAGACATTGTCAGTCTTCTAGGAGTTTCAAGGGAACTTACGTTACTTTCATTATAAACAGCAGACTCGGGCATCCCTTAATATTATATAACATAGTGTGTATGTATTGGCACGTACACTTCTGCGCATCTGAGAATCTGTGATCGAGGGGAATGGAGAATCCTTAAGCTTTCGTGTTGTCTTAGTCGCTCTTCTATCGCTGTGAAGAGACATCACTGCCAAGGCAGCTCTCACAGGAAAAAGCATTTAATTGTTGGCATGCTTTTGGTTTCTGAAGGTGAGTCCATTGCCATCGCACAGTAAGCATGGTAGTAGGCAGAGAGGCAGCGTGGTGGTGGTGGAGCCATAGTTGAGAGCCTACATCCTGATCTGCAGGCAGGCAGAGAGAGAGAGAGAGAGACTGAGCCCGGTATGGGTGTTTGAAACCTCAAAGCCCACCCCTGGCGACACACTTCCTCCAACAAGGCCACATCTACCCTAACAGTCCACCAACAGGGAACCAGGCACCAAGCATTCAAATACAGGAGCCTATGGGGCCATTCTTATTCAAACTACCACACATGTTAAGAATTATTACAACTTTGTAATAAGTCTCAATTCGTTACTGTTTGCCTCTCTTGTCCATTTTGTGACCGATAACTGCCAAAATAGGACAGGAAGTGCAAACCTTTTCTAAGCTTTGTAAGAGGCAATAGTGTGCATTCTGTCCAAGGAGACACCCCCCACTTTTTTTTTTTCTTCTCAGTATGGGAACAGTCAGGAAGCAGTTGGCAACAGTGTACCTTGAGACACGATGGCTGGGTCTCAGGAGATGGACAGATACGAGGGTTTGGGAGTAACTGCTAGTGTGATTAAAGAAGCAAGCAGCTGCCCAGGTTCGGATCCCACCTCTGCCACACACCTGTCAAGTTCCCTGGAGCAAGCCAGTCTCTCTTCTGCAGAGGATGTGATGAGTCCTATTACACTGAGTGGTTCTGAGCATGAGTTAACACAAGCACACACAAAGAACCTCCATGTCTGAGACATGAAGGTGCTTGATTCGTATCACATTGTAGGAGTGTGCAGAGGACAGGCAATGCAGTTTCCTAAGAGAGAAGGAGCTAGGCTGCGGGTGTGACTTGGTACAGTGCTTGCCTACCATGCTCAAGGTCTTCCCTAGATTCAGTTCCCCAGAAGCATGCTGATACCTACCTGCAATCTCAACTCAAGAGGCAGAAGCAGGAGGATCAGAAGTTCAAAGTCATTCTCAGTTATAAAGTACGTTCCAAACTAACCTAGGATACAAATGAGAGAGATGCAAGGATTTGTCAAGAGAAGAGAACTACATCAGAGACCATGGAAAAACAAGATGAAGCCCAAACGCATCTACATTTAGTTCAACTCAGCTCAGCTTCAGTAAACAAAGTCACACGGTGTCTAGAACTGATGAGAACAAGTGAAGGGGGGGGGCTTAAAGCAATTTTGTTCTCATAAAGACCAACCTGTGGATCAGCCATTTGTTACCAAATGTGTCCTGGGTCTCTACGGTCTGCTGAGCACTGATGAACTCAACACAGACACGACCGCTATCAGCATGAACTTTTTCAAGTGGATTTAAGTTGGAAAACTATTGGTCTCACTTGCTCTGGTGTGTGTTGACTTGTACCCAGGTTGCAGTTTCCTCTGTGTGGTTCATTAATAAAGAGAAAGAATCAGTGTTGAAAGTCACTGACAGCTGGTTTTCTTTAAACATTTATCTATTAAGTGTGTGTGTTCTCTCACGAGCACATGTATGCATGCCATAACACGTGTGTGGAATTCAGAGAACAACTTATGGGTGTAAGTTTTCTCCTTCCATCATTTGAGTTTTGGGGACTGAACTCAGGTCATCAGGCTTGGTGCTAAGTGCTTTTTGCCCACTGAGCTAATCGACCAGCCCTCAACATTGAGAATTCTTATGTGCTGATGAAGTATCACAGGAATCAAAAGTGTTGCTAGGCTCATTATGTTCATTGCCTATAAATCAAACAGAACTCCATTGCTTCTTTGCCCTTCTCAAATATATGTTTAGCTTCATGATTCACCTCTCTCTCTCTCTCTTTCTCTCTCTCTTTCTCAAAGCACAAACATCCACTAAGGACCAATGGCCAGGGCAGAGGGAGCCAGGCCACCCATGAAACATTACAGTCTTGGCTTCCCCTGGGCTAACACCTTGCCTGTCTCGCTCGCTGAAATACTTGGGGATACACCCCCCACCCCGAGAGTCAGCAGTTACTGCCTCTGACCACACTTGGGGAAAACCCTTGGGAAAACCTAAGCCGAGCTTCTGAAGAACTCCTAAGAATTCTGAATGGATACCAAACTCACACTGCTGTGCAGGGTCTATATGCACGGACAGCCGGACAGATGGTGCCAAAAGAGCTAATAGCTACCATTTACAGAATTCTAGTGATGCGTTGGCTCAGAGGGTACCAGTCTCTCTTAAAATCACGTTGCCATACACGGAGCCGAGAGTTTGGTCTCCTGGGAAGAGTTAAAAATCAGACAGGAAGCATTGTAAGAATTTCCAAGGCAAGCCTTCTAGGAGAAGCAAAAAGACTTGCTAATTGCAGTTTCCCCCGGAATCTTAATGACAGTCCAGCATTTAAAGCAAGATCAGAGGGTTTGGATGACGGCCCTCGGTGAGGGAATCTCTAAAGATGGCAGGCATGGTGGGCTCCTCCCATGAGGCGACAATTGCATCGGGAGGTCAGTCAAATTTCCTTTCTCGGAGATTCTTTCCAACAGTAAAAATCGTTTAAAAAAAAAAAAACACAAACATATTTGTACTGGCTGTATATTTCAAAAGCTCAACCACATAATCACTTTCACAGGCACCCCACACTACCCGCCTAGGTTGCCAACACGTCCTTGATGAAGCGTGATTACAATAGAAAGGAATGCTATTCTTCTCCAGCCACAGGGAAGGATCTGTCTTCCTTTGTCCCAGAAACTAAATCACTGGCTGTGTCAGAGGCCTTGACCTAAATCTTAATTGTTGCCCATGACCTGTTTAGGTCACCGTGTGCAACTTAACCAGACAGTCTCAGGAGGAAGGATTAAGGCGGCCATAGTAAGGAAAAGGCTGATATTTTGACTGATCATTCATGGAACTTATTGCAATGTCCGTTCTGCCTATAATTTAGCTTTGTTAGGTTCGGCCCTTCGCGCAATCCTTTCTACTCCACGTTCAGTAGAGCGAAGATAATGTTTCTATTTTATGTTTAAGTGTCCTCTTTAATCCTGGCTCTAACGAACAACATTAATTTAGCCAAAACATTGACTTAGCACGGCACTGTGACCCTTATCTGCAGTCTCAGAACTTGTAAGGTTGTTTCAGAAGGACTGCCGCAAGTTCAGGTCTAGCCTAGGCTACGTAGTGAGTTCTAGGCTACCCAAAACTAGACTGAGACCCTGTCTCAAAACAACAAAGCAAAAATAATGACATCCAACATTAGCATATTAATTTAGTACATGCCCAGCACACTAACCCCCAGTGTTTTGTTAAATTTTCACACAGGCCTAGAGATTGTTAATCGTAACCGTCTCTTTGCTGATAATGAAACCGAGGAGATTTGTTGCAGAAGTTGATTTTTAGTTACATTTAAAACGGTTGTTTTGTGCACTGTTGGCTGCAAGGCTGCCTGGGCCTTGGCATTTGTATTGTCTGCAGGTGTTGGCTTTATGTAAAAGATGTTTGATTGCTCATGATCTGCACGTGCTATCAACAGAACACCTGAGGAGCTTAGGGATCAGTAACACCCCCCCGCCACACACACACACAAATGAGATGCTCAGGGTTCCACTGTCCAGGTTGGCTCTTGCCATGGTAGTGGTTCCCTCTGCTGAGGCCTGGCACCTATAATTATGCCTCTGTGCCTTCCTTGATGAGTCACACCAGAGGTGTACTACCACAGAGATTGCAGCGGGAGGTCATGTAGGTAAAAACTTGGGCAGCTGGTCAAATGACGCAGGTGTGCCTGGAACCCAGGGCTTCCGGCTGAGGATTTGCTCAAAGAGTTCAGTCAGTAACAGGGCAACTCCTTGCCTGGGTCTAGGCACAATGGGTCTAGGCACAATTTATATCTTTGGTTCGAGGACACCGGTTTTCCTCAGACTAACCAGTTTTCCTGCCTTCTACTTCAAGTCAGGGGAGTCTTTCCTTTTTATTTCCATTTCTCGCACTTTTTTTTTCTCCTTCAAATACTGGCTACAAGAATTACCCTGTGTGAAAAGCTTCCATAGATACGTGTGAGGTGCTTCTTGGAGATCACCAGTTTTTCTTCTGAAATCCTACTTCCTCAACCCCTCCTCCCCCTTTGTCACTCATTATGAGCAAGGTGTCTTTTCATGTACCCAACATCCATAACTTCCCTCCATTTTACTTTATGAAACCTGGACTAGTAGGGCTGGATTTGATCCCATGGCCGTCTACCATTATAACTCCAAGCCACAGTGCTCCTGGCCTTTCTATTCAAAGGTGTGTGTGTTTTAGAGTGTGAGTGGTCTCTGCTTTTCTGGAAGAGAGAATTTAAAGGACTAGATGGAGGTGAAAGCACCTGTCTTTACCCATCCCCCATGTCTACCACTCAGTCAGCCTGGGTTCTCGCAAGCTCCTCTCTCCGGACAATATCATCATTACCAGTCCCTCTGTATGGCTCATCATAGACAGACTTTCAACAGGGATGGTTTCCCTTTGAGAGAAATACAAGAATAAGTCTGTGGGAGGCTGAGGTCACGTGTTTTTTCTCCATGGAAACAGGGTGTCTCTTTAGTAATGAGAAGGCTTGAGAGGTAGGAAGAGAGGTTGAGAAATGACCATTTCAGTAAACCGAATGTTACTACTTTTGTGCTAAGAGGTGTGCCCAGTTACTGGTGGATCATAGAATATATGGCCGCCATAATAGAGGGGCTCCCTTAAAATGATCTTTCTAAACATTCAGCTTGCTGGCTGACTGTCACCTACTGTGCCTTGTAGACCCTCCAAGCTGGGAAGCTAGTGGCCATAAGAATCAAAAGAGAGGAAATATGGTAGTTCCTTTTGTCTTAGAAATAATCTGTCATAACAGATATCGCTGCCAAATAAACAGGAAATAGGGTGAATTGCCTCAAAGATATTTCCATTTCTCAGGGACATTCTGTTGATCCCTGGGACTGTGACATTCAGTGAGATATTTGGAAGGGACTGGGGTGCGCATGATGATTTAATAATTCAGTGCTATTCAGTGCTCTGCATGTTCTAAGCAAACATATCTGCTCTGATTCACAACCACCCTATGAGGGAAGTAGCATTCCTACAGTTTTAGAGTATACATAGGGGTTAAAAGTCAGCCATTCTGTGTGGGTCCATATGCTGGGTTACGCCAAAGGCCCGTGTGGCCTTTTCCTAGTTTCTTACCTTTTCATGAACTGGTTTGTCTCACCATTAAATAATAATGCCATTGTTACTTTAAATTGCTTTAAATAGTAATACCATACCCCTGTGGGGAGGGGGATTCCCAAGGCCACCCTCACTCAGGTACAGTGACTGGTTGGATACCTCACAGGGTTTAGAATGCGATTATGCTCACCATTAAATGCTGTTGCTTCAAAAGGACACAGCCAGGGTTAGCAAAGGGAGGAGACCTGGCACCGGCTACCGGGAATCCTGTCCCCATAGAGCCATACGGGATGCACGTGACTCTTGCAACAATAACTTATGCGGATATGGAATGTTGTCTATCTGGGAAGCTCATTAGAGACTCCATGCCAGAGCATTGATGGGGACTGCTCATTTAGACACTTTCTGTCTTAAAAACCACAATTCCAGACTCCTGGAAGAAAGGCAGGTGTTTGGCATAAAGCACATTGTTTTCACACATAGCTAGTTGCAGATGGAATAGTGGGAATCCTCTACGAGTCCCCAGACGCAAGCCGAGGGCCAGCCTTACAAGCAGGGCAGCCTGAGGACAGTGGTCTCAGGCCTGCGTGTTCATGCTTTTCTGTGCACTGCCTCACTGGATTGTTGGGAAGTTAGATAATGAATATGTATCCATTGCCTTACATCAGCACCTTATACCTGAGACACTCTAAAACTTCTTAAGTCAGTGCTAGTAAATGAGACAGAAATACTGAGACTGAAAATTACTACAGACATAGCTAGAATTTGAATTCCCATCTGCTTGACTCAAAACCACCCATTCACGCATCAGTTCACTCCGTTCTAACATGAACGAAATGGCCTCCTTCTTCAAACCACTACAGAATGGAGTTAGTAGCTCTCTGCTGTCTCGGGCTTTCAGTGGAAGGAGCCTTTCAGTATGGGTGACGGTGTTGCGTGCAGTGCTTCCTCAAGCTATGAGCAGTATCACCCTATGGCCACGGTCCTCATTGGTTAAACCTATTCAGAATATGTCCCAATTTGATTTTTTTTCCCGCTCTGATAGACATCAAGACTAAAAGCAACCTGAGAAGGAAAGGCTTTATCTAGCTTATACTTCTAGGTACAATCTGTCATTGAGGGAAGCTGGGGAACGAACTAATGCAGAGAGTATGGTGGAATGCTGCTTACTCACCTCTGGAGTGCATGTTCAACCGGCTTTCTTATACGACTCAGGACCATCTGCCCAGGGGTAGAATCACCCACGTCAATCAACAGCAAAAAGCAAGCTCCACAGATGTATCCGTACCTCGTCTGATCCAGGGAATCTCCCAGTTAAGACTCCCTCAGATAACTCTAGGCTGTGTCAAGTTGGCAGCTGATGCTAACTAGGAGAAAGTAAATTTATGGGCTACAACTTTAACGACCCAAGGAAGCATATTTCAGACCCTGTACCATCTTTCCTACTCAGACATGATGTCTTGATGTTCTTATTTTTCAAGATCTATATCTCTGATGCCCAAGAATTTATTTAGTAAGATCTGAAGAGTTGATCTTTCTATGGAAATTAGAAATCATTCAGCTATAGAGCATTTTAGGCTTACCAGTTTCTTGCAAAGAACTTTCCCTTGTCCTCTCCTCCCGATATGGAAACCATAGTCAATTTTACTTATTGTGAGATGGCTTTTGTCTTTGTGTTCCTCCATGTTTAAGGGTAGCAGAAGTACCTGTGTTAGTCAGGGTTCTCTAGAGAGTGGTTCTCATCCTTCCTAATGCTGCGACCCTTTAATACAATTTATCACGTTGTGGTGACCCCTAACCATAAAATTATTTTCATTGTTACTTCATAATTGTAATTTTGCTACTGATGTGAATTGTAATGTAAATATCTGATGTGCAGCTGATTTTAGGCGGCCCTGCAAAAGGGTCATTCAACCCCCCAAGGGGTTGCAACTCACAGATTGAGAGCCAGTGCTCTAGAGAAGCAGAACAGATAGAATGAATCTCACTTCCTCCCTTGTCTGTGTGTGTGTGTGTGTGTGTGTGTGTTCCAGCTAGTCCAACAGTCACTGTCCACCAATGGAAGTCCAAGAATCCAGGAGTCGTTCAATCCATGAGACAGGATATCTCAGCTTGTCTTCAGTATATGTCAGAATCCCAAAGAAGGGGGCTAGAAAATGCCAGTAAAGGGATGGACTTGCCAGTGGGAGGGAAGGAGAGTAGGCAAAGAGAGAGAGCTTCCTTTATGTAGACTGCCATGACAAGCTGTGTCTCAGATTAAAAGTGGATCTTTCCATCTCAAAAGATCAGGATTAAAAGTGAGTCTTCCCACTTCAGATAATCTAATTGAGAAAAAAGCAAAATCTCTCATAGGTGTACCTAACCGCTTAGGTTTCAGTTAATTCCAGATGTAGTCAATTTGACAACCAAGAATAGCCATCCTGGTACCCAACAGCTAGCTCAAATGTACTTTAGGCAACTGTGGTGCCAGTCAACCTGTCTGCTCCACAGACATGTCTGCATTGAGACGATTGCAGCCAACTGAGAGATAACTTTTGGTTAAAAGATTAGGAGTCTAGAAAGAGGAAAGGGCTAGGAGAATCCTTCAGAAGGGAAGTTAAAGCTTTTCTAAAAGCTACTTCATTAATGGATCATTGCTATCTGGTCACAGAGTATGATAACACAGCTTTAGATCAATAACTCATTTCAACACTGACATTGTTAATTGTTATACACCTATTTATTCCCATAGGCAAAGATTCTGTAAACTTTTTGATCAACTTTATTCCCTTAAGAGTCTAGATTTAGACATACTGAATGTTTAGTAAAGATCAATTCTATTACCACCTAAAACCTAGAGCATTCCCCTTTAAAGAAGGTGATTCATCTTTGGGTTTTGTGGTTGATGACATCCCACGTGAGTAGGTATCTATTTCCTGGAGAGCTGTACTCAGCCCCGTACCCCATCTTGACACCTACATAATCACTTCCTTTGATAAGAAATATGTGGTCGTTTGAATTAAGAATGGCTCATATATTTGAATGCTTAGTCACCAGAGAGTAGAATTGTTTGGAAAGGATTAGGAGGTGTGGCCTTGTTGGAGGAAGCGTATCACTGGGAGTGGGCTTTTAAAAGTTCACTCCAGACACAGTGTCTCTCTCTGTCTCTCGGCCTACTGCCTTGGATCATGGTGTAAAGCTCTCAGCTACTGCTCCTGTGCCATGCCTGCCTGCTTCCCACCATGATGTTAGTGGACTAACCCTCTAAAACTGTAAGTAAGCCCGCCAGATAAATGCTTTCTTTTTTTTTAAGAGCTGCCTTGGTCATAGTATATTTTCGCAGCCATAGAACTAAGACAAAAAGCAAGCAGGAGAACGGAGTTTCCACAAAATAATGGAAATGGTCCAATATCATAATTAGAATCTGTGTGTTTGAACTCACGGAATATGCTGCTCAAAATACTGGATGCTCATATCTGGTCCTACGTGTGCTACTGAATGACTTAAGATGTGTCAAGAGAAGTAAGAAGGAGAACACGTCGGCAACAGAAAAATAAATGAGAGACGGAAATGAGATAATGCTGGTGTCAGTCCAGATTACTACAGCAGGGAGCCACAGATTTATTTCTTGAGGCTGGAAACACACGCATGACCCAGGTGTCCTGTGCTGCAGGTCCTGCTCCTGGGTAGCAGGTGTTGCCTTCCTGTTGTAGTCTCACGTCTGAAAACCAAACCAAAACAGGGGAGACATCTCTGTTGGATGGAGTGATCGAGGCACTGACCCATTCATGAGGATTCTACCTCACGATAACACTTCACAAAGGCCCCGTCTCCTAACAGCGGCATGTTAGTTATTAGGTTTCTACTTGTGAATTTGAGGGCTACCGTCCATTAAAGCCAGTAAGTACAATGCAGTTCATTAAGATTTATGTTTCTTACTGTGCCTCCCAAATATCCCCTGGATATGGTGACTCTGTCTTTGCTCAGGCTAATTGTCTACCCAATGTGCCAGGCTCAGCTTACATGCGAGCACACACACAAGCTTATAACTTCTTGATGTCTTTTCTTGAATTCTCCAGTCAACTCCAACCACCAACACTCTGTCCTTCCTTGTTACAACTCTTCTCCCTGAGTGGGAGGGGGTGGGATGTTCTAGAAAAATCTAGTCTCAAAGAGTGAGAACTAGCAGAAAGGTGCCATGAGACCAAAGAAAAGAGGCTCATAGATCTAGTAATACACAGAGCACAGTTTATTGATCAACCTACTGACAGGAGCATGGGCCTAGGCGGCAGCAATGCCAAGTAAAACTCTACAGTTTGAGTCAGGAGAAGGTATGTGTATGTTTGTTAGGGTAAAAGTGACATCATCCAAGCCAGATTGTACCTGCTCTATCTTAAGAAAACATTAGAAATGTCAAATACCTTCCAGGAACCTGGGTCCAGTTGAAATGCTTTGCATGCAGCTCTAATCATGAAGCCTACTTATATTTTTCTGGAAGACAGTGCAGAAAACATAAAAACCAATCCTGACATCTCTGGGACAATTGTCATGGTTAGGATGCAAGATGACTGCCCTCAGGTCAAGTTGAATCCAGTTTCTTTGTGAATTTCTCCTGTGATACTACCTTCTCTTCCGGATGTTGTGAGAGACTGAATCTTACTCCATTGACAGTGTCATGGAACCATAAAATTCAGAGCTGGGACAGACCACCATCTCTCCAGTCAGTGGCACATTAGTGCACAAAACCTGCAGAACTCTAGTGCCTTTTGGATAACTCAATGTGATTACTACACATCTATCAACCATGTTGCACTGAGAAGCTCTTTATACCTTGGTGGTATGAAATGAATCACAAGGTATCAAGAACAGAGGGGTGAATCAATATCCCTCACCCAGAAAACATTTTCATGGCCAAGATCATGTCTAGTGGAGTGGATATCCACCTCAAACAACGGCTCTCCCTGAAGTCCAAGGTGAATGGCACAAGATGAATTGGAACATGATACGAAAGAGAAGACTTTGCAACTCTGCCTGACAATGGATGAAGCAATACTTGAGGCGCTGATGTGTTTCAATCATCATCATAGAACACAATGCCTACAAAGACATGAGATGAAGATGAAATTTGCAGAGTGAGAAGAACTTACGAGTCACTTTATACTGACTTCTATGTAGTTATTTCAATTGTGCAAATTTGTCAAGGGCTAGCTAGCCTGTAAATATGGAAAGAAAGGGAGTTGTTCTTTCAAGCCAGTTGGAAATGACCTCACTGTGCCTGGAAGGATAGGCAGAAGCTCCCTCCAGCCCCTTAGATAAATCTGAGCAGAGAAAATGCTGCTGTTGGATTCCTTGGAAAAAAACCCATTTGCTTTTGGAGTCTTTTGAGTGTGGACAGGAAAGGCTTTACAGAAAGCTTCAACTTGCTTCTCCAGAAGTTTTCTTACACAAGGATCTATATGACTTCTTGTTAGTAACCCCCCAAACCTATCTCAATTGAAATGCTTACTAATACTCTCTCAGTAGTGCATGTGACTTTGAGATTTCTTAGGGGGGAGGCTTGCCACCCCACACTGTAGGAACTTTCTGTTCTGTGTTACAAACAGAAGCTCTCTCAAGTTCTCATTTTGACATTTTGGACACACAACATGTTTGGACAAGCATTTTGGGCACACAGCACATCTCTCACGAAAACATTTGTTCCTACACCACTGCTCCCCATGCTGCTGTGACCCCTGCAGGGGCAGGCAGCAGAGCTTTGCATGGCATGTATGCGCACGCCTCCAGCCAGGCTACAGTCTTCATAACCAAGAGACAATTCAAAGAATGTATGTTTATATGTTTTATGTTTATGTTCCCGTGTGAACACACACACACATCACAGCATGAACGTCAGAGGATGATTCAGGATGTTGGTCCTTCTCTTCCATCTTGCCACTGTATTATATACTCCAGCCTAGCTGACCCACAAGCTTCTGGAACATTCTTCTGTCTCTGCCTCCTATCTTGCAGTAGGAGTACTGCAACTGCAGACATATGCCACCATGTTCTTTTGCATGGGGTCTAGGGGTCAAACTCAGCTCATCAGGCTGTTGGCAGATGCTTCTGCCTACTGAGACATCCTTCCTGATCAAGAGGCAGCTATTAAAAAAGACATGAAGGTCACTTCTCTGCTTTTCCCTAAGCACCCTTTCTACCACCTGCCGTGCCCATGAAATCCCATGAGATTCTCCATTTTCCTTGGAGAATGGATGACCTATCTCTCTAAATGGCTTCCAAGGAGAAACTTCCCAAATTGAAGCTACTATCTTACATAACATTTTCCTGCCAGTGTATTTGTATCAGATGATTTCTGATACATAAAGATTGCTAAGTCAAAACCATAAATATCCTGAAGGAGCAGGGCACATTGTAAACACATGCCTGTAATCACGATACTCAGGGATGTGAGGCAGGGATCATGAATTCGAGGCCAAACTGAGGTACATAGTGAACCCTTGTAGATTCTAGAGCTTTCTAGAGTTTACAAAGCTGAGCCACCTGGCCCACTTATAGCATTAGGTGGAGACTTGCATTGGTGGTGCATAACTGCGTGGCTGTTCCATAGCTGTTGAAATGTCACATCTGGAGGCAGAACCCGCAGTGACTGTCTGGGTGGAAGGGCAGAGAAGGCTGTTGTTTGCTTGTGGCTATAGACTTTGCCCTTCCCTTAGGCAGATTTTATAGAACTAATTTGGAAGGGATCACATCGCCACAAGCACAGGCTCTGGTTAGAACCAAACCTCCTCTCTAGGGAGGAACCAGATAGACCCCTGTTTCTTAGGAATCATCAAACTATGTACCAACAAATACACTGCCAGGGAAATAGGATGAAAGAGGAAGAGTCTCTTTGATAATTTTATTATTGTCATTTGTGTTTATTTTGGGGATGCCGTTTCTTATTCCAACCCGTTACGTAAAAGCTACAAAGCCACTCAAGCACCATCCGAATGTTCCTCCAGAGCTTGGATGGCACACTCCCTATTTAGTGGTTAATAATGGCCTGTGGTTTCTCTTCCTTTCTAACTTTATTTGGGGTGTGTCTGGCCTTGAGGTCTGCGATGCGGCCATGAGTAGGTCTCTGTAGTCCCAAGAAGCATTTTTTGTCCTAATGGAGACAGTCAGAGACACACGGTACTGCG
Source organism: Cricetomys ansorgei (assembly GCA_026225945.1). Taxonomy (NCBI): domain Eukaryota; kingdom Metazoa; phylum Chordata; class Mammalia; order Rodentia; family Nesomyidae; genus Cricetomys; species Cricetomys ansorgei. The sequence continues at coordinate 6,939,155 of JAMJFZ010001089.1, read as the reverse complement.
CTGCCAGCAGCTGCCCCCACACTGAGAACAAAAGCAAGTGAAAGGATGTGGAATGGCCAGGTCCCTGGTCCAGCCACTGCCGGGGACGCAGTGATCATTCAGCAGGGGCATCGTAAGCTTGTGAACAGGAATAAAGAAAAATAGCAACCAGAATATGCTTGTGTTAAGATTCTGAAAACGGATTTAAAAACTGAAACACAACAAGATTAAAATTAAAAAAAAGAAGTCAGAAAGGAATTGGTGGGTAAGACTTAAACCGTCAGCCTTAGACAGTAATAAAGCAAAATGGAATCTTGGAGAAGGTTCATTGGCTAGGGACCCCAGAATAGAACACAGCCACTGTTGGTGCATTGTGCTCAGCACAAAGTCCCTAAAGTTGAAAGCAGGAAATCCTGCTGTTCCCACCCATGTCCTCAGCCAAGGTCCCATGAGAGCGTGTATCTCAGAGCCAGCAGAATCCGTTCTCCTGATGTAAAAGACATGGGGTATATAGCCTGCAAAGAGAAGAAATGCTTGAGATGATGGGTGTACGGTTACCTGGTTTGATCGTTATATTACATGTATTCAAATATCAGGCTGTATTTTACAAATAGACACAGTCATTATTTAGCAATAGCAATTTGACAAGCCCCAGGAAAAAAGGAAAGTTGGCAATTATTGACTCCAATATAACACGTATCCGCTCTTTTATTTATTACGTGCATGGTGTGGGGGTGTGGGAGTGGAGTGGGGTTTAAGCCAGGGCTTCTGTATGTTAAGAAAATGTTCTACCACTGAGCTACTACTGCTCCTACCTTCTCCATTCTTCACCAGAAATTTACAAAGCCCTATATTAAGGAGTACTATATTAGGTCCAAAGGCAATGTTATAAATGTCACAAAGGTTTAAGGAGACCATAAAAGATACTTGGCTGAGCTGAGGGTCTAAAGATGCTAATAATGGCAGCTGACGGCCTTCTGAAAACAGTTTGAATGTCTGCAAATAACTGGTTTTGCCTGGCTCTTCTGTAACAGAGATGGGGGTGGGGGTGGGGCTGCTATCCCACTTGTCACAAGCCCTCAGGAAGAATGGAAAGTTCGAGATGTACTGAACGCGGTGTCTGGAACAATGGTTGGTGTTGGTCATTTTTGAAGGGTGTGGAAACCAATCTATCATTAATGAGAGTTGATGAACTGACATTTGTGAATAATTTATATGGATGTCACCTGCAAAGATTAAAAAAAAAAACCACATAGATCTCTTGTTCCATCCAATTTTGGTAGAGCCCAAATTTGCAGGTGTGAGAGTCAGCAATATGTTTAAAAGGTCCCCAGGTGCCCTTAGACGCCACCAGGTGCAGGAACACTGGTCTATAGGAACCCCTTGCCTCAACAAAGAAAAGAAATCATGGAATTCTAGAGGGAGGACTCTCAAAGAGCAGGTTTCCCCAGGTTTCATGGGTAAATCCTATTTAAGAAAAAAAAATACACAAAAGACCCTTCTCTGATTGAGACAGGAGAGGTTGATCCCTGCACTCCCTTCTGCGGTGACCCATGTAGCCCTTTATGAAAGTCTGTATCTTCAAAAACCTGCTTTGAAACACACTGGGGGTTCTATCGTTATCCCCTCTGCACACCCCTTATGCATTAATGATGAAACTTCTTTCAGAAAAGCAAAATGATCTGATTATGGTAGAAAAGCACATGACCATCCTTCCAGATTTGCCAGGGACCTGCCTGCATTCCCGCACACTATGCTGAACTTTTACTTTGTATTTGTTTGTTTTTCATTTATTGGGTGTGCATGTGCCATGGTGTAGGAATCAGAAGACAATTCAGGAATTGATTCTATTCTTCCACCATGTAGGTCCCAGAGAATCAAACTCAGGTCATCAGACGTGCCAACAAGTGCCACCTTGCTGGAGTCAGGGTATTTAGTTTCAAACCAGAGATACTTTAGGACAACTCAGGGTGAATTGGTCACCCCCTTGGTCAGAACCTCTACCACCTCGACAGTCCTTGCCTTTAGGAAAGTTCCTCATTGTCCCATGTTACTGCAAGAGGAGCTCAGATTACTATTGCTATTTACTATCGTAAAACCTGATTCTCTACTTTGAAATAGCAGCGCCACTAATTGCTTTCAAAACATTTCTATTACTCCATTGTGCCTACATCGACATCATCTCTGTCTCTCAAGTCTTCCCATCCAATGATGTCACATGCAGACAAGCTGCATCTTTGACTCCAATGGATTTTTGTGACATTAGTCATTATATCTTATTTTTAAAAAAATCTGTTTTACATTCTTTTGGTTGCCAGTAAAAGATATCTAATTTCCAATGACCTGAATCAACAAAGGAAGTAGAATAGTTCATGTAACAGAAAGGAGATGGTTACGAAAAGCCACAATTGGTCAAATGCAGACACTTGACTGTGGGAGCACCAGTCCCAGCTGATCCAACTATGGCACTATCTAAGCCTCAGTGAACACCACAGAGGAGGAGGTAGAAAGAGTCTATAAGCCAGAGGATCAGAATGTTTGCTTTGAGAGTCTGTCTTCTATATCAGACAGAGAAGCTGAACCCATGAGATTGCAACAATACGGTAGTCTAAAGTAGACATAAGCGATGACAACGCCAGTTGACATGCCAGCGGGGATGGGGGAAATGTCACAAAGCCCCACTCCTCGATGGCAAGCTACAGGCAATTAATGACTACTGAGAGAAGGAGAATCAGTCTTCCCCAGGGATGAGCCACTTATTGGTTATTCAATACCAAGTGGTCAACCCTAAATGCACATATTAGCAAGCAACACTAAATGGATTCAGCAGGCTGCATTTGTATATTTCTATATATGTATGCATGTAACAATCATAATTGTTTTCAAGACTTATAAGTTTATAGCACCACTGGACACAGCTTCTACCTTGTGGAGACTTGGTCTCTCTCTCCTCTGCTCACTGAGATGATATTTTTCAGTTGGTAGCAAGATGGCAGCTGCAGTTGTATGTACCCAGAATCCTCCTGGAAGCTCAACGAACTTTATGTTACCTCCAATAGCTTTTGAAAACTTTACTAAGATCATCTTTTGAGCTGGGATAAAACCAGCCTAGCCAAGAACAAACACTATTACATTTGTTTGGGGGCCTCATTACAGTGGCAACCAGAGGAAACAGAGACACCCACAGAATTGAAAATGTGCCCCAGGCTGTACAAAATGGTGTCTGTATTTATAGCTTTAGTCCACAAAAGGGTCAGCAAGTCCGTCACTTGCTGTTCAGAAATGGTGAGCGCTACTGGCAGAAGTTTCGCTGACTGAGTCTCCGGTAGTTAAAAGAGGAGGGCTGCCTCAAAGGTCAGCAGAGACTAAGAACCTTTCAGAGGTCATCTCACATGGGGAAGCTGGTACATTTACAGTCCAGTCCAAAGCTTCAGCTCAGAGGTAGCTGACTGGCAATAGCTTCCCAGAGACAGGTGAGCTGACACATCCCGTCAGCCCAGCTCCCAGAGGACCGAGGAAAGAGGATCTTCAATTGCAGGCAAGCCTGGTGTACAAAGGAAGATCTTGTTCCCACCACACTCCCATAAACAGTGACCGCCTAACTCTATTTGAAGTGCCCCAAATGGATGCCATTCCATTTTAATTTATTTTGTGTTGTAGAAGTTTGTTTTCAGTTATGTATAAAATAATTGTATTGTGTACTGTTGGGTGAGGAGTTGCTTAGGTTTTGGTGTTTTGTATTATCTACAGGTGTTGGATTTATGTGGAGGATGTTTGATTGTTAATGGTCTGCATGTGCTATCAGTAGAACATCTGAGGGGTTATGAATCAATAAAAACACCTGAGCTCAGAAGCTCAGGGTTGCACTGTCCAATATGATGTAGTCCAGTATAGTGGTTCCTTCTGCTGAGATCTGGCAGAGTTTGTATTGATAAAAATGGCTCCCTGTTTCTCTTGGTGAACCTCCATAGGGCCTAACTGCTACAATTTTGTTCTTGACAAACTTCCTTTGGGCTGACCTGTGCCCTGTGCCTATCTCTAAACCAGTTCCTGCTGCTGGGGCAATATACTATCCCGATGGGCTGTGCTGTGGCCTTGTACCCACACCATCAAACATGAACTGAGAACGGAACGTTATGTCACCCAAAGGCAGTCAGAATACGGTTCCTGGAAATGAAGTCAGGTAAAATCAGCTGGTGCCAGGGAGTCCTGAATGTACTGGGTTGAGCCACCACCCAATTCAAGAAAGCTGATCCTCTCGTCACAGTATAAAAAGCCCCATTTCTTTCTCCCGGCAGAGCTCCAAGTGATAGCCAAAACACCAGGATCTGTGACTCTGCGGCTGTTGTCATCAGGTCTAATTTTCAAGATGTGCCCAGCCTTTAGATGAAACCCAGGGCCACCATGACTCCATCAGGATAACCATAGGTCCTTGAAAGTTGGGAACTGGAGACTCATGGCCCCCTGTCTTTGGTTGGTCCTACATGTTCCAGCCGAGTACGTGATGCGCAATCTGTCCTTTTCTTCAGTGTGTCCCACAGAAAAGGAATAAATAGCTGTAGAGCAGCTCCCAGCGCCCCCCCCATCTTCCTTCCTGTAATTCATATGCAGGCCAAGTCTGCTTTGTTCAAACCACTGGCTTTCAGGATGCTGGGCAAGTTCCGACGGGGCTGCTTGCTTTATTCTTCTAGTTAAGCCAGAGGTAAAGTTATCCTTGTGGCTAATTTTCAGTCTGTAAATTTATCCCCGGTTAATGCTGAAATCTCAGCTCAAACCACCGTGAAAATATTGGCTCCCGAGACCCTCAAATTACGGCCCCGTGTTACTCTTCCTGCCTCGACATTTCAGACCTTTTCAACCCTGTCAGGTTGTTTCCACTTATTCCTTCAGATGGTGGCTCATTTAAGCATGTTTTTTCTCTCCTACTAATCCACCCTGGCTCTTTTCCAGCCAGCCTTCTGCCTTCCCCGTGCTGAGGATGAAACCCAGAGCCTTACACATACTGGGCAAACGCTTTGCTACCTAGCTGCCCCAGCCCTCATCCCTACAAGCTTATCTATTTTAAAGGCAGACATCAGAAATGTTGTTTCTCAAGTTAATCAATCTTTCAGTCATTTGGACTCTAGCGAAACGGGACTACTGTGTTCCTTTTCTAGGTTTCTTTAATAAAGTCCCAGGGTCTTGCAGAGAAGAAGTCTGAGACCAGTACGTGCACAGGGGCATGCTCCTCTCAGAGCTGCAGGGAAAGGTTCTTCTTCCCTCTTCTGACTCCTAGAGGTCCCCGCAATCTTTGGCTCATGGCAGCATCCTTCTGATCTCCATCTTTACAGAGCCTCCTCTCCTCTCCTCCTCACACTGTGTAACCCCATCCCGCCCTTACAAGACAATAGCTCATCATTAGAGCTGACCTTGATGACCTCCTCTTGGGTGGATGAGATCTGTAGAGCTGTGTCCAAATAAGATCATAGTCACGGGATCTTGGGATTCGAACCTCAGTACACTCGTAGTTGGGGCGATGCACAAATCAACCTGAAACTGCCAGGGAAAAGATAAGAGAAAAGCAAGGGACAGAACTGTGCCTCTTTAGTCTTGCACAGCCAAAAAAGGAGACCCCCAAATGTTCTCAAGCTGAGCGCCCCAACAGGAATATCTGCAAACAGATAGAAAGGGCCTGCGGTGAAGACGGCTAATAGGAGCTCACTGGAAGGCTTAGAGGTCAGATTTTAGGATCTTGCTGTGTGTTGTATATGCCTTTATCATACCACATCCTCAAATAACAGTGCCAAATGACTGCTACAGTTCTCATTTAACAGCTGGGGAAACTGAGTCCCAGCTATAAGCAGAAGAACAAGATGCCATTGTCGCCATCCTTCTTAAATCTTATTTTACTTGGTATTGTGTGTGATGCTCTTGTTTGAGTGTGATCACATACGTCCCGGGCACACACGAGTGTCAGAGAATGGCTTTCCGGAGTAGTTCCCTCCTGCCAGTGGGTTCTGGGGGTCAAACTCTGGTCCTCAGGCTTGAACAGCAAGAGCTACACCCTCTTCAACAGTCTCTCGGGCACTCTTTGTACTGTTATAGTCATTGCCCTTTGCGTGCCTACCACGTGCTAACGGGGCTCAGAAAATGACCTCCAAAGCGAAAGCCTCGCTCATCACACACAACAGTGATCAAATAAGCGTGCTGGGCGTTTCCTCCCATTATTTCAATAGATTCAGATGTCAGGTCCCTAGAGGCAAAGCTGAACTTGGCCATAGTCAGAAGACACTTTCAGAAGCTGCATAGCTCAGAAATCTTGATCTTGTGAGCATTAGACATATAAGGAAGAATCTCAGGGAAGTTAACTGCCTGAGATAATTAATATATTCATCACCTAGAGAAGTCTAAATTCCAGCTCTGCTCTTCCTGAGTTTGCAAGCTGTTCTTAGCATAAAGCTGGGTCATCAGGGGATGGAATGTATCCAGTATGATAGCTTTTAGCTTCAGAGACTGTAGTTGTGAAAAAAAAAAACAAACTCAACTTTATTCCTGAGGCTTAACAAAATGAGCCCTATGGTAAAGACATGTTCCAAGGGGCCAGGCAAGAGACAGGAGAAAGGGTTGGCCAGCTGGAAGGGGATCAAACTAAGTCAAGAAGGAAATGCCACCAATGGGTTAGGAAAAGGCAAGGCCAGGCCGTTGTGTCTGTGAGAATGTCCACAGTGATCTCCAGGAGAGAATGCATCTCTCCGTCTATGCACAATGTCTGGTGCCACGCCTGGAGTAGAGAGGAGTCAGTTCTCAAGAGGAGAGGCAAGAGGGCCTACTTCATCTGAGGAGAAAAGGTAGAGGGGACTGGGGACTGAGGTTGTCAATCTGGAAGGAAAAACAACCTGAGGAAGTAGAGCAAGCGTGGGTCTCCCAGCATGGCTGGAAGAAGAGCGGAAGTCACAGCTATCCTCTAGTGGGGCAGCTTTGAGCTCCATCTGCATTCACATGCTGCTCACACTGGACCCACCTCAGAGCGAATTGCACCGGACCAATGGGTCCCCTAAGGAAGTCTTAGGATTCAGCTGATGTCCTCTTCCATCCATCTTGCTTATAGCCCGAGAGGCTCTGTCTTTGCTTAGAGTTTGTAGTGTCTGAAAGGCTGCATTTCTGTATTCATTGCCAAGTTTGTGGCTGAGGTCCCTGGATCAGAAGCAGAAGAGAGAACCATGCAAATGTATTTGATATAAAATGTACATGACATGGAGCCTCCAAAAGGAAGTGTACCTGGAGCTACAAGGATGTGTGTGTGTGTGTGTGTGTGTGTGTGTGTGTGTGTGTGTGTATTTTGATGCCTTGGTTTGACAAAGAGGGTACAGTCATGGAGAAACACATAAATGAACCAAAGGGTGTGATCTAACACTGATGTGTTGGGGCAGGGTTTGGCAAAGTCTGTGGGTGTTCTTTGTACCCCCAGGTCTTCAAGGTAAGGGTGTTTCTTCTAAGTAGAGGGCAGATTTCTCTACATTGAGAGTTGGGGCAGGTGAGAGTGGCCTTCCTGCCTCTGCCGTTTGCTCAGAGGCAGAGGTTTGATGCATCACATTAGCAGAGCCCGAAACTCATGGGGTGAAGTCCTAACTCCTTAGCGAAGTCCCTAAGACTGCTGTTACCTGGCCCTTGCCTCCCACTCGGGCCTCACTTCCAGCCACTCCTCACCTCAGACTTCACACTTTGACCTGGACATCCCTGGTACAACCCTAAGTGTATGAGGCGTAGTGGTAGGCTCCCAACCCTGGCTGTCTGCCTCCGCCTTACTTGGCCTTCCCTACCTGCCCCTGCTTTTCCTCTTTCCGCAGTTTGTCTCTCATCCTTACCTTGCATGCACACGCAGTAGACTCTCTCTGGGACATTTTCTACTTTTGAGTCTTTTTTTTTTTCCTAGCTTACTTTTGTTGCTGCTTCCTTTCCTCAGGAGAACTGGCAGCTCTGTGAGGTGATGGATGTGCTGCTCATGGACCTTGATAATGACAATTGTTTTACGATATGGACTTATACCAAAACATGAAGTTGTGCGCCTTAAATATGAACAAATTTTATTTGTCAATTATCCTTCCAGAAAGATGGGCATAAAGGATAGATACGCTTCTCCTATGAAGGCTTTATGATGCCTTGGGTAACATCCCCTCCCCTGATACACCTCCTCTCCATAAATACTGTGCATCCCAAATACCCATTTAACTCTCTCCTTCCTGAGATGAGTGCCAGTGTCTTGCTTGGTATCTTGGCTGTGCCTTTTCTATAACCCACTCTGGCGTCTGGCACACAGTAGGAACTCAATAAGTCAATGATCTAATCATCCTGCTAACTGACTGAAGATGCTGACAGGAATGTCAGGCTTCAGACCTCTAACACTCTCCTCTCTGAGGGCCCGTGAGGCCGTGTTTCTGTTCCCACGGTTAGTCACAGAGGAAGTTGCCAAAGCCAGATGATGACACTTCTGCTTGGGTTGCCCAGGTCTACAATTTGGAATCCGGGTATTTGAAAGAGAAACCGAACCAAGAGAAAAACATAGCTTTTATGAGCCAAGAATTGCAAAATGTCTAGTTGTGTGACAGTGATGGTGGCCCCAGGGACCACTTTCGGCTCTGCCCAGATCATCAGATGTTCTATATGGAGGCCAGCTTTGTACATGAATTCAGGACAGAATTGTGGCTTGAGTCTTCAGCTGACGCCTTTCCCTTAAGTCTGGCCTCTAGAGGTCAGGCTGACGCCTGACATCCTCACCTTCAGTGACGCTTCCAGATCTAAAAAGACTGGATGGAATCGAAGCCCTGTTTCCCAAAATGGTGGAATCTTCGAATCTTTTGATTCTGAAGACCCAGTTACCAGTTCATGTATTGTTTATTAGATAAAAGTCTCAGTCCTGGAACATCAGTGAGTTCGCATACATCTTGTTCATACCTGTTGTCAATCTAGAACCAAGAAACATCCCTCCCACACTTACACAGAAAGGAGCAGAGTCTTCACCCCCAAAGCTGTGGCTGGACAGTAACATCAAAGGCCTGGCTTGCTGATCCTGTGTCTCAGGGTTTTTAGCCTCAGCCCTTCTCGTAATAACACTGGAGTCCTAAGGTGAGCCATGGTGTGGAGGAAGAGATGGGGCAGACACTAAGAACAGGCTGGGTGAAGCTGGTCCATGGGATGCATGAAGGGCAAAGAAAAAAGATTGGGGCAAGGAAACGGAGTTCATTATGAGGAGCCAGCAACAGGGATATCTGACTGACTCTAACCCCTTGCAGCTATCAGACCACAGCGCGCAGGCTGAAGCCAGCTGACATAGGCTTCTACCCTGAAGGGCACTCACCCTCTCCGTGTGGGCAGCTGAGAGCTGGGACCCCACCAAGCATTAACCCTGGCCCACCACCTGCGGCAGCCACTGGTTGAGTAATCAAAGCAAGTCAAATAGGCTTGTAAAACTAGTCTCTGAAGCTCCAGTGATCCTCCATCCTCAGTTCCACCCTCCTCCAAGAGAGATCAGCTAGCCACAAACAGATGACCATCTCTATGGGGCTAGGTTAAAGAGAGCCAAGTGTTCCCTGCCTGTGGATTTTAGTGTGTCCATTATAACAAGATTTATGCCACTCGGTAAACAAGAGAGGACTTTGAACTCACCTGGAGAGGCCACTGAGCCTTTTTATAACCACACAACAAAAGTGCACCTCAGATATTTACTTCCTTAGTAAAGAGCATTGCTCCACTGGGTGTGTCCTTAACGGCTAACACCCGTCTCCTTCATTCTTCTGTGTTTCCAAGGCCGTCCCTATCATCACATTAAACAGTAGGGCTGGGAGGGTCTGGTGAACCAGTGCCTAGAGCAGAAAACCCCCTTCTGTGTAACGTAAATGATATCAATCCCGCACCAACAGGTGTGTCTGCCCATTGGGTGAACATTAATGGAGAAGGTTCCACATTCCAAGGATGGAGAGATAAACAGGCCGAAGCAATCATTTCACACAGTAGATTGTGTCGGGTAATGATTAGGGCCTGGAGGATGTTACATAAGAGAGACCTCAGATAAGGAGATCCTGGTACCCCTGCAGGTGTGGGTTCAGAGCCTCCAGGTAAAGAGAGCAGGTGCTCAAGTTGCATTTGAGGAAAGCAGGGAGGCCAGGGGGATGGCAGGGCACCAACCAGGGACAACAGTATGTATGGGGTTAGCCTGCATGTTGTTCATCCCAGTTATCTCACTAGTATGGACTTTGGAGTTTAGCTAAAAGCACCTTCCACCAATGCACTAGCTTCGTGTTATATTGATATTTACAAGCCAATACATGCTGTGCTGTGTGGGATCTACTCAGAGTAAATTCCATCTGTGTCCATGGGATCAAAAAGGAGATCATGATAAACCCTCCTCTGGGAGGTCTCCTTGGAAACTTGAGGGCAGAAGACAGGGGGACTAAAAACAATTTCAGTTTTGGCAATCTGAGTTCCACTAGGAAATAAAGCCATTGTCCTCTATGGTTGGGCCCACAGCAGCAAGCAGATCCTGGCTCCACATAAGGCATTAAAGTGGGTATGGGGAGGGGGGCCCTGCAAGGTCCTCAGAAGCAGGTCGCACTTGTATGCACTTACACATACACACTCACATCTGCTAGCTCAGCGTCCAATTCTCTGTATCATCCTCTGCTGTCCCGAACACCCAGATAACCTCTTTCATCTGCCACTGGAAACTTTGAAGCCCCTTCACAGCATCTAAAACTAAGTACTGTCAGCACAAGGCACAAATGGCGTGGTCTCTCCCTGTGCCATTTTCTTGGCTCAGGTTGAAAGCATTAATCAGCCTGTCATCCCCTCCTGACTCCTCCCTGTGAAGTCTTAGATGCTTCCCCAGTTTCATATCTCTCTCTCTTCCCTGAGAACCCTCCAGTTAATATTAATCTCACTTCTAGCCCCTAACCTGACCTGATCTTCTTCCCAGGCCCCTTCCTAGTCACCCTATATCAGACATGAAGACCTTCTAAAAATATATCTATCCTCATTAATATCAGTTCCACTTCCATGAGAATTCCCCAGATTCCTTTCGTTTATACAGAAAGAGCTGGCTCCTGGTATTTGTAACTCTAGAGTCAAAAGGGCTTGGAATGAGAAGTATGTGGACTCCTCCCCCCACTACACACACAGTCTGTGTCTCAATCCCTGGTGTTTTCTTAAGCAGTGAATCTTTACCAGGAAGAAGCAGGAAATAATAGTGAATAAAAGTAAAGAAAGGATTTTGTGTCTGTGTGTATGTGTGTGTGCATATGTGTGTGTGCATGCATGCGTGTGCACACATGTGTGTGTGTGAACATGTGTGTGTGTGGTGTGTGTGTGTGTGGTGTGTGTGTATGTGTGTGTATGTATGTGTATGTGTGTGTGTATGTGTGTCTGTATGTGTGTATGTGTGTGTGTGCATGTGTGTGTACACACATGTGTGTGTGCATGTGTGTGCGTGTGTGTGTATGTGTGTGTGTATCTGTGTATCTGTGTGTGTATGTGTGTGTGTGTGTGTGTATGTGTGTGTGTGTGTGTGGTGTGTGTATGTGTGTGGTGTGTGTATGTGTGTGTGTGGGCACAGTCATGTAACTGGAGGTATAACTGTCTGTTGGACACACATATATGGAGACCAGAAGTCAACCTCAGGTGTTGCTGGGGCCCCATCCATCTTGTCTTCTGAGACATGATTTCTTACTAGGATCTGGGGCTCATCAATTAGGCTTCCTGAGATCTCTTGTCTCCACCTGGAGCCCTGGGATTAGAAGCATGTGCCACCATGGCCTGGTTTCCACGTGATGCTGTCGATCAAACCTGAGTCCTCACTCTCATGTAGAAAACACTTCACTAACTGAGCTGGCTCTCCAGCACCAAGAAAGAAGTGTGTGTGTGTGTGTGTGTGTGTGTGTGTGTGTGTGGTGTGTAATGAGGAACATGAAATAAGAGACAAAGTCTCTGTTTTCTGAGCTTCAGAGACAGAGGTCCTGATGTTTATATTAGGGTTGGGAAGATGGGAGCCAAGGACTGCCTGACAACATGGCCTAGGTCCCAGAGCAGAGCAGCATCAGGTGTCAAAACCAGGAGTTTACTGTCTAAGTAAGGCAGAAATCAGAAATAGAGGGTGTCTGGCAGGAGATGGCACCAAGGTCACCCGCACCAAGGTCTCCCACATGACCTTGAAGGTCAGACTCATTTTATCAACAGTTTGCCTGGAACAGACCTGCCCTCACCTAAAACCTGGGACTCGTTTGCTCTTATCTTTAGAGGAGTGTGCCACTCAGGACAGGAGCCTGTCTCCGTGGGCTGCTGTAGCTGCGTCACCTCAGCCCTCTTCTGAAGCTCTCCTCACCTTGAGTGCCCTCCCTCCCCAGTAAACATCTTGACTGGGCAGTGCTTCCAGCAGAGTGGACTGGGCAGATTGCTTTTCATCTGTCTGGAATTTAATGCCAAATGAGATGCTTGACTCCGAGGCGGCCTTCATAACCTAGTATGTGCATTACAAGGGCTTATCACACATTTTATAGCCAGAGACGTGCCAGACTCAAGTGTCAGGAGATAACACACTCGAGTGGTTTAAACATATTAATTGCCCTCAAGAACCAGGAGAGGCCTCAGGGCAATGGCTGCTGGGTAACAGGTGGTAGTGTACTCACCCCACCTCCTGCCACTTAACTCTACTTCTCTCCTTTTAGCTACTCTAACTCCCTGGTGCCTACAGAGAGGATCTGTGGTTACATTCACTGGAAACATCTCTACATATCAGAGCCCAGCAGAGCATCTAAGGAAGCCTGCCAGCACTGTCCCCTGTACTTAGTTTCTGTGCGACATCATTTCACTAGTTCCTTGCCTCCTGACTTTGAATTAGACAAAAATCGGTGTCCTGCATTTACAATGTATGAGTGAATATTCTGGAACTCTAGGCTACACACCGAAGTTGGCTTGTAATAGTAAAGGCATTCATTCATTCATTGCTTTACCCATTTTGCTCACGCGAGGTTTACTGAACAACTTTCATACGACAGGCACTTAATACTACGAAAATGAGCGTAATAAGCCCAAGCCTTGCCCACGTGAAAGTCATGTTTTGAACCGGGGGTGGTGGCAGATGCCTGTAATTCCAGCGCCTCGGAGGCTGAGACCTGAGCTGCACAGAAAGATTCAGTCTCTAATAACCAAAAGCCAACACCACCACCAACAAAATCAATACGGGGGGGGGGGGGGGGAAGCAATCGCTTGGTTATGTGGTGCATACTTTTAACCGAGGCAGAGACAGAAGGGTTACAGAAACTCAAGGTAAGCCTAGGCCACAGCTTGGGCCATATAATGTGATCCTATCTGGAAAACGAATTAATTAATTAATTAATATTAATCATTAAATGGTCCATTATGTAGAGATCTGTGCTAGTGAGGAAACTAAAGATAGAAAGTGTCAAAATGCAATAGATCTCAGGGGATCCTCTCTTAAAAGTTATCTTCTCCAAAGTTTACATTTTAAAACTGACCTCATTATGGTACAGTTTGTGTGCTGTAAAATTTACACATGTGAAGTGTATAGGTTTGTGACATGTATATGTGTATGTATGTATAATATATATACACACATACATACTATATATATACATACATACTACATAGATAGATAGATAGATAGATAGATAGATAGATAGATAGATATAGATAGATATAATTAATTAAAGATCATGAGCTTTTAACCAGGTTTACAGGACCAGGGCTCAGATCCAATCAGAAAGAGCTTGGTTACCCCCATAGCCTTCACACCACTACAGCACCAGCAGCCATCTTGCCTGGCAGGTTAGTATTGTAGTATTCAGGGTCCACTACTAAGTAGGACCACTGTTGCTTTCTCTCCCTCAGTGGCCTGCATACCACTTTCCAGCACCATGGAAACTAGCCAGAAAGGGAAGAAACTTTCAAGTCAGTTCCAGCTTGATTTGCCCGTCCTCTGCAACCAAAGCATGTTGTGTCTTCAGAAATGGGTGTAACCACCTAGATAAGGTGGGCAGCCAAGAGCAGCAGCCTGTGCTGTGTGGGTACCTCTGAGGTCTCCCAGGCCAACAGCTCACAAGAACTATCTCATATCTGGAACTAAGGTTTTCATTTAATAACCCCTATCTTCTGGGGAAAGCATTGTCCACCATGCAGGGTGCCTTTGTTCAAACTCCTTAAGAAGTAATTGTACTTTTTTAGTTAGTTTACGAAGTAGTGCATTTTCATAAGGATTTTTCATACATTCCTGGCTTTGGTTAACCCAACCCAATCTCTTTCTCCTCTTGCCCCTAAGTAATGAGAATTAGTTTATCTATTCACACATTGGTACCTTTCTCTTTAATTAATTAACATATTGTAATTATTGCAATGTGTAATGTGTTTGTTTTTTAAATTTTTTATTTTAAGTGTAACATTTGGTTCATCATTGAACTGGTTTCTTTTGACTGCATTCATCTTTTTTTTTTTACTTTGGACTACACTCTCTTGGTTGGTGTGTTATTTGTTGGCACGGATCATGATTTATGAATGAATTCTGGACATTGTGTATGCTAGTGGGGGTCTGCAGGAGGGCACTCCTTAGTAGAACTTCCTGCTCCCCTCATGTCTCCTCGTCACAAATTTTACAATCCTGTGCTGGCTGTTCATTTTCTATGTTCTGTTACAAACTTGTTTGTTGCTGTATGTGCTCTTGTGTGTACCACAATACAGGCATGGAGGACAGAGGGCAGTTTTCAGGAGTGGATTCTCTCCTTCTTTATAGGTCTGAGGGACTGAAATTGGCAGCAAGCACCCTTCCCCACTGAGCCATCTCTCCGGTCCTGCAATCACATCTATTTTGTGTTGTGTGTCTTCTGACTGTTTATGGGGATAGGCTGGTGTGACACTAGTTAACCTCAACACAGACAGCAGTCTGGAGAGATTCCTTTTACATAGCAGTATGCAGGATATGAGGGATCCTTGCAGGAAGATGGTTTCAAGCAGAGACAGCATCAGTGGGAAGGGCTGGAGGTGGAAGCGAGCTGGGCCTCTACACAGAACTGCAAGGGAATACAGTAAGCAAAGGCAACAGCTTTCAATGTTCAAATAACAGAGCAAAAATGCCTCTCGATATCACACGAAGGAAATGCATGATTATTTCTGGGTATCATTTCAAAATCAGATGGATAGAAAAATATTGTCACTTGCCATTTGTCACTAGCCCTCCCAACACTACATGTGTCCCATTTTCCTACCCTCCCAAGGAACTTGTAAAACTTGCTCTACACGTGATGTGCTGTATTTATTTAGATGACCCATGGGAACAGATGCGAAAAGAGCAGAGGAATAATGCATAGCAGCAGGTAGCCAGTGGGTGACAAGTTACTAGGGGAAGGAGAAACTACAACACTCTGCCGCTAAACATTTGCCCCTACAGTGTTTTTGCTCGTGAGGGTTGATCCATCCTACGGAAAGAACATAGAACAGGACTGGAGAAGTCAGATCAGTAGAGTCTCAACCGTGATGACAATAGCCAGCATTTGGAGCATGCAGGCATAGCCCCAGGCTCCGAAACTGCCAGAGCACTTATTAAACTGGATCGAGTGGCCCATAATGAAATCATCAAAGGATATGGCAGGTGAGGCAAAAGCACCATTAAACACAGCTGCAGGCTTCCGAAATCCCCAGCCTCACTGATGGGCAATCTGGGAAGAAGCAAGTACAGACTACGTGCTCAGCGCGGAAGGAAAAGTTCTCCGGGCTGTGGAAGGCTGGCCACCTGCCGAGCTCTGCACCTGCTGTCTTCCGCGTGACCTGGGGGGGCATGCTGGTTCTCCCTCTAGCTCCCTCCATCTTTCCATAGCAGAAGAAACAGCAGAGAAGTGACGTTTTCCAACGCAGGCGTCGATACCTGCGTGGCACAGAAGTCCATCTGAGGCCAATCACGAAGCTTAGTCATGTCTAAAAAGTTCTAAAGGCATTGGTGAGGGGGAGGTATTGGGAAATGAACTGACGAATTAGTTAGTCAGGCCTTTCACGTTAGGTTTGGTTTGGTTTCTACAGCCCAGTGCAGCTTCCCAACGCCTCCAAGCCTCTTCAGAAACAGATTGGAGTCGAAACACAAGTTGCCTGAGTTATTGTTGCTTTAAAACGGGGTCTCGAGTAGCCCATGCTGGCTGGCTTCAAACTTGCTTTATAGTCATGGATGGGATTGAACTCGTCAACCTCCAGCCTCTGCCTCTCCAGTGCTGGGATTACAGGTGGAACGCAATGTGTTTCACTCACTTTCTTTTTAACTCGTGGAGCAAACCGCAGAATAAACTGCAAACATCACGTTCCTTTCACCCACATCCACTGTGCCCCTTCTTTCCCTATCTCTCCCCTACCATCCTTCTTTCCTCTTTCCAGACTGAATGAATTATTTCTGCTATTGTTTCTTTTTTTTTTTTCCATTAAGGTGAACTACACGGTCTGTTGTTATTATTTGTTTAGCATTGTCATTCCGTTCCCTTATATATGATGCCAATTTCATAGAACTTATGAACGTCCTCTTAGGTAGTATAAATCCTCTCCAAATTGCTCTTAATACCTAATGCAATGTGTGTTTAAAAACAGTTGATACAACTTTGCTGTTTAGGAATGATGACAGGAGAATAGTCTGGACATGTTCAGCCCCCACACAGGACATTTTCAGGAAATTTCCCACCCATGGTTGGTTAAATCAAAGGATGAGGAGCCCCAAGCCAAGGACAGAGAGTGGTTACAAGGGGACTGTTTATTCTGCCCAACAGATATTAAGGGCAGTGCCTTTGTTGCAAAGCCCCGCTCCCCCAGACACTCACAGTATGCTGAAACCCCAACCGCTCCTGAAGCATACTTGTTACTGTATGTGTGGCTGGTACTGGGCTCAGGGGTGCTTAGAACACAGAATCTGTGCCCTGGCCTCTGAGATCTCACAGTTTAGTTGAAAAGCCAGTGAAGCAGGTTGTGAGATGTCCTGGAGCCAAGGTAGTCACAGAGTTCAAGGAGCACTGGGGATGGTTTCTCAGAAAGGGGGCTTATGGTTTTAAAAAGAGGAAACAGCATCGCAAGGAGGTGGCATTGCCTGTCATAACAGGGAGGCCTCCTGTCCTAGAAGTAACAGGGATGGGGTGGGATCGGGGCAGGGGAGTGAGAAGGAAGAAGAGGGTTTCCCTGCCATCACTCACTATACCCAGTGTAACTATAACCTTCTTAATCTATGAGTTAGAAGTCTGACTGGAAACCTAGCCTTCCATCTTCTAACAAGAAGGTAACAGGACTTAACAGCTCCGGGTAGAAACAAGATCAAAGACGTTTCCCAGATCTCACTACCATACTCTCTTAGGACAAAACACACATTAAACAGACTGTGGAATGGTGGCCACCGATATCAAATGTTTTTTGTTTTGTTATTGTTTTTAGCATTACAAGTCTTTTCATCCTAAAGGCTCATGAAAGACACGCTGCTTCTGGTTCTTACTTGGGCCATAACAAAGCTTTTCACGTGTGTCAACCAAACAATCAGCTGTCACGCTCTAAGTCTTAGAGCCGACCAGCTGAAAAACAGCTATTACTGTGTTTGAACTGAAGCTCTGTCCCAGCACTGCCCCTCCACACACACACACACACACACACACACACACACACACACACACACACACCCCAGTCCGTGTGCCTCCGCCATGGGAAGAAAGCCCCTGCGACCCAGAGAGGTATTGTGTTTCTCTGCTCATTTCAACACCATATGTAGAAGATCTTAGGTCAAACACCAATGCATTAAAGACTCACCCAAGAGGGCCAATGGCCCCTTACTGCACAGAAGAGCAGCCATGTGAAATGAACCCATTGATTTATGGTCAGACCAGCCTGGTGTCCCATATGGAGACTGGATCAGGGGTGTATTACGAAGAACAGGGAGCAGACGAAGCTTGCTAGACTGTTTTCAAGAGACCTTGCACATTTTCAGCACTTAGTGTTATGAATTATCAGTATCTGGAAACATTTGTTGGGCTGTTTAGTTTTTCAGCCTTTAACATTGGGGTTAGAAGTTTCTAAATCGCACATCCCAAACACCATCACACTGTATTAAGTAATGACTTACATGTCCCTAAATGTCCCTAGCAAAAAAATCCTGCATTGTATTAACTACGTCAGACTTACCAGCTCTCATAGCTCGGTAGCCCTCCACACTATAGAGTGACAGCCGTCTCCCCTCCTCACCTCGGGGCAGGTCCCAGGTCGCTGCTGCTACCTAGCCTCGTAACAGGATTGGACTACACTTCACTACTTCAGGGAAATATCCAAATTCAAAATTCCCGGGTATGATTTCAATTCATTGCACATGGTCTTCTTACTATCATAATCCCTCAAATGACTAAATGCCTTTATCACTAGGCATAAGACTATCTTGTGTTTCTTTCACTGTCCTGAACTTACTTATCTACCCTCCCCATCTGACTCATCCTTGTCATGTGTGGACTTGAGGGTTTGGAAATGAATTCTCCCAGCATCTCTATTCCCAGTCTTACATCAACCACGACTTTGTCTTTCGGGGGGCAGGGACATCTTTTGAGAAGTTCTTATACCTTCCTCCTTCAGCTCAGTCTCCATTGTTCATAACAGTCACTCAAATCAGTGCTCCCAGGGGCTCCTGTGTGAGCCCTACAGAAAACACCTAGGGAGGAAAGGTTGGGGTTCGGTTCCGTTTTGTGTGGCTCGGTATTCTTTCTCCATTGCTGGCGACGTGGGTAAAAGTGGCTCACCAGTGTGATTAGGGATTTCACTCTGAAAATCTTTGTGCCTAATGTGCTCAGAAGAACTCATCTTAAAGATTAGTACAATCTGTCAGATGGATTGGGGAGAAAAATGGGCTCTCATAATCAGTTCCAAAAGGAATGCTAGGTTACCAAGGAGGCACCAGCAAAACGCAGAATAGCCTGGGGAGTAGCTCAGTAATAAAATGCTTTGCCTAACATACATACCGGACCCTAGGCTACATCCTCAGCTTCAAAAGCATAACACTAAAGAACATAACAATAGGCTTTGGTGCACCTACCTAGTCCTTTATAAATAATGAAAGAAAGAAGCGGGATTTGCATAGCAAGGGACACCATGATATTTCAGTGTTCAGGGATCTGGCCAATAGAAAAAGAATAGGAAGCAGGTCTCCTTTGTTACTGCTTCCCTTTGCCTTTGACTTTCATAGATAGGTGTCTGAATAACAATGCTGGGATTTTAGCTTCTGTTCTCGAAAGAGTTCGTACAATTCAAGCAAGCACGGGCTGTCTTCTGTCTCTAGAGTACATCTTCAGCTCCTCCAGTCCATCCTAGGTACCCACTCCCCCACCATTGTGATAGTTCATCTTCGTTGTAAATTTCATTGGATTAGAATCACCTGGGAGACACACATCTCGGTCTGTTATATTAGGTGGTTCCAAAGTGGTTCAGCTGGGGAAGGAAGCACCCTCAATGTGGAGGTCATTTTTCTAGGGGCTAGGGTCCTGGAAGGAAGAGGATACATGAGCACCAGTCATTTCTATTTCTGACTATGCGCAGTCTTTCCCAACCATCGGCTGTACCTTCCAACTGTGACCCAAGTCACCCTTCCTTCCTTAAATCGTTTTTTGTGGGGTATTTTGACAGGGCAATAAGAAAAGAAACAAAGCTCCCCACCCTCTAGCGTACCCCTTGCTCAATCCCATAAGGCCCCTCATTCACTCCCAAGCTCCCAGTACTTTCTAAGCTGGTCAAAATGGCTTTCTGACCCATCATTGATATTGATGTAGCAACTGCTGTTTAGGAGTCAAAGGTCATAAAAGTTAATGTCACCTCAACACGGACAAAAGTCTAGCCTAGAGAGGTCGTATATCATTACAGAATTTCTATTATAAATGAGAGGAATAGCTGACCAGAGGCAGGTTATCTCAGTGTGACTGTCTCTTATATGCACTTTCACTACCCAACAGAGTAGCTACTAGCCATACGCCATGATTAAGATTTCATGAATTAAAATTACACAAAATTCAAACCTAGTTCTTCCGTCAGACTGATCATATTGGAAAAGGTTGGTAGCCACATGGCTAGTGCCTACCATACTGATTACCACAGACAGTGAACATGTCTTATGTCAGAGAGCGTTCTGCTGGGCAGTGTATATGGAGACAATGACCTCCTTGGCGAGGTAGGAACCAGTCCAACCTCTTGGCCCCAGTGTGGGCTTCTCCACTTTGACTCTATTGACAGTTTGAACTAGATCTTTCTTCGTTGTAGGAGGCTACCATATGCACCGTAGGACATTTAAAAGATGTTTGGCGTCTAGCCTCTTGCAGGTTGATAATGCACACCCTGCCTAGTGGCAGCTATTGAAAAATGTCTCCACATCCCCTAGGGGGGCAAAACGGACCCCAGGTGAGAGACTATGCTGAGACTGCAGAAGCTATGGAGGCCAGGGAGGACTTCATAAACACGCGTATGGGCAAGATGAGTTCAGATTTGTGAACACTAAGAGATGGGGGACATTGCAGGGGGCCAGTCAGTCTCATTACGAGTACTCTCAGAATGTAACAGATGAGAAGAATTTCAGAGTGATGTTTATAACCAAGAAAGATATTCTTCTCTTGCCTCTGGGATTTTCTTGATGCCAAAATGACATGTATGTCAAAGTCCCAAGAAAATGCAGGGAACATTGTAAATATTAAGAAGGGCAGGCGGGGGGGGGGACGGGGGCGGTACTCAGGGACAGATTGCAGGGTTAGTCAACTTATTCCAGCGAAGGTGAAAGACCCTTCCCTCGGCTTCACTCTGAGATTTCCAGCCCCGTGTGCTAAGCTCCAAGAGTCCCAAATGGCTATTTTCACACTAAATGGCCATTACTGCCTCATCAGCAATATGAGGGCTATAAATTCTGATCCCAAGCTGCCTCCCTCTTCCCAGGAACAGAGTCATAAAAATGTTTGCCCTTACATGGGTCTTTGACATGCGCGGGGCCACATTTGTGTATTTGTCCCTGGGCCCTCTTGAGAATTTAGCATTTCTCCCTGACCCAGGCAAGATTCAATGTACCATACACGCCTCGGGACCATGATGTCACGCATCTGTCTCGCTGTGGAATTCTGAATTGAGAAGACTTAGGAGTCTTAAACAAGAAAAGGGTTTTCGCTACTTAAGATCTTTAAGGAAATCGGGTTCTGAAATATTTATGGTCAGAGCCCCCTTTGTGGTTCATCTTGTAGAGAAGGCAAGCCCTTGGCCTGCTCCCCATGGGAACACTAACTCACGGCAGCGCTGAGCCAACCATGCTGTGGGAAGTATTTTGCCGTACACTTCTAGCTGAAATGAATGGAACTGAAGCCAGAGCAGGACCAAGGCTAAAAGGGGCAGAAGGCCCACCCTGGCTGCCATATGCCTGCGTCATGGGTTTAACTCATGTTCTTCTGCTTTGGGGATTGATGGCCATGATCTCACAAGAAAATAAAGGCAATGAACCAGCCATCGTGAGGACACAGAGATAAAAGGGAAGCCATCCCACAGTACACTGGGTGTACTTGAACCTGTGGTAGGATGATGCTGGATGCCTTCCGGGATGACTTCTGCTTAGTAATTTTATCTAAGAATTGTGGGAGCCAACACACTCCAGAGCCTAATGTATCCAGCCAGCATCATGTGAAGTTGTCCCGTATGATCTGAATCAGCTTAGAATAGCCAAATAGTTCTTTCTCTGTAACAATTAAAGGCAGTTCTTAAGAGCCTTTTGTTTTGTTTTGTTTTGTTTTGTTTTGTTTTGTTTTGTTTTTTGAGACAAGGTTTCTCTGTCATAACTCTGGCTGTCCTGGAACTCACCCTGTAGACCAGGCTGGCCTCGAACTCACAGAGATCCACTAGCCTCTGCCTCCTGAGTGCTGGGATTAAAGGCGTACTCCACCTCCATCCAGCCAGCCTATTTTCTCATAGAAGGTGCTTTTGACATTTTGTGTGGGATAAGTCTTCTTTATAAGGGTGTGGTTGAGCATTCCTAGAGACTGAGCAGAAGTTGCTAAGTGGTGTCCTTGTCACACCCTGCTACACACACACACACACACACACACACACACACACACACACACATTTCCCAACACACTGGGTGGGTTGCACATCACAAAGCTCATTGCCCCAGAAACTAGAATGTTAGCACAAGTCATGGGCCATGGGGCATTTAGCAATAGGCATCCCTTTTCTTTTTCTGCTCTCTGATTTCTGCTATTCTAAATCCGTGGAAGTACTCCTCCGGGCTGCTCATTCCTTGCTCCAGAGTGAGATCATGTGGGTGGAAGAGAGGAGGCGAGAATGAGAAATTGCACAGATATTCCATTCCTGCTCCCACTTCATATCCTGCTGTGAATACACCCTAGGAATTCCCCAGGAATGGGGCAAGAAGCCCCAAGACAAAGCTCCCTCTGCCTCCACAGGCACCTTGTCCAGGTGCTTCAGCCTCTGTATGGGCTCTCTTTCATTTTCCAGCTCCTCTCTATGTCTATATGTCATAGAGGGGGCACTGGAGTGGTCAGGTGATGAGAGACATCAGAATTGGGTTCAGGTAAAAAGAGCAAGTATCCGTGAATTGTGGTTCTCAACCTCAAGACTTAGAGGTCTATTGGTTGTAAATATACCAGGAAGGATCTCGAAACTGCCTCCACCTTCAAAACGTTAGCAGAATTACTTTAATAGAGGCTAACAGGTATATTAAAACAGCAGGTTTTGGAGGTTATCCAAGCTGTGTCTTGTGACTTCCATGACCATGCTATGACCAGGACAGTCCCCTCTGGACCCTTGTTGATTTCCCCAGGGTGTTCCAGTCTCTTCCCCTCTGTTCTTACCCACTTCACACTGGCCCAGCAGGAAGGAAGGATAGGGAGCAGGAGTTGGGGAGGAGGGGTGGTGGGTGGGCTCCGACTGGGATCCTAATCTCAGCGCAGAGAACCGAACGAGAGGAGACGTAAAGAATCAGGCCCCGGACTCTTTTCTGGTGGAAGCAGAGATCGCTTTAATGCAGGGTATAGGTTACATATATAGGGCCACAAGCAGGGGAGGGTCTTTGGTACCCAGGGCTGGGATCCATTGGCTCAGACAAGGATTTTGGGGTAGTCTTATTTGCATGTGGGGCTCAAGTCTAAACGTCAAGGTGTTGCAAGGACACCTTCTGCACAAGGTGTGCTCTCACAGGGAAAAAGAGGAAGGCACCTTGTCAGTGAATGGACCCATCCCTAGGTTTCCAGCTACAGCGCAGATAAGCACCAACCAAGCCACATTTCTTTTGCTTCTGTAAAGCAGGCAATATTTAATATTTAGCTGGGTTCTGGCCAGTGCTAAAGTGAGGAGCAGCTGAATGCCTTCTGTTCTCATCTCCTGGGATGACGTGGGGTTCCAAGCCAGCTTTGACCCACTCTTAGCTCTACGACAGTCCAGAGACCCTGTCGTCTTGGCATACTTATCAATACTAATCTTTGTCATTCTAGGAGTTCTAGTTCGGAGAAAGAGTTTGATGTCACTCTATCTAAACCCCAAGTCCTCCCAACTATGCGCTCACCACTTTTCCCATTACACAACTCTGCCTCTTCTCTCTTTTTTGTGGTTCTCAAAATGCTTCCTCCTATCTGAGTCCATCTGTTATGTTTTTTACAAATTAGTCATTCTCAAAGTTTGGGTGGCGGTGACACTGCAAATCCAGACTTCAGAAACCGTGGGTCCTTTTGTTCCCGAGAGTAGGAAGAGACAAGATGCCGCCGGGTGGGATCAGCCAGGCACAGTCAAACCCACAGTCTTGACCACACCTTAGGCAGCCACCATGTGCTCCTAAGTTCTCAGTGGCAAAGACTGGGACCCAGAGACACCACCCATGGGCTCCTAAGTTCTCAGTGCCAAAGGCTGGGACCAATAGATGGTTGGGAAGATGGTCGATTTTTGTGTTTTGTTTTTGTTTTTTAATGAAATGCATACGGGATTGAAAAGAAATGCAATATAAAATCCTACCCATTAGGCTCTGGAAGTCCTATCTGTCCAAATGACTCAATATGTAACTCTTGGAGTGGTAGTGCTTTGAAATCCGCTGTGGACAATAAAAGCTAAGCATGAGAAAGGAAGGGTTTCACACATGTACACAAGAAAAAGAAAGATAGGAGGGAAAGTGGGAAAAGAGCCTTTTCTTATCTGCCCAATGGAGCGGAAGACACCAGTGCCCCGAATCTGTCTAACGATTCCACCCTCATGAATTCCCTACATGTAATGTAACTCAGTGGAGTTCCTTAGCAAGCTGCAATCATGAGCCAGGAGGATCCTGCTGGGATCTGGGAAGACCCACAGCTGTGCACTTGATTCACACCAGTGCTACGTGTCTGTGATGCAGACCTTCTGATAACAAGGCCCATCAGACGTGGGAGCAACTTGTTAAAATGAAAACCAGTTCTGTATAGGATTGGGAGATACAAATGAATCTTTCGTAGCCTAAGGGGCTTGGTAACGCTGTTTAATTAAAGGGTGTTGTACGGACAAGTCTCTTCCTAATGAGCACTCTTCCCGACAGCCTTGGAAATAACTCAGCAACCATTATTTGATCCAGGCTCAACAACACTATCTCTGCTGCCAGCAAACCTAGTTTGACTGGATTCTACTGTCAGAGAGAAGGTGAGATCTTGAGAGAGTCTCTTAACCTCCTTTAGCTTCGTGTCTCCAATTGCACAGTGAAGACATTGGTCCCCACTGGTCCAGTAGATACTATTAAGTTATTGGGAAAGGGGAAGACAATGCATAGTACATATAAAGTGGTCAGTGTAGATTCTAGTTCATGCAACACCGTTATTATTATTTAAACAACCAAGTGCCAAGTATTGCAGAAGACAATGGAGCCTCACAAATGAGGGAGACAAACGGTCTGTCTGGAGAATTTTGTAGCCTGGGGGAGGCAGTTGAAAAACACACAGGTATTTATATGGGGATCCTAAAGTAGAATAAGGTAGAAAAGACTAATGATTAGATATAGATTTATGGGTTTATTTAGTGATTTCCTTAAAGCACTGCTTGCGCTGTCTATCGCCAAGCATGGTTTGCCTTGCTACCTGAAACAGAACGACCTGGAGGAACGGCTGGGACACTGGGTCATTGCCCTTAGCCTGCTGACCGCCGCTCAGGCTTCTGTAAAACCTCTCTTGCTTCACCCGCCCCACTTTGTGTTTTAATGTATAAAATGAGAATACAGACTGGACCCAGGACTGAAGCCTTTCAGGAGCGTCCTGGTTTCGTCCACTGGCTACGTCTCTCTTCCACTCTCATTGGTGACAGAGTACTTAGTCCAGAAAGATTCCTGAAGCAATTCTAGGCGGCAGGGGACAAGATACCCTGTTTAGAGAGATGATAGAGACTTTTCTTAGCTGTTGCCTTTTATGTCGACTTTTGAAACAGGTAAAAAATTCTTTGCACACAGAGACTAATGATCCTAAGGTCTCTCCTGTTGAGTGACCTTTACCTAAGTGGGTGGAAAAGATGGTCAACGGTTTGGCTCCAGGTCAGCTCTTGAGGAACAAGCTATGACTAACTCTTAGAGGCAAAATAAAGCTTAACATCGCTTCATTTTTATCCTCCACTCCCCACCAAAGCAAGCAGAGCTTGGGACCCCGTAGAATTGGGAAGCATGGTTTTCTGAAGTCCAAGCTACCTTCTCTGTGGTCACTTGGTCACTGGCGGTCAAGATCCGCCAAGAATAATCGTCACAATGGAGCAGCTCTTCAGGCTGTTCTCCAAATTCCTGCTCATCTGAGTGGAAGCTTTTTATATTGGAAGTGTCAGTACATACCTTAAAACCTGTCTGTCTGTCTGTCTGTCACTCTCTCTCCCTTTCTTTTTCTGTGTATGGGGCGGGGGGCGGTGGTTAGGGATTGCTGGGAATTGAACCCAGAGCCTTGTGCTTGCTCAGCAAGAATTCTACTACTGAGCAATAATTTGGCCCCTTTTGTACTTTACATTTTTGAGACAAGGTTTCACTAAGTTACCCAGGATAGCCTGGAACTCGCTCTGTAACCCAAGCTGGCCTCTATCTCGTGATCTTCCTGCCTCAGGCACTTAAGTGGCTGGACTCACAGGTGTGCAGCACTAGACTTAGGCAAAGCCCAGATTTTATGTAAGAATCTCTTCCTGTTGAGGTTTCTGGCCCGCAACTTGATCTTTATTTACATTGACTTCTTATAGAAAACAACTGTCTTGGTAGAAATGGGTCATAGAACTCCCCAGGATGCTGAGTTTGTTCTGAGCATCACTCCTCTAGCTGGGGCCTGGAACTCTGGACCAACAGGGAGTTTTAGGGTGAACGAATCTGGTTGTACAGGAAACAGGGGTGAGGAGTGAGGAATTGGGATCAGGCAGGGAAGGATTAGGTGAAGACGCACAAGGAGCGGTTATGGAGGTGGTTTCCAGACCAGTTACAAGGGAAACTTGAAGCCAGTGCAGCCACATCCCAGGACTGTCCTGGTGGGACATAGGAGCAGGATACTTAGCCCTCCACATCTGATACCCATTGGTTGAGTGCTTCTCCCAGGGAAGATCAGTTCTCAGGCATCTTCCAGGGCGCTAGGCAAGGTGGGCTCGAAGGTAGGCTCGAAGTCGGCCAGCAGCAAAGACAAATAGGTTCTCTCTGTGTTTGTCACCAATAGTTAACCATACAGGTGGGAGGTGCCAACACAAAATGAAAATGGGGTGCCTTTTGCTAAAGGCACAAAAATATGTTCAAAGGGTATTAATGTAAAAGTTTCTTCCTCTTGCCCACGGTCTCCTAACTGGCCATATAGTTTTTTTTTTTTTTTCCTAAATTACTTGTGACTTAATGCTATTCTAAGTAAAAATAAATAAATAAATAATTTTTTAAAAAAATTATTAGCATGAACCTTCCATTTCCTTCCTTTCATTTCCAGTATCAGCTCAAATGCAAACAAAGGAGCATTGAGCCTGTATGCTAAGAGGCCCCAAATACATGATTTGCATATTCCATTCTAACTGGAACAATGGAAACTGCTCCCAACCAATTCAGCTGCTTTTGCTTCATTTCTTTTGTTTTTAATTGAAAATTCATACAATGTACTCTGATCATGGTTTTCCCCTCCCCCACCTCCTTCCAGATCCTTCCCACCTTCCCACCCATCCAGCTCTATGAGCTAGCGCTCTCTCTCTCTCTCTCTCTCTCTCTTCTCTCTTCTTTCAAACAAACAATTCAATAGAAATAGAAACATACTTCTCGGTCTAAACTAGTGCTACCAACATTCTCTGCTACTGGCTTCTCAAGGAGTGAAGAGGAATTCCCAGCAAAGGGGATGAGCCCCTTCATACCTTCATTTCCAGGCTACACCTTGACAAAGGCAGGCAGTAGCATGAATAAAGGTGAGGTAGGGCTCCTTGCCTGCCCTGATTCTTAGAGAACCATTGGCTTAGGTGTTGGAGGTAGGTTTTCATCGCTGAATGTAAAGTGTGGTCTTGGGGCAATTAGCCTCCCTCTCCCTCCACAGCTAATTGTGATGTAGACAAAACACATTTATCTTGCATTCCTTTGAACATCCCACACGTGGTAGACACACCGACTGTGGTGCCAGCGGTGAATGCGCTCTGCAAATGCAAAGACAGGCATACATATTGTACACGCTCCCTGTTCTTACGCATGTACATGTTGCCTTGTTCCAGATTCACTTGCTACAGACAAGTTCAAATAGAAAAGTAAGGCCTTTTTCTAGTTGTTTTAAAAAATATTTATTTATATGTGTCAGGCAGAGGGGTGGTTTTGACTGCATACATGTCTGCGTACCACATGCCTGCCTGGTGCTCACAGAAGCCAGAGGAGGGCGACCATGGAACTGGAATTATTGATGGTTATGAACTACCTTATGGGTGTTAGAATACCAAACCTGGGTCCTCCGGAAGAGCAGCCAGTTCTCTTAACCATAGAGTCATTCCTCCAGCCCCTCAAATAAGACTTCTAATATGGTAGCAGAAAATCCCCAGGCCCACTAAAGGGCCCTAGGCAGCAGCACAGATGGCCTATTCTGCCCACAGGAAGGAAGCATATCTGGAAATAGGAAGGAGATCGTGGGGTGTAGAAGGTGCACCTGTGAGGAGCACTAGCAGTCAGGTACCCTTCACAGAGAGGTATGTACAGTAGGAGTCTGCACAGCCAATAGCATTGGTTACCAGAGAAATGATCTCCCAAACACGAGCCATGCCGGTAAGAAGGACCCATCCAGATGTAGAGAGAGCAAAGTCAGTGAAGAACTAGAGGAGTGGTTAGCTAATGCTCTATCCTGGAAGTACCAGGGGGAATCAATACAATGAAGATGAAGTTCGTGGGAAAGAAAGACACAGGTTGGGTTGAAAAATCTCTCATCCAAAATGCCTGAAACCAGAGGTATTTCAGATTCTTGAATGTTTTCATCCATTTGCATACACTTATCTAATGAGGTGTCTCTCTGGAAGTATGTACGGCCCAAGTCCAAACAACAAATTCATTTACATTTTCTATATTCATGGCCTGAAGGTAGCTTTGTACAGTGATTTAAATAATTTCCTGAAACAGGAAACAAAAATGTAATGTGGTATATGCTAGCCCTCAGAAGGTCCCAGACTTTGAGCATTTGGGAATGTGCGTCCCAATAGAAGATGCTTCTCCCGGACTGGCCAGTGACTATCAGCAGTCTATGGCTATTTGGATCTTTGCAGGCACTGAGGATTCTTGAGGAGCCACTGGCAAACAAGGATGATACTGTGCCCCATATTCTACACCCAGGAAGATGCCCCTTGGTTTCTCCAGCTCTTGTGCAACCAAGCACATGTGGTGAGCCGGCTGTTTTGCCAGCAGGAACTCAAGCTTCTGTCAGCTCCTTGACAGTTACTCCCAAGGCACTTTCTTTGGCTTATGTCCATTACTGGACACAGCCCCGTAGCAATGCATTTGTCCAAAGATGCTTTAAGAAATCCTTGGCTTTCCACAAAGACTTTCCCTGGAATCTTGACTCCTGTTTGGACTCCAAAAAGTCTGGATGAGCCCCAAAGTTGGATGTCTGGTCTGATCACTTTAGTTTTTAAGTAGTAAGGCAAAACCAGGGTAGAAGACACCCTGCAACTATGTATTAGAACACAACAGCTTGGACCCCTGAGCCCATTAAAATTCAACAGATCATCTAGGGACTCTCTCTCTCTCTCTCAAGGTTTAGATCTAGCCAAAGGGAAAAAAATGTCCAAGACAGGCTCATGTTTCAAACTCCAGCTCTCCCAAGTCCCCCAAGAGACACAAAAGAAAGCCTACAGATAAAACCTTTTACTCGTTGTACCACTGCTTGTTTGCAAGCAATTGTGTGTCTGCTCTGCAACGCTCCCCAGGGTCATGGCACTTTTAAATAGGCACCTGTAATGCTACACACCCAGCCTTTCACCCACCCAGTCGGCAGGGAGTTCGGTGTCTCTGACTTAGGATTGCATCGCTCTTCTTTCTCCGGGTCAGCCATTGCTGCTGGTGACTCTGTCTCTCATTCGGTGAGTTACGGCTTCCGGGATAGGTCTGTTGCCACTCCTGTGACCCAGATTTGAGCACAACTGCTGTCCTTAATTGTTCTTCCACAAGTTCACTGTTTCCAGAAAGCCAAATCCCATACACAACTGCGCCACTAACCCAACCAGGCCGTTCAGATAAAAGACAGACTGTTGACTCGCTCAGAGCTGGAGCCCTGGAGACTGGGGTTCTGAAGAGACAATCCTACCATCTGTGGTGTCCGAGTATCTCCTCTGTCCCTGGGAGGTGGGGAGCTGGGAACTAAGTTCTTTGTCATTATGCCACCAGTGGTGGAATTATAATCAGGGCCCGCTATGTATGCAATGTGGACCCCTAACTAGAGGGTACATTCTTCAAGACGTTTTGTTTCTTTGAGAGTTTTCTTCCCTCCTCTTCCTGCGGCTCCTCTTCTTCTGTTTCCTCTTGTCCTTCTGTACTGCAGATCAAACCCAGAGCCTCTCGCATGCCCAACAAACACAGTTGTTTTTTTTTTTTTTTGTTTGTTTGTTTTTTCTTCAATGAAGAAGGAAACCTGAGAAACTGTAGCACCATAACGGACATCTTAAATCTCTGCAGGACAGGTGAAGAGTTGCTTTGTCCAGGTGGCCTGGCTCGTTCTTTCTTTGACTGGGTCACACAGGTCATCTGTGCAAGCCACTTCATAACCAGAGAAATGCCTTCATCAGACCCCTCTCCCCGCTTGTCACATGATCATCTTAACAGACTTCCAGATATCCTGAAGCCTGGGAGGGACAGCATGAGCCACATTCTGCTCATTAGATGATTTCCCGACTCAATGGAATACACTAGCATTCATGGCTAACATGTATTTGTTTGCCAGGAGAACAGAAAGACTAGGTGGTAATATCTAGTGGGACAAATGCATAGTCCCTGTTAAAGGCACAAACCTACATGGCAGTAAATGACACAAACCTGAAATGACATTTGTGTTTCATCTTTAGAGTTGAGAACAGTGGCTCACGTCTATAATCCTAGCACTTGGGAGGCTGAGGCAGGGGAATTGCTGAGCATTTGATACTAGCCTGGGCTATAGTGAGACCCTGCCTTACAAACAAACAGCAAAAACCCTAACGACAACAAAAGGTGTCACGTTTTGTCTCTGGATGCTGAGCCTCAGCCTGGAACAGGGTGGTGGTCTCCTTGGGTTGTGATCAGTGGTATCAGGGTAGCCGGCATTGGTAGTCACATCTCTCTAGACCCCAGATGTGTGTGCACAACTGCTAGACTCTCACCACATGACATCCCAAACATGAAACCGGAATATCACATGTTCCATTAAATCCACCACTGTTTCATAGGCTTGTCTCTTAACTCCCTTTCTCCTCGTGACACCAGGCTTTACCTAGGCTGCTGAGCTTCCTCCTGGGAGTCATTCCCTTTCGTTCTAATCACAGCCAGCCTCTGTTCTTTTCTCTCCTTCTTGTTGATACCTTCCCTCTTTCTTCTTCAACGTCTCTGTCACCAGCTTAATTAAAACCCTTCTTATTTCTCGTCTGGATAAAAGCTGTCCCCCTTCATCCACGGGGAATATATTTCTGGACTCCTGGTAGATGCCTGAAACCCCAGATGGTACCAAGCCTAATACAACATGCAGTGCTTGTTCTTCTAGACACACACATGCATATGACAGCACTCAGTTCACAAGCTGGACCCGGGAGGAGATGAACAATAATAACTAAAAATAAAATAAAACGATTATGCTGTGATAGGAGTCGCCTAAGACACACGAATTGTCCGTTTCTGGAATTTTCCATTTAGCATTTTAGTGGTTTAACTGACACCATGGGTGAGGGAGGACAGCTGCACTTGCATGGCTCTGTAATGGATATCTCTCAACCTCCACTCCAGCAAGTGGAGTACTGGATGAGGCACACATCTGGAGCAGCAAGGACTTCAGGAAACCCAAAGGTCTAGGCAGAGATGAGTCACAGGCCTAGGAAAGAAAGTATAAAAATTAATAGCAGATGGACGAGGGAGGTAGTGGTCACCATCCAAGAACTACACTGGAGTGGAAGGTACCATAATGTCTTCTCTTTTGCAAGATTCCTAAACAGACCAGGAAGGGGAACCCAGGTCCAGCACCCAGCAAGACACCACCTCAGAACTTTAGCAACAAACTATGACCTTCACCCTCCTGTATTTCATGATACCCACAAGTTTCCTCTTAGCCAGGCTTCGGCCCCAGTTTGGAATAGTGTGCTCTTTGTAGAGAATGTTACAATGTGAAGTGTTTTGTTGCTATGCCTTCAGGGTGCAGATGCCCAAGCAGAGCTCTTCTTGCTTTACTTTCTTTGTTAAGTCTTCCCCAGTTAAAACAAAGGAAATCCTTGTTGTGTAGACATTTAAAAACATACCTGAGGATTTCCAATTCACTGAAAAGCCAAACGTCTCCAAGGACCCATCTATAAGAGCTGAGGTCATTCGAAGAGCTGGAGACCAACAAGATCTAAGATCAGCTAAATCGAGCCAAACCACCCATTTTGATTGTTTAGCCACATTCAAGTGTGTCCAATGCATTTAGAATACAAAATCCTCAACAAATTCTCCTTTGGCGTGACCTGACAAGATCACTGGTATTTATTTATTATTTCTTAGACAAATGGAAAAAATTACACGAGAACCAGGCAGCTTCCACAGGTAACTTGGTTAGAACGCTGAATAGGACCCAAGAGAATGCCTCCCTGCCAAAGAGCAGCAAAAACTTTGACGTTCTGCTCTGCACGCAGGTGGCTGATGGAGTGTTTTATGGTGAGGGTAATTATCTCTGTCTTTCTCTCTTAGTTACCTACCAAAATAAACTGTGCAAATCCCAACACATTAGAAGGACTCCATCATCAGCTGGCAGGCAAAACCTTAGCAGGGCTCCACAGCCCTGGGGAATGAAATTGCTAAGGAAGATAAGTCAGTCAATCTGTAGTTCAAAAGGCTTGAGTTGGGTACAGTCAGGGGCTCAGGGCGTGGCTTCTTCCTACTCTCCTAGGGGAATGTCACCGATTCTTAGATGATGGTCTTTTCTGACATCTTTGATGTAAATCTGGCACAGGTCAATCTTTCTTTCCTCACAGTACCAATTCTTTAAAGGCAGGTCGAGCAGAGAGCTGCACTTGATTTATGATGTTCAAATGGGAATATCCCACAATAGAACACGGTTGAAGAGAGAAAGAGAGCTCTTGGCTAGTGATGCCTTTGCCAGTGTTTTAGCAATCATATATCCAGATACAGGGTTGAGAATACATTTTTATCAGACTCCTTTTTTTTATGTACAAGAAAACTGATGCCCAGAAATGGTTGTGTTCCCCCAAGACCCAAACTTAGACTAGATCTGGGGCCTCCTGACTCGAAGCTCGGTTTCTGCCTGCCTTGAGCACCCTCACATTTCCAGCTGCATGAGGCAGAAAAGGGACTGTGGAAAGCTGGAGGACATAGCCTACCTAGCGGCTACCTTCATCCACCCCATCAAGGACCTTCAATGTAAAGGATCAGACATACAGGGGAGAGATGGGAGAAACGGACACTTGGTATCTGCGAGTGGGGGAGAAGGAAATATGGGCTGCAAGAACCCAGGAGCTTAGATGGGCTGTGCTGGGGGCGGGAACATGAGAACCACCTTCTTCAATGTTGCTATTCCAACCCATGGAAAGAACCATTTACAAAGCAATACCATTCTGTACTATCTTGCTTTGATAACCCCAGCAAACTAATACAGTCAGGCGTTACGGTCAATATGTTACCTGTTCTTTGATTTCAACCTCTCAAAGCTCTCACAAGGCAAAAGTTTCCATGTATCCTTTTATAAACGAAGAGATTAAGGCTTTGAGGGGGTCAATAGATGCACTTGTCAGAGATGGCATCAAATAAATGGCAAAGGTCCATGAGAAAAGTACTAATACAGCTTCCTGGGGATAGTTCCCGAGCATCCAAAGAAACTGGGGGAGGGGCATAAGCCACAGAAATCCATTATCGTTCAGTTCTGGAGGCTAGAAATTGGAGGAGATCAAAGTCAGCTAGGGTTGGTTTCCTTTGAGGGCTGGGAGGGAAGGAGCTATCCCAGGCTTCCAACCATGGGCGTGCAGATGGACGGTCCTCTCCTCCTCTCCCTGTGTCCCTTCGCCTTTGCTTTCCTCTATACGTATGCATTCATACGTTATGACAGTGCGATCTCTTCTCGCCTGGTATATCTGCAAGGACACTGTTTCCAAAACAGGCCCCATTCTGGTATCCCCAGGGATCGGGACTCAACATATGAATGAACCAGATGGAGGAGAGGTCAGTCCTCAGCACCATGTCTCTCCCTGTTTGCACAGGGGCCTTGTGAGAAGGTTCCAGGCAACCAAGCAATCCGCCACTCCTTAAGCCAATCTGAGCACCGTGAGATCAAGTCGGGAGAGCGAAGATGAATAGAGATGTCCCTGAGAAGATGAGAGAATGGCACTGAGTAACGGGTGGAAGAGTAGCTTGGCACTGGGTGGGTCGGGGGAGGAGAAAGACAGTTCCTTCATTACAAAGGGGTCATGGAGGAGTGGGTTTGTATGAGAAGTGAATCCACACGGAGGAAGGAAATTGAGCAGGTTTGCTTCCAATGGCGCCTGCTGTTTTCTTTTTCTTGCCTTATTTTTTTAAATACATTATACTGGCTTACATGAGACTATTTTTGGGCAAGCATATAGATGTATTTTGGCCATATCTCCCCATAACTCCCCATCCTTCCCTTTTTCATCCCCACCCCAATTAGTTCCCTTGACCCCCTAAACAGTTTGCTTCTACTTTCATGACGTATGTACGTACATGGTTTTTATGTATCTATATGAAATCTAAGAACCACAAATGAGAGATATGGGTGGGCTGGGCCCGGCCCCACATGGGTGGTGTCACTCCTGGGCTTTGGTCCTGGGTTGTATCAGAAAGCAGGCTGAGCAAGCCATGGGTGGACATGCATTCTTCCATGGTTCCCTGATTTCTGTTTCAGTCCTTCCTTCCAGGTTCCTGCCTTGAGTTCCCACCCTGACTTCCCCTCAGTGTTGGGTTGTGACATAGAAACATAAACCAAATAAACCCTTTCCTCCCCAAGCTGCTTTAGGTCATGGTGGTTTATTACACCAGTAGATAATAAACAAGAAGCTCACAGTCTTAGATGGTTGAGTCCAAAATCAGGAGGCCACGCTGACTTGGCGAGGGTGACCCGACACATCACAGCGAAAACTGGGTTGGAGTAAGTGCCCACATCTCTGGCCAGAAAGCAGCAAAGAACCCCGATAACACCCCCAATAATAAGGACCTCCCACAGCCCTTCCCCAACTCCCAGAGGCTCCACTCTCTTCCAGTAGCACAGCACTGGGGACCAAGCCCTTATATGGGGACTTTTGGGGGACATTTAACATCCGTGCCAGTACCAATCGCGTGCCTATCTGCATGGTAGTTACCCATCTCTCCCCCCTTGTATCCATATGCTAAGCTCTGTGGCGCCTTAAACATACAGCACTGGCTGAGTCTGCTTAGAGCTTGTACTTTATTACCTCGGTCTTCCAAGACGACAGATCTTCCCTTGGCTGTCACGTTTCAAATATCCATGGCTATCAGCATAAAGATCGCAGTCACTATTTTATATCGCACTGATGTTATAAGCAGCAACTTCGTGTCTCCTAGCCATTCTAATCTCCTCATGTACGGACTGGCCTCTGGAAATGGGGAGCCCAGAACTTTTTTAGGAACGTGATGACATACTAAGAGGACTTAGTACAAAACGGTTAAAGCGAAAAAGAAATACATGGCCATGGACATACTATACCATGCTGGTGGCAGTACACATTGCTCTGGGAAACAGTTGGAGATCCTCCATTCAAATTAAAAATCTACACATATATCACCTAGCCAGCCGATCCACCACCCAGTTTGTGCACAATACCCAGTAGATAAGGGCCTCCTTAGCAGCATGATGCAAAATGGCTTAGCACTGGAGAAAATTTTCACTGGGCAGAGAGCAGTGATCTTGGTGGACACGGCTGCTGGGTCCACACACTAGGGCAACCATCCAGCAAGGGCAGAACAAGCTACATCCATCAGAAGGAGCATTGATGAGTCCCATCAACACAATCCATGTGATGTCTGATCTGTTTCTGCCAATTTACCCACAAAGAAAAGCAGGGGAGAGAGACTGTCAGCTTGTTACCGTTCAGCATGTCCACTGCTGAGCAAACAAATGTAAACAGAAAACTGCAACTCTTACTAACTGGGGAACCAACAACATATTTTCTAATACTGTTTTGTTTATGTGCAGACAAAAGATTTGTGACAGGTATCATATGTAATCAACTTTCCTTTTACTTTCAGTGTGCTTGTGTGGGTACGTAGGTACCTATGTAGGTACATATGTATATATGCATGTATGTGTGTGTGTGTCTGATGTTGTTGGGAGCTGTAAAATAAGATTTCTATTATGCCAGATAGTACATTTTCTAGTAATAAATTTGGAATATCCCCCACCCCAAAATGGTGTATTTAAGATAAGAGTGTACATTAGAGTCCTATATACTTAAGAACTATAGCTTACCCCAAAATGCTGGCAAGCAAAACTTCTATCTGCCTTTAGGAACATTGGGACATTTACAGCTTCACCTTGGAACATGTGACACCAATGGACCCGGCCCCGATCCAACCACTCATCCAAGCTTTCCACCTCATGTTTCCAGGGCCTTGGTGCCCCAGGCACGCACTTCCCAGCCCTCAAGTCGACTCCACCCAATATCCCCTTCCCCTCCAGGAAGGTGAGCCAGAGGGAAAACCTTGGAAGTGGGCTTGGAATCACTGGGCTGGGGTTACTAATGTCCATTACCTGGCACATGGTCTTGAAAGAGAAGCACAGTCTCCACATTCACAGTACCTCTTGGCCACAAACACATTTGGAAGGTGCACGGCTGGAAGAAAATCAGAATCCAAAGCCCGAGGCCCTACACAGAATCATCCTTGCCTAGAGCTAAGGGCAGAACCCACCGTTTTAATATCAAGAGAGGGTGGCCGAGAAGCTAGGGGCATAGGTCTACAACCCCAGCTATGTAGGAGGCTGGGAGAGGCAGAGCCCACACTCAAGGCTAGCCTAGTGAGACCTTGTTCAGTGAGAAGTAAAGAAGTCTGAAAATACAACTATCAGTAAAACATTTCCCTAGCATGCATGCGGCCCAAGGTTTAATCCCTAGTACTAGAAAGAAAATTGAAAAAGTATGTGTAGGGGAGCTCATTGAAAGTTTCCTGGGTTCCAGTCCGGTTGTGTGCCTTCACATTTCTCACAATCTATTAAGTTCAACCTTTGCTTCGTATTGTCTTCTATATGTATGTCACACACACACATATGCACGCATGGGCGCACACACACACTCACATGCACACACCTACACATATTAAATATAACTATATAATTCCTGGTACTGTACTCTCTGACTTCCCCAAACAGAACTCAGCCCTAAGTGATTGCTTTGTAAACACAGACAGTTTGGCAGTTAAAACGTACGCAGGTGTAAGGACCTACAGGGAATTGGACAGGATGCTGGGAACGGTACCCGTAGCTCCCTGCTGGTTCTCAGCTCCACAGGGGGTGGAGAAGCTTGGGTGACCAGGCGTGGGTTCAGCAGATCGAATGAGTCATGGGCTCTAGCTCCCTACCGTGCCACTGTAAGTGTCTCAGAGGAAAATTCTTTTCCCTCCCCCTTGCCAAGATGAGAAAATACTGTGTTTATGAAACCAAAATTACAGAAGGCTGTTCCCATCCTCGTAGAAGCAACGGAGGCGAGCTCCCATTGCCCTCTGCTTGGAATGCAGTGCTAGAGATACCCATCTTCCTCTCGAGGGCAGCTGGGTGGGTTCTGGAGACCATTAACTGAGCAGCTACTGTGTGCCAAATCCAGTCCTCACTTTTCCGCTTCAACAAGTACTTTATTTTGATTTTGTTCTTGACAGGGAAAACTTTCCTCTTGCAAAGATTTAGATTGCCAATTCTCAAAAACATTTCTACATAGCATGTGTAGTTTAACTATCAGGGTTTTTCTAAGAGTATATATTTTATATATTTTATACTAGTCCATAAATACACACATACACACCACACACACACACACACACACACACACACACACGCACTCACACACACAATACAACACACTTCAAAACTGAATCTTTCATCTAGGAGGAGATGAAACGAAAGTACAATATTGGCCAGCACCAGCCCTCTGAAAGCCCAGATGATTTGTAAAAAAAAAAAATCTGAGCTTTGCATCTATGCTATTTAAAACCGACATTTCCAACATCTCACTTTTCCCTCTCGGGGGGAGATATGTGAAAAACACCGAGCTTGAGTGACACTCACAAGCTAGTGGTAACAGGTAAAGCAGGCACTGGGGGTGGCTCCCAACAGATAAACACAGAAACAGGGTAATTGGTTTAAAAGCAGGAACATGAGACAGCACATGTGAGGGAGGAGAAAGAAAGCTATGTCCGTGGCTAAAGTCACGGATTATAGACGGTGAAGAACCCTTTGACCTCCACCCCTGATGAGAAAACCTGTGCCGCTCAAGAGGCACCGTTCTCCCTTTGTGCTCTGTTGACACACTGCATATGGGACCAAGGTGCCTGTCGCTACACTTTTCACCAACCGGAGTGTGAGCAGCTTAAGGGCAGGACCAGGCCGTATGTATCTTTGCCATTTAAGTAAATGTAGCAAGAACTTTCTATGGTTTTGTGCATCCATGAATGAATGAATGAATGGTGGATTTCATTCATGACACTGTGGATCTGACTTTCCCAGCTACTATGAATTGACCCTTAAATGACAGATATGGCTTGACCCTTCCCAGAGTTTTTAAACACCTTTCCGTTTCTAACTTGTGTCTTCAAGGTCGGTGAACTGTGAGTCTCTAATGTCAGACACTGGCAGAGAGGCACACCAGCATTCTTCAAGGGGAGCTATGACAAGGGGGACACAGGCCAGCGGACTGCAGCAGCCCTGGGACTGTCCTGGAGAGCCAGAGCCCCGATGACGAGGACAACCACGCTCCTTAAGACACAATGTGGGCGAGGGTGAGTACTGACAGAAAGTACAGTTTCTGTCATTCTCTTTTCTCCGGTTTCAGGGGACCTGTTCCTCTTAACCGACATGGTAGATGGTGTTCCAGGCCTGGGATTGATGTCTGAAGAGAAAACACTAATTATAGGCCATCAGATTTTGCTCTATTTGGTGTTTTTTTTTCACATAGATGTGCTGATGTGCACAGGAATCTTCTTATAACCAGAAGTCTCTGTTACTGTCATCTGGAAACAAGTGGGGCCAAGGGGAGTAGGTGCCTGGGTAAACCGGAAGTCACCAGAATTATTCAATTCAAATGACCTAGCGTGTGTTTGTGTATATGTGTGTGTGTGTGTGTGATCTTTTCTATGCTGAATCATTCCACAAGAAAATTTACTTGCCCTGGGGTAGAAGTTCAGATTAAAAATCTTCAGCTGTTCCTGATGGTTCAGGCTGATGATACTAGCTAGCTACTTGTGAGGCTGAGGCAGGAGGAGCAGAAGTTCAAGGCCTACCCAGGCCCCAGAATGACTTCAAAGTCAGCTAAAGAAACTTAGCAAGACTGCTTCAAAGTAAAAAAGAGTCAGAGTGCTTGCCTAGCATGAAGGAAGCTCTGGATTCAATCCCAAGTAACACGCACATAGACACACACACACACACATACACACATACACATACACACACACATGAATACACAGGAAAATCAATTCATCTATCTAAATAGGATTCCTAAAGGCTCTTAAAAATAAATAGAAAAACTTTTGTGTCATTACACCTATTGACCGACTCCTAGGGGAGGCAGGGTTCATGACACGGTGCGGGAGCACCAGGGGTCAGAGGATCTGCACTTTGGTCCTCCCTCTGCTATTTTAGTGTCAGCCGAGAGGCAGCTACTTGGCCTCTTTGGATTCCCTGTCTCAGAACTCAAAACTTAACCAGACAAATGCTTTCTGTATCACATAGAGAAGCACCAACTACAGACAAATAGAAAACCACTGAGCAGCCACAGCAGCTCAGAGAGACCTAGCTTACTTGCCCGAGAAAAGGCTCTAAGTTAACTATGAAGGTAAAGAAAAAGACTCCCCCGGAAGTCATTAAAAACCACGTGAATTTTCACACGACTGTGATGTTTTAAGATAAAGTAATGACTTCTTTAAAAATCCCTCATAATTCTACATAGTCTAACCAGGGCTGCCTAGTGAGACCCTGCCTTAAAAACAGACAGACAGACTCCCATTGTGATGGGATGCTGGGACAAAAATCTGTCACTGAATGGAACACTTCAGAGGTTTTCGTTCAGCGGAATTACCAACCCAAATCCGAGTGACTTATATTCACTCACAGCTCCCAGGCCCTTCAACACAACATCCATTTTTCTGTAGATGGGAAACCTAGCATTAGGTCTTCTGGCTTCGTAACACCGACTAAGCCAGTTCTGCTGAGACAAAAACAGAGACAGAAGGGAGGAAAAGCAGAAGCGAGCTCTGCAGCAAGCCGGCGTGCGGTTCCATCCGAGTCCTGTGATAAACATCAGCGCTGCGCTATTTCACGTGGATGTGGGTTTTCAGCTTTGACATTTGAGACCCGAAATCCAGACTCGTGCACGGAAGCTGGGAATCTTCAAGCGCTTTGGTCTATCTGTCTTTGGAGAGTAAAATCCCAAGGCTTCTGGTGGATATTGTTTTCCTCCCCCATTTCCCCAGTGAATTTATTTCAACATCCCAAATGTGTGTATAAACACACCACACACACACACACACACACACACACACACACACACACACACACACCACTCCATACTAGAGAAAGCAGAATGTAGTACTCAGGCTTCAAATAGTGTAAAATTTCACCTTTTAGTCAGTAGAATTGAAATAGTTAGAAACCATTATCAGTACCTGAAGAACAAAAGCATTTATTCACCGCTGTGTCTACTTCTTCAGCAAGTACCTCTAATGCTTGCGGGGAAGAGGAAAGATGGATCTTTCAAATACGCCACGCTGCTCTTGATCCCCAGCCCTGCCACCCACAAATAGCAGGGCCTCAGCAAGGTGACCAGCTGCTCTGTGTTTAGTTGTGGTGAGAACAGCATCCATCTGGAGAAGTGGTTGTGCTGATTAAGTAGGTAACATGCTTCTAATATGGTCACATACTAGACCCCCAAGATCGGTCTATGGCACCAGAGTTACAGGGGGTGCACACACCCAAGGGAGAGAAGAGAGGCAGGGTGTGAGGAAACCCCTGCTGAGAGCGGGGCCTTGGGACCTTGCTGTAGGCATGTCTTGGTGGTCCTCCTGAGTTCCCTGATTTCTGCTTCCAGCAGCAACAGTGACAATTCCCAGATACAGGACTGTCTCAGCTTTAGGTCTTCATGCCAAAGTTGAGAATCAACACGAGTTGAAAATACCTCAGGTGTGAGTTTGGCCAGGACCAACCTTTGGGAAAAACCTGTGTTGATGTCATAAACACTCTCAAAACTAAACCGCTTACAAAAAAAAAAAAAAAAAAAAAAACTCAGAAAAAAAAAAGCAGGCCCAGAGGTCACCGTTCAGATATGACATCAACAGTCAGCGAAGAGTTCGCATCACACCTGCAGGGCTATCTGAGAGCTGCAGAAGTGCCAGGCACCCTTTGCAGAGTTGTTTGATTATGATTTGTTTTCAGAGCGCTGGTAGTTAAATGTTTACCCAGGCACGCCTGGCAAGGACAAGGGGCTGGCTAAGAAGCGCTGTAAACAGCAAGCTTCTTTCATTGGCGTCCACGCTTTGCCCCCTCACTGGGGGGCGGGGAAACTGACCGTTGGAGTGAAGAATTGTGGTTAATCTGAAGACTAAAAGCCAGATCACACTTCCCAGAGACGGAAACAGTCCACACACATTGTCCCTTCTTCCCTGTTAGACACAAGTTCCATGCAGGGCCAAGGTCCACATTTACTCTGTGCTCCTGTCTGGCTAAGAGGAAGGTGTGACGACGCTCCACAGGAAACTCCAATTCCCCAAACTCCAAAAGGCAGTCCATATATCCAGAAATGAGCTCAAAATGGACTCTAGATTTCTGGAAGTTAGAGAAAAGACAGCATTTCTCAGGAACTCTGGAAATCAGTTCCCATCTGCCAAAAGGAGTCATTTTCCTTACCTCTGGCAGAAGGGACATATGGCAACCTGTGGTGCTCATTAGCGTATTGAAGTCCATATTTTCCTCCAGGCTCCCTTAGTACCACAAGTACCTGTCACACGTTTCAAAGTCTGTCTATCTATCTATCTATCTATCTATCTATCTACCTATCTATCCATTCATCCATCTATCATCCATCTATCTATCTATCTATCTATCTGTCTACCTATCTATCCATTCATCTATCTATCATCCATCTATCTATCTATCTATCCATCTGTATCTATCTCTTACTCCCACTCATTCTCTCTCCCTGTTCACAAATAGCCTCACTGGCAGCCATTGGCTGCAGTTGAGGCAGAAACGGAAGCTTCGTCTTCTAACCTTAAAGAAAATGTGTCACAAATCCTAGGCACTCAGAATCACCGGTGAAGACTGTTGAGACACAGATCCCCAGACCCTCCCCATCCTCAGTGACTCTCATTTATAGCATCCAAGGTGGGGCCCAGGGATGCACCATTTTAGCAAGCGCAGTGTAGCTTTCTAATACACAGGAAACCTGAAGGCTTTCTGATTGAGGTCGAGGGTACTCATTGAGGTCGAGGGTACTCATTTTGATCACAGTACTATCTGTCTGAGCTCGGTTAGTTCCACACTGAGAAGATTCCTGCAGACAACTCCGCTGCCCTCGCTGTCAAGGATGTCCTGAGTGCGGGTAATGGGTATCACAGAACATCTTGAAGACCTCTCCCTCTTGCACAAGTATCAAGTCTTCTAAAACTAAAACACGTACAGACCGTGTTAGTTCCAGGATGAAACCAATGCTCTCTCTGGCCCTCTAGGTTTACTGAAGTGTAAGTCAGCCCCGAAAAGTACTTTAGTGCAGACAGGCATTTTATTGAAGGGTGTGGATCCCCTGGGCTTGTCTAGAGGAATGGGAAGCATATTCAAGAGTGGAGTTCCTTGCAGGTGTGAAAGCAGCCTGCAACAGGCACACCTGGATCAAGGCTCCGTTTTCTCCTCAGGAGGCATTGCCTCATTACGGCTCAGGAAGCCCAGCTGCGGAAATTGCCCACCAGGATGACAGGCCGAGGTCCTGGAAGACAGCAGGGACTGTAGCACAGCAAGCGACCCCGAAGAGCCAATCGTTTTTTCCCTTTCTCCAGAT
Organism: Cricetomys ansorgei; assembly: GCA_026225945.1. Lineage (NCBI taxonomy): Eukaryota > Metazoa > Chordata > Mammalia > Rodentia > Nesomyidae > Cricetomys > Cricetomys ansorgei. Next base: position 6,896,270 of record JAMJFZ010001089.1, on the reverse strand, counting down.
TTAACACCAGCTCATGTGGTTTGACAGTGTCATCTGTAGCTCCCTTTCCCCACAAATAAGACTCATTTATTCTAAACTATGAAGCTTTAGGGATGTCTTGCAAATGATACTTTTACTCCGTCAAAATGTGGGAAGAAGAAAACTTGAGTAGATCACTTTCCGGAGCCATCCGGAGCCACCAAGGCCTAAGTCATTTTCCACACGATGAGAAAGATCCTAGAGAGCTCAGCAGTTGGGAGCACTGACTTGATTTTCCAGGGTTCCAGGGTTCCAGGGTTCGGTCCCCAGAACCCACGTGGTGGCTCACAATGGTCTTGAAACTTCTAGTCTACTGGATCTGCTGCCCTCTTCTGGCCTCTAAGGGCACTGCACACCACAGTGTGTACAGACATACATGCAGATAAAACACACATACACACAAAAATAAGAACTAATAAATCTTTTTAAATAAACCTAGAAGTAGTGCAATGAAAACGTTATACTTACCAAGAGCTCTACTGCGGTTCCAGGCTCACCGTCTCCGTACAAGCATCACAAGCCAGGGCGGGGTGACTCCTCTTTTCCCTAGGTTTATATTCCTGATTTTAAAAAAAAAAAAAAATTGACTCTGGATCCGTCCTGATTGGTAACAGAAGTTTCCAGTACTTTGCTTCCCCCTCATACTTTGTCTTTATTCTCTTTAAAACTGTCTCCCAATTTAACTCATGTGCTGTAACACGCACAGAGTCGTCACTGCATGAAAAAGGAGTGTGTGTACTTTCCCCTGTCTTCCACAGCTCTCTCAGGGTTCCCCCGGCTGACTCAGAGAAGCGTTCTTCCGCAGTTTTTATATAGTGCTATCTACCCCCTGCCCCGTTCTAATTTCTTTCTATCTCTTCCCTACACTGTGGCATTCTTTAACTAAGCACAGCTAGAAGGCACGTTAGTCATGATAGTACCATGGGAAGCTACAGTAAAAAGCCAGCCCGGCACTCCTGGTGGCTCGGCGCAATACAAGTGAGTTCTTTCCTGTGGGACAGACCATGACTGTCTTGGTCAGCTGTCCCCAGAAAACCGGGTTTTCTCCACCATGTGGCCCTGGCTTTTCTAGGTCCCTCAGTCTCTGCAGACTTGATGAAGTAGAGAAGAGTAGGGGACATATCGGGGAGAAACATGGAAAATAGAGAGAATTGCTCCCACTAACTTCCTGTCGATGGAAACTAAGTTACAGGGTGGATCCAAACTCAACTCAAAAAAGGTAGAGAAATGGACAGGTGCGCAGGTGATGAGTGACTCATTTTCCGGAAGGCTTCTTACACACCTGGATTGATTCTTATCGATATATGAAAGTGTTCATGAAGTACCAAATATGGTCGGTGCTTCTTTCCAGAACTTACGCTGTAGGGCTCCAGGCTGAGGACGTCTATGACGACTCAACCCTGAAGCCACAGTTCCCAGACAGCGCCTGTGGGTATGAGAGCTGGACAGATGCAAGCTTCATGGAGAAAGTACCAGTAGCAAACCCTAATTATAGGCAATGCATCCTGGCTCCTAAAAGAGACACGATTATTGCAGGGAAAGCTGAGAAAAGTAGAAACCGAATACGTGTCCTGCTTCACTCAGGGGCCAAGTGTCGCCCTGCAGGCTTATGTTTGAATTTGGTTCTTCCAAGATAAGTTGAAAGGGTGGAGACGGGCTTTCTGGAAAGAAGTTCTAAAGGAAGTCTGACTTACAGCCGTCATGTGGCTTGGGGAAAATGAGCCTGGAAGGGTTGCCCTCAAGTCAGACAAAATGTGAAAAGAAACAGAGGCTTCCAAAAAGAACTAGATAAAAATGAGGAAACGGGTGCTCACTCACCAGGTCTCCCCGATGGAGTCTGAGAACAGCCTGGGGAGATTGACATCTCGTCAGCAGAGAGGCCTCACTGGAGGGGAAAATCTACCTCTAAACCTCTACATTTGTAGACCTGGGTAGTTAATTACATGCCTGTGTTTAAGAACATTTAAGAAGCCTCACGTCCACGAGAGAGTTTGCACGTCTGAAGGGTCATTTTTGTTTTCATGCTTGTTTATTTATTTGTCAGGGAGGGTGGTGTGTCACAGCACACATGCGAGGTCAGAGGACAACTTGAAGGAGCCGGCTCTTTTCTTCTACCGTGTGGGTCCCCAGGACTGAGCCCAAGTTGTATAGCTTGGTGGCAAGAGCCTTTACCTATTGAGCTATCTCACTGGCCTCACATCTATGGGATCTGTAGCTGACTAGTTGAAATCTGCATGTTACTAACCCATTTGTGTGTGTGTATGTGTGAATGCCTGTGTGCATATGTGTATATTTGTGTGTTGTGTGTGTGTGTGTGTGTCTGTGTGCATGTGTATGTGCATATGTGTGTATTTGTGTGTTGTGTGTGTGCATATGTGTATATCTGTGTGTGTGTGCATATGTGTATCTGTGTGTGTGCGTATGTGCATTTGTGTATGTGCATATGTGTGTGTGTGTTACATTTGTGGTGTGCAACAGAGTTGTAATATGTGTCCCATGCCAGCCTAACACGTACAATCTCCCTATCTGCATCTCCCAGGTTCTGGGATCATGGATACCCAATTACACTGTCCATATTTTTAAGGGTCTTGAACAAACTATTTAACATTCTGACCTCTCCTCTCCATAACAGCTAGAGAAAATAAATAAGTAAGTAAGTAAGTAAATAAATAAATAAATAGCCTCTGCCACTTGGCTGAAAAGCATTAATATAAGCTGTTCTTTTTTTTTTTTTTTTATTTGAAACGTTAAATAATAACCCAAGTGTGACATCACATGCCTAGGATTCCATTAATCCAGAGTCTGAGGCTGGAGGATTGCCATGGGTTTGAGGTCAACCTGGGCTGCAAAGTAATATCCTGTCTCAAAACCAACAGATGAAAATCAAATAGTGATAATAGGAAATAAGTCTGCAGTGATGACCAGGACCGCCTCGTTGCGACTTTCCTGGATCTATCTTTATATACCTTTATAATTCTGCTTCCCAGATGACAGATAAAGCAGAAGGAAGAGCAAACCTACAGAGTTCAAGGTCAGCTACCTACATCCTTCAGGATTTCATCTCATTCTCTTCTTCCCATACCTAGGGAAGATATGGTGTTGGCACTATGGTTCCTTGATACACTGTCATAGCTACCCCATGGTCTAGACTGTCTTATATCATCAGCAGTCAGGTTTTAAGAACTCTCTTCTGACTCTGTGGATAGCCTAAGAGACCTGTCATCAGAGATGCAAAGCATGCTGGTCTACTTACAAGTCATATTAATTACCTTAAATTGATATCATTCTCCTAACGCTGGGTGTTGCTTGCTTTACAAGTACACCAACAAAACCACTTTTATGAGCCTAACATATCTCAGGCCATTGTGTACTCTGCAAGCTCAACAACACAGTGAGGGATGACTCCACCTGAGCAGACAGAACGTTGCTTGGCAACACCTCAGCCCTTCCTCTGAACGAGACTTGGGTCATCGTGACGACACCGCATCCAAGGGTTGTTCTAATGCTACAATTGTTTTCAGTGACCCAGCAAGACACTCGCTGTATTGAAAGACAGACACAGGCTGTGGGCTAAAGGGATGGAAAAATCCAAGAGCTTTTTAACAGGCCGTTGCCTCCGTGACTCTGCCATAGACAGCCTCCTCAACAGCAGCAACGCCGTTGACAGAGTAAACATTTTCCAGGTTTTTCCACACCTCCTTCCCTTACAGTAGCTGTTAGGTGAGAGATACGGTGACAAGTCCCAGCTTCCAAGGTGGGTTACACAACCCCCTCACCTGTTGGGTGATAGGTGTTGTAAGTCTCACCCCTGTGCCTTCTCTACTCTGCCACCAACTCCAACTCCATCTGGAATCTTGGGCATGAGGTGAAAAGCGAAAACAAGAATAAGTCATAAGGATTACTATGGAGTCTCAGTAGGAATACGCAAGGCAGTGGATGAGGGGGATGGAGAATATTATGCCCTGACATACATGGCAGAACGCTCCTCTGCCACAGAAATGAATAAAATATTGTCATTTGCAACCAGCCATACGGATAGAACAAGATGCTGTGTGGAGTGAACTACCTGGGTGTGGGTGGAACGAGACAGGCCTGGAGACGCCGATTGCAACTTTCACACTCACGAGGGAGCTCAGAAGCTGATCTCACAGAAGTAGAACACTGGCCAGTAGAGGTTTGGAAGGACATGAGTCTAGAGAGGGGAGATGGATGGGTAAGAATGCTGGACGGGTAGGCAGAGGTCGAAAGGAGACATAGCAGGAAGGTCTGAGACACAGCAGGGAACTCTCTTACAATTAATTAATAAAAAAAGGAAAACTGGTAGAGGCGATTTTGAATGTCCCCAGCACAGTGGTGAGTGTTTGTTGCGGACGAGCCCATTACACCCCTCCAGTTGTGACCCGTTGGCGTATATGTACCAAAGCTTCACACTACTGCCCCCATAAATGTGAACAAATACGACGATTTTTTAAAAATAGCTCATAAGTCACATGATTTTGAGAGGGAATACGGTATGGGGACGGGAGAAGTGGGAATAGGAAGAGGGAAGGCTGGAAATGAAGCAAACGCAGCATACTCGTGTACGAAATTCTCAAAAATTATGGTTCATGGATTTTTAGAAATAGCTTTATCTGTATGTCTAGGAGAAGTACTCTGGGCGCCAAACTTTCCGTCATATACAAACCTACATCTCAACATTACCTACTCGGTTTCTTTAAAGAGATTTACTAAAGCATAATGGGCGTGTAAGAAACTAAATATACAAACACGTTACACTTCTCTAATGGTAACATATGTAAACACCTGTGAAACTGTCATTTCCGTCTGGACAGTGAACACTCCATCAACTCATTTTTAGCTCCACCTCCTGACTCCTCCTACGTTCCCTAGGCAACCTGTTTTTTTTTCTTTTAATTATTTGAATTTCTTAGAAAAATGTATGAGGGAAGAATAGCTATGATGGCTCTGTGTGTGTGTGTGTGTGTGTGTGTGTGTGTGTTTGTGTGTGCACATGGGGTGTATAGACATGTTCACGAGGGTGTACCAACATGCATGCAGGAACGCAGGCATGTGTATTTGCATGTATGTGGAAGCCAAAGGTTTATACGGGGATGTCTTTTTTAATCACTCTCCACCATATTTTTTGAGGCAGGGTCTCTCACTGAGCCTAGAGCTCATCCATTCAGCTAGGCTGCCTGGCCAATGAGCACCAGAGATTCATCTCTCACCCCCCATCCCTCTGGCAGTGGGTTTATAGGCATGTCAATCAATGCCTGAATTTTTATGTGAGTGCTTGGGGATTCATACTCAGGTGTCCAGGCTTACACGGCAGACACTATACTGACTGAGCCATCTCCTCAGCCCTGCTGGCTTCTTTTACTTAACGTACTTTATTCGATTTCTATCGGTGTTTTAACATAATGTCAACATTCTTCTTGCTGCTGGGTAGCATTCCTTGTATGAGTGGACCACAATTTATCACATGGGTTGTTCCCAGCTTGGGGCAGTTAGAAATAAAGTTCCTTAAACCTTGATGTTAAAGTATTTGTATGGAAATACACCTTCTTTTCTCTTGGCTAACACATGGGAATAGGCCATGCATCTGGTCTACTTCTGACTTTCTAAGTAAGACACTGCCCAACTGCATCCCCATCAGCAATACGTGAATGTTCCATTCCTCCACATCTTTGTCAACACTTGGTGTAGTCAGATTATCCTTTTAATTTTAGAGGGTTGGAGTGACATTTTCTGGATTTTACTTGTGACTAGAGATGTTAAATCATCTTGTCGTGTGCTTCTTGGTCTCCCCCGTGTTCTTTAGGCGTGTGTATGGTGGTGGTAGGGTGCACGTGACTGTGGAGGTCAGAGGTCAACACTGTGTGTGTTCCTCAATAAATCTCCATCCTCGTTTTTGAGACAGTGTTTCTCTCACTGGCTTGGAGCTCACTGACCCAGCAGGCAGGGCTGACTGGACATCACACCCCAGCAATCTTCAAGTCTAGGTCTAGGATTACATGCCCGTGTCATTGTGTCCAGCTTCTTCACCCGGGTACTGGGGATGGAATTCAGGTCTTCATACTAGTGCAACAAACACTTTACCAACTGAGCCATCCACCCACCCATTGTGTCCGCTCTTACCAAATGTTTGTTCAAGTATTTTACACCTTTTACGTGAGTTGCTTTCTTATTACTGAGATTTTCTTACCTATTCTTGCTTAGTCAGACTGATGTATGGCAGTCTTTTTCTTCCAACGCCAGCCTTGTTTTTCATTTTGTTAACGATGTCTTTAAAGGAACAAGTGTTCCATTGTGGATGGAGTTCTATTCATTACTTTGTTTCTTTCAGAGTGTGCTTTTTTGATGCAATATCCAAGGTTAGAAATCTTTGTCTAACCCAGAGTCACAAACATTTTCTCCAATGGTTTATATTTTTAGGCTTTACACTCATCTCTTAATGCTTCTATGATAAATGATAAGGGATGAAGTCCAACACTTTCTATGTGGGTAATCCACTGTACTGATACCATTTAATGACAGGTCTGTTTCTCCAGTCAATTTTGCTTGTTCCTTGGTCAAGTCAGTTACCCACACATGTGTGAGGGACAACTCTATCGTATTGACCCGCTTGTCCATAAGGTCCTACAGTTGTGCTAGTCGGATTTGGTGAACCCTGATACTGGGTCGTATCCCTCCAAGCTCCTCTGTAAAGTGTCTTGCTTTTAGCTTGTTGCGGTTTGATTTTCTTAATCTGGGTAGTTTATGTTTGCCCATGAAGTTAAAAACTAGTCTTTCGATTCCTATCAAAAGATTGCATTAGGATTTTTCTTGGGTGGAGGGCTGACCTCTCACCAGTATTGAGTCTTCTGGTTCTTGAATACATTGTGTTTTTCTTTCTCTCTTCTTTCATTTTTCTCAGAAACATTTTATGGCTTTTCAGTGTATAGAGAACTCTTGAGAGCCCTTGGCCTGGGGATGAAGAGAGGGTCATCAGCTTCCTCCTCTAATGAGCTGAAGGCTCAGACCCCTAGGCTTCCTTCGGCAGCATACTACAGAAACAGGAAGGAAAGGACAGTAGTGCCCACCCCCCAGATCTCTGAGTGCTAAGAGAAAGACAGCGGCTGTGAGGTCAGACATCTGGGTTCAAATCCCACTTGTGACACTTACAGCTCATACCTGAAAGATTCAGTCTCTTTAAGTGTTCTTGTCAGCAAACTGCCAAGAATCCCAGCACCCCCTGGAAGGCCTCTATGAAGACCAAATGCAAGAGACACTCAGATCTATTCCTAGCACACAGCAGTCAACTAATAAATATTAGCAATAGCAGCTGATTTTCTTATCAATAGCCCTTCAGAAAGTAGATATTGTCTTATGGAGCAGACTGGGTTCCTGGTTTAACAGCTTCACCTGCTTTGATCATCATTAGCTCTCCAGAATTTTCTGGAAGGGAATGATGTTTTTTAATTCTGTGGCTTAGCCACTGTGAGATACCCACCATGACGGGCAAATCTCTGTGATTAGCTTTACTTAATGGTTTCATTTACTCGCTGTCCATCTTGAGGTCTGAGGGTCTGGAGGAGGCTGCACTAATTATTTCCCCTTACTATTCCTGAAATCACAAAGCCAGACTCCCTCAGAGGATGACTGAACCCCAGAGACTGGTTCAGAGGCCTCTCTTACCACAGCAAGCAGGAAGGGGCAGAGGGTTCCAGGACAGGCTACCTCTGGTGGCAGGGACCTTTTCTCGAACGATCTGGCCCCAGATACTCACATAAACAAGGTTAGAAATCAGCCTCAGCTGGACTGTCCGAACCTCCCAGAAACCCTCTGCAAAACTCCAAAGCACAGCCAGCTAATGCCTTTGTTCTCGAAGAGAGCTGATACAAAAAAAAAAAATTGCTCCTTTGGTGTTCAACCAGGGAAGGAGCTGCAGGAGTAAAGGAGCTGCAGGAGAGGAGCTTCAAGGTGAAGTGGATGAGAGGAACTATTTGTTGGTATCAGGCATGATGACTGTTGAATTTCCCCTTGCACAGTGCCCTAGCTTCTGAGCTCACGGTAGATGGAGTGGTCACCCAGTTGTCAGTGGCAGCTTGGCAGCCATTTTCAAATAACACCATCAGCTTGCTCAGCAGACACATAAACAATAAGACTGGCTTGGAGAAACACAAGAGAGAACGAAGAATTGTTTGGTCTGCTGTCTGGAGGATACTGTTGGAGCAGTCCAGCCCAGTCCAAAAGGAAACCCCAGCAATAACAACTGGGAGTTCATGGTCCACACTCACATCCGTGAAGCCTTCCTTCTCTGGTGCTGTGGAGCATTCCAAGACAGCAGGACACTGGCTCATCCTCTCCCAGCACCCATGCATGACCTGGCAAGCTCCCATCTGTCCAGAATGCCTGGAAATGGCATCTGTGTCCATGAATCAAGGGCAAAGAAACTTCAGTTCTGCTGAAGATCAACAGGTGCAAGTGTTTTACAAGTATTTGCTGTCATCAGGAAATCCATCATTTTCTTTGGTACCCAGAAAACAGAAGAAGTAGGAGGAATGGGAGCTCAAAGGGCTAGCCTGGGTTCCACAGCAATACGATGTTTATTAAAAGGTGGGTGTGGGAGAGATACCCCGCATGATGTAAGCTTTCAGGAAAAACAAACTTTCTAAAGGATGTATATTTCCTTGACTTCAGTAAAGCATATGGATAATTATCCTGTTTACTTATGTGACTCAGTACAATGGCTATGGTGTAATAATGGACAGTAAGATGTCCACAGACCCAGAAGCAGTTTGCCCAGGCATTAAATGATCCCTGATCATGGCTGCTTTATTTAATGTTCTTTTTTGGGTCTTGCATAAACTCTGCAAGCTCCTCTTTATCCTCCCCATGTTTGACTGGGACTCTGCTTATAGCCCCAGACCTATATCCATCTGTCGCCTCTGCCTTCTCGTGATTGCCGCTGTGAGCTAGGACAGCGGTTCTCAATTATGGCAGTCAGATGAAATCCCCTACGGATTATGTGTGCCTGGATCACACCCCCAGAGCTGCGTCTCCATCAGTCTGGGAGTGTTGCCTGGACACCGAGATACCATAACCTCTCCAGGTGCCTCTGCTCATCAGTCTAGGCTGTGGACCGCTGAAAATATGAAAATGGTAACCTACCTGTTAGAAACGTGTGTAAAGTGAGTTAAGATGATCTGAGGCTTTTCTACAAATTCAGTTTAGTGCGTGAACCTCCTGGGCATGTGTTTCTTGGGTCTTGCACTCTGTTCCCTGATGCTCCAGCAACAAGGCTTCAGGTAGGGAGAGACAGAATGAATCAGTAGTTACATGCTTCCAAGATGCCTAGCTTCAAACCTCAACCGTGGCACTTTCTATGTGACTTTGGGTGAGTGTCTTAACCTTTCTGTGCCTTGGCTACATCAGGGAAGGGCAAAGGATGAGAAGGATTAAATGAGCCTGTGCAGAGCAACACTCGTGGGTGCATGGGTGCGTGAGACAAAACCATTAGGATCCTGCGGGGGAACTGGATTTGCTTCTTGTGGTTTAGGTGGAGAGATGGGTGTAGGGAAGCAGGGAAGAGTTCCAGGGTTGAACAGAACCCAGAGATTAGCAACTGTGGGAAGTTGTGTCTAGTCTAGGTAGAAAGGGGAAGAAAGAGAGTAGTCAGTGTGCAGGCAGGTGGAAGCTGAACAGTTACAGCAACCAACACAAGTGAAGCACAGCCAGGCACAAGCCTGACACCCCAGCTCTCAGGAGGCAGAAGCAGGAGGCTGGCAATTTTGAGTCCAGCCTGGATGCATATGAGACACTGTCTCAAAAAATGGGGGAGGGGAGCTGGGGATGTGGCTCAGGGCATGCAAGGTGCTGAATTCAATCTCCAACCAGCATTATCTCTCTCTCTCTCTCTCTCTCTCTCTCACACACACATACACACACACACACACAAACACACGGGGTGGGGGTGGGGGAGAGAGAGAAAAGGATGCAGAGCAGGGAGGAATTCTCCAGTCTCCACTCTTTCCTTCCAGCCTCCATCTCTCTCCTGCTTGCACTGGCTGGCTACCCACAGAAGCCAAAGAGAACACGGTACACTACCACCCAAGGACAGAGGATGAATCAGGTGGATGGGGAGACAAGCAGAATCACCAGCACAGTTAGCTGCACTCATAGTCCCCGGACTTGGGAAGTCATCAGGAACTGGCAAGGTTGCACAGCACCAGTCGTGGCCCCTAAGACAGACTGAGCCTTCGTTTGTACTCATTCCCAAAACTAAGATGGACCAGCAGTGTGACAGCAAAATCTCAGTTGTTTTTATAAATGCCCCAAGTTCGTTGAGTATCGAGGACCCTGAGTGCATCCTGTCACCCCCGTGGACTAGTCCCTGCCCCTCTCTGTGCCTTCCTCAGTGCTCCCCTTCCACCCTACCCCTGGGGATCCACAGACCCCCTGACTGTTCACTGCCTCACACATCTCGGAGCCTGGCTAGCAGTGTCCTCTGTAATGGCTTCCCTCGCTGCTTTCCTGTCCCCAGATGCCTTCTCTTTCTTCTCCTTCATGAATGTTGACCTTTATTTAGTACAATGGAGACTCTAGCCATCCACCCTCTCACTCTCTATGCAAGGAGCCATTCTTGGCCCTGCCACCCTCTCACTCTCTTGGCCCTGCTCCCATTAGCTCCACACAACCTTCCGAGGTGCTTCTATACCCACCAAGGGCTGAGTGGTGTCGGGTCAGTAGAAGCAGAGCTATTCTGGCAGCTTCTGTTCTAAGCGTCAGTGAGAGGCGGTTCTTGCAGTAGGTAGTCCTGCCATGGGCTAGCTCCCTCTAGGCTTTGGCGCTACTCTAGCCTGCAACCAAAATGATTAACATCAGGTTCCTGCCAGGGTCTCAGGACTTTCTTATTCTGTGGTGATGTGTGTGCTTGCTTAAGTCAGACGCTCTGAAGTGAGCCCGTCTTCATTTCCGACATTAGGGCTTTTCCAGATCCTACAACCACAGAGTCCCTTACCAGATGTAATTAAACTATTCATCTTTGTTTCTTACTGCGCTCCTTTCTAATCCCTCCGGCCTCTGCCTTCTGGCACTCACTCATTTAACTTTGCTAACGGCCGTTATTCTGACCTGTCGAGTGATTGTTATGACTGGGCTTTCCCAGGGAAAGAATATGACCCATTCTTGGTGCCTCCTACTACCTCACACTTGGTGTCTGTGCATCATAACGAGAGACCTCCAGACAATTCAGGGTCTTGATGTTCAGTGAGGCCTGGTGAACTTTCATTTGGCATGATTTTAACCAGAGATTGGGTTCTGGTTGGTCCCAAAGCCTCAGTAGCTGTTCCAGCAGTACCAATGACTCCCTGTAATTCTTATTCCAAGCCTAAGCATTCAAACCATCCTTGTTGTCAAAGACTTGTTTTAGATTAGGGAAGGGTGACAGAGTAGGATGGTGAGAGGGAGCTTTTTTTAAATTCTATATTATAAAGGCACATTTATACTCTATGTTGTAAAAGGAATTTGCGTGTAGATGTTACCAATACCTTAGCACATCACAGTGAATGGTTGGATCATTCTGAGTTAACTCTCCAGCCATAGGGTAGGTAATGGTTCCAAGAAGTGTTCAAACCCAGACACCCAGAGGTGAGAGAAGGAAGCGAGGGATGACAATGAGGGAGGAACAGACATCTCATGTCTCAGGGGTGGTTGGCCACCTAACCAGAGTGGCAAGACTGAGCTCCATAATGACTGACCATCTTGTACTTTTCCCTATATAGTCAGCTAGCTAGAGAGCTGGAGGTGAGACAGGAAGCAGTTTGTATAGGGTGTTAATCTGCTGCCTTCTCAGACCAAAGCTCTCTGAATAAAGTACACCCTGAAAATTGGATTCTTCACTGGCATTTGTGGCTACAGATGGCATAGGCATCTGTATCCTGGTTACTAGAAGACACAGTATGTGCTCATTTGGGCCAGCACAGGATGCATGCTGCTTAAATGGAACACCAATAATAACAATAATTGTATTGTGTTTCAAAAAAAAATCTGTAACATTAGCATTTTCGTGAATGAAGACCCATTTCTTACTCAAGTATGGTAGAGTTTTTTGGCTGATTTCTTCCTCTCTATTTTATGTGCATAATTTAGCTGACTGAGAGATGTCTCTCACTCTCAAATCTCACGTGTTGATTGACATTTTGGACTCATGACGGTATTGCATGCATACAGAGTATCGATCACCAGGAGCTGAAAATGGGTCTCAATATGGCTTCTTCTGGCTAAAACGTTATTAAGTAGAAATTATATGCCCTTTTCTTCCTGTTGGTATAGGTGGAGGTGGGGTTTACACTTCCTGTCTTCAATTCCCCCTTCCTTTGATGTGCTGTTATTTAAGTAAAACCAGCACCTTCCCCACCTTCCCAGGCCACCTGCATCACTAGACAAGGAAAAACAAGACTTAGTCCTGAGAAATCTTGACTGACTCCAAAACATGTCTCAGCTCCCAGTTCATACAGATGAACCCAAATACAAGCAAACCATTAACTTGTCATAATAACACCTGTTGCATTTACCTGGAACTCTGTCCTGGCTTCTGTCCCAGCACCTTCGATGACTGCTGAGCTTGCTGCCGATGTCACATCAATGCTCGGTTCAGCACTACCTACTTAAAGCATGATATTTTATACCCAGTGGGCCCAAGGGGTAGGTCGTCTGAGGCATGGGTCAAGGAACTGATCAGTGGAAAATGGAAACTCACAGACATCCATCTCCTCAGTGAGAAAGCAACATGTTTTGTTTTGTTTTGTTTTTTCTTGGGATAACACATGATGCTTTGAAATACATCAAAGAATAGTTCAATCAAGCAAGCTAATTCATAATCTCTTATCTTGAATTAGCATACTGGTCGTTTTTTGTCCTTAGGACTCTTAACATCTACTCTCTCAGTGATTCTTAGGAATACAGTTCTTGGCTGTTCGTCGCAGCCACCGTGACGTACAAAAGAGATTCATTTATCTTGCCTGTAGTTCCGTGTCCTTCGAGACACACCCCTTCCTCGCTTACGAGCCCCGTCTGCTCAGTGTTTTTAAAATCCTGCATATAAAATAACATCGTGGGGCTCTTTTTCTTATTGTCCTTGGCTCATTTGACTTAGTACAGAGTTCTCCGGTTTTGTCTAAATTGTCCCAGGTGACTTGGGCAGTATGTAAGGCTGAGGAAAAGTCTCTGTGAATGTGCACGTATCGTGTGTACGTGTGTCTCCACCTCTTCTTTATCTGTTCGCTTATCAAGAGATGTGTGTGTTGTTTCCTTATCTACCCCAAAGAGTGCAGCAATAACTACGAGCATGCAGATAACTCTTTGACGTGCTAAGTTCATGTCCCTTGGACAGATATCTAGTAGTAGGATTACTGTATCATATGGCAGCTCTATTTTTTTAATTTTTTGAGGCATCTGGATATTGTTTTTTATAATGGCTACCCCAGTTTCATCCCCTCCAACTGTGTACGAGGATCCCACTGTCTCCACATTCTCACCGGCATTTGCTATTTGGGGAATTTGGGGTATAGTCATCTGGACAGATGTGCTGTGGTTCTTCCCATACTGCAATGGGCCTTGCTCAGCTCAGCACTACCTACTTAAAGCAGGATTCTTTATCCCCAGTGGGCCTAAGGGGTAGGTAGACTGAGTCACAGATCAAGGAACTGGTCAATGGGAAATGGAAACACACAGACATTCATTCTCCTGGAGGGCAAGAAGCACACGCAGAGGTGATAGCAGTTAAGTAAGGTTTGCATACAGTGGGGCACACTTGCCTGGTAGAAGGACCCAGAGCGTGTGACCCCCTGCTGCAGTCACCTTGTACCAAAGGCTGATGACACACTCGTGACCGGGGCATCGTTCCCAGGTCTGAGCAAGGATCTAAGGGCATAGCCCAGGTGACCCTACAGAACAGATGCCAGGGACACTCCCTGCCATGGGGTTAGATGGACTGCGGACCAGATCACCAGCCTCAAATCTTATCTGTGGTAATAAACCACCTTTATTAGGCCCGAACAACTTTGCGGTAAGGATACGTGCAAACTTGACCCGTTCAAGTGAAGCTCATAGCAAGCAGTAACTTCAGTTCTAACCTGGTTCTTGGGCTTGATGCAGAGGGGAATCTTGCAACTTGCTCTCCATAGAACAGTTTGGTTTTACACTGAAACAATTTTAAGAAAATGTCCAGGACAAAAAAAAAACTTGGTCATTGTTTTCTCACGGGAGCCTTTGGCTGAGCAGCACTAGTAGAGGGGGGTAAAACAAATTTGGACAGGGAAGAGTTGTTTGTGTGGGCAACTTGGAAAGTCCTAGTAAGGAAAGACCCAGTCATACAGAAAAGAACAGAGCTCTTCGGATTCCTAACCGCCCCCCCCCCCCCGGGAGTGTTCGCTCATCCTGGCATCCGTGTATGGGTGGATAGAGGAGTTCCCCAAAGAGCAAGCCCAGACCAGGTGGTGTTCTGAGAGTGTAGATGCCCTGCGAGTCGATGGGTGTCCATTTCTGCCTTCAATTGTGCAAACAATGCCGTGGGTAACGTGGATCTTGATAACATTGACTCAAAACCTTGAAATAAATGAAGTCATAGTGAGTCACTAACAGGGCAGACTCTGCCATCTGGAAAGGGAGCCCAGGGTTCAGCCCTGGGGTGGGACGGTGTAAAGGGCAGCGTGAGGGAGTTGACACAGATGAGGTCACAAGCCTCAGCCTCCGTGGCACTGTGTGTGGTATTTGTCACGATCCAGGCTGTAAGCAAACGCAACTCCTCTGTATAAACTTGTCTTTGTAAAAGCTAAGTGGAAAGGCATTATTCTTTTGCAGCTTTGTTTCTCATTTTGAAGTAACCATTCTTTCCGTGCCGGTTATTATAATATTTCATGTTTTTATTGTTGTTTGGCAATTTTTGGAACAAAGTTTCAGTATGCAGTCCAGGCTGGCCTAGAGTGCACTATGTAGGTCAAGGTGGTGATCCTCCTGTCTCTGCCTCCTGGGATTACAGGTATATGTCACTACTGTAGGTATCTGTTACAGCTGGGTGTGGTAGCTCTCACTTATAATCCCAGCATCAGAAGTTCAAATTCATCTTCAGTTATCTAGCAAGTTTGAAGTTCGCCTATGGCTATATAGGACTGTCTCAAAAAATTCAAAACAAAAAAAAATAAATCAAACAAGCAAGAATACATCTGTTAGGCTTAAGTACTCAACAAAATGGAGGCAGGTAATCGTATGCCTATGTGATTCTCAATATCACAAGCTTTTCAGCATAGCTCTACCTTGTCCTACCTGGTCCACCTTCAAGGAACCAAGTTAAATCAGGCAACAGTTGAACAAACGACTCCTCTTCTTTCCATAGGCTGGCACAAAGCCCATGGTCCCTTTGAAGATCTGCTATTAATGGATCTGCAAAAACCAACGGAGCCTGGTGCCTGGCACTCCCCAGATTCTGCTTCTGAGGGAGGCAGAGTTAGGCATCGATAGGTCAACCGATTTGGGGTCCAGAGAAAAGCAATGAATCGAACCAGGAGAGAAGGGAAAAGCAAGAAGGCGGTTACACAGGACTAAAGGAGTTATAAGTGTTAACTTAACATCCAATATGTGCATGGGATGAACAGGGCTCTCCTCTCCATACCTGAGGGGGTGTGCAATGGAGTCTCCTTGGAATAGGCTGGTGGCAGGAAGGAGATCTCCCGGGGCAGCTCCCAGCTATTCTTTCTTGAACACAGAGACTCCTCTGCGGTCTCACTTTTTTGGCTCTGAACCTCAATCACACATTGTTAAGGGGCGGTGTAAGCCAAGGTCAGTGGAAAGGGCAGCAAGAAACCAATCAATCCGCCTTTAGGGAGGAAAGAAAGAAGTGCTTGCTGCTATCCATGACAAATGTGACTTCCTTGTTTCCTAGTGAATGACCTTGAAGTAAATTGTTCAGGCACATCTTGCCCTGTCGAATCCGAGAGAAACACTCACGGAAAATCTGGACCCGTGCAACTGTGCATATAGTGAGACACTGTAAAGCGGGGAGACAACTGTTTCGTTACGTCTGAAGGTTTTTTGAAAGTATAGCATCTGCTATATACTATACTGTAGTATACTATAGTATACTGTGTTTTCCACTCAGCCTCTGCTTTCCTGGAAGAAGCCTTAGCAGGGAGAGAAGCTTGAGACCGAAGAATGACCTGGGGTTAGATAAAACAGGGCTGGGTGGCACAGACCTTTAATCCCGGTGGAGACTGAGAAGTGGAGGCTGGAGGTCATCCTTGAACGTATACATAGAGGACTTGAAGCCAGTCTGGCATATAGGGGACCCTGTCTTTTTTTAAAAGTAAAAAGGATTTGCCAGTGAAGGAGAATAGCAACATAGCAAGCAGGTGGTTGGCTACACAGGACTAAAGGAGTTAACAGTCCATATGTGCACAGGATGAGCAGGTTGTTTTGTCGCATAACCAGTTCTCTTTTGAGGTGTGGAAACCTGAGTTTTCAACTTAGAAAGAAAAGGGTAACATAAGCCCATGGGTTCAGGATCCAAGGGAGAAAGCAGAAAAGGGGGAAGGAGTTCCTAGCTGAGCAGGCTAGCTCTGCAATGCCTGGCCTTGAAAAGACAGCTGCCTCCTGTGGTGGGGCCACCTAAGAAGTGATTGGGGAAAGAGACCAATATATAAGAACCAGGTAACTCTGTGTCCTGGGGCTCATGGCGATTTCTCAATACCCCAGCCCGGTTTACACAGCAGCGACTCGGATGCAGCGCTGCACGATACGGTCATTCTTCAGCTATGCCTGTGTTTATCACTCCTTACCAACAACAGCAGGGGAAATGGCTGGGTGACACGGAGGAGGAGACAGCTGAGGAAACCGGGGAGTCCTGACTCTAGGGATAAAGACTTACTATGTCCTTGACGAACTGGGCTTCATCCCCAGCCACCTGTAACCTCTGAGGCGGGACCACGACTCTGCTTTTCACAGAGAAAGGAGGGGTAGAAATGAAACAGAGGAGCCCCAACACTCACTACAAAGCCGGGCTATCCTGCAACTTATGGCACACCTGCCTTAGTTTCCCAGCCGTGAATGGCCATGCCTTGCAAGGCTAAGGACGTTTTTACTTTTTTTTGCCCCCAAGACAGGGTTTCTCTGTTGTAACCCTGGCTGTCCTGGAACTCAGTCTGTAGACCAGGCTGGCCTTGAACTCACAGAGATCCCCATGCCTCTGCTTCCAGAGTGCTGGGATTAAAAGCATGTGCCATCACCACCAGGCTAGGACTTTTTTTACATTTACTACGTTGATGTATTCCTTCTCAGAATGCCCACATTTCTGGGGATTCAACTGTGAAAAACTTAGAACGCACCTTTCCTCTTCTCTTGGATCACTGCCACGAGGTAAAAGGGCTCTGCCTAAACCTGCTCACTGCTAAGACCGCCCCAGCCGTGGTACCAAAGCCCTCTGCAACAGAGGTCAGTCTACTCAGCCTGCCTGGGTTTCTCTGTCCCAAGGAAGCAGGGAAAACACACAAGTAGAGGAATCTGAGCTTTTAGATAAACGGCAAAGTCCTGTTGCCATCTATCCACAGCCAGCCTCTGTGTTGCCAGCTGGTTTGGAAAGCCCAGTGTCCCACCCTGATGGCCGCCCATTCCTTTCTCTGGTCTTCTAATTCCTCTGCTTCCTCTGGTACCCAGCTAAAGTATTGCCTTCCTCCTTAGGGTTCTGAAGCATCTCTAGGGGTGTAAATAACTAGTGAGGGCAACAACCTGAAGGGTGAATGGTCTCCACCCCCCAGAGCCCTGTTGATCAGCTGACTGTTCCTCACTGGGATAGATGACAACTCTGACGACCTGTTCTCTGGAGTCCTGCCAGCTCCTGAGTGCAGACGTGACACTCGGGAAAACTGCTGCTCATAGTCTTCTCCTGCTGAAGTTAAATGCCCCACAGGTTCCTTGCTTCAGAACAATGTCACTGGGGGCTGATAAATAAGATCCTTCAAGGTCTCGGCTATACAGAATCCGTCTCCTCATTTGTTTTAGGTAGATGGATAAGTGTTTCTATCATTCTTGGGAAGGGAGAAATGCTGGAAACTTAAAATTTCAGAAGAGGCTGGGTGGCGGTGCATGCCTTTAATCCCAGCACTCGGGAGGCAGAGGCAGGCAGATCTCTGTGTGAGTTCGAGGCCAGCCTGGTCTACAGAGTGAGTTCCAGGGCAGTCAGAGTTACAACAGAGAAACCCTGTCTTGAATAACCAAAAAAAAAAAAAAAAAAAAAAAAAATCAGAACAGCGTGGTGGTACATGGACACCTCTGGCACGTTAAAGAGGGGAAGGGGGAACTTGAAGATTCTGTGATTCGAGCTCCTTTTAGTCAGTTAGTCACTACTTACTATATTCTAATCAAAGAATAATGAATGCTCCAGTCAGCTTGGTTTCTTAATTGAAGTTGGCAAGTTGCTAGAGAGAGCTCAAGGCCAACCCTTGCTTTTTGGTTGACTGCTCTTTTCCTCTTTTTTTTATCAAGAAGGGATGTTTATTTCTGAGGCCTTATTCTAGATTAAACTCAGAGGAAGTTAAGAGATTATTCTTAGAAAAGTCCCTGGGGGAGGGGAAAGACCAGTCATTGTAAGCGAGCACTCTCTCAGAACATAAACTGACACAAAACAACTCGAAAGGAAGCCATGTTGCCATTCCAGACTGAACTTCTCTCTAGGGAAGAGTATGAATGAACAAAATGAGCAGGACAGCTGGGATTCTCTCGGTCCTCTTCCCCAAACACTCATCAGCTCTCTGGGGAGCCTGCCGAATTCAAGGTTAGAATGGAGTTGTATACAGTTGCTGATAGCAGTAAGAATGACCTATGCCTGCATGACCAGAGTCCCAAACAGAGCCGTGATAGTACAAGCTCCATAAAAGGGCCATTGCAGAGATCAAGGGCCAATCCTGTAACACCGCCACTGACATTCCAGCCCCAAATTCCTTGTGTGTGGCGGTTTATGTGTGCATTCATATTCACGTGTGTGTAGACATGTGCGTGTAGAGACCAGAGCTCAACACGGAGAGCCTCTTCAGTTTTTAAGTGAGATCTCTCACTAAACTGGAGCTCACTGATTCAGCTGGACTGGCTCTCCTGCAAGCCCCAGGCATACTCCGGTCTCTGCCCCACCCCCACCCCCAGCACTGGGGTTACAGGTGCAGGCAGCCACACCCAGACCTTATGCTGGATATCTTATATCGCACTGAGGACCTCATAGCTATGTGGCAAGTCATCTCCCTCAATCCTGCCTTGAACACATACTCCTTACATTCACTGAATTTGTTAGAATTGGGCTGCTTGGCCTATCAATCCTTTTTTTTTTTTCCAGTTTTTCTGAGACAGGGTTTCTCTGTTGTAACTCTGGATGTCCTGGAACTCACTCTGTAGACCAGGCTGGCCTCGAACTCACAGAGAACTCACATGCCTGCCCCTGCCTCCCGAGTGCTGGAATTAAAGGCGTGTGCCATCACCACCAGGTATTATTACATGTTTTACATGTTTCAAAGATAGAAGAAATTACCACTTTTATATTGGGAATGCTTTTTGGGAAATTGAACCTTCTTTCTAAATTCAAATATCCCGATTTTTCGATCTTCAACTTTACTGAAATTTCTTTCAAACAAGTACAATTTCTCTTTCTGATTTCAAGAAGATTAGATTTTCCTCTACAACCAGATTAAAAGCTCAAGATTAAACATAATGCTATCGCACGTGAAGTGTGCCTAGAACTTAAAAAAAAAAAAAGTTTTTCTTTTCCCTAGAACTGACTAGATTCTCTAGAACTGACTCAGCCCAATCAGATCCATAAAAGACTGTCATTTAAGCCATAAACCCCAAACAAGAGAGATGGCCACGTAAGTCAAGTAGAACCAGACTGCTACTTCTGGAAAGCAGTTATATTCCAGGAGCTCGTTCTTTGCTTTGAAGTCTCAGAAACATGGTCTTATCTGTGTCTGGGAATGAGTGATATCACCATCTTCTTCTGAAACCATTTCTCACTATGTAGCTAAGGCTAGCCTCAAAAACCATTTCTCACTACACAGCTAAGGCTAGCCTCAAAAACCATTTCTCACTACATAGCTAAGGCTAGCCTCAAACACCATTTCCAACTACACAGCTAAGGCTAGCCTCAAAAACCATTTCTCACTACACAGCTAAGGCTAGCTTCAAATTTCTGATCCTCCTCTGTCAACCTCCCAAGTCCTGAAATTACTGAAATGTCACAGCTAGCCAGAAAAGTACTTCAAAGATGTGTGAGGTGTCTTTTCTCCAGGTGCTTGGGGATGCTTTATGATGTATGATCTGATGGCAGGCACCGGGACTGAGGGAGGCAATGGGAGATTGCTGTCCCCTTGCTCCTTGGTGCCCTAGACTATAACACAAGGATTAGATCATCAGATGGCCTTTTGCATGACACTCTTTGCCAACAGTAGGATGCTATTCAAGACTGACATAATGGATGGTAGCTGAAGTCATTGTTGTTAATAATATAAAATACCCATTTTAGGCATTATAAATATTTTGCATCCTTCTATTAAACTAATATTTCTTCCCAAGCTGAACAAGCCATGGGGATGTTGGGAAATGAATCCAAATCTGGGATAATATGGAGAAAGGTTATCTTGCTAAAGTAACTGGTAAAAATCAAAACAAGGTGGATGTCTTCGTTCATGTCCCAGAACATTCATTTTTGAGGGTCATTATGGTGTGCTAAGGAGATTTGGGGGAACACCTACGTTCCATTAAGCAAATATTTTCAATTCTTTACAGTTACGGTCACCCCTCCATATTCATGAGGGATTGGTTCCAGAGCCCCAGAGAATGCTAACTCTACACTGCCCACTGTTCTGACCATCCTGTCACAAACACTCTCGCTCCAAGTTTATTCTCATGCCCGATGCCACTGGTGTCAGCTCTTTGGATATGGATCCGTACAAGTTTGTCTTTTTGATCCACATAAGCTCAAGATGCACTAACACTTGTATAAAGCTATGCCCAACTCGAAATGATCTGAGTTTGCTGTAGGTGAAGACTGGGGTGGGGCAGGGGTGGGTGGGGTTGTAGCGTCCCCTTTGACTACCTTCTTGAATTCAAGGTACATCTATGGAATATACTTAGAATTGATTTTATACCATAAGCCTTAGTTGTGTATACTTAAATACACTTATTTATGAAGAAGCAGAAGGAGGTCGTTGTTTGGCCTTCCCAGATAAGCAACAGATTGATAATTGCTCCACAGTTTCCTTCTCTTTTTAGCCGATTAGCACCACATCTTCTGGATTATACACACTCATCTCCTTGCTCCCAAGGATCTTTGCAGCAAATTGACAGTCTATGCTATAATCAGCATAGTTAGCCAAGAAACAGGGTTGTTCGTAGCCCTAGAAGCTCAACTTTTCCCTCCAGTACTCAAGTATTCTGTGTTACTCTACTACTGTTTCTTAAGGAATACAAATTATCTAAGCTATATTCAATAGACCAAAGTATAATCCCTAAGGCATTGTGGGATTATATTTGAGCATTTGATTAATGTGCTCAAGGAAGTGATAGCTTCTTATATTTGCAAAGATTTTTGACCTTGTCAGAGAGTCAGGCCAAGAATTCAATTCGGCTGCTATTTAATATGCACAAGAGAAACTTGTTCTTTGCAGGGTAAGACTGGGTGGCATGCCATTTCCAGGCTCAGTTCTCTTTAAAAGGCATGTTCACATGGAGATAGAGCAGAATGACTGGAGCTGAAATGCAATCACGGGCATCGAGGGATGCTGGTTTCAGAAAGAGCAGCTCAAGGTGGCACTCAGAAATGCTGGAGTTTTCATGTGGGCTCTGTTTGAAGTCATAAACCAGACAGCAAATTCCACCATGCACGGGTTCTCTTGGAAGAGACGCTATAAAATTTGTCGGGCTGACAGCAAAATCTCTTCCTGAGGGCAGCTGTCCTTCTTTTGTAGCTGGGGTTTTGGTTCTGACTCAAAGTGCTGTGTGGTCCTTACGTGACTGAAGATAAGGTCGTCCCCTCCATACACACCGAGCAGATCCAGTCCTGCTGCAAAACTGCCGGTTTTCTAGAGACTCCCAATAGCATGACTGGGTGTCCTCGGCCAATTGGGATTGAGGTCAGAGACCCCTCATCCAAGGTCATCCAAGTGACCACTGGAAACAACAACTGCCCTTGGTTATATTTGCACAGCTGGTTACAGCTGCCACTCTCCATCCTTACTTGAAACCTTGGGTTGATGCACAGGTTAGAACCTAATTAAAGGCCAATATAAAATGTTAAAAATTGCTCTTAATAAATATACTTGGGTAGCCACTCAAGAGGCTGAAGTAGGGGGATTGCTACAAATTTAACCTAGCCTGGGCCACAGAGTAAGTTCAAGGCCAGCCTGATAAACATAGCAAAGCCCTGTCTGTAAACAAGCCAGCAAACACACATCCCTCATGGTCAAAACACACACACACACACACACACACACACACCACATTAAAAACAAAAACAAAAGCAAAAAAACTCTGAAAGAGAGAGGAAGAAACTTACTTGGAATGGAATGAGCTTTTGCAATCTCAAATTCTTACCCCCCCTCCCCCCAATGACACACCTCTCCTAAAAAGACCACAGCTCCTAATCCTTCCCAGTTGGGCACCTAAGATTCCCAACTGGGGACCAAGCATTCAAATATATGAGCCTATGGGGGAGGGGGAGGGGCATTCTCCTTCAAACTACAAGGTTAGAACTATGTTAGCCCCTTGATAGGGAGAATGAAGTTTGGTTACTGATGGGATTATCTACCCCCTGATAGAGATGTCCTCTCTCTCTCTTCCCCATCTACCCACTGGAAATTGAAAATGACTTAAAGATGCACCGACTGCCCCTCGCCTCTAGATCATCACCACTGAGCCACACAGCTTACACAGGATGTCAGGCATTTCCTTCCTTCTCTCGGTTGTCTTTTTTTTTTTTTTTTTTTTTAAGACAGGGTATCTTCATGTCAGCTGCCTGCTGTCTGGAACTCACTATGTAGACCAGACTGGCCTCAAACTCTTGGAGATCTATCCACTGAGTGTACGGATTAAGCACCCAGTTTTTAAAAGAGAGGCCTCTCTGCCTCTGGTGAGAATCACAGGAGGAGACAGGCCACTCAGGGGAAAGAATTCAAAGTCAAGACTTGAAGTACAGTGTTCCAGGGAGTGTGTATCAATTTCACATGACTGAAAAGCAAAGCATTTGAGCCAAATCGTCCCAGCGTCAGAACTGCCTGAATTCACATGTGGCCTTTGCACTTTTTCTTTTTTTTTAGCTGCATTTCTCACAGTTGTTTGGGGTCAATTCTATTTTAAGTGGATCTATAGTCCCAGATTCTTTGTTTTGAATCTTTATTCTGACTCTTTACTGGTTTTCAAGATACAATACTGGCGAAATAAGACCCCACAGACACTATTTTGTGAGCTGTTGAGTCTTTGGTGATAACTGCCTATTTCTTACAGCTCAGCAGGAGATCAAATTCCTGGGGACCATCTCTGTTTTCAGGCTTTACAGACCCTGCTTCTCGCTGCAGTCCAGTGTCGCTGTAGCAGTGACCTCAGAGACTCACCAGACACTGGGCACTGTGGTTCCTCATGGTTCCATGGTTCCCCGTCTCAAGAGCTGAGGTGACAGGATGTATCTCTGTGCCAGAGACCTCCGGTCCATATCAGAGTCACCTCTCTATCTCCCAAAACATCCACAGAACTGTCAATCCTTTTCTCCCATACCCAGGGGGACTCTTATAACCCCCTGCCATGCCCTTCTTCCCACTCTCTTCCCATCAGGTGCAGAAGACAAAGCACCCACAATTCCTGTGTGTGTCCTGGGGAGCCACCGACTCCCCATGTCTATCTCCCTTCTGCCTTAGTGTCCTGCGGTTTCTCTCAACTCTTGAGAGACCCTGAGGACCCTAACAGAGACTAGAGGAATCTTTCTCTGTACTCTTAATGGCCTCACTCACTCTAAAAAGGTACTTATAAAATAACTAGGAATCCGTTATCTTAATTATTGTAGCGAACACTCTGGTAGAGGTTAGACCATTTCCTTCTAGGCAGGAAAATCTCCATGCTCCTTCGAGAAACACCATCTTCCTTACTCTCATCAGCCTAAATGCTGACTGTTTTTAGTCAGCTTTATACACCACAGTGCATGAAGAAACCGTACTGCATGGCAGCTGTCATTTTTAGATTTTGTCAAAAAAGCACCTTAGAGTAAGCCCCTATCCAAAGAGGTATTCTGTATTTTTTTTTTAAATAAAGGAACTCTATTAATATATTTCACATCTCAGGGAGAAAGCCTATAAATAAATACCAAAATAAGTGAAATATGAAGATATAAACTTTAATAACATAGTCATGGGTCATAGTGTGGGGGGCACATTCTAAGAAATACATCATTGAGCAATTTTACCATCAGAGGAACAGTGCAGAGAGCATACACACAAACTAAGGTGTCAATGGTATCACTAGGCCATGTAATATTATGGGATCCCCAGCATTGACCCTCTGAATGGTAGTTTTTATGTAAATGGGTTTGTTCAATCACATGATGACCCCAGGATGGTAGTACTATCTTGTGCCCATTTTAAGGACATCAAGGTACTTCAAAGTTAAGGAATTCGCCCACAATCATACACCTAATAAGTGGCACTGTCTAAATTAGAATCCATGCCTAGAAGGATCCCTGAGACAACGTGGGGCATCCTTAGACACAGACGATACGCAATGCCCTACTCTCCATCTTGAGTAAGGTTTAAAAGGACACGAGCTTATGGAAGCAAAAGTTGAACTGTGGGTTAGGAATAAGAAAGAACTTGCTTGCAAGGTATAGGGTTGCATCTATCAAGAGAGGTCACAAGTTCCCTGGGTCAATGTCCCAGACAAAAATGGCACCTATTGGAACAGACTTCCAGTCCAACCGAACCATGATCTCATGATGTCAAAGGCCAGGAATGTGAATTGGTGTGGGGGTGAAAAAACAGCTTGCTTTCACTTTCCAAGCACAAGCCAGCCCGCCCAAGGCCAGCTCTCTGCAGCTCAGAGGGACATGCGTGTGCCAGACGGATTAAACACTACGGGAATCTGATACACACACTCCGGGGAGGGATTTTTCCACTACTCTCTAATCCAATGAAGCCTGGCCTGGCAAAGACAGTTGGATTGAAAGAGTGACTAAATATGCAGAGTCCTTGGAGGGCAGAATACAGACTGTCTACAAGGCAAAGGCATTTTGCCTTCAGTCTGTCTGGATTCCTAATATCTCCTGCAGACTATTAATCATGCAAGCCAGACTCTTGAACCTCTTTGAATCATTTTACATTCAAAAATCCTCCTTACCAAAACAAAGCTACAAAATCCAGCCTGGTTATCTGAGTTAGATGACTTCAAACGATGGTTTATGGGGAATATGTGACCTACACTGAACGTCTATTTTAATAGCTTTCAAATGGACTTGAAAGAGAAATGCACCCATGAGCGTATCATGAAATCAGAGTTAAGAATTAGCCAAGGACTTATTGTTCATTTCCTTTCAATTCCTTATTAAAACATCAGTCACCCCAAGTTTTTTGCCATCAGGAATACTAGTGGAAGCAAAAGACAATTTTAGTCAAAATTTATTGCGTGAGGATTTGGCCCGGAGTTTACACGTGGGATGTTACCATGTTGCATTTTAAATGTTGTTTGGTTTTATCTGTGACCTCCACATGAAGCAGACTTGATGACTTATGAAAGTGCGCGCACCTACCTGAAGTCCTAGATACCAAGTCTCTTTGTTCATCTTAATGCTTTCTTTTGTCCGTGTACAGTATTTCCCAGGCTTTCTCTGATTTCATTCTCTTAACGAATCCATGCTGTGTTGAACCCAAGTTTTCTCATTTTGTTTCCTGGGATGCGTGGATGGAAAAGCTTCCCTCTGAGAACTTCATCCTAGAGTAACAACTGAAGCCAAATTGAAGCTGCGGACCCGCGCTGGTGTCTAGATTCCAGAGCAGCCCTAATCCCCCACTCCAGCCACATGTAAATTCCTACGCTTGCTTCCAACAGAAAATTTGGGAAGAGAACAAAGTCTGAGATTTCCCCAGAAAGGGTAAGCTCTGTGTTTACACCTCAGGCCAGGGAGGGGATTGAGACCCATAAACTCCGGATTGCACAAGCTAGAAGGCTGGATAGGTATGAGAAAGCAAATATTTAGCCAGAAAGGTAGAATATGGCCACCAATCTGTCACCCTGGTAGCTGCCAACATTTCCAAGATGTCAAAAAAAAGGAAACTTTTAAAGCAAAGCCTCTTGGGAACTTTTTTGTTTGGCTGGTTGTTTGTTTTGTTTTGTTTCCGGTTATATTGTTTTGTTTCGTTTAGAGATTCCTTAATTCCCATCTCCCAGCCTCCCGGGCAATCTGAGATCCGGAGTTTACACATCCCAGGCTCACAGCAAACAGACCATGGGCCAGCAAAGCAAAGGGCTTCACTACCACAAACCTTTCCAGATCTGATCTAGACACATAGTCTAATATTCCGTGATATTTATAGCTTTCATCGTACCTAGTTCTTTAAAAAAAAATGCTTGAAAGCCAGAAAATATTAAGGAATTTGAGAGATACTTAGGGTAGAAATTTCCAGAAGAAATAATTCTCCAAAAATGACTTCAAAGTGAAACTACCTCAAGGTGACACAAGAACCTTTTTCCCACACAGCAATAATGACTGTGTGGTCCTCAGTGCCCTCTGGCACTAGGCCAGAGTGATCTCTCCCTTCGTGAATTTTTGCTGGTTTTCAGATATAAGAGATGTTGAGGTAAAAACGATGTGAGTGTTCCCAACAGCAACCACAGAGCCCAGACTTCCTGTGATTTGGGCTCTTAACATCTCTGCTGCCATGGAGTTGGTCCTACTGGCCAGGATGTTTGTTTCAACTCTTAATCAGGAAAATGAACTTAGAAAGTAGGTATACTTTTCAAAAGCAAGATTCAAGCTTACTGTTCCTTGAGGACAATATTTATCTTTGTATTTCGAATGCCTTACATGGTACCCAACAAATAAAAGGCCTTCATCATACACAGAGTGAATAAACAGAAAACGGAGTCAGCTAATGCGAACCGAGAGATAGATGGGAAGGTGACTATTATTTTACAGAGTGCTATTATTTTATTTCTCTTATTGGATTCTACCATAAACTAAGACTGCAAAAACCCTAGGTTCAAGCCAAGCATGATGGCCCACAATCTTTAATCCCACCACTTGAAAGGCAGAGGTAGATGGTTCTCTGTGAATTGGAGGCCAGTTTAGGCTACACAGTGAGACCCTGTCTCAAAAAAGAAAAATAATCCTAACAATACAAAAAACAAACACCTAAGTACAAATCCTGGCCCTGCAGGGTCATTGACAAAGTTAATAAACCTCCCAAAAGCTTGGTTTTTTTTATCTGTAAATTGGAGATAATAACTCCCCTTGCTTTACTAATGCTAAGTGCTTTTTACATAAGTATCGGGTAAACTGAGGAAACCCCACACAAACGTACATCTGTGTCATAGTCATTAATATTGCTCATTGCAGTCTTCTAGGACTCTGGGAGCTCAGCCACCCGGATCCTGCCAAAATAACAATGGCCACAAGCCACCAAAAGTCACATGCCACATCTGCACTTCCTCTCCCAAGTGGCTTGGATTTTATAGTAATTTTAAAATAATCCACAACATTTGTGTTTTGTCACCACAGTGAGCCAACAAAGGCATGATCACAACTTGGAAATTAGAGAGTGCTAGTCTCAGAGGGAATCCTTTTACAACACAGACATGCACACACCACACACACACACACACACACACAACACCAAACACGCTCTTAGCACTGAAAATGATTCTGGTAGGTGTGAAAACTCCCCTAAGAAAAAGAATTAATTTTTCTTGTGTAGTTAGCAAACTTTCTGCGTCTTCTCTTCCTCTTCTTTTCCCTTCTTCTCTCCCTTCTCCTTTTCCACCTCCTCCTCCTCCTTCTCCTGCTTCAATATTGTCCTCGGCTAGAGATGCCAAGACGCCAACCATCCTCAGGCTATGTAGGACTGTCAGCCATGACCTCCAAATGACTATCACTTCTGCTCAGTAAGTCAACTAAATGCCCAGAACTGGGTGACAATGAATGACTCAAGAAAACCTTCTTTACTTTAGCGTTCACATTTCTCATCCCTGTCGGTTAGTGTTTACTTCAATGACTTTACATTCATTGTCTTCTTCGCTCTTGACAACATCCTATTAAACATCAACCTCATCTGAGATAGGAGCACACTGAGGCTTAGAATGAGTAAGCCATCTTCCCAAAGGCACGCCGTTTCTTACGCCAGTGTCTGTATACAAAACCAAACTCACCTGAACTTCAAGTCCATGCTTGAAGCACCTCACTGTACTGCCTGCCCAGGTGATTTTACTGTGGGAATTTTGGGTGCACTGGGGTAGAAACCAACTAGGAGACAGAGGGGCTTGTGGGAACTCCTCAGCCTATGTTTGGTACTGTGTGAATGATTGCTAGCCTATTAGCATGTATTTTTGAACCAATTTCTATACATGGCCCCATTATGCTAGGCATGCTAGAATATATATATATATATATATATATATATATATATATATATATATACACACACACACACACACACACACACACACACACACACACACACACACATACTATGTCTAGGATGTAAGAAATTAATGGTGATTTAGATCCCTTTTCTGGAGTTGTCTGTATTTTAGAAGTCACATGCTAGGACCCAAATGAAGGAAACCCTACTGGTACAATTTCAGCACTGAGCAGGCGGATGGAGAAGTTGTTTGTACAGCAGGGGATGTGTTAAGGTGTCGCATGTGTTAGGGTGTCAGCACTCCGCCGCCTACCCCATACCATTCCAGCAACCATCTGATCTGAGCTCTCTCCAAGACTTTGACATCGCTGGTACTCCTCACCCTTGCCCTAGCTGTAAAAGTAGATGATTACTATTAGAAGTCTACTTCTCTGTTATGAAGGGAATCAAGGATTATTCCAAAAGGACGATTTGTTTCTCTGGTTCTAAGGAGGGTAAAGGGATATGGGTATGTTGAGGGATATGATTGGATCCGTGTGTGTGTGTGTGTGTGTGTGTGTGTGTGTGTGTAAGCTGAGGTTTTAGGGTCTTTGGCTTTGAATTGTGTATATGCAAACAAAATCCATTGTGTATGTGGTCAATTTTGTTAAATAATTACGTATGTCTAGAGATCTTAAACTAAATTACTCTACAACATACCAATATAATTATGTTCAACTCTTTTGTAAGACTGATGGTAGGGGACAGGACCAAACTCACCATCAAAGCCCCACAGCAAGCTCTCAAGTCCTATGTGGTAACAAATGCCTACAATCCCAGCATTTGAGAGGCTGAGACAGGTAGGCTGCCATGAGTTCAAGGGCAGTCTGGAATCTTTAGTGAGTTCCAGGCCAGCCAGGGTTACAGTGAGCACTGCCTCAAAAACATATACAAATACACACACACACACACACACACACACACAGAGAGAGAGAGAGAGAGAGAGAGAGAGTACACAATGTGTGTGTGGAGCTCTTATATGGCCTGTTGTTTTTGTAGACAATCTGAAATTACTTGCTCTTAAGAGTCTTGGGAGTAGCCATTTCTGCCCATCTTCCAAGTGGGCATTGAGAGTACAGGGTCTTCCGGACAGGGCAAGCTGCGAAGTGTCTGACTAAGCCAGTTTCAGTCAGTCCTCCTTCCAGAGCTCTTGCCCTTGCAAAAGAGTTCTTCCTTCCAGTCTCTGAGATAAGAGATAACACAAGAAACCCTTCTGCTAGCAGGAGCAGAGACTCCTCTTTTGCAAGGCTCTTCATCCAGCCTGGGGCCACTGGAATAAGGACAAGGAAGGGCATTTTCCCAATCGGTAAGGATCCAGGCCAAGCCTGAACTCAAGGTCCGATCTCCTCCTCACCGTGAACTTGGGTCTGCTCATTCACAGCAGTTGCTTGGAGCTGCTCCTGTAACCTGCTAGGACTCTCCAGTTCTGCCCATAGCTAGTCTACTCGACCGCGAAGAAAGCCACCGGCAGCTCCAAGGGTCCACAGAGACAGACGAGATGGTCAGGTTATGCTAGCTTCTCTGGCTCCTCCTGTGACATGAGCAGCACTGGCCGTAACTGAGACTGCAAAGTGATAACTTAACCTTTCCCCCAGCCTGTGGTGAACTTCGCCTCATATTGAGGCATACTCTGCTCTGAAGAGTTTATGACTCTATGTCCTACCACCCAATGGCTGTCACCCTCCGGGGCATTCACTGGGCCTACTAATCTCTCCCAATCCCCTCACTACCAAAGTCACCCCTGCACAGCCACCAATGTATCTCGACCTACATTGCCTCTGGTGCTTCAGGCCCTGTAACCTTTAGCCCTGCTAACAAGAGAACTCGGGTGGTAAAATGCCCTCTGAAGCATGTCAAAGAGGAAAAGAAATAAATATATCTTCAAGTGACATGAAATTTCAATGAAATTGAAAAAAAAGAAAAGAAAGAAAAAGAAACCACAAAACCACTTCCCTTCCAATTCTAGATACAGAACATGAGAGCTCCGAGTGAGACTTATTCTAAGCGAAGTTCAGAGAAGAAGATTCACACCTTCTGCAGAAAAGCCAGCTGAGGCACCAAGGCCCAGCTCTCACAATGCTCTCAAGAAAAAAATGCTGACATTCAAGATACGTGGCCTGTGGAGCTCTAAGGCTCGCTTCCTGGCAGAGGTGCCACCTCAGAGCGTCCCACAGACTGATGCTCTGAAGCCTGTGAAACTCAAATAACATCAGGGCATTGGCTGTGTGTGTGCAGAATCGCTGGTGTGATGTCTGAGCCTGTTCGCCTTCACTGTGGACGCTGGGTCCGTATGGCTCATTTAGTAAAGGCCACAGTGGTTTGCACTTACACAGCTGTCACAGGGCCTCTGCCTCCTGTGCTCTGTCTCTTTCCCAAGAGCCTAGCTCCACAAAGGATTACTGTCTGGAACTGTGAACCATTTTTCATGGCTTGCTGTGAGTGAAGCCTCCGTACCAGTCACAAAGGCACCACTTGCTGATATCAGATGGACACAAGGACACGAGTTTATAGGTGGGGAGGGGGGACGACAAATAACTTAGGAGGTAAGGAACAAATCAAGACTTTTGATGTCACACAACTACAGAGACTGAGAAAGCACATCAGCACATACCCGGCCCTCTACCTGGCTGCCGGAAAACAAAATGAGAAGCATCGGTTCCCTCTCTGCCTGCAGCCTTGCATAAGGACTTTTCTGTTGGATTGGAAATGGATTTGCAAATCTCTTCACATACCCAAGATGACTTGAGGGACATGAGGATCCGAGAAAGTGAGGCAGCAGAAGGCAGGTAAAAGCGGAGTTCGGTGTAGAGTCAGTTGCAGGAATTTCAGAAAAAAATGTCCATTTGGGGGACACCTGGAGAAAAGGCCCAGAACTGGGGTTACTGAGAGCTGCTGATTGCAGACTTGTTCTCTGTGATGGGGAGCCTCTGAGAGTCACCCCTTTCCCAGTCTATCCTTTTTCTGTTAGGTAAATGGGGATAGTAGCCTAGGCCAGGAGTCATCTTTGATCTGCGAGGGATATTAGGTAATGTCTAAAGACGTTCTAGGTTGTCAAAACTGAAGGAGATGGACATATAATATGTAGGGACAAGGAATGTGGCTGAACAAATCACTGGTGCATTCACCACACACACACACCCCAAAACCAAAGAATCGTTAGGACCTCGTATCGTAGATTTGCCAAAGCCGAGAGATGCTGGGCAATACTATTTGAAGTATTTGAAGTAGATTCAAAACCCCGAACCTACACACACACACACACACACACACACACACACACACACACACACAAAGCCAGGCACGACAGCATGCACATGTAATCCCAGTGCCAGGGAGGTGAACACAGGTGGATCCCTGGGGCTCACCAGCCAGCCAGCCTAGCCAACCTGGCAAAATCGACTCTGTTTCCAACAATAAGGTGGTCACATAAAATAAGGGTCAATACCCAAGGTTGACCTCTGACCCCTTCACCCATGAGCACACAGGTATATATATGGGTATCCTTTCACAAACAACCCCTCCACATACATACACACCAGAATATTCTGGAACCTAACCTAACACTTCTTAGCAATCTTTTTTTGTGAGTGCAGCCAGCAAGGACAGAGGAGCCTCTGTGGAGTTAGCGTGGGCAGGGGAATTGCCATAAATAGGCCAAGAGTTACTGCCCATCACTAGAAGTACACCTGGCAGAAAGGGAGCCAGTGGAGAAGGTCTCAATAGGAACCTTCCAGAGCCAGCAACTGAGCCTCTGCCTCAGGCTCTATCTCAGGGGCTTGGACTGTTCTGAAGAGCACAGGGCAGGCCAGTTTGCTTTCATTCCCCTGGCTCTCTAGGCTGACATAGCCCCGAGGGTTCTGCAGAGCTCTGGCTGTCACATGCTCCGTGCCTTCCTTACCACCCTCCAGCCAAAACCCACAGTGTAGCTTGTGAAATCCTGCACACTCTGCTGAGCCAAGACCCGGGGCTCATGTACATACTGATCAGAGGCCAAGTGGAGTGACTTCCATTATTTGAAGGGGTGAAGGATAGCAGATTGCCTTACCGGCTAACTGCTGTTACTGTCACCCCCTACCTACTCTTCTCCAAGATATCTAGTTTCTTCTTTTCCGTAACGGGGATGCGGGTGGTCATGTAGGAAATCGCCAGGCTCATTCCTCCGAGTCGACAAAGGACTGATCATCCAGGAAAGACAAAAGAACGGAACATCTGGGAAAGACAAAATACCACGCTGTGGAGAGGGGCAAGTAACAGTTTTATCCCTCCCGAATGGGAGAGGCTCCGAGGCTGGAAGCTGCCTTAGATATTTTATAGAACCCCTGGGTCCTTCCCTTGCCCTTATCCTGCTGAGATGCTCACCGCACTCCCATGCCTTCCTGCCATTTCTCCTTGCAACGTCTTCTGGGAGCAAGACGCCACGGTGTCGGGGAGCCCTCTTTCCCTCTCCTCGTCTGTATCCACATCCCTGGAACCCTCCTACATTACGATCTCCCTTATGCACAGATGGCATGGTGCCTCCCCGTTTAAATACAAAGGAGAGCTCCACGGTGCTCTGAAAATTAAAATAAAGTTCCCAGCAGGTGTCAAAATGTTCACAGTGCCAGCAGCTTCCCTTCTCCTCTCACACTATGATCCCCATGTTCCAAGCACACTGGTATCCATATCCTGGTCCTGTGGGCACCGGGGTCTTCCCACATGCAGGTTCATCTGCCCTGTACTCTCCTCCTCCGAAGCCCTCAGCACCCCTTGTCATCCGATAGATTCTGTTCTCTATTCACAGTGTGACTCAATTATTGGCACATCCCCCAACCCCTGCTGCATCATTCCTCATATACCTTCAGAGCACCATGAATCTCTTCTTCATGGCTCTTTGCATGTTCCCAAACCTGTATTAACACATGCTTCAAAGTCCAGAAAGTGTCTACTGGATACACAAATGAATGAGTTAGTCATTCCATCTTAGGTTAGAACAGAAACTTTCTTGGACCACACATTCCTATGTCTGTCTCCTAGAGGTTCTGGCCACTCAACATGGGACGCTGTGGCTTAACATCTCTGTCTGTAGAACTTCCTTCATCGGGCCACACTTGACCCATGTTGACTTTCTGTTCCTCTCCCAATCCTCATGGAACCCTGTGACATCTTATTCTTTTTACCTGTGTTTCTATAAGTTATCACCAGATGAAAATATGCTAGTCTCCCCTAAACTCTGAACTCCAACTCTGAACTTCTTGCAAACAGAGTCTCAGCCCAGCATACTGCTTTGTAAAGTAGCGTGTGCTTAATAAGTATCAGTTAGGCTGGAATGCCATCTGTTAAAGCTAATGGAATATAACCATGGCAACTTGACAGTGATGCCAGCATCCTAACATTCCACCAATTGGACCTCTTAGAGGATGTAGAAAGCAGGTTGGAAAAAGCCAGGCATGCTGTGAAAACTTTGTAACCAGCAGTACATTTGTAACCAGCCACCTCTGGGGACGAATGGTACTGTTCTTGTTCAGGTAGTTCCTATGGCGGTCACTATTCTTTACATACAAAGTGGTCAGAAAAGAATCTGGTTAAATTCAAATTTTAGACAAGGAAAGAAAATGTTCTGCATAAAGAAGTCCTAATTGTCTTATGGAATATAATTGTACTGACAGCCTAAAATCCAAGTGTGATTGGCTATCGGGTAATTTTTACCACAACTTAAACCGCTTGTCTTTTGTCATGAGCTTTACGGTGCCAAGATATTAACTACTGGCTGTAAGTGACAATTCTCAAAACATAAGTATCACTGAGCAAGGATGTGGTTGTGTGCACCTGTCATCCTAACACTCAAGAATCCGAGTCAATATGAGTGCCCAACCACAGAAGGCCATCTGTATCAAACGCCCCCCACCCACAGCTCAGCAGAAGAAGGGAAAGAAAGAATACGAGAGCCGAAGGACACGGAGGAGAGTTGTGGAATGCTGTCCTTTAGACATGGCATGGCTGATCTACAGCAACTCATAGCAGTTGTGGTTCACTGAACAACATCAAGCCAGTCAAAATTCCAGCATGGGTAGGAACCCTGCCCCTAGCAAAGAAGGAGCAATTGATACTGGCTGTTGAGGGAGAGTCATTTTTATTTGGGAATATGGCTACTGGTAAGTTGCCGAGGCCCTACTGTATGAACCCATACCCATGCACATCATGCACATATAGTCTACAGTAATTGAACTGGGGGATGATGATGATGATGATGATGATGATGTTGATGATGATGATGTTGATGATGACAAGGACATTAAGCCAGAGTTGGGGGTAGGTAGTAGGGGTGGACATTATCAAAATACATTGCATACATGTATAAACTTTCAATTAATAAATAAAAATATTATTAATAAGAAAAAGATGTTTGCTTACATTCAGAGTCAGTCTGGGCTCCATCGGGAGGCCCTGTCTCATAAGCTAAAACAATAATGAGCCCCCCGCCAAATCCCACAAATATCAGCGTGAAATTGCCCTTGTGTGTAATTCTTTCTCACTATTTACACTGGGGTCTATACGCTCCTACTCGCGGTGCCTGAGTCATCGTTGTCTTAGAAGGTGGTGCTGGGTCTATTTTTGCCTTTTTCTAGAGTTCGTGGAAGGCTGGACTTAAAGCATACGTGTGTCCTTCCATGTGCTCTCCAGGAAGAAGGACTAGACTATGGTGGGGGCTTTTAGCATGTTCCTACGGAAGAATTACGTTTCAAAGCCACACTCTGGCTTTCCACAGTTAAATTTTTATATTTGAGCTAAGGCAAAAATATTAAGAAAAGTAGGAAGTGGTTTTTGAACCTTGAAGATCCATTTTTGTGGAAATTCGGGTTCGAAGTCAGATCTAAAGTAAAAGGCACTAGCCCCCTCTACACACACACACATGCACACACACACACACACACACACAGTTTTCTTAGAGTTACAGGATGTTTCAAGCAGAAGGAAATAAAAGTAAAGACATACACCCTGGTGGGTCTGGCTTGCGTCCTCCATCCCCCTCCTGGACTAGGCTGGATTCCTAGGAGTGGGAAGGTTTGTTGGATATCATTAAACGTCTCCTCTCTCACTGTCCTGCAAGAGGACGTTTCCTCCTTTTTAGCCGGGAAGCATGAAAGCTTGGTTCGATTCCACAGGTTTGTGTTAGCTCAGGGACTACGCACTCCTGTGAATGAGCAAAGGGGATGAGAACCCATCACACTGAAACCTTTGCATTTTTACCACATTCTGGCACTGTCTGGGAAGAACACACCCTGCTCCCTCATGACGCAGTTTACAAGACTCAGGTCATTAGGATGAGCTCAAACATTCTCTTGTCCCCGCAGCTTCCTTACAAGATAATCTTTGGTTCCTAGGTGATCATCAGTAAAGCACTGGGAACACCCGGCACGGGCTCACTTTTTTTTCCCCCAAAGGAAGGCTTTCTTGGTAAAGATGTACAGAAAGATATGTATTTCCATCAGTTTTGTCTATGTCTACTTTTTATTGGAATACTTACACCCATGCACATATGGTCCACAGTAACTGAAGTAGGGGGTATTATTATTGTTATGTATTATAATATGAAGTATTATTATTAATGATAACATATATATATCCCTAGAATCAATTTACTCATCAAATAAACTTTATATTTAAAACATGGACACTCTTTAGTCTTACTTTCTGATAGATTGGTTTCTTCAGTTTGCCATCCTACAACTCACATATTAGGATAGCAGCACTTTTCTCAAGCCAACAGAGACGGGAACGAGCTTGGCTGGCTCCTCGCAGCTCCTTTCTGGTCTCCACAGTGCTTCTTTGACCATGGAATGGGGTAAATCCAGAAGGCATGGGAAAAGGTCAACTATAATGTCCAGGGTCTTTAACGCCCGTTTGCAGTGATTCATGTTTCAGTGCGTATCAGTGAAGAGGGGGATGTGCTGTGCGTGCTGACAGTTTATATGCCTCTTTAAAGGCAGAGAAGAGACCACCCAGATGCACTGGCAGTTGTACGGATGTGGATTGTGGTAAGGGGCTCAATGTAAGCAGAATTCATAAATGAGTTGGTGTGAAATGGGCACACAAGCACTGGCTCGGATAGTCCCTTGAAAACACGTTCTCCTTTGCTTGATTGGCACCCTCGTTAGAGCTGCCAAAGGCCTTTTGGATTTTTGTGTTTGTCTATTCTCAGCTGCCAGTGAACTGGAAAGTCTCTGACATTCTCAGGCTGGGAAAAAGTGAGAGTACCCATCATCTCTGGCCTGGCCTCCTGGGCACTGGGAAGAGTCCTGGGGCAAGACCAGTGAGATGGCTCAGTGGATAAAGGCGCTTACCGCCAAGGCCTGAGGACCTGAGTTCGATCCCCAGGACTCACGTGGAAAGAGGAAACTGTCACCTGGAAGTTGTTCCCTGGCCTCCACACATGAACAATGGGAGAGATCTGAAGTGAAGAGGTAAACAGGGCTACAGTGTCCAGGCTAGAAGATTCCAACTCCAAACTACATGGGAAGAACAAAATACAATCTGTGTTTGACAGGAGGCAAGTTAACACACAGGCTCAGGCCCTGCAGCAGACCCAGGGGAAGCACACAGCTATTCTTCTGCGTTTAATGTGAAGCCCAGGCAGAGCTCAGCAGAGAGGACCGAAGACTCGAGGCAAGGCATAAATCAGTACAAAGTTCCCAGTGCTAAGCCATCAAGGACAGCTAGAGCACACA
Organism: Cricetomys ansorgei; assembly: GCA_026225945.1. Classification (NCBI taxonomy): domain Eukaryota; kingdom Metazoa; phylum Chordata; class Mammalia; order Rodentia; family Nesomyidae; genus Cricetomys; species Cricetomys ansorgei. The sequence goes on along the minus strand of JAMJFZ010001089.1, from coordinate 6,858,883 downwards.
GGGTCTTTTTCTTTTAAACACCAAGGGAAAAGGTTAGCATCCATCAGCTCAGCTTAGCCTGTGCTCCAGTCTGCTGCATCAGACTGCTCCTACGCCCCCAGAATAATTGAGCATTAGTGCCTGGGGCCAGCCTAGTGAGTGGAAGGGAATGCAATTTGACTGGTGAACCCCGGAGTTCGAGCAGAGCAGGCTCCCCTGCCTTTGTAGAGTTCTGTCATGGGCCTTGCCCTCCTTTGAGGGAGAGAAAAGGAAAATAAAGGTTTACATAAACCATGTAAAACAAAGATGCTTCAGGATAGAATGGTCGCATAGGAATATTGTGATTTTTTCCTCTGCAATATGATTGGCTATGTTGGCACTACTTATTCAACTCCTCCCTGGAATCCAAATTCCTTTGTCTGTTAAAGCTCAGCACTTGGACCCTGGCATAGGCATCCAATTATCCAAGGCCAAGGCACAGAAAGAGGTAAATTACATGAATGACAAGGGCCATCACAACAAACTCATTTTTATGGTCCCTGAAACCACCATCTTTCCTGAAATGTCAGTGTGGAACTGACTCTCTTATGTAAGTCAGTCTCTCTTGCTGAAGAGAATCAGGATCAAGAGAACATGATGAGAACCACCACTTCTTATGTGACCTTGTTTTCAAGGATTGGTCTTACTCTTTCTATTGTACGTTATATTTCTTTTAAACCCAAATTGGATAGCTGTTTACCCCATACCCCATTGTTTCCTCAAGACTTCTTAAAACATCAAACCTCAGGAGATATCTTCACACATGGAAAGTCCAGTCACCACACCTAAGGGAATTAAATTATGACCCGTGATTTGTAGTTTAGGGTTAGAGGTAGAGGCAGGTGTGTGGTTTTCTTTTCAACTCTAAGTAGGTCTGTTTCAGGGGCCTCATTAACCTGAAAAAAATAAGAATCGAAACATTCTGGGATGGTGGGTGTAAATCAACAGACACTGGGGTCTGGAGAGCCACGCCCTGTTCTGGAATCTCAGGGCAGAAGTCACAACGCGTTCCCAGTGCATTTGTCCTGTCATGATAAAGCAGGAAAATGGTGGCTTGGTGCAGCTGACAGATCTCTGCTGGGGACCTGTGAAGAAGCCATCTCATTGAGTGAATGTCGGGGATCAGTGGCACAAGAGGGAGGGGACAGCAGAAACCTCTCTGGCCTTTGCATGGGCAGCAGGATTCCTCTTCGACGGGTAGCTGCAGAATGTGCTCCTGGGCACTCAGCACCTCTGCTCCGCCAGCTACCCAGTGCGGACTTGGGGCTTTCCCTTTAGTGCGTATGACACTGACAAAAAGATATGGGCAGGCACCCTGCAAAGGAAGCTCATGGACGGCAACATGTGGCGACACCTGCAAAGCCAAATGTCTCTCTTTCACAGTGTGTCCAATTAGATGCGGCTTTGGCTACTGCGCTTGTCTCATCCGAGCCAGCAACTTACTTCTCGGGGACCGTGATCCCCTTCCTCTTCTCCCTTCTAGGTGACTTCTACTCCTAGGTGTCTATTTGAGTCTGCCTTCAGTCATACCCTTTCATTTGGACATCTGTTCATGAAGAGTGTTAAAAACAGAGACCATTTCAGTCTAGCAATGTTTTCTTGAGGGAGGAAAAGGTCCTAGAAGGCAGCAGTGCTCCAGAGGAAGACAGTTCAGAATGCCCCCTCTAGCAAGGTGACTGGCTACCTGCACAGCCTGGTGATACAGGCTGCCACCTTGGCAAGACCAGCTTGGCATCTCAGACTTCTAGAACATGAGAAGAGAATTCACTTCTGTCTTGTTCTTAAGCCAAGTCTTCTAGAGTTTTCCTGTCATTCAAGTCCAGATCTAAATCCACAGGACTCAGTAACTACTTGTTTTATTGAAGCCTTCAATTCTTTGAATGAGGCCCACTATCTCTACGGAGAACAATCTGCATATTTAAAGTCTGCAGATCTGTCTAGATTTTATCCCAAGGCACCTCAGACAAACATTCAGAATATTTGACCAAATATCTGGGGACCATGGCCCAGCCACATTGGCATATAAATTAACTCAAGGGAATGGTCACTGTGTAGATAAAGGACTGCAGAAGCTGGCACAAGAGACTGGGCCAGTCCCCAGAGATCAGTGTGCCAGGGAGATCCAGGTACAAAAAACTGCTCCCCCAGGACCACAGTGGGGCTTCAGCATCCCATCATGAAAGTTTCTGGAACAAGAGAGGTAGCTCAAAGGGATTCTGGTATAGTGTCCACTATAGCCATTAGCTCCTGAAAAAGCCTGGGCTGAGGGCTGTGGCAGGCCAAGGGCTCCTGTAGCTTCCATAGTGAAGCACAGACTGCTACAAAGGGCTACAGAGGCCACGAGTAGGCAGGACAGAGCCCCTGTGCTGTCCAGCCTGTTCTTCAGAGGAGAAAGCACTGTGCCTCGTGATGCTTTTCTGGTTGACTGTGGAATACCAATTCCCTTATTAGATTACTTTTTTTTAAACCAGTTTGAAGATGTATGGGAAAGTAGCCAATGGTAGGAGACTTCTGCAGTATACATGAGATCCTAGCTTTAATCCCCAACACTACACTACACACACACACACACACACACACCCCGCACCTATTTGAACATCCACAGACCATTAGCAATCAAACATTCCCCACAGAAATCTAACACTTGCAGACAATACAGAATGCCAAGACCTAGGCTAGCCCCTCACCCAACAGTGCATAAAACATTTTATACATAACTAAACTTCCACACTATATATCTATATAGATATATAGATTTTTTTAAGTAATGGATTGAGTTGGGCTCATGGTTCTGAAAGTCCAAGATCAGGTAGCTATATTTGCTCAGCTTTCTTGCAGAGGGAAGGCAGGTGTGAGCATAGAGAAAAGGGGGTGGAAGTCCTACAAAACTAACCACTCCCAATAAGAAAAAATGAGGGCAGAATCTTGTGATTCCCTCCTTAAGGGCCCATCACCTTTGTCATCACCACACTGGAGGGGGTAAGGAGCCTCAGCATGAGTTTTGAAGGGGTCAAAACATTAAAGACCCTAGCACCCTAGCACCCTGCTGCCTGGGCATCACATCGGTCACAAGGCCCCTCCCTGCCAAGGCTCAGCACTACAGTGTGGTCCCCAGCACTTGAGGCAAACAGAGACTGTTGGGTTGACAGGGTCTTGACTCGCCATGCTTTTGGAGCTAGTCACTTCAAAGAGCTGCCTGCAAGAAATGAAACTTTTTTGTTTTAAAGAACTAGAACAAGCCAAGCGGAGGGGGAAATGTTTCCTGGGCAGCCATCTTGTTTTATGTGGGTGCAAGGTAAAAACCCTCACTTCCTGCAGAGAACGGGAACAGAAGAAGCACGCTGAGCTAGCTCACTGGGCTCAAGTGACCTTTGAGAATGGCTTCCTCAACTGGACCACTGGAGGCCTGGGGGGCTTAGGCAAAAATGTTCCTCAAAGTTCTTGATTTTTGTGTGTTATGTCTTGAGGTTGTGAACAGCTGCTGTGTGTGATGTAGCTGACCTTGAGAACTGAAAGAACTCATAAAAATGGCCCGTTCCTGCTGAGGACAGAGCTCAGGGCTAGCTAGAGCACTTCCTAGCCTGTGCAAGGTCCTGTGTTCAAAGCACCTGAAAAGAATGTGTGTTATTCATGTGTGTGTTCGTGAATTTGTTATGTGTGCATACATAATATATGTGTGTATATTTTAAATGCAAGTGAATATAAATTATGTGTGCATATTTTATGTGTATATATTGTGCATGTGTGTGTAGATGTATGTGTATGTATGTGTGTGTGTATATCTAATTTCTTTACTGAAGGGCTAAGGATGTGGCTCCGTGGTAGAGTTCTCTATCATACAGCAAGCCCAGGGTTCAATGCCTAGCATCACAAAACACACAAAGATATTTCATTCCCAGAGCCTGAGTGGGGTCTGCCTTTGCCTCTGCCTGAAACCACGGGTCACCGAGGTGTATGTCATGGAGGATGCCAACATGCAAATAGCCTAGAGGCCCCATCAGCCTGAGCCACATTCTGCTCACCTCTCCCTGCCTGGTGAGTGGTCCTGCACCACAGGCACCAAAAGTACCTTCTGGCATTCACTCCATTTGCCTGGAATGTTCTGTGGGCTCCCTCTGTGGTGTAGAGGAAGTCTGGGTCGGTGCATTTCTTTATCCTTTGGCGTTGATGCCGTTCTTTGGTCAGCGGTGAAGTCTGGTGTGACTCCTATCTAAACATCCATCCCTGCCCCACTTCCAAAAAAAAAAAAAAATGCTGTCTGCCCTGAAAAGAAGTGGTTTGGCATAGCAAAAGTTTTTAAACATCCATTTTTCCAGATGGATCGCTTTGTTAAATTAAAAAAAAAAAAAAAAGTAAAATAAAGTTAAATCATGTGGAATGGCCTCCTAAGTGAATAGTGCTGTTTACAAGACTTTTTTATTCCATCTTATGGAATTTTATGATAAAATATCAGCGAGCTCATAAAGAAGGCTGTTTTAAGGTCCATAATCTTTCTAACCATAACAAAAGGGTGGTAAATATATTGTACAAGAGCGCGATGGAAAAATGTGCTAAAGTATTTCCATAAATCAAACGTAGCGCTTTGGCATTAGCTAGAAAGCATTAACTCCAGTAAATTAGAACCAGATGACTTTAAAATAGAAACTTACATAACCTGATGGTGGGATTATTTTTTTCCCCCCAGCACAAGTTTATCTTCATGAAGTTACCTTGGCTGCTACTGTAATAGGTATTAAAGAAAGAAGGGCGGTCTGACTATTATTCATCTTTGTGGTTCCCGCAGTGCCTAGCGCTATGTCGAGCCGTTAGGAATGGTTCAGGGGAGAATGGAATCGCAGCGGCCATTAACAAGGACAAAGCAATCAGCAAGGAAATGTGAGGCCGGCACCTAAATGGATCTGCAGGTGCACAAGTGCCCCCCCATCCCCACGCCATGCTCCTCAGAACCTACCAGTGAGGGTGTGTTGCTTTCCCTTTTCATTGTTAAAGCTATGTCCCAGTCAACCAAGTAACCTGTGTCACCATGCACCAGTGTCACCCTGCGATGTCCTAATACCTGACTCACCTTTCTGTTTCTGCTGCCTCCATGGTCACTTCTCCCTCTCCCATGACACAGTGTTAGGATGTATCTGGTACTATAAGGCCAAGTCTGGAGTCCAGTGAAATGCACTGGCTGGGTGTCTTTGATCTTAAGACTTCTATGGAGAGGACTCACGGAGTGCACAGGAATGGGGAGATGCCCTTGTCTCCTGGTAGAGGGTAGACTTTAGTGCAAATGAATGAAGCTGGATTCAGATCAGGTTAGGGCGAAATATTTCCATTACCTGTCTTAGTTAGGGTTACTATTCCTGTGATAAAACATCATGACCAAAAGCAACTTGGGGAGGAATGGGTTTATTTCAGATCATACTCTATCACTGACGCAAGTCAAAGCAAGGACTCAAGGCCACACCTGGAGGCAGGAACTGAAACAGAAGTCATGGAAGAACGTTGCTTACTGGCTTGTTCCTCCTTCTTATACAACTCAGGACTTACTGCCCAGGGGTGCCCCCCCCATGAACCGGGCCCTCCTACATCAGTCATTAGTCAAGAAAGTGCCCCCACAGATGTGTCTACAGGCAATTCTTATGGAGGCATTTTCTCAATTAAGATTCCCTCTTCCTCGATACATCTAAGTTAGTCTCACGGTGACAAAACCCAACCAGCCCATCACCTTATGAATTATATTGTTTTAGAGCAGACTTCAGGGATAGCTGATTCAGGAGAGACAAACAAAGTCAGGACTCTCTCCATTTCTTCTGCTTTTAATATCTCTGCTTCAGTTTACATATGAATTCATCCTTTCTCCATATAAATATGTGTTACATATTCACCGCTAAGCAGTGAATAATAGTTTATATTATAAATATAAAATATATGGTTTATAGTTTATAGTATAGAATTCAAAGATAGAGAAGCTTTTCTTTCCTGGTACATATACAAAAATCTCAAAGACCACAGACTGATTTTCTCTGAGTCACATGCCAAGTTCTTTAAATAAATCACTGTGGACAAGTATGTAAAGCCTCTAAGCAACCAGGCCTGTATGGCGATTGGGAATATCTACTATGAGAGAAGGCAGTTCATGCTGTAACTGTTGCAGATATAGAATTGACATGACTTGGACACTGATTGCATATGGGAAGTGCAATCAGGGTGAGGGTTTAGCTCTCGGTGACTGAGACACTGGTGGCGTCAAAACAAGACTAGCTCTAAGTAAACAGCGGTTGTTTGAGAGAACTTGCTATGTGTGTTAGTCAGGGAAACAGAAATGGTGGTGGTGGTATGTGTGTTGATCAGCTTTCTGTGACTGTAACAAAACAGCTGAGATAATTAACTTAAGAGAAGATGTTTATTGGGGCTCAGAGTTTTGAAACTTCCCACCTGTAGGCACTCAGCCTCATTGCTTTAAAGCTATGACAAGGCAGAATAGTATAGTGGGAGCACGTGGCCTAGGAAACTACTCACCTCAGGGTTGAGTACCAAACATAGACGAAACTGGTACCCTAGATTCCCTCTCCAGTGACCCGATTCCTTCAGGCTGTGGTCCTCTTCCTAAAGATCCCTTTACTTCCCAATAGACTCATACATTTGGACATAAGACATTAGCGCATGGGTCACTGGGAAATGTTTGTCTAAAGCATAACTGTGTAGAGGAGGAGGAGAAGGATAGAGACAGAGAAACAAACAGACAGACAGACAGACAGACAGACAGATGAGGGATTATTGTATTTTAAGGAATGACCCACGGTTCAAAATAGGCAGGACAGACAGGTAGACTAAAGACTCAGGAAAGACCTGTCAAGCTGATGAAGCAGCTGAGCCCAAGTTCAGTGTAGGTAGAATTGTATCTTCCCTGGGAGACCTCAACCTGCTTTCTGTTAAGGCCTTTAACTGCTAGGGTGAGGCCCACCTGTGTGATGAAGGGTCGCCTGCCTTATGCGTTCTCTACTGACGTTAATGTTAACCTCACCTATAAAATTCTCTTCATACTAGCATCTAGTGTGCTCATTTGCTTTTAAATATCTGGAGATTGTGGCCTAGCCAGGTTGATACATAAAACTAACGACAACCCGTGAACATGGAGATACGTTGATGGAATATTTGGGCATGGTAGGAAATGAGCCTGTGACTCGGAACCTACATCATGGGGTGTGATCATTATTGGTATAGAAGCAAGGGTGTACGTATCAGGAGGAGATGTGCTAGAGAAAGGGGGAGGTACAGAAGGCAGAAGCGCTGAGGATGGAGCCTTGGGAATGGCTGCCTGGAAAGAAAACAAGAAAACAAATGGCTGCCTGGTCCGAGGTGGGGAGATTAAAAGGGCCTTCTGCCTACTTGGAAACCAAACCAAAAGGTTTCCAAATAGCTCAAGCCAGAGGAAGCAGGTGGACAAGGGTCCAGAGAGAGGTAAAGATTTTGCCGAATGGAGAAGACCCTCCAACTTCAGCAGTAGAGAAGTTGGTGGTTCTCAGAGGAACATGGCTCCTGAAATGTGCCGCAGGACTCACACTGGACCACATACTAGACAGACCCACAGTGAGCCAGGAGCAGAAGTTAAGAATGTGCTCATTCATAATTCTCTGAAACTCTGACAGCAATTCTACAAGCGCCATTTTGTATCGGCTGAAATAATTCATTGTCACTGTTGTCATCAGAAGCTTGTATTTCATGATCCTTTCTCATCTCCTCGTTCTATTTATATAAATACTCACACTGCACTGAATGTTGCTGGTTAGGATGGTTGATGGTGGTTGGGACAGAGGCAGAGTTAGGGGGATAGACTTAGGAGAGTAGCTTGTGAGACCCTTCACTCTCTGGCTTCAGAGATTGGTCAGCACTGGGGAAGGGTCAGTTGCAACAGGGAAATGCTGAAGACTTGAGGATGTATTCATACTGCCACAAATATAATATACAAAATTCTCGAACTTTTACATCGCTCACTTGGCTGCAAATCCTCATTGGATTGGCCCAAGGTGGTATCTTCTTCATTTCCTCTTCAAATCCTCTGAAAGCTGACTGAATCTGTTCGTGGAATTCACCTCTGGCCCAATAGAAGCCTTTGTAATCTAGGATAACAAGGAGCTATGAGTCTGCATACTTGGGAGAGAACACCTGAATTTTTTTACTTTTCTTCTTTTTTTGATTTGATTGATTAATTGGTTTTTCCAGACTGGGTTTCTCTGTGTAACCCTGGCCATCCTGGAACTCTCTCCGTAGACCAGGCTGGCCTCAAACTCAAAGATCCACCTGACTCTGCCTCCCAAGTGCTTGGGATTAAAGGCATGTACCACCATAGCCAGGCTAAAAAATTGTGTAGCACAGGCTGGCCAAACTCGTGATCCTCCTGCCTCTGCCTCCTTCAGCAAATCCTACCAGTGTGCGCCACCACAACTGGCAAAGACCTGAATTTATTTAGGGCACAAAAGGCTGGGGCAGTGAGGACAAATAGGATAGTTGGGAAGCTGAGTCCCTTGGTGGGTTGGAGAGGAAAGAATTAAAGGGCTGACTGGAAGAGGTATTGATGTTTACTTTTCGTTATGTTTAAAATGGTTGGCTGTGCGCTGTTGGGAAAGGGGCTGCGTAGGCCTTGGCGTTTGTTTTGTCTGCAAATGTTGGTTTTATGTAAAAGATGTTTGCTTCCTCATGATCTGCATGTGCTGTCACCTGAGGAGCTTACCTATCAATAAAAACTCCTGAAATGAGACGTTCAGGGTTCTACTGTCCAGTATAGTGCTTGCCATGACAAGGTGGACCCCTCTGCTGAGATCTGTCAGGGTTTACAGCTACGAAAATGTCTCTGTGTCTTCCTTGCTGAGTGACATCATGGGTATACCGCTTCAAGGTACTTTTATTCTGACAACAGGAGGTAGATAGGCGATGGCTTTTGAATCACGCCTGCATATGATGGGTTCCACATTCTCCATTCGATCAACTGTGGATTGAAAATGCTTGAAATTTTTTTCCATGCCTGTTGAACATACACAGATGTTTTCACTTGTTATTATCCCCTCTATCACCTATTTACATAGCATTTGCATAGCATTGGATATAATGCATGAGCTGTCTAGAGAAGATTTAAAGCACACAGGAAGATGTACACGGGTTCTTTGCAAATGCTAGGGCATTTTTATACAAGAGATTTGAGCATCTGCGGATTCTGGTACCCATATGAGGTCTTATAACCAATGTCCCCACAGATACTGAAGGAGGGATGACTACCTTGGGTGATTTGGAGATGGCAAATTTAGAATCGTGGCTTTGGCCACCAAAGGTCAGCAGAGACCCAGGTCTTGCTTCCAGGCACTGCTTTCTCCCCTTTCTAAGACCAGAAGCTCAAGTTTAGAACATGAGTCACAGGAACCACCAGGCACCAAAGTTCGAGGAAGTCCTTGTAACACTAGCTTGTCTGCATCTCCAAGACCAAAACCACAGAGTGCCAGGACTTGGGCAAATTAAGGGATCTCATACTCTGTAAACCTCAATGGTACACATGAGTAAGCCTAAGCTGCTCGCGACTGCTCATTAGAACAGCCTCCCTTCAGCCTTCATATAAAGAAGGGAACTGCCCCTTATTTCTCAGCTTCTGTGGGCAGAGAGGAATGTGCATCCATCCATACTACACTGGCCAAGCTGAGAGTGGACTGTGGTGCCTCTGCCACTGCTCAAGCCTTGGCCCGCGCCGGAGAGGTATTTTTCGGGCAGACAAAATAAAAGGTGGCTGATCGCCGGATCACTCTGTTTGCTTTCTAAATCAAATCAAACTCTTCCAAAGCTAGGCTGGAACTGAGCACAGTGAGCTGTGCCTCCACCCCCACATTCTCCTTCTCCTACCCCTTTCACCAGGACCTGTATGGCTGGGATTCCTCCGTCTTGCTCATCAGAATCAACAAATGCATTGGGCTGGACAAACAACCCTGAGCTCTGCGTCTGCGGATGTTTGTTGCTGATGTGGGGACACAGGACAGGCTTTCTCTGAGGATCGGGACTGCCGGGTTTCTGTAGGACTACCGGGGTGGGCGTGGGGATGCATCTCCAGCCCATAAAGAAATGTCTGACTCCAGCAAAGTGGAGTCATTTAGGGCTTCAAACCCTCTTTCCTTTCCTGTATTGTCCCACTGCCCCAGCAGCCTCTGGAGTTACTCTGGATGCTGGATACTGAAAGTAACTGTCAACCGCCACTGTGGCCCTAGAAATGGCAAAGCTCCTGAGTACATTGAAAACAGATTATCCAGCCCCACACAGGAGCCAGATTCCAGAGTCTATAGTTTGTGCCACTTACTTTACCAACCCAGGCACTGGACAGGTGGAACAGGAAGATTCCTGGGGACTCTCTGGCCAGTCAATCTAGTTTAAAATGATGAGACTTGGGTTCTAGTAAGAGAACCTATCTCAACTATTAAGGTGGACAGGGGCTGGAGAGACAGCACTGTAGTTAAGGGTGTTCATTGCTCTTTTAGAGGACAGTCCCCAGCACCATTTTGGGTGGCTCACAACTGCTTATAACTCCAGCTTCCAGCTGTTGGGGGGCAGGGCGGTCCAGTGCCCTCTTCTGTCCTCTGTTAGCACTCATATGTGTAGCATATACATGTACACATACATAAAAATAAAGATAAACCTTGAAAAACTAAGGCGATGAAGGGTTAGCAAGGGGTAGACACAAATGTCTTTATCATTTAAGAAATGTTCCGTAGCACTATCATGTTGGACAACAGCAGCAAAAGAAAACCATGCTCCATCCAGTCATGGACTTCTGTTTATTCGGTATTGGCAGATCATCTCAAACCTCTGTAAAAATCCACAATCTAAAGTTTCTACCTACCGGGAGAAGGGGTTTCCATGGCAGTTTGATATGACAAGTTAGACAGAGTCAAACATGCAAAACAAAAATCCTTAAAGCTAGAGAAAGCAGGTGTGCACCCTTGCCAGGCAGCGGTTCTGGAGAGCACTATGCCTTGGTCTGCCTATGCGCATATAAATTACAGAAATGCGAACCTTCGCATAGTTATAGAAACCCATAAACATACCTTGTTATCGTGTGCCTCTGTTCTTTCCTCACACCTTTGCAGCCCTTAGTTAACTCTCTCCCCATCTCCAAGAAAGAAAACACTAAGTGCTGAGTAGAACCCCACAGTTGCTTGTCATATTTCACTAGACTTGAGTGAATTCACTTAGTGTGTAATTTAAGCTGTCAACCTTCCCTAGTTCTTTCAGAGAGAGAAAGGGCAGCAATTAAGCATTCCCAAGATAATGGCACTGAACATCAAAACTTCACAGCTGCACAGGTTTTCAACGTACGTCCAGAAACGTCCCGCAATCGTTCGGCTCACGGTGGTACGCCCGGGTTTATGGGCGATTGGCTGGGACGAAGACAATTCTAGCTCTTCGTTCTCGGGACAGCATCTAGAAACGGTGCCGGTGGATTTTGAGATGACATACAGTGCCATGTGGTGAAAGGGTGATGGGATGTGAGACCCCCATGAAGTCATGCCAGTGTGGGCTCCACCATGTCATGCAGTCAGAGGGATCGTTTCCAATGTACGTCCTTCAGAGTCCCACCTAGCCCCAGGTGGCACTCGTTGTTGAGTTAAGGAGATGCCAAGTCTAAAGTAACCCCGGGACCATGAGACAACAAGCCTTTTTAGTACTTGCTGCCCTCATCTGCAGAGACAAATTAAAAATAAAAAAAATCCCATTACAAATTTCAGAAAATGTAATTTATTCTTAGTTTACTGTTGCTAATAAAGGGTGTTGGGGGGAGTTGGGTAGCCCGTGAGTTGAGTAGTCTGTGTCCCGTGACAAATGTTCTAAGCTAGAACACATTAAAGGGGTTGTCAGGCGTGGAACCCGGCTGTTCAATGCAACATGTGGAGAGAAGAAGGCCCAACAATGGTGATTCTTCCTTAAGAGAAGTGGTATCTGGGCAGCCATGGCCTTCACCATAGATGATGGGAGACACAGAGAAGGATGGGAGCTTGGGATGGGAGAGTGTAGGCAATGATACATTTTCTAGGAAAAGTATCCTGACAGAGAAGGGCTGCAAGCTGGGACAGGAGGAGGTTTAGGTAGGCAGAGGATGTAAAGGGCAGCAGAATAATGGAAGGAACTTCATGGGTGTGCGTGTGAGTGTGAGCGTGTGCGTGTATGTGTGTGTGTGAGTGTGTATATGTGAATGTGTGAGTGTGTGTGGTGTGTGTGTGTGTTTGTGTGTTTGTTTGAGTGTATGTGTGTGTGTGTGTGGTGTGTGTATGAGTATGAGTGTGTGTGTTTGTTTGTGTGTGTGTGAGAGAGAGAGAATGTGTGTGTGTGGTGTGTGTGCTTGTGTGTGTGTGTATGAGCGTGAGTGTATGTGTGCATGTGGTGTGTGTATGAGTGTGAGTGTATGTGTATGTTGTGTGTGTTGTGTGTGTGTGTATGATGTATTTATACTATTTGACAGAACCACCATTTGCTTCTCAGATATACCTAGTCCTCCACTAAGCTGTACACTTAAAGAAACAATCAACAGGGTCTCAGGTAATGATACTGAGAGGAAGCCTGGTGGGCAGTGTAGTCCCGTGGTTACGGCCACATCGACTCAGGAAGGAGAACACCTGAGTTTCTATTCCGTGTTATAATACATGAACTAAGAACAATCTACCTCCTAGGTTTGGTACACAAGACAAATGCTAAGTGAAACAATGTCTATAAATAACTACATCAGAGCCCTGCACCTGAGAAAGCTCAGGTCAAAGGTCACTGGACTTTTGAGAGAGAAAAAGCTCAGTGACTTGTCACTGGCAGGTTTTATAGACGTGACATAGAATGGAAAAACAGCATGGGTGATATTTTTTAGATGATTTAATGTGTACAGGTTTTTAAAAAACTGATATCAAGCTAGAAATAATGACACGTAGCGTAACATAGCTCTTTGTTTCGGACTTAGCCTGCTTTCCTCTGGTCTGTTCTTCATTCTGCTTCTGAGTTGTTTCAGATGTAGAAGGAGCTGAACTCAGAGCGAGAAAGATCTTGTACTTGTTTAGAACATAAGTCAGCACATTTTCTTTGGAGAGTCAGGTGATATTATTTTATTTGTTGTCCCTACTTTATTTTTGCGATCTGTTGTTTGCTTTTATTTGTTTGTTTGTTTGTTTTATGCCTTTTGTTTTGACAGGGGGTTTCAAGTTCACCCAAGCTGACCTTGAATTCACAAAGTGCCCCTGAGTGCTGGGATTGTAGGCATGTGCTAGCATGCTTGGCTCTTCTATTATTTTATAATAAATACCTTCTTTGGCTTTGCAATATTTACCAACTCAGAGGCAACCACTCAGCCCTACCTTTGTAGCTCAGCAGACAGTATGTAAATGAACAGGGATGGCTGTGTGCCAATAAAACTTTACATAGCGACACAGAAATTCGAATTACACGTAATTTTCACATCTCTCAAAATGTTATTCTTTAGCCTCCTCCCAAGCCACTTAGACATGTAAATGCTATTCTTAGCTCATACAGACAGAACTGACAGCAGCCTGGCATTGGTTCTGAAAAGGTGCATCCCGTGTCTATTTGAATAAATGTAATAAACTAGAGGGATGTTCTCAGACGTAAGTTTTTTCCGATTCCCTTCCCAGGCGCTATGCCGAACTCGGAGGTGAACATGTGTTCTCTGAATTAGTTTCTTATCCATGAGGCAATGGCTCAAGCACCTACAAGGTATAAAGAGACATAGAGATCAACCAGCTGTCACCCTGTTCTTCCAGAACCCACCCCAAAGCTGGAGGAACAGACATCAACACAGCATCACCACCCAAACACGGAAAAGCACTTTTAAGAGATCTGTGCTCTGAGTACAATGGGGCACAGTCAGGGGAAGGAGGAGGTTTGTTCTGAAAGGCGAGGTGGGCAGAGCAGGGGCTATGGACACACACACACAAAGGCGTTAGTGTGTGAAGCTAGGCCTGACAGCAGACAGCTAGCTAGAGCGTTCTCTTTTGGAGGAGCCTAGTCCGCACAAGACCAGGAAGGTGTAATCCTGTCCTGTAATGAGTTCCCATCACCACCACACCCCCAATGGAAGAGAGGAAGGGAGGGGAGGCTGAAGCAGGGAGAGAGGAGGATCTCATTATAGTCCACACTGAAGTGTCCCAATTCTGTTTCCTAAGGCATTCACATGACACTAAGAGATTGTCAACCACAATCTTAATGCCATCTGCTCTGTCCTCTAGAAATTAAATGCTAATAATGCTGAAGACAGAGACACAGAGAGCTCTCAAGCAAGGAAACTAAAGAGAAATCAGGAGAGTGGAGACTGGCTTAGCATATACATGGCTGCAGCTGGTGGGACCCCATCCAGGGAGCCCGATCTCTCTGGGTGTTGGTTTTGTCCTCTGTAAAGGCTTCGACTACATGATTTCCCAGGTGGCTCTTGTCCTTGCTCACACACAGGCTCTTGTTCTGAGCCTTCGCCCTTCACTCTTACAGAACAGGCCCTGGGTTCTGCCTGACCTATGAGCAGTCCCAGCATCTTCTGACAATGTCCAATCCCTACTAATAAAAATCTCTTGGTTTTATTGGTGCGTTTCCCCTGGCTCCTGGACACACTAGAGTCTAAGCAGGCATCATTTTAGCTGAAGAGGCAGCTACTAAAAAGAATGCTGGCAAGTGCAGGGTGGGGTCTGAGCCCCAGGGTCCTGGTCCTTTCTAGGAAGGCACTGGCCCACAGGTTTCCTGAATAATTCAACTATACAGTCCAGGGTTAACTTTTCACATCCAGTATCTCAAGCAATAGATACAATAAGGCTGTTTCTTTATTCATTGAGAGAGTTTGTGTTTCCCCAAAGGGTTTAAAGGCAACGTAACCAAAAAAAAAAAAAAAAAAAAAAAAAAAAATCACAATTAACTGTGTTACCTAAGCTGCACTGAGATCACAGCTTAATATTTTAAGGGTGAGAACAGAGGGAAATAGATTGCTTCTGCTCAAAACCCTCCAGTGGCTTCCTATCAGATTCAAGGAAAAGTACTAGGTCCCTCCCAGCCACCTCCACTCCCGTGTCTTCCCTCTGCCCTGTGTACTCTGTCCTAGTCATTGGTTGCAGTCCCTAACACACGGAGCTCATGCCTCCTGCAATCATACGTCATATGTCACTTCTGTCTGGAACGTTCTCAGATCGGGGAGTGGCTGCATCCCACATGTTATTCAGATTTTGTTTAAACATTACCCGCTTCCAGGAGCTTCCCTGATGGCTCTATTGAAGGTAAGACAACCACCCACTCAGCCTCCACACAGACACAGTCTGTTTTCCTCTAGAAGTTTCCACAGCTTAATGTTCTCTTCATATCATCTGCCGCTGCGATTTGCATTATAGATCCCCTCAATTATTCTCCTCCACCAGAGACAGGAACTCTGTCTAGGCTACTTCCGTCTCCTCCCTCCTAGAAAGGTTCTGGCCCATGACAGACACTCAAGTGAGACTTGTTAAATGGCAAGCTGCTGTCTGTAAGACACAAAGTGGGGAGAAGGCTAGAGAGA
This sequence comes from Cricetomys ansorgei, assembly GCA_026225945.1. Classification (NCBI taxonomy): domain Eukaryota; kingdom Metazoa; phylum Chordata; class Mammalia; order Rodentia; family Nesomyidae; genus Cricetomys; species Cricetomys ansorgei. The sequence continues at coordinate 6,843,318 of JAMJFZ010001089.1, read as the reverse complement.
TGGCTCAGTGGTGAAGAGCGCAGGCTGGTCCTCCAGAGGACCTCGGTTCAACTCTTAGCGCCCACATGGCAGCTAATAACCATCTTTAATGCCAGCCCTAAGGGCTCCATTGACCTGTTCTGGCTTCTGTGGGCACCAGGCATTCACACGGTACACAGACATACATTCAGGGAAAATACTCATATGCATAAAATAAAATATAAAATTAAGACCCAAATGGAAGGAATTCACCTATTTGTGAGTGGCTACAACACTCATAATCAAGAGCAATTTAACACCAGTAATAGTTGGCATTAACATAACTAAATATTTAATTCATAGCACCAATGATACATAGTAATATCAGAGCAAAATAAAATGTAATAAAACTTACTTACGCTGATATTAAAATAACAATATTAGGAACAAACCACTACACTTAGTATCATTCATTCCTATAGATACTATTTCATTTAATCCTCGCTGTAACCCCAGCAAGTGAGTATTATTATATTCTCTATTTTATACTTAAGGAGACTAAAATTGCAAAGTTAAGAAATGTGTAGAGATTCCAAAACAGGAGAGTCACCTGATAGGAATCAAGCCCTCCAGCCGGAGAGTGCAGTTTCACAAATGCCTGAGCACAGGCTTTGGCACGCTGTTTTGCAATGTTCAGATGAGGCAGGTTGTTAGCCTTGCTTACGTACATCAAGGGACAATTCAGCCTGGCTGCTGAAGAAGCCAAAGTAATGCTATCTCTATCTCCTGGGGCCCATGACAGGTCTTCCAGGGAGAAAGGCCTTTGACTCACTGTCCTCTCCAAGCGCAGGTAGACTCCAGGCACACTTACTGCAAACTTACTACTGTGAGCCTGCAGGGTGGCCAGGATGATCCTTCTACCACAAGGCATTTCATGCCTACTATGTGTCCAAAAGACCTTGCAAATCACATAGGTTCGATTCTGCTTTAAGGCCAAGGGCCGAAAACCATGACTTGGAAGAGGCCTAAACAGAATGTCAACTTCGCCAAGGCTGCTGGGGCGTCATGTCCAGGGAATCAGAGCCACAGCCAACTGTGGACTCAACTGTAAATGTAAACAAACCTTATGCCCAGAAACCACTTTTGTGGGGCATCTGCTCTCCTGTGCTTTTTGCTTGAATCATTTTTTTTTTTTTTCAAAAGTTTAACTCTATTGGGAAGTTAGCGAGAGGGATGGGAGGCAAAACTGACCCTGGTCCAGCCTAGTAAGGAAAAAAACTTAGGGCTGATTTTTTTCCACCCGAGTCTGCAGTCTAGCTGGAATGCATCCCAAGTAGGTGATAGTCATTGAATGCTCCAAGTCCTGAGGCCCAAGGAGAAGGAACTTCTGTCTTCTCCTGAGCGTTTCTCTTTCTCTATAGGAATCTCAAAAGGGAACTGCTATACAAATCATGTTCTGTGCTTTGCCAGAGAGAATCTGCTCTTTTTAACCAGGCTTATCAAACAGTAGGGTTTTTCCCTGGATAATGAGTGTGAGTGGGTTAATGGGTCATTTGGGGGAGAGAGGTCAGAAGGAAAAAGCTTCAGTGTTCAAAGCTGGAGTTGGCAAAGGCAGCAGTCAAAGAGCAGGGCTGGGCAGGACAGGGATGATGTATAGGATGTGTTCTATTGGACCTGCATGGGTTCCCGTCTAACCTTTATCCTCATCAAAGACTGCCAAGGTCTCTTAATGTGTCTGACGCTCCTCTCTGAGGTCCTAGTGAGATGGTCTGTCCGGGAAAGCCTAGTGCTTGTGAGTTCCTTTTCAATGAGGGAGAAATGTATTCCAGCTCCTAGGAGGCTGACTTTGCAAAGTACTTTGAACACTGAAAAGAAAAAAAAGCGGGGGAGGGAGCAAACAGTCACAGAAAAGGGAAGGGAAAGAAGAGAAAGACACACAAGAGTTATCAGCAGGGGTGGTTAGTAAAAAGAAAAGAGGAGGGGGTGTGGTGGGGGGAGCCTGGAGACAGAAAACCTTTTGTTTCCTCAGTTCGTTTCATGTAGAGATTGTGAGGTGAACGGCTTTGAAATGAGGTGGGTTTATGAACTAGTTGCTAGGTCACAGGAAGCGCCATCGTCAGACTGCTTTGTGAATTCGGATTCTTTAAAATTTAGGTTAATCTCAAAAGGCAATTATCTCCTTTGTCTGGTTCCTATTTTCTTTTCCTCTTTAAATTTTTATTTCGCGGGGTGGTTTGGGCCGCCTCTCCGCTTTCTGTTTTCTCCTCCGCCCTTTCGATAATGTGAAAAGAAATGATCATATTACACACTCTTTGTCGGAGTGTTTCAGAAGTTAGAGGTGGGCGGAGCGGAGGCATTACCTTCTCCCCCACCAGCCAATGGCGGAGATGTATGTAAATGAGGCCCGTGATCTGCGGGTCTCGGTCTACCCCGGGAGCTCAGAGGCTCCGCAGTGCGCGGGAGGCGAAGGTTCTCACTTCCATCCAGCCCTGTGCTCAATGGAGGGGCGGACACCGCAGGGCTTCTCTGTGTGACTGGGATAGGACGAGGGCTCATCTGACCACCGCCGAGATGAAGTATAAGGTAAGAGTGCCTTTTACACACAAGGCCTTCTGTGTAGCTGGAGACAGCTGTGCCTGCGGCTTTCCCACCTTGGCAACCGTGCAGGAGGGGGATCCCTTGTGAGTCTGGTCTCACCGAGCTGCAGTCTGATCTCGTTTCCAGGCTTGCCTGGGGTGTGTACCCGGCGAGCAGACATGCGCTTTCAGATCCACTAGTTCGCAGTACGTGGCTCTGAAAGTTGCCGGGGGTAACGGAAAGGCGTGGAGAAAAGTCAGCTTGGGAGCCGCAGTGCAGAGGCACTGGAGATGTGGGTGTCTGTAACTCACATCACAGCAGGCAACTCGCAGGTCTCTGCCTGACCAGAGCGACCTGGGGAGCCTTAATAAGAGGAATCAGAACTGCTGAGTCTCTGCTGGACTCTAGAAGCACTTTTTCAGGGTGCATTATGATCTGGAAAAGCTGTCTGCTCTAGGCACTTTCGGTTAGAAATTAAAACCCAGACACTATCATAGGGCGCTTCCTTAGATAGTTTAAATGTTCGTCATTTCTGGATAACGCTTTATTGAGGTTTGAATGGGTCTGAAAATATGAAAGCTCCGGCTGGCTTATTTTCCCTGACGCTTACAGAATGTCGTGCTCATATTTTGGCAGCATTATTTTTCCATTGCATTTTGCACCACGGTTTCTGGAGTTACTCTTGGCAAAATGGTTATGACTTGCTCAGCACATCCTGCCTAAAGAGGCAGTTTCCAAGGGACTTAGCCCGGTACTGTATCACACTGTCTTGGCCATGCTATTTATCAATTATTTTTATTGTGAATAGACACGAGTCCTTGACTTTCAAAGGACTGTATTATTACAGAAATTCATTTTGGTAAAGTGGCTTAACAGATCATATTAACTGACATAGCTAGGAGCTAACCTCACCTCTCTCTGAGGTATGTAGCCTCTAGCCCTTTCTTTTGGATAGGAGGCTTAAACGGTTGCTGTAACAACAACCACCGGCTAACATCGATGTCTGTAAATCTTGTTCAAAGGCTGTGGACCGAAATGTCCAGTCTTTATTGTACAGAATGAGTTATAGTTTTGGGGGAAAGTTCCAGCAGTCTGAAGCCCCAGGTATCCATTATCACTTTCCATTTTATTCATCACTGGGGAGGAGCAGGAGAAAGGATGGCTCCAGGATTCAGTCGGAAACACAGCTTTCTACCTGACAGGAACAGAATCCTTTGGAAGTGTTTCTTCCCGTTGCTATGTCTCCTTGTTCACAGAACTGATGAGGCGACATGGTATTTAGCCTGGGATGATTTTTTTCTCCCTTTCTGCCCATTATTGAATCAAGACTGGCTTGTAGAGAGAAGGGAAAGGATTCCATCCATCTACCACTGGAACATTATGTGGCTGAAGTTGAGCTTTGAGTGGTGCAGTCCAGAAAGTGACGAAATCTAGAGTCACTTTGATTCAGTGACCTCATCATGTCTAGTTTTGCTCGTTATGGAAAGAAAATATCACGAGGACTGGTGATGTACCCTGCAGGTGAGAGACTGCAACTGAGGAAAATCACCTGGACAGGTCTGCCTGGAGTTGAACATGATGCCAAGCAACAGAAATACATGATTTTTATTAGTTTGGGGGGGGGGGCAACTTCGCCAGCAAAAATGCTGAGCTCCCCAAGTAGATAAATGACACATAGGTACATATGTTTGACCATATCTGAGGTGAGCCACTTTCCGTTGGCTATAAAGTGTGTTAGTTAATGAAGGATTAGCATTCTTTCAGGAGAGAATTAACCATGTTATGTAGGAGATGCTAAAGAAGAGGTCTGATGAGTAGAGAGTTAAAAGACTTATATTTAACTCTCCCGATAGCTCTAAGGCACTCATTTTCAGATGTAAAAATTGTGGCACAGAGAAGCTAAGTGATTCTTTCAGTATCACCAGCTCATGAACATGGGATCAGACATGATCCCCATCTAATGATTTAACCACTACCAAGAGAAAAAAACAAAAAAAACAGAAATCATCTGTAACTCCCTAAAACATCTCTTTGACCAGTATGTTCTGGTCAAAGTTGGGAACTATTTCATCCCAAGCGTTCCCTCTCGGGAGAGTTCTCTTTTATTTATTTATTTATTTTTCCAATGGTAGCTCTACAAAGTGAAATACACAGTTGGCATTTATTTGTTTAATACGAGCTACTTAAGCAGTAAAACCAGATAATTATTAGATTGTAAAACCCAGGAGTCTGGAATTATCTCTTAAACACTATGTTGCGCCATAAACTATAAATTTAGCATGGGCTTAAAACTGGATCATTGTGAGATTTATAAGTCAGGCTTGAAAGGTTTCTTTCTATTTCATTTTTCTTTCTTTTTTTCTTTCTGTTGTTAACCAGATGATCTGGTTTAGCTACTTCAGTGCCGAGTTCATAACTAGGGAGCGATCAGCTTCTACTCATTTTGTTCTTAAAATACACAGCTCCAGGCAGCCAGCTATTGCTTACAATTATGAGGGCTACGAAATGCAAGCTATTGCTTTAAGTAAATCTTTGTGCTCAGTACACTCATCTACTCTGTTTTTATTTTACTTGTATTTTCATTTGTTCATGGGAAGACTATCATAGGTATTTAATATTCCATTTCTCTTAGAAGAGTCTGTCTGGGTGATAGTAAACTGTAAGGGCTACCTTTATTAAGATTCTATGTAAAGGAGCAAGGCATGATGGAACATGCTTTTAATCCCGGCACTTCAGGAGGCAGAGGCAGGTGGATTCCTTTGAGTTCCAGGCCAGCCAGGGCTACATAGTGAGACTCTTCTCAAAGACGCCAATGACGTCAATGACAACAAAGGTTCTATATAAAACCCACTTAATGTATAGCATGTGTATGTTCTTCATGTTCTACTTGTCCAATAGAAGATCTGAGAGTCTGAAGGTGGCTAGTGGGTGTTGCCTGAAGCTGAGGGACTAATTCCAGTCCCTTGTCTTTAACAGAATCCTGAGGCCCTGCCCAAGTAGCATGGGCCAGGAATGAGGCCCAATCCACTCCATGCCCAGGCTTGGAAGGTGTTCAGCAAGTGCAGCCTGTGAGTGATTTCTTATGGCAAGGCATTTTTGTGGCTTTGCCAGATTTCAGACCCTTAAAAATATAACGTAGTTAAGGTCTAATCTATTTTTTAGTCACTATATAGAAAATAAAAGCACTCTTAGATGTTTTGACTTTTAAAAACAAAGTATGGTAGAGTATAGCAATACAGTTAGGAAAACTACAGTGTGGAATTCAGATTCTGGGGTCCAGTTGAACGAGAGCAAAGTAATTCAAGGAAAATAGAAAAGTACAACAGAAAGCTTGTGGGGAGGAACGTTGAAAATATTTCTATTTTCCAAAGCTGTCTTAAGGGGGAAATTATAGCAGGCCTTTGATTTAGATAATATGGCCATTTATAACATACACAAATGTCAATCCTCTCTTTGCTTTGATGTTTCAGCTTTAAAAATCTTTCTCAACAGTTCTTTTGTTGTTGTATGTAGGGCCCCTTCCATCCCCACCTGCTTTTAAAATGCTGTATGCTCTCTGTGGTTTGAAAAGCACCAGAAGGTGTTTTGAAAAACATCGCTTCATTGCTTATGGTTTTATATTTACTTAGCAAGCCCATTTCAGAGCTAAAGGACTCACCTACACAGAGATGAGGCTTTTTCAAACCGCAGGTGTCCTCATAATACCGACTTTAGCAAGTTGCACAACATGCTCTGGATCCTTCCAACGCCCTCTTCTCGTTGGACCACACGCCATTCCTGTGCTCAGGACCTTGAAAACGTTTTCCCGTGCCCTCCGCCCCCAGTCTCTGCCAAAATAAAACAAAGCTAGACAAAATCCTGCCTCTACGCTTGGCAAAGCCTCGGCGGATTCTGCCTCCCCTTCGTGTCTTCATGGCAATATCGCATCTTACCTTTTCAAATGAGCACTCCTCGTGTGTATCCAATGCCAGACACCTGTAGGGCCTGCTCCCATCCAGCCACTACACGGACACGACGCCCCAGTGCACATCCTCCACCCCTCACCTTGGGGGTTCCTCCTCCTTTCATGGGCCGGTGACTCCAAGCCTCTGTGACTTGAGTAGCCTAGTACTAGTAAAGTCTCCTCATCTATCCACCCCATAAAGCTATCAGAGCCTGAACCTGAACCTTTGTCTCCTCTAATCCCTGAAGCAGACCTTACATTTTCCACCTCTGTTGGGCACTGCCTAACTCATTAACCCCTTCATATCAAACCACTATCTAAATGATACCCGCAGCAAACTCCAGTTTTAAGGAAGCCGTATTGAATACAAGGGGCCCATCCTTTACTGATATGTGGGGGGCGGGCAGGGCAGATCGACAGACAAGCACCTGTTTATGTGTAACGTAGGCTCTGTGAGCCTTGAACAGGCAGGGACTGGGCTTTATATACTCTTGTAATAGGAAGGAGATGGAGTGTGGGAAAGACATTTTAGTTTCTTGTGACTTAAGGCAAATTCAACTCTGAGACCCTCAGGTTTACCTGCGAATTTGAGCAGTGTTAACTGCTTTATACTATTCTTCTAAAGTCTGAGCTAATGTATAAAGTTCTTATCCTGGGACGCAGTAAGTAGACAGTGACTGCTAGCTGGCCTCAGCTCTCCTTGTAGAGTATGAACTCCACAGATATAGAAAGGTTAGGGTGGGCTTCACCGCAAGATGATGTCCAGTTAGTAAGTTAAGCTGGTTGAGTATTGCCGAGTATTCCGCAGGCAAGAGCGTACATGGCGGGAATGCGGGTCCCAGGTTCATCCCAGAAGCATGCCTACAGCACACGGCCCTGCACGCCAGTGTCTTCGTTGTTATTGACAAGCCTTGAAATTCCTGAAATTACAGGACCTCCCTCCTAGAAGGTACCCAGCAAATATTATATTCGATGCTGAACAACAGAAAACGCCTATGCTGACAGCCCTTTATGAGGGTCCCAATGTCCCGTGACACATTAGAGAAAGTGTGGTTGTTTCAAATTCCACTTTTGCGTCTTTGTGACAGTATAATTTTGGCAACTACTTTGGACCACTGTCTTATTTGGATAGCTGCAAGAATATAATATGTGAAAGTCATTAGTTCCTAGCATATGAAACTGATAGCCGTTTATGTCCTTATATGATATATTAGATGGAGATATGAGATGATAGACAGACAGACAGACAGACAGACACACAAATCCATGAACAGTGATGGAATAGATTTGTCACAGCTGAGGTGCAATCAGGGCCACTGACCATGGAGAGATCTGTATACCTAAACAGCTGTGCAGATACATCGCGATATTAACATTATATAGCAAAAGATTTAAGAGGAAGCATCCTCTACCGTTGTTTCCTCTTGGGAGGGGAGATGGCTCAGTGGATAAAAGCACTCACTGTGCAAGCACAAGGACCCGAGTTCAGATCCCCAGCAAACCTCAGGGCTATGGGTGGGGATGGGTGGGGGGGTCGCGTGGCCACAGGAGGATTGCTTGGGTTTGCTGCCAAGTAGCCTCAATTTAAAAATGGCGAGCCTCAAGTTCTCATAGGATGGGACAGAGACCGACCGAGCAGGACACCCAGTGTCCTTTTTGAGCCACAACACACACATTTACACCACGCACGCACACACATATACCACATATACCAAACCGGGGGTCAGGGAGACTGTTTACCCTTAACAAAAAGCTAGCATGGAAAAGAGAAAGCCGTTTATTTAAATAGGTGCCACCCATGGAAAGTGAGTTGAGGGTTCTGTGGGAAGGCCGTGATCAACTCTTTCTTATCCTGTTGCAGGCCCAGTGACGTCAGGTGTAATATAAGAGGTATCTATTTTTAGATCATTTGAGGGTTAGAAAGCAGTAGACAAATTGACTTGGAATGCTAGCCCCTAGGACCGTGTGGCACCGTCCTCAGAAACGTACAGACTTAATCACCAGGCCTCTCTGCCAAGACAAACGCAACAGGGCCCTTGGGAACAAATACAATATCTCCAACTTAAAACGCCAGAGCTGCTGGTTTCCTAGGCAATAGCTGATTGCAAAGAGCATGGGCATGGAAAGAGGACAGAAATCCCCAAAGCCCTGTTTAGACTTCGTCAACAACACCCCCCTCCGTCTTATTTACTTTGAACATTCCAGCCATCTCCCTGCGGTAGTTCTTACTGGCTAATGAGGACTCTGCATGCCAGAGAGACTGCAGTCCGCTGCCAGGACTCTTCCTGAAGGATCTTCAGCGTAAGATAAGTGCTCTTGTTGGAGACCTTTTCCACCCCTAACTGGAAAAGCTGAATCTTTTAGAGGGCACTTTTAATAGACAACGGGATCTGGGTATCTTGAGGGTGACAAGCATCTGCTGACAGTAGAATCGGTCCTCCAGAAAGCGTGGTTACTGATGGTGTGTGACGGCAATTTGGTGTGGCTGAGGTGAGGCCTTGGGGCAGCTGTTCATGAAGATATTAAAATTGTCAGTGGAAAGGCTGGGGCGATAGCTCCATCAGTAAAGCACGTGCTCCCCAAGAGTGAAGATCTGAGTTTGATCCCCAGCACCCTATAAAGCTTATAATCTCTGTTCCAGAGAGGCAGACACAAGAGGATCCCTGCAGCTCTGTTGGCCAGGGCAGCTAGATGAATAGGTGAGCTCCAGGTTCAGTGAGAGACCCTGCCTTGGAAACGAAGGTAGTGGGTAACTGAGGAACACACCTGGCATTGCCCTCTGTGCACACACGCACTGGCACACACATGTGCATATACACACGTGAACAGCTACACATATAAAGACGCACAAAATTGCCACTGGAATGTTGTCCTCATTTGCCCAAGCTCTATGGTATCTCCTCAATTCTATATCTCCTTCAAGGCTGGGGCCAATAAGTTGAAAGGTGTCAGGTTTCTTGACAGATAGTGGTGTTGCAAATTTGAATTCCTCCTGATATTTCTAATACGTCAAGGTAATAAGTGTAAAATGTTTTTTTAAAAAAAAAAGTTCCTTCTTGGAAATGCTGACGTTTGTGCTCACCAGAAATAAGGATGGAACAATCTTGGGTGTGTAAAAGTGCAAGCTCTGCAAGCCACAAAAATGCTTGATGGCTCCCTTTGAAATTAATTTTAATTCTTTATTTATTCTTACGGGGAGCGGGGAAGGGACGAGGTTCATCTGTGAGGCTCAGCGGAAAGCTGCAGCGATCAAAATGCTCTGAGCGCTCAAGTCGGAGCCAGGTCTCCTCCCTCTCTGTGGAGGTGGTTGTGTTTCCGCAGTGTGACGTGCCCTGTGTACTCGTCCTCTTCCCTTTTTCTTAGGCAAAAGTCCTTTGGTGACTCCTGGATTTTGGTGGTAAACTCATAGGTAGCAGCTGTTGATTTGTTGTGCTCTTAGCTTAGCAGCCCGTAGGCAGTTTGGCTGAAACTCGTCTGTTTCTCCGTCCTCATGGCTCTGCTCCTTACTGATAAAGATGGACCTGGCTTCTCTACTCACCAAGGACCACAGCCTCCTAGAATTAGCAATAACGTACAAAGCCATCACAGTGGGAAAGGCGGACACAGATTTATGCACTCCGTCTTCTTGGAGATCATCGTCCTTAATATTGGTCATCTGCCGATTGGTACTGCCGTTCCTTTCCCGGTCACTCGTAACACAGCTTAGAGCTTGGCAAGAAAGAGGCCCAGGGACTAACACAGACAGCAGAATTCTGAAGCCCCGGCTCCCTAGACTAGAACTTCAGTGTCCAGCTATGAGTCTCAGTCCCACTCCATGCCAAGCCAAGCTCAGTGTGATATGCAAAACCTGAGTGGGACATGGGGACAGGAAAAACAGAAAGACCAAGAGCCTTTTCTTCTCGACCCCATGCACTGTGAGATACATTCCTAGGCAATATCCCAGAGGTGCAGAGGCCCCAAGAACATATCCTATTCGCTTATTAAAGGTCATTTTGTCAATCAGAGGACATTCATTTTCCCAATCACAGACTCTTACCACTACCCATTTTTTTCTCGAATCCTTAAATTGATCAAGGTAGAGAGCCTTTAGCAAGAAATATATTTGCAAAGCTATCCTTTGTTTTGGGATATATATATTATAATTTCCATGGATGTATCCACATTTCACAAACCAAAAATGGGATTTATGGTCTGATGATGGGAAGGATATTTGAAACCGGGGGCTGTCGTGGAAAGTTCAGGAACACACGGCCACTCTACAGACGGTCTACGTGAGCTGTCCTAGAGACCAATCAACTGTCCGAGGCACTGTCCCATTCCCCTTCGGGCAGCATTTTTCAGGAACATATAGAAGAACATTTTTTTAAAAGCGTTTTTTAAACCTGCCCTGGGCTTGGGTTCTTCATAGAGAGTCATAAGTGATGTTTAGTCATAAATAATAAGGTACTCTTTCATATCTTCATGCAGGGATAGGCACTTTTGGAAATGAAAGCAAGCTCGTTTTGAAATGCGGGCTTGTTTGAAACACCTGAGTGGGGTATTGTATTTCAATTGTTCTCGCTTTAAACCTAGCAAGGTCGCGCCTTGCCTCATCCATAGCCTGCAGCATCTCTAGCCGTCCTCCCACCCCGCTTATTAAGATCTTAATTACAGATGTAGCATAGTTCATGGCTGAAGGGAAAGAATTTCCTTCTCTGAGCTGTACCTGCTTTTGGTGTGGCAGGTATAATCACGATGAGATCATTTCTGGTCTGAGTTCTTTTCCTGGAGGAGCTTTTCTTTTGCAGGGAGGAAGAATATGGGGTAAGACACCATTCCCCAAGCTCAGCGCAGTGCAAAAGGTAACCGTTCCCACCCCACAGAGCCTCTTGTCCCTGCAAGAATCAAAGCATTTTGCGTATGTAATTTCATGAGCTCTCCTAATACTTCCAAGAAGAACTTGTTTATTATCCCGACTTTGCAGATGAGGAAACAGAGACAGTTGTTGTTGATCTTAAGCACGAGGATGGAGATTAGGCTTTCCTAATTAAGTTTAGCAGCCCTTTCTCTAGTCAGGCAGTTCTCAAGCTGTGGCTCTTGACCCTTTGGAGGGTAGAACAACCCTTCCACAGGGATTGCCTAAGACCATCTGCATATCAGATATTTACATTATGATTCATAACAGTAGCAAAATTACAGTTATGAAGTAGCAGCAAGTATAATTTTATGGTTGGGGGTCATCACAACATGAGGGACTGTACTAAAGGATTGCAGCGTTAGGAAGGTCGAGAAACACTGCTCCAGCCAGTAGCTGGTCTGTGCACCCAGCGGCATTCTAGGTCTAGATTCCAGTAACACACGCACACACTGTGACAACCAAAGACTGTCTTCAAGCATTGACTATACAATGGCTGGACAAAAATCTCTTCTACTCTAAGCTACCGGTCTATTTTTCCCACTTCCTTCTGCTTAAAAATAATGCCCTTCTTGGTTTTCTGTGACGGAGCACAAAATTCCGCTCCTGGAAGTGTTTGCCATAATTTAATCACGACTGGGGTTGAGCTTAATGTAATATATCCTAACCCAAAACTAACTTCCTTCTATAGGATTAGCCCTTGTTTGAGCATGGGAATACCACAAAACGCTTAGAAGTGTAAGATCTCCCTCAGGCCGAGTGCGAAACCTCCAAACCTTCTCTAAGACAATCACTCCTCCCAAGCCTTTCTGGATCCCTCTCTGAGTAGCTACAGAATCTTGGAGTACGCGTGTAGACCTTAGCAGTACAGAAAGCAATTTTGTTCTCAATAACAAACTGAGTCGCTATAGCTGCAAACATCCTTGTGGTCACTGCTCAGTGGCAATGCCGACAGTATATGAGTATGCACACCTCTTAGCCAAGGGTGCGGGTCCAAGCTTTAAAACTCCTTGAAGAGCTCACCGGGTAAGCAGATAACAGCGGCAAGGCAACAGATCCAGATCAGGTGACTCTGCAGGGAGGGTTTCATTTTCATGTGAGCGTGTGCCTGTGTGTAGTGGCTAGAAGCCAACATCAGGTGTCCTGTTCCTTTAGGCATCATCCATCAACCGTATTTCTTTTGAGTCAGGGTCTCTCATAGCCTAGAGATCGCCAGATAGACAAACTGACTGGGCCAGAAAATGCCAGGGACCTACCTTCTTCATTTCTTCAGTACCAGGATTAGAAGTAGGTACCATTATGCCCAGCGTTTCTTCACGATTTCTGAGGCTTGAACTCACGTCCTTATGCTTGCAAAGCAAGCAATATGCAAACCAAAAGGAGCTGTCTCCCTACCCCTTTCAAATAACTTCGGAAAGAGTCTCGGCAAAGTGAATGAAAGAATGAATACCAGTGTCATCAAATAGGTTCTGACAAGGATGGTGGCAGCGGTGGTGTTTTTGAGTTAATGTATTTAAGTATAACCTTGGGCCCATACTTTGATATAAGAAGATATGTCTTTACATAAGAATGTAAAAATAAGAGGATCTTTTTATACTTTCAAACACTTCATAGATGCGACAGCTTGTGTATTCTGGTTTTTGAGAAGTGAAATCATTTTTTAGAATATGATATATTCCAAAATATAATATATTCACTATAATCAAGTGGACTGGAATCTCAATACTCCTGTTTGACTTAATTCGTATTTCTGTTCCCCTGGTACCTGGAAGTTAGGGGATTTGTCTAGACAGGCAGTCAGATACGATCCAGTGCCAGCACTGTAATGCTGGCTGAGATCCAAAAGGTTGCTTTATTGTTAATAAAACCTATCTTTTGGGTGAGTGGGTGTCAAGACTTCATCATTATATGGCGCCTGTCAGATTTATCTAGGGACAGAACCCTAAAAGGAGTTCATGCTTGTCCCGTGTTTTTGATCCTTTGCCAATACGCTATATTGAAAACCATCAAAACCAGGCAACTTCGGATAAACGCTTATAAATCCCAAGGCATAACAGCAACAGTGCTGAATTCTTAGGCGGAGCAATCTCGGGAGGAGCATCCTGGTGGTACGGGGAGAACTCTAGAGGGGGAAGATAACCAGCTGTGATCTCTGGCTCTGCTGTTCATCTAATCTATGACCTTTGGGATGTAAAACAGAGACACCTACTTTGGTCAGTTTTGGTCAAGCTACGGATGACCAGGTTGAAAATGTAGAGGAATCTTATGCGTGTTCGTCTTCTGTAAGAGCCTTGGTACCACTTGAGTATGAGTGGAAAAGTAATAAAATTACCATCCTTATAAAAAAAATAATTCCTTTATCCTTAATATCGTCCCCAGTCAAATTCATCTTCAGTGTGAATTAAGACATTCTGAAGTCACACAGCTACTGGCCCATCTACCGACTCAGCCATCTGCATTGTTTCTTGTTACAAAGCAAAGGTTTCCACTCTGCTCTAGGTTTGCATGGGAAACAGGTCTCAGCCTACGATTGTTTCTGCTCTCTAATCTTTTTGTTATTATTTTTTTAATTCTAGCTTTTGTTTGTGTACATGTGTAGAGTATGTGTGTGGAGGTCAGAGGACAACTTTCAGGAGTTGGCACTCTGCTTCCACTGTGGCTTCTAGAGATGGAATTGAGGTTGCCAGTCATCCTCAGCAAGTGCTTTTTCCCTCCTCCCTCCCACCAGCTATTTTGGCAGCCCCCTCCATCAAATTCATAACACAAGAGAATTTATGATAGCCATTCAGAGACGAGGAAGAAGTGGAGCCAAAATTATAAGAAACTCCCCAATATCCTAGATACGCTGTCCAGACCATGTGGCACAAATCTAGTGAGCCTGGAATCTCTTTCTGGGATTCATATATTAAACTTTGAAGTGTTAGATGTCCTCCCCTCCTTCCAGGATAACCATCAGTTTGGCTTATAAGCCATCAAAAGAACTGCTTACAGACCACTCATCAGGTAGGAAGAGGTCAGTGTACAGATTCATAAACCTGGGAGCCTTGTGGACAACCATACACACAGAGCTACACACAGGAAACAGTAATGTCATCCCCTTGTATGCCCTGTCAAAGAATTACCTGTTGGAACCTAGTATTTAATATCGTATGATTAGAGCGTCTCTCAGCAAGAAACTCATAAAACAGAATCTGATCATCACTCTAGATCACAGCGCTGGAGGCAAAGTAAATGGTATGAGGATTCACAGCTGTTCCAAGTTATTCGCAAAAGCTTTAGAGTTTAATAAAAGTACTTTCCAGAAAATAGAAATCATTGGTAGAAATGTGGCCACTGGCTAAGAGTATGCCTCCCCAGCAGGCAGAAGCTTGACCAGCATTCCAAAGACCTAGTGGGAGTCAGCTATTGCCTTTCTGCGGGCTGTTTCTAATCACCTAGGAAAGGTGAGCAGCACAGTGGACAACAATTATTCAGAAAACTCTTATATCACAATATACTGTATCTTCAAACTCCTGTACCCAAAGATATATCATGTCTGCTACTTAAAAAGATCGAGAGGTTTCAGGAAAAAAAGATAGTATTCTATCTTCATGTGTAAGAACAGAAGTGTGAGCCAAGCTTTCAAGAATCAAACTCTTGATACTTATAAATATTCATGCTTTCAGACTATGACTGCTTTCCTTAGGAAAAAGACGAGAATACCATCCCAACACACACACACACACACACACACACATCAAAGGTGCCTATGAGAGGCAAGAGGGAGATGTAGCCAAAATGGTAGGACTATTCTGTGACCAGAACTGACTTTTGTCAGCAGAAACAAAAGCAGGAGAGCCTTTCTTTCTCTTCACCAGTGTGTCCCAAGGCTGACCTCAGCCAAGTTCATCTCTCAGCAGCTTCCTTTAAACACTGATCCCTTGATGATGGCCATTTCCTCTAGTGGGTCTGTTTCTCTGGATCTGGTCTGGTCTCTGAATTCCTATGTGTGCGTGCATTCGTGTGTGTGTGTGTGTGTGTGTGTGTGTGTGTGTGTGTGTGTGTGTGTATGCGCACGCGTGCCTACTAGAGTCCAGAGACCTGGGAACAGAAAAGTCTTATCATCAAGAATGAGGCAGCCCTGTGGCTTTGGCACGTTCTCCTGCATAAATATAGAATGAAGTAGAAATAATAAGAGGAAGCCAAGCCATTGATGACGCTATCGGTCACAGTGAGTGACACACCAGCCATTGTGTCTCATTTCTCTTTAAAGAACAGCATGAATGGTCATGGAAATTACACGTCACACCTCTCTATATTAGGAGAAGCAGATAATTTCCCTGGCAGTAGAAGTAATAAGCTTTCTTGACATTTTGATAGCAGTGGGGAAAATAGAGCGGGTGGAGGGAAGAGGGTAGAAGTTGTCGTGTGACCATAGCTCTCCCTTATAGCCAGGTTTGTTTGGCTTTCTTAATTCCCCACTCCTCAGCCACAGCTTGAGAACCCAGAACAGCAGAAGCAAACTTTCCAATGGAGTCTGTGAATTGCATTCTATCACCTACCAGAGGCAGAAGGGAGGGGAGGCTCTTTAAAGAGACCATTGTATTCCATGTTGCTGGGATGGTCAGTTCCTCTTGGTCTTCCTGTTTGCTCAGTAGTTGCAAACACACCAGATTCAGGCGGGGTTAGGCTCCCCATCTGTGTCATTGTCTTGTTTAAACAGGGGGCAGCCACCTTCCTGCTGTCTGTCTCCCTTCTTCTCAGGCTGTCAGGTCTGAGTGACCTGCACACACGTTTATCCTTCTGCTTGGATGTTCCTTTCTCAACTGCATCTGAAATTCTCTTGCTAAATTCTCAAGAAAAACAATTCCACTCTCCCTGCAGAGAACCAGGAATGCTGAGGCCAGAAGCCGCTTCAATTTATTAGAGAATGGGTATGCATTTCATGGTCTGGAAATGGAAAAGGAGTCGGAGAAAGCAGAGGAAGGATATTTATTCAACATGTCCACAGTGGAGAAAAGAACAGATAAAAGGGTCCAGTGAGCCCTCAGCCTATCTTCTAAGACACTAGCATGAGATTTAAATTTCAACAGAGGGCAAGGGGTATGCCTAACTAAACTGCCTTGGTTAAAGTGTGGTTCTGTTCTCATCTGCCTCCAGTCCCTCCTGCAAGATGGTCTGACAACTTGGCAGAACTGTGTGAAAGCTCTACCCGGGAGACAGGTTCCTCCTCCAACTGGCACCAGGCTAAACCTTTCCCATCCTCCAGCATGAGGTTCCTGGGGAAATTCCAATTTCTTAGGGTCCACTATCTCAATAGTCTGGTATCCAAAAGGAGGGGCACAAGTGTCATCTTAGACTATTTTCCCTCTTCCCAGGAGCCTAGAAATGAGAAGACTGGCTTCTTACCCAAGTCCTAAGGTCTTCTTACCAGGTGACTTTGCAAATCATTAACTTCTTGAACCTCCTTCTTCTTAGCTGTTAGGTGGAAGAGTTGGACTGTAATTCCTTGAAGATCTTGCGGGCTCTCAAGTTCTGTGCCCTACCCCAACAGCAGGCTTGCCTTTGTAACTGCCAATCTCTGGCAAGCTTGGCATCCAGCTGGGTATAGAATTACCAATCTCTCTTATCTATCCTTGATTTGTTTCTGTGTTGACCTTCTCTCCCCTCAAGATAAATATCCATGGGACTAGGGAGTTGTGAAAGAATAGATCTCCAATAGACAACTTCTGGCCTCTCTGCTGTTTTCTTAAGATGTTCAGATAAGAACTTCTGACTCTGGGGCCTGGGGGGGGGTGGGGAGGAATCACACCTTCCCTATAAAGGAAAGAATCCCTCCACTTCTGCAGCAGGAATTAACTCTTGATTGACCCTCTCCTCTCACGAGTCAGTGTCCTTTGAAGGAGGGCCCTATAGTCTGGCTTTTATCTTTTTTTGCTGGACTACTACTTTCTCACCAAGTAAACACAGAGAAGCCACACCTCTTACCCAAGACTTTCTAAATTACTTTTAATTTTCATGTGTAATGGATGTTTTGTCTGCATGTATACCTGTGCACTGCTTGCATGCCTGCTGCTATCAGAAGGCTGAAAAAGGGCATCGGATCCCCTGGGACTGGAGTTACAGGTGGTTGTGAGATGCCATGTGGGAGCTGGGAATTGAACCCAAGTCTCCTGGAAGAGTGGCAAGTGCTCTTAACCACTGAGCCACCTCTCTAGCCCTAGAATTATTTCTTGATTGAAAACTGAGAAGAGGGAAGTGAATAGGAGCCCTGAAGTCAAGTGCCGCCCAGCAAATGAAATGACAGTCCACAATGGCTTGCCCAGTCTCTCCAGAAGGCTGAAACATTTACTCGAATTCACCCATTTCACTCTTGAGACAAACTCACAAGTGTACCCAGCCTCAACCTTGTCTTTACCGTTGGCATGAGGAGGATAGGCCATGCAAAGGGAAAACCCTAGTAACACATTTGGGACTGCAACCCCTCCCCCCCCAAAGAGTCCATTTAGTCCATAAAATGGGGTTTTAAAAAAGTTACCTTTTTGATATTAAAAAAAATATTTTTATACAAAAAGTTGTATAATAGAATGGAGCCCAGCCAGGGCACTGATAGGAAGGCTAAGATAGCATCACAGAGAGAGAAGAGTCAACCCAGGAAACCCCAGTTCTGTGCATAGTTCTGATACTCAAGTGTGGCCCTTGAGGAAACGATGAGTTGACCTCATAAGATCTATGTCCTGGTCTTCGAAACAGAGCTGCAGGTTCACAAACTCTTGACAGGGGTGTGAGGCTATCAGGCGCTGTTTAGGAGAGCGACTAGCTGTATGCACCAGCTGGCTTTAGATTGCACTGAAGTCAAGTAACTCAGTCTTATTTAGCCAAGGCTGATTCCTGCCAGGGTATGAATGGGTGTCAGCTGGGCACATGGGGTGGGGGGGTCCTTGTCCACTGTAGCTGGGTCAGGTCAGGTTTTCTCTAAATCCCATTCTCTGTGTACACAACAAGAAGACTGGAGAGATGTCGTGGGCAATGGGGCAGGAGAATTCACCGGCAGTGCCCACTTGTGCATGGCTGAGGAGGCTCCGGGGTTCTCCTAGGAACGTCCCTTAGGCTCATGTGTAGGCTTGAGCGTGGCCGCTTGCCGTGCAGTGAGCAGGCCACCAGGACAGAAGACAAAGCTCATCCAGCAGACTCGAAAGGGGAGTCCCATGGGCCTCTAATCAGGTGCGGCCGGTTGCTGCACTCAGCAGCACCACATGGCTCCCAGGACTTGGAAGCTGCCCAGTTGAGAATGCCCCCAGCTGACGGTGGCTGATTGGGCTGCAGCCCTTTGCCTGTCTACCGTTTGCTTTCTCTTTTTTCCCTTCTTTGAAGCCAATATGAAGGCACAGCTGTCAATCCTCGGTTCTTACAGGACTGTCCCAATCCTATCACTTCTGATTTCATCTAGGGGCTTCCTTCCCACCCATTCCCAGGTATTGAACGGGCCCAGGAGGACAGGGCAGACCCGAGCCACCAGCTTCCACCAGGCTCTAAAAGTATACTTCTGGTAGAGTCCTTTCCCTGAGATCATGTGGTACGGAGAACCAGAATCTTGTCCTCTGTAAACCTTTGACCCTTCCTTACAGTGACAGAACATCCAAAGGATGGGAAAAGAGAAACAGAGATCTCAGCATCCTGACACTTAGCATTCTTTAATGGCTCTACAAACCAGGCAGGATGTGGCCTGATTTTATCATTTTCCTATGTGAGGTTTTCACTGTTAGAAGGAACCCAGCACTTCCTAGAATACAGCTAACTAAAATCCTCACCTGAAACAAAACCTCCAAGTTCCCCTCAAGCTGCCCTTATCAATTCCTTCAGGAGGTTAGAGACCTCTTCGAGTGATTTCAGCTCTATCCTGAGGTCCCTAAGGGAGGATATTTAGCACTCTATTTTTCTTCCTTAAATTATGTATTTACATTAAAAGAAGATTGGCTCCAAGAATTTAGGAGGCTGAGACAGGAGGATTTCTTAAGTGCAGCCTGCTTGGGCAGTATAGCAAGATGCCATGTTTAAAGAAAAAGAAGACTCCAGAATAGTTGACTAACACAAACTGAAAGCATTGCTTCATGGGTTTTTGTGGTGGTTTTTTGTTTGTTTTTTTTTGTTTTGTTTTTGTTTTGTTTTGATGTGTGTGAGCTTTTTTGTTGTTATGGTTTAGTGGTTTTGTCCTTCTGGTTTTTTTTGGTTTTTTTTGTTTTTGTATATTTTGGGGGTGAGACAGAGAAAGAATATTAGATTAATTGGGCAGAAAGATGGGACGGATCTAAGAGGTCTTGGGGAGGGCAAAAGTGTGATCAAAACATAGTGTATGAAAAGTTTTTAAAATAATTAAAAATGTAATGAAAATAAAATAAATTTTTATATCACTTCAAAAAGGAAAAGAAAAAGAGAGAACACTTGCCTAACAGTAGTGGAACTGGACACCTTCCAAACTCCTGACCAGAGGCAGATCCCTCCCACACACAGCCGATCCAAAGAAGAGATCCACACACAACTCGAGGCCTGTGGTTTCAGGCAGAGTGGGGGTTGGTGGGGGGAGGTATGATTAACGCATGTCCATTTTAAAGAAATGAAAAGTATGAAGCTGAGAGATCAAGTCCACATTTCTGGAGAGGAAAAACAGGGGTGGGGGGAGCAAGGAAAAGAGTCCAAAGAAAAGCAGCCCCGAAGTCCACAAATATGTTACGGTGTGAAGCAGAGGCCCAAGCATGCCCCAGCCAACCAGCAGTCTTCTGTTCCACAAACGACCCCCCACCCCCGTGACACTAAGTGCATGCAGACGCTCCAATGACATCCAAGAGGGGTCACATTTAGTTTTTCCGATGCCTGCAACGGGTTCCCTACGTTCCACCGCTTCTCTGCTCTCTGGGAAGGAGCAGGCATGCGAGACTGGCTGCCAGTGTGCTGGGACTCTTCAGAGTCTTTGAAAGCCTTCCAGGAATGTCAGCACAGACTGCCTGCCCCCCCCCTCTCTCTGCTCAATGCCTACTTTAGCTGTCTGCTGAGGACTGAATGTGCCAGACGGCCCTTCATACAAAGACAGAGAGTGTTCTGGGCCCATGAAAGGAAGGCACAGCCTTTCAGATGTGAATGGGTGAGATTTAAGAAGTAGGTAGTAGCTACATGGCAGGGAGAAGGAGGGTCCTCAGAGAGATATGTGCGAGAGACCAAACGTATGTGTGATTCCTGATACCTCTCCATGTCAGATCTGGAGAGACAGACTACGATCACACTGTGTCCCTGCCTCACTATCATACTACAAACCTATGCTTCTGCTTGTAGATTCTCCCTGCATCCGAGGGACTCCTTAATCATAAACGATATAGTAAACCCTGCCAAGACACAATTACGTGTACTTCTATTTACATTTCAGAGCCGAATAAAATTTCTGTTTGTAGTTATGTGTCATTTCAGATTTTCTTTGACTTATTTTTTTGCCTTCAATATATGAAAGCATTGGGAGCAGTCCGCCGTGGCGCATGATCAGCTTGGAACGCTCTACCCCGCTCAGCTCACTTTGAAAAAGCTCGAAAAATGCTTCGCACGGTGACCCCTTCCTAACTCTTCAGCGACGCTAGCCCAGCTCCTTGGCGGAGCACGCCCCCACTGGAGGGAAGAAGATCTCTTCTGGGGTTTTGAGCTTTTCTGAGGAGTCAGTCTGATGTCACTGGTGGCAGACACAGCGTGGCTGTGTCTGTCTTTTGTCTGAACCATCTGCTTTCCTTCTTACAGGCTATTGTTCATATTTCTTCACTTTTTTTCCAGGAACTGTGCCTGTCTCTAAAAGCATGGGCTACGTAAGTGCTAAAGAGACAGACCTAGCACGTTTCTAACAATGTTTCTCTCTTCTTCCCTTCCTAGAATCTTATGGCGAGGGCCTTATACGACAATGTCCCCGAGTGCGCTGAGGAGCTGGCCTTCCGCAAGGGAGACATCTTAACTGTCATAGAGCAGAACACAGGAGGACTAGAGGGATGGTGGCTGTGTTCCCTACACGGTCGCCAAGGCATTGTTCCCGGCAACCGGGTGAAACTTCTGATTGGTCCAGTGCAAGAGCCCTCCTCCAGCCATGAGCAGCCTACTCCTGGACCTATGCATCAGACCTATGGCCAACAGAAACTCTATCAAGTTCCAAATTCACAGGCAGCATCTCGCGATACTGTCTACCAAGTGCCACCCTCCTACCAGAATCAGGGAATTTACCAAGTACCCACTGGCCATGGCACCCCAGAACACGATGTTTATCAAGTGCCACCATCAGCATCCATTCAGAGAAACATCGGAAGTACTAATGGGCCCCATCTAGGCAAAAAGGTAAGTGATTAACTAGAATTTTGTTCATTCTTTTATGCCATTCATTGTATTTAGAATAATAGAAGCAATCCCCAAGTAATAATTAGAAATTGCCCAAAAGCGAACATATTGAATGACTTACCCCCAGACATCATTATTGCATCAAAAAAAATTTTTTTGAGACAGAGTCTCACTATGTACTTCCCAGGCTGGCCTTGAACTTGGTTCTCTTGCCTCAGTGTCCCGGGTGCCAGGATTATAAATATGTGATATCACATCCAGCACCAAAACTTTCTTGAACTCCCGTACGCCAAGTACTTTTGACTGACAGCTGTTATTGATGGGGTGTCATTCTGGATCAGACTTGAGCATACGATTGTATCTCCTCATTTGTGTGGTGGGTCTGCTAGACCTGGATTCTGTGTGTAAATGGTTTGTAGTCTTCCTTGAGTAGCGTGGCCCCAGTTGTTACTCAAGCACAGCAACGCAGTGTGGATTCTTCTCCATGGGCCGAGAGCTAAATTCAGTCTGACCGGACAGAGAACCAATCGATCAAAAGTAGAAGTAAAACGGATGGAAGTGCATTCTGTCTACCAACTCATTCTTTAGAGTTTGGGGCTTAAAGCTTGACTTATTAAAAATACGTAGATATTAGTAACTTTAGAATGAACCCATCAGCATTTCCTTGAAGTAATTCTTGTAATAATGTCCAAGGTAGAAAGTGAATATTAGGGATATTTAGGAAAAAATGTTTTTCAAGTTTGTGTTTTTTAAATCAGATTTTCATCACTATAAGTAAATACGCGAGACAGCTAACTCCATAAAGAGAGAGCGTCATTTATCAATCTCAGCGTTTTGGTTGTTCCAAGGCCTGGCTCTGGCATCAGCTCAGGCTATTCGAGCTGTTGTCGCATCTCTTCCGGGGGCACTCCCCCAGTGACCTCAGCCCTCATCTCTCAGAGGTTCATCTACCTCCCATCCTGGAGACCGAGCCTTTAATGACAGCAGATTCTTCGGGGGGGGGGGTGTTATATTCTGACCATACCCAAACCACGTGGCTAGGCTGCACCACCTGTTAGAGTCTCAACCCATAACAATTTGAGATGAATAGAAATGCATTCACTAAACGATGAGTATTGAACATCTTGTGTGTTTCTGAGACTAGTGATACAGTGCTGAATTGGAGACTAAACAGAGGCCTTACAGTGCAGTGAGGGAAACAATACAATACAAAGTCAGATGGGTGTGTGCTGGGAGGGTAATGACGCTGGGCTTTGAGGGCAACAGCCAAACCCACAATGATGTTTTTGTGTCCTCCAAAAGGGAGGGATTTCCTCTTTCATCTGTCAGAAAATTCCAGTGGTTTCTTCAATAGCTCCTTGTCATTAAGAATAGACTAATTTTATAGAATAAGAAAATTTCTCTACGGGGCTGGAGAGATGGCTCAGCAGTTAAGAGCACTGGCTGTTCTTCCAGAGGACCCGGGTTCAATTCCCAGCACCCACATGATAGCTCACAACTGTGTGTAACTCCAGTTCCAGGAGATATGACACCTTCACACCAATGCACATAAAATAATTTATTTTTAAAAAAAAGAAAGAAAATATCTCCAGATGACAAGGGGAAAGATGAAGTTGGGTACCAGAAAGAGCTTGTGATTCTATGGACACAAAATATAGGTGAATTTACAAATCTATGGAAGCTAGGTAATATTTACTTACGTGATGCTAGCATCTTTTTTTTTCTAACTACATCTGTTTTTTTTTTAAGATTTATTATTTTTATTTTATGTGTATGAGTGTTTTGCCTGCATGTATGTATGTGCACCACGTGTGTGCCTGGTGCCCAAGGAAGCCAGAAGAAGGAGTTGGATCTCCTGGAACTGGAGTTAAGGACAGTTGTAAGCTGCCGTGTGGGTGCTGGGAACCAAATCTCCAGTCTTCTACAAGAACTAATGAGCCACCTCATGTCTCCAGCCCCCGGATCTTCTTTTTTTTTCTTAAAGGGGCTGGGGAAGAAAGATTTACTTGTGGATTCTTTAACAATGTCTGCATTTTATAATCACCTATTATACAAAATGTGTGTTTTAACAAAACACATCTCAAGGGCACATGATCCGCATTCTGTCTAATAGGAAGAATTCTCTAAGAAATGGTGAACAGCTTTCCTACTTACTTTCCCCAAAACAGGGATCCTGGCTAGAGGCCATAGACAGAGCCATGTGACCTTCCAAAGCCCTTCTCACCCCAGCGATTTCAGCTCCAAAGGGAGCTCCAAGCCTGGCCTCTGTCCCCAGAGGAGGAAAGAACAGTTGAAAGGTGTAACTATAAATAAGTAACTCTCTCATTCTTAGTCTCGGTTGCTTGCACCTTAAAAATAGCCCTCCCTCATCTAAGCTGGTTCGAGGCAGACAGAGGAGGCCAGAACAGGAAATGCTTGGCTGAAAGGTAGAGGGACCAAACTTTCATCACGGTTTATTTTGGCAGGAAGGTGACATGTTTTCCTTTTCAGTCTCTACCTGTTCAGCTCCATGTCTGGGAAGCCTGGAGCTTCAGAACTCTCTCCATTGCTTGTGCCATGGCTGATGGCAACCTTCTCCTTGGCTCCTCCCCTGGCCTCCATTGATGAGAGGGACCGAGACCCTTGGGTAACTCTGGGTCACTCCACATATTATTTTGTTTTGTGACTTCCACACCTGAGAATCCTGTGTTTAGCAAAGGGCAGACAAGCCCTGCTGCAGTGAGTCAGCTTCTAAGGACCCCTGCAAGCCCAGGGTTGACCAAGCTGAGCAGTGTACATCAAGCATGGTACTCACGGCACCTGAAGTTGGAGCTTGCGCAGGGGCGGGGCAGTGTGGGAGGGTGTTCTGACTGGTATAAACCAGGCTGGAAAGGCCATGAGAAGTGACCCAGCCTTTCCCTGCCAGGCACCAGGGTCCTCCATAACATACCCTTTGAGAGTGTCTTGGTGTCCTTGAGACTGCAGGTTCCCTGCTTCCGTTCCTGTCCTCTGAACCACTGCCTCATACCCGCAAGGGAGTAATTTTGCCTCTTTCTCCCTGTTCTTTTCCAGGCCTCATTCGCTGCTTCTTGTCCCTCTTCTTTGTCCTTTCCTCTCCTCTCCCCTCTTTTCTCCTCCCCTTTCCCTCACCTCTCTTCTCCTCTCCCTCCCCTCCCCTCCTCTCATCTCCTCTCCCCTCTGCTTCTCTCCCCTCCCCTTCTTTCTGCTCCTCTTCTCTCCCTTCCCCTCCTCTCCCATCCTCTCTTCTCCTCTCCCCTCCCCTTCTCTCCCCTCCCCTCCTCTCTCTCCTTTCTTCCATCCTTCTCTCCCTTCCCCACACCCTCCCTCTCCCTCTCGCTCACTCTCTTCTTCCCTCCCTTACTACTTTCCTTCCTGATTCCCCCCTTTCCTTCTCTCTCTCTTCCCTCTTCCCCTCTCTCCCTCCCCTCCTCTTACCCCTCCTTTCCTACCTTCCTTATCCCCCCTTTCTTTCTTCTGAAATTCTCTTTCCTAATGGAGGTGGCTTAGCTGCTAAGAGGTGATTGCCACCCTCCAGGCCTGAGTAGTAACTCCCAGTGGGTCGGAGTCCTAGCGACTTAAGGCAGACCTGAATCTCAGTGTCCAGGAGAACAGATATGGGTTTTGTTATTAATTACTACTTCTCATTTTAGAAGCTTTACTGGCCTGCTGAAGAACACGCTCCTTTTCTCCTCTAACTCTGTAAATGGTGACAGACAGGTGTTTCCAGTAGTTGTAGCTGTGGTCTTTAAAGGCTGCTTAAGGAAAACGAGGAAGCAGTGGAAACTTGTTCTATGCTTTAATGAACAAGATAGTCACCCAGAGAGGGAGGGACATGGAGTCAGATGCAGATTCCCAAGCCCACCTCATAGCCCCTCCTTCAGGGGGTCTAGAATGGGAAGCCCAGGAACCTATGGTTTTGGGGGTTTTTTTGTTTTTTTTTCTCAAACTCTTTGCATAGTCCAGCTGGAGTTGGCTCAGGTCTACACTTAGAGAAACTCTATAGAGGGACAATGGCATGCTTGGATGTGTTCCAGTTTGAGTGGAATGGGGACTTTCCACAGTTCAGAAGCCTCCGGTGTTGTTACACTGTGGGCTTCAGTGGTTTCATCTGCTACTGTGTTCTAATGAATCACTCAATTAAAAAAAAAATGCACCATGAATTCTGCCTTTTGCCCTTCTGGAAACTCCAGCCTCCGCCCACCCTCCTGCACCCCATGCATATTAACCAATAGCCAGAATTTGCTGCCTGGAGAGTGTTTGAGTATCACACACCCACCCTCTGAGAACCAGGGGCACCAAGAGCATCATGGGAGTATGGGGTGCGTGGCTTCAGTTAGTCTGGCTCCTGCCACGGCTCTGTGGGTTCCTGCGCTCAGTAAATTACAGGTGTCCTCTCAAACGTCACTCCTTCATTTGTGCGGTGGGAATAAGCCTGTCACCACAGAGGGCTGCTGGGAAAATTAAACGGAACAGGAGATGAAAAGCTCCTGTGTAGCACTCACCATTGTGGGAGCTTCACCATGAGTCCTCTCTCTTGCCTTTCTTTCCTTTCTCCTTTCTCAGAGTTTTGTTTGGGCTTGGGTTTTGTTTGTTTTAGATAAGGGCTCAAGGGTCCCTAGGCTGGCTTCAGACTCCCTAAGCGATTGAGAATGACCTTGAACTTCGATCCTCCCCAGTGCTGGGATTACAGGTGTCTGAGCCCACACCCGGTTTTCAAGGCTCCTGTTGAATGTATGTACGGGCCTTGTGTGTTTCTCAGTAGATGCCAAATATGTACACACTTTATTCCCAGCAAATGCGCTGAGCCTTTTGAGCATGCGGGTCTCTCCATGGCTCTGTAAGAGTTCTGAAAAGGGAAGGAAAGAATCAGAGTTATCTGGAAACCTCACACACTGACACCTTTGCTTAGTTTTGTTGGTCTTCACTGTGGGTTTAGTGTGCGGGGCTGTTTTATTCATTAAGCACCACGGGCAGAATGCCCAGGGCCTGGGCAAAAGTTTGAAAGCTGAATTAAAAAAAAAAAAAGAAAACTGTGAACTGTAAAATATGAAGCATAATATGTGCAAAATAGAAATGAATCAACACAAAGACAAATGCTAGGAAAGAGCATCCTGCAAGCCTCATTAATTATATGTGGGACTCATAACAATTCCATCACATTTGCAAAGCAATTCGTAAGCCTTCTCGCTCTGCAAAGACTTCTAAATGTGTCGAGGTTGCCAAGTACTCACAGACAATTCTAAATTAGATAAGTTACTCATACTCAAATGATTTGAAAAATTGAATTTAAAAAAAAAGTTTTCAGTCTTTAAGAAGGGAAAGTTCTACTTAAAATATGGGAGTTTGATTTTGGTTGGGGAGCTCCAAAGGCCCTAGGACCAAAGGCCTTCAAAGGTATGAAAACAGACCTTTTCTGCTTCAGCAATCATCAAACTGCCATAGAGCACACCCGTTCCACACTCAAGCTGCGCCGGGAACAATGTTGATTATTCTTTTCTTAAAACAACTATTAACTTACTTTAGGTTTCTTTTTTAAACATTTATATGTTTCTTTTCTGGTATGTGTGTGGGTGCAATGCACACGTGGCAGTCAGTGAGCAGCTCAAGGAAATGGGTTCTCTCCTTCCACCACCCGAGTGCCTGGATTTGAACTAAGATCCTTAGGCTTGACTGCAAGTGCCTTTGCCCACAGAGCCATCTCACCAGCCCTCGATGACTGTTCTTTAGACTTACTGCTTTAAACTCTAACCAGCAGAATTATATGTGCTCTGCCTTATTCTAAAGATTAGTCTGGAGATGCCTTCTGACCCTAGGAAGCCAGGAGATACGCTTCTGGTCTTCTGCTGCAGATCGAGTGTGCAGCCAGATATCCGCACACAGATCCCACATGAATGAATGAACAAAGCGGGATCCAGTTGGCCTCAGAGCTCAACGCTGAAAGGTGATTGGGAGCTTCTCACTCTCCTGCTGTTCACACTGTTCCCAACAGCTCATGACCACGTGGTGCAGCAGACGCGGAATAGGGTTTCCGCGCCAGAAGGGCCTCGGAGGATGCACTACTTGTTTTCCATAATCGTAACTGTTCTTAAATAATGAATGTGGTACCGAAGCAAGTATAGTGACATAAATTTGGGCTTTAGGGGTGGGGATACAGCTCCGTAACAGAGCACTTGTCTAGCCTGCATGGGGCCCTAAATTTCATTGAAGCCAGGTGTGGTGGCACGTCCTTGTAATCCCAGCACTCGGGAGGGAGAGGCAATCATATCAGGGATTCAAGGCTGTCCTTGGCCACATTTTGAGCTGAAGATGAGCCTGGAGTCCATGAGACCGTATCCCAATAAAAAAGAAAAATGATGTGTTGGGCTTATCTGGGGCCTAACTTTTTTTTTTTTGTCTAGCATAGACGGCTAGACTAGTGAACTCTTTCATAGTCTCCTAGAGGGGAAACTTAGACTTCATATACTGATTCTCAGAGCAGCTTCTGTGAGTGCCATGATGCGTGGGATGCCTTCTCCTCTGAACCGTTCGATTCTTAACACTCGTCTCCAGTCTGAAGCTTTTTCTTGGAAACCCAGTGTTCTCTTCCTATTTTCTGGTCCTGTAATATGTACACACCTCACTGGTACCATGGGCCCATTGGAAATGGGATGAGCTGCCATCACGGCCTAAGCTGGGGCAAGCACGGCTTTGTGGTGACTACTTAGAAAACTCAGGTGCTGTTGAGATTTACCAGGCCCCATGGCATCATCGCTAAAGAGGATGGGCCATTCCAAAACAGGGTGCAGACAAATGCTGGCAGGAAGTGACTCAAACTTTAGGCAGGGCTTCCAGACTGCTTCCTGAAAGGCACTATAAGACCCTGAAATGCATTAGTTAGGGTGTCTGTGCCTTCACAGACACTGAATCATCACGACATACACACACATACACGTACACACAGACACCCAATGGTGTTGGCTTAGGAACCAAAGACGTCCCGTGTTGGCATCTGAGGAGTTTTGAAATCCAGTTGCCCATAGCAGCCTCAGATCCCAGCCAACTAACTGCTATATATGTTAAGCAATGGTATGTGTCTACTAACAAGTGAAAAATAGATTTAGAGGAAACTGAAGTTTCCAGAAATGACACGCTCTGACTTTTCGCCTCCCTTTCTTCCGTCCCCTGTTGTCTGTCTGTCTGTCTATCTCTGCCTCTCTGCCCCTACTCTCCCCACCCCAACCTTCTCCACATACACAGCTAAAAAGTTAATTCCAGAGCGATGGACGCCCCCAGTTTTTTTTTCTCACATAAACTTAGTAGAGTACAATTATGTCCTAGAATCATACATTTCTATGTAAAGAGGAACTGAATAAATATTCCTAAGTGTCTAGTTTGTGAAACTGTCCAGAGAACTGAAATGTCACTGAAAATGTCTCCCCTGAAAAAAATAATCAAGGTGCATTTTACATTTTATATAGCCTTGGAGGTCCTCAAGCAGGGAAGGGCAGGACTTGCTGAGCTCACCCTGAACTGAAAGGCTGTGTTCCCAGACAGTCGCCCACGCCAAACGAATGAGCAAACCCTAACACCTCCTCAACTGAACAAAGGTCCTTTTTGTTTGGTCAAGGCTAAAGTCTTCAGATTCAGCAGCACTCTGTCATAAAGCTTGTAGATAATATGTATTTCTGAGGGTGCATTAGTAACTTCTTACACACCCACAGCAAGACCTCAGAGGCTAACCTTCCCTTCCCACTGATTGCACAGTAAGTGACTGCTTATCAGAGAGAGTGGGTGAGATGCTGCCTGCCCCAGAATGCCTCGCTGAACAGATAATGCTCTCTGAGGGAGGGAGGACCGGACAACTGCTTATTTTAGTTAATGATAAAACTTGGATGATCTTGTCTGAATACATCTTTGAAAAACAAAAGGAAAAAAACCTGACTCACCAGAATGTACCATACAATAAAAAAAAAAAAAAAAACAGGGCTAGAAAATGTCAGAGGTCAAATGTACTCTCTTCTAAGTAGTCATACCTTAACTGTCACATCTGGGTAACACCTTTTGACACTGCAAAGTGTCAGTGCTGTCTACAAGTGCCTTGGGCGAGCGACATAGCTGTCCTAGGATACATACGGCTCACAGATTGCAGGTTGCACGTGGCTGACCCTAGAGGTGTTCCCACCTGGGTGAGAGGTACAGGTGGTTCATACACAAGACAGTGACTTCCTCGGCAGTCTTTGTGAACTTCTGGAGAGACCTAAAGGGGTTTGTTCTTCGAAAGAACCTCACAGAACATCAAGAGTCTGAAACATAATGGTGTTCGGTTATTCCATCTTAACCTGCAATGTATCTTCCAATCTGGAGTACAGAAATGACCTTAAAATGCCTCTGAGCCTCTGCTCCATTTTGAGGACATTATTTCTTCTGTGTCATCTGACCCTCCTGCAGCTTGGGACATGCATACTGTAGCTTTTCTCCCCCAACCCAAGGAAAGGAAGTCTGAGAAGTCAGTCTTCTGGAGTTAACTCACTCACTGCGTCTCACCAAGAGGCAGGCCTGCTATTTGAGCTCATGTCTGACTAATGGTTTCTACATCCCAGCTAATAGGTGGTATTGCCAGGCCTAAAATAAGAAGGTACATTTACTTCATTAGCCATCCCAGATCACCAGAACCCTGGGCGCTAAGAAGCATTGCATTAGCCAGGAAGAATTAATGCTCCTGCCAGAAGACTTCCACCCCACAACAACATAGTACCCAAAGAGCTGAAAGAGCTGAGCTGTAAATATTCCAGTCACCCAGCTGTATTTCCAAAGCAATCCTTTGGGAGATGTCAGATCTGCAGTACCCCTGAGAATATGGCCATGTGGACATCTTCTCAAATGACAGCGCTGCTCCAGATGGATAACTTGATAGAATCAAATGGCGTTGAGTCTCGGAAGGGGAAGCCTCAAAGCGTAAGATACCTGATTTTCAAGCTGTGTCTCTTCTATGTGGGAATTACTTTCTGAGAGTACTTCCTTCTAAATTCCTAGAAGAGGTGTGGTGTGTGTCACTAATACAGGCGATAGGACACAGAGAAAAGGACCGTAGGCACTAACCGGAGATCCCACTCACCCGTCTGTTGATGGCTGAATGACCCCCCTGCGCTCTAGTTCCTTCGACTGTGAAATGGCCACTGAAACTGGATTCTCTCCAATGCTCTTTGCCAAAAATTTTATGATCCTTATCAGATTCTTTCCCAGAATCGCTTGAAAGATTTCATTAAACGACCTAACCTCTAAATTCGTTCAATTCCACTTGACCTCTGAACATTGGCAGCTTGCTCCTACCGCTTTGCAGGGCTCATCCGCCTTCCCATTCACCGCCACTGTGCACATTAGAAGAGGGCACAGATACACGCTCTAGAAGTTGGCAAGGGTTGATGGGGGCTCCCAGGAACAGGGGTTTGGGTATCCCAGCCACCGAGAATCAGCTTTTAACAGACAGAGGCCCTGTACCCAAGAAAACTTCCAGGAAGTTCCTCACTTGGAGAACTTCACTCCATGCTTTATTATGGAGACAAGAAAGTTCCTCCTTGCACTCGCTGTTTCTACCATCTTTCTCCTCGTAAGCCTCATGGTCTGGACAGAGAGATGGACCTGGTGCCTATCAGCATGGCGGCTACCTTCAGAACTGGCACCAAGTTCTGCCACATGTGCCATCTGTCCCATCAGTCAAAGCATCCACCCTCCTGCTAAGCTGTGAGAGGTCTACTCAAGGAGAGATGTTGCTCACAGCCATTTGGGTTCCAACTTTTTCCTCCATCACCTCCCACCCATGGTCCAACAGGGCAATCTAGGACGGTTGCATCTTTCTAAGTCTAGATGTAATGCGTATGGTTCTGTTGATTTTATTTAAGTAGCCAAAGAGCCCAAATACCTGTTCCTTTATGGTTTCATTCAAAGGAACATTTCAGTTGATTGAAAGGGATATAAAAATCAGCTTGCAATACCTAATTGTCATAGACCGTATTCAGTTTTGTCCAAAAAAAAAAAAGCCTTGGTCGCTTGGGGGAACCCAGACGTCATTTCCCGCCATGGTTTGATGTTTGGTGCTGCTCACTGCTCTCTGGTGCTTGGTCAGTCCATAACTAAATATTGCTTTAGTGCTCGCTATACAAAGAGCTTCCTGAGAGCAGCAGGGGAGATGTGTCAGGGGCTTAACAATCGGGGCACTGTTTCCATTGAGTGGTTTGCCACACAAAGCTGTGTCTAACGAAATTGACCCACGGGCGCCGCCGTTCCCCTTCTGAGCCTTCCCTTTGCCTTTTCCTCGAGTGGAGACTGAGGCTGGCTGTAACTCAGATGGCTGGCAAAACGTTTAGTTTCCGCCCAAAATCAAGTATCAAATGTCCTTGAAGGAAAGTAAGTCATACCCCAAAAATAGAATGAGAAGGTCTCCCTCCATGACTGAAAGAGAGACGTCGGGATGGGTTAAGCCCAGATATGGCTCCGGAGGGTGTGTTTTTAAGGCCAGACTGAGTTTTCATTATATTGTTGCTATGCAAATAAACAAATGAGCTCACTGCTACACCCAAACTGGGCAAAGAGAATTTACAGAGAATTAATAAATCCAGGGTAGGCAACATGTGGCTTTTCCTCTCCTCGTAGAAGAGCAAGATGTGATCTTGGATTTCAAACAGGCAGCCTACTGTAGCTCTCAGATGCTGAAAACTGAACTCCAGTCCCGGCGGGCAGGCCATGGCGGCAGTGTTGTTTCTTTTCCTAGGGTTTTCTTGAAAAAGGAAGAGGGTAAACTGCTCACTTAAGACAAAGGGTTATTATAGAATCAATAAAGGCAGTGGTATCTCTGTTAGTACTTTTTTAAAAAATTTCGTTTAATAGTTCCTCTCTAAGAAGCAGTTTTAGAAATCAAAATAGTCTTGTTAGCACATGAAACCCTAAGAGAGGTGGCATAAATAAACCAAAGTGGGTTACGAAGCACTCTAATATTTCCTACCCACCAAGACAAAGCGATAGACGCAAGTCATGAGGCACATTTGTTGATTAGACCGTACCAGGGGCTCTTGGTGGCACGGCTGTATATGGGTCTGTAGCTTAGTGTGCTTTCTAAGCTCTCATCAGCACCTGCTGTACTTTCTGAGTGGAATGTCTCCTAAGTTACCTAGTTCTGGTGAAGGCCTCTGGGCAAAGCAGTTGGGCCTGGTCATCTACCTTCCTGCTCTGTTCCATCATGGTCAGTAGTTTAAGTAGTATCTAAATCATTGTGTGTGTGTGTGTGTGTGTGTGTGTGTGTGCGCGTTCACGGGTGGGCATTTGTGGTCCGTGTGTGGAGATCAGAGTACAACTTTCAAGACTTGATTTTCTCCTTCTAGCACGTGGTTCTCAGGGATTAAACTCAAGTTGCCCGGTTTAGCAGCAAACACCTTTCCTTGCTGAGCCATCTCACTGTCCACATCTAAATAGCAGGGGCAAAGTGTTCTACAACGAGCGACATTCCTCAAGCTGTTTGATAGTGATTCAGGCAGAGAATGACGGGACTAAAAAAACCAGCTGCAAAATCAGAAGGTTGTAACTATTGGGATTGGGTGTGCGCTATGATATTCTTAGAAGAAAATGCTTTCAGGTGGGACTCTGCATTTTTTTTTTTAATTTTTTTAAAAATTAACGTTTTGTGAATTTGTAAACATTATTTTTGACAGTGCTAAGGTCAGACGCAGGGTCTTCCACAAGTTAGACAAGCACCCACTAGAGCTACATCCCCAACCCTAGCTTCTTGTCACATACAAGCAAGGATAGGGCAGTAGATAGATGGTAAATATATAGGTGAACGATAGCATGGAATTATGAGGGATATGAGCAACTAGAATATGAGCGACACTTTTGAAGTTTCCTGTGTTCTTTCCAGCCCATCTCCATGTCTCTCCTCCCCTCTAGTCAATTCTTTCTTACTCAAATGTTTTTCTGTTCCATGTATGTATGTATGTGTATGTGTGTGTGTGTGTGTGTGTGTGTGTGTGTGTATATATATCATATTTATATTATTTTAAAATAGCACGTAGTAATTGTACATATTTACAGGATATTCAGTACTTGATCAGATAAGAGTGGTTTGACCTGTTCATCGGCGCAAACATTTATCATTTTCTTACGCTTGGGGACATTAGAAATGCCCTCTCCTAGCTATTTCGAAATATACCATTAATGCTTGTCAACTGTGGTTACATTTCTGTGATACAGGACTTTAGAGTTTGGCTTTTTTCTTCTCCCATCCAACTGGACGCCTGTAAGCAGGAGCCCTGCTCTCTGCACGCCCCTCCCCCCACCCATTTCCCAGCCCCGCCAACCATTATTTTATTCATTCTAGTCTCAGCTTCCATGAGATCAGCTTCCACTGTTTTATTCCTCGTGGCTGCATGAGGAAGTAGGGGAAAGGTAGAGAGATGGGGGAGAACCCATGGATTTGGGGCGATAAGGGAAACTTGCCTTCATGAGTGGTAGAGATGGTTGCTCCCTCCCTGCTCCTCTTGGAGCTCCCGGGTGAGCTAGCCACAGGCAGCTGGGAGGCAGAAGTTTCCCCAACCCCAGCTCTGCATTAGGGAGGTGAGGTAGATGCCCAAGGGAAGATACAGCCCAAGTAGACCAGCTGAGGCCTTGACCCCAGTGACAGCATGAGAGAGGTTATTCCTGGAACAACGCTTCGCCATGCTAATTACAGCGAGCAGGCTCCACGCCCTACTTCTTGGTGAGATGCCCTTGACAAGCATGGGGGACAAGTGTGGTCCCCCACTGCTGAGAATTTCAGCCAAGCATCCTGAGCATAAGACCTCATCACCCTTCTCTTCAGAAAAGGCCTGTGTCTCTAAACCCCAGGAAAGCGCTCCCTGCCCCAGGGCTTTCCATTGGAGTATCTCGACCTGTGCTGATGACAATCGTGATACTGGTGATACTGATAAAATAATAACCTGCGTAAATCCGCTGACGGTGGTTAAGAACCAGAGTCCCCTGTCATTTGTGGCTTCGCTTTGAAGTTCCTAGTGCCTCTTGTGCCTCGCACTCAATGCTTTACACATGTGTAAAGATGACTTTCTTTTCATCTAACTTAAACATAGAAGTTAGTAATTTTGTTTTATCTTCATGTTTAATCATGAAACTCTTTGAAGGCAAACAGCCTTGAGATCTCTGTGCCGGGATACGGGCTACCTCCCCACCAGCAAGCAAGCAAGAACTGGCTCTCCTTCTGTTGCTCTTGCCTCATCTCTTGCAGTACTGCATGTCTGTGTGTCTTGGACACTGTCATGTAGACCGGTTTGTAGAAACAACGTTGGGTCTGTGACATGCTCTTTGCCTTCAGAGAGTATTTTGTTTCCATCTGCCAGCCTCCCGGGCACAGGTAGATCTAAACTCACGCTCTTTTACATCACGCAGCTGATGGCTTACAGCCTGGCCAGAGCCTGTTCATGTTCTCATAACTTGTAAGTCAGTGGTTCTCAACCTGTGGGTCGTGACCCCTTTGGGGGTTGAATGACCCTTTCACAGGGGTCACCTAAGACCATCAGCATATCATATATTTAGATTATGATTCCTAACAGTAGCAAAATTACAGTCATGAAGTAGCAACAGAAATAATTTTATGGTTGAGGGGGTCACTACAACAGGAGGAACTGTATTCAAGGGTCGCAGCATTAGGAAGGTTGAGAACCACTGTTCTAAATGATAGAACCACAAACGAGCCCAGCTCTGCCCAGCCCCAGCTTATGCCATCAACAGTTTCCTCTTCAGAGCCATTGAGCTTTTTAGCCTTATGACAGGAGGCTGTTGCATGCCCTGGAAACTGAATGAAGCACAGTGTTCATTTTTGTACATTATGTTTTTCTGTGGAGGCCAAAGGAGACAGCAGAGTGTACCGTCTTCTGTCTCCCAACAACTGTTGATACACTGGTCAGTCTTTGCTGACCCTCATCCACACTGAACACCCACCTTTTAGCATCATCATGGCTGATACAAATTGTGCTTGTTAGACTGGGGGTGCCACTCACCCCTGAGCTGGCTGACCTGGAAACTCAACTTATTCCATGTAGGCAGATGGTTTAGTACCTTCTTTCTTAAAATCTGCTGTATCCAAGGCACAGTGGTAAGCCTGCTGCTTATATATAAATGGAGAAGACAGGACTCCAACATGCCAAGAAAAGACACTGGGTCCACTGAGAGGGTCAAACCATAAGTCATACACACCATTGGAGGTATGCAGAAAGTCCTTGGAGTGTTACGAAGACAAGGGTAATTTGTCTGTCTACGGGTGGCTTCCCGGGAGAGAGACATTCCTCTTGGCTTTGAAAACAGAATGAAATCTGAAGATGAGGGAAGGAAAATGAGTAACACAGACAGAGCAGGTGTAGACGTGTGGGTGTTCGGGGCATTTAAGGAAACCAGTCTCTCAGTCTTGATAGAGATGGTATTGGTCAGAACGTGAGGTTTTCAAGGTCCCAGAGAAGAAGGGGGAAAAAACACGTAGGAAAAAAAAAAAACCAAAAACATGCAGGTGAAAGCAAGCCCAGCAGTCTAGGGGTCAGGGATGTGGTTTATTCAGCCACTTTCTTTATTTAAAGACACTGCTTTAAAATTTCGAGCCAATTTTGAAAAACAGATTTCTATACACTGGCTTCTGAAAGCATATAAGATCTGACAACATAACCCAGGAGTCGCCTAGAACTCAGGCATGGCTGTCTACCTTTCAATAGGATGTGTGTTGTCTCCCAAGCACAGAAGCCTGGATTTTTTTTTTCTCCTCTGCACCTATTTTCTTGGCCTTCAAGGATCTGGATGTGGGGTCCTTGCTCTGCTATGGTACAAGCCCAGCAAACTGAATGTGAAAATGTCAACAAAGAGCCCCAAGGGTCTCTCCCAATCCACAGGCTCTATCCCTCTGCTATCCAAATGGACTTTTAATTTAACTCCAGTGTGCACAGCTCTCCAAATTATGAATCACGGAAGTAGAAAGACCTTGCTGTCATTTCTGGGAACTCACTCCAGGACCTCCAAAGACCCTCTCAGCTCCTTACAGAAAATGTCATAACGCGTGTATAACCCACACACCTGCACCCAGACGCCGAGTCACCTCTAGGTAACTTACAAAACCCGGTGCGATCAAGTGCTGTTGAGCGTACTTGTGAAACTGTATTATTTCGGAAAGAATGACAAAGGAATGGAAGATGGGCAGACACTCATTGCAGGTGCGATTTGTTTTCGTGCATCTTCCCCCCTTGAGTTTGGTTCAACCTGCGGGTTCAGAACCTGCAGCTACGAAGGAGAAGCAGTGTCAAACACATCTTCAAAAACAGTCCCTTCGGTCAAGATCTAAGACTCATTGCAAGGAGAATCAAACAGCACTGAAGTGCAAGGCAGAACAGCTGAGGTTGTCTCCTTGTTCTTACGTAAACACACTAATTAGAGGGCTAGCATACCCTAGGTCTTTGCTCTTTTTACTCTACCCGGGCAGGGCCAAGCTCTAGAGATTGGTTCAATGGACTCTTCGCTTATTAAGTTCTTACAGCAGTGGTTCTCAAGCTATGGTTCGCAACGTCGCCCAAGACCATCTGCACATCAGATATTTACATTACGATTCATGATGAGAAAAGTTACAGTTATGAAGTAGCAACAAAAATAATTTTCCGGTTGGGGGTCAGCACAACATGAG
Organism: Cricetomys ansorgei; assembly: GCA_026225945.1. NCBI lineage: Eukaryota > Metazoa > Chordata > Mammalia > Rodentia > Nesomyidae > Cricetomys > Cricetomys ansorgei. Next base: position 6,805,932 of record JAMJFZ010001089.1, on the reverse strand, counting down.
GAACTGCTTGCAGTCAGTGCATACCATGTGCGTGTATGAGACCACTACACTGAACCCCGTTAATATGTACAATGAATAATGAATGAGATGGCTCAACAGGTAAAGCCACTCAAGCATGAGGACTTGAATTGGGAACCCTGGCACCCATGTAAAAGCGAAACTTGAGCATGCGTGTCTATAAGCCCAGCACTGGGAAGGTGGAAACGAACCGATCTCGAGCTCAGCGGCCAGCCAGTGTAGCCTAATTGATGACCTCCAGGTTCAGCGAGAGGCCCTATCTCAAAGAATAAGATGGGGGCTGGAAAGCTGACTCAGAGGTTAAGATCACTGGCTGCTCTGGTAGAGAGGAGCCAGGTTCAGTTCCTAGCATCTACGCAGCAGCTCACAACTGTCCACCACTCCAGTTCCTGGGGATCTGACACCCTCTTCTGGCCTCGAAAGGTACTGAATGCCTTTGGTACACATACATAAAAATATAATAAATAAATATTTTGATCCCTTTTTTTTAGAGAATTTTAATGTGAAACGTTATTTAACAACAGAGATTTGCCCTTCGTATCTAAGAGTTTAACCTAAGTCTTTAAGCCCCTTAAACAAAACTGTAACATACTTAAGAGGGAGAAAAAAAAGGTTTTATTTGAGATAAGGGTATTTCTTTTGGGTTTTTTTGTTGTTGTTGTTGTTGTTTGTTTTTGTTTTTAGACAGTCTTGTTATATACCTTAGGCTGGCTTCAAACTCACAATCTTGAGTGCTGGCATTACAGGTGTGTAGCACCACACCCAACAATAAAGTTGGACCTGGATATCTAATATAATCAGATTATGGGCATCCATTCTTAAATCTTTTTTAAAAAATAAAGTTGACACATACTCACAAGCATGCATGTGCATGTACACACACCCACACAGACACGCACGCACGTACACACGCACACCACAAGCAACTAATGAGAGTTGAGTAAACAAAAAAATTTTAAGGAAAGAAGGAAAAAAGCCAAATAATTACAGTCTGTTCTTGGCTGCCAAGCTCTTCTTGGAGCTCTCTGGTTAGTTGACAAGAACAGGATCCCTGATCAGGACAGAGAGAGACCCACATGTGACTGTGACCGTGCAGATCCTACTAAGGGTAATCATGATCAGAGGAGCAGCTGCTGGGGGCCCCAGCGCACCTCACAACTTAGCTCCCTGGGACGCAGTAGTGGATTAAGAGGTCAGTTTGGTTGTTCCTAGGGCTAAGCCTCTGTAACTATAAATAAATACGTAGAATAAAAGGAATGCAGAGAAGAAAAGCAGGGAGAAAAGGGAAATGAAAAACCTGACTTGATTTCATTGAGAAATTAGTTTGAAAATTCCCTTGTATTTGCCCAGGAGAATTCCTCCAAATTCAAGGTCTTAGTCAGCTCTTGGCGGGCCTCTTGGGCCGAAGGTCAGTGATCCTAGGGGACTGGGTGAGGAAATAAAGTAGAGCTCTTTTTGTGTGCTCCTGTCAAGCAGGAAGAAAGAGCCTGAAGGTCAGGCTGGCCAACCCTTTCCCTTGAGGAGGGAACACACAGTTGACACGGAAAGGGTCCTAGCCAGGGTGGAGGCAAAGCTTGCTCTGAAGAAAGCTTCAGCGACCTTTCCTAAATTAGCGCATGGACCACTAAATGTTCTGGACGCGTGCCACCAGATGCACAGCTCTGGTCTCACTTAAATGTCACTGGTGGACCCATGAGAGTGAGCTCGTACCATCGGGAATGCTGGGATGGGGAAGGTTGTATTTTATTGGCTCTTTCCTCCCGTGGTTTTTGCCATCTGTTTCTTTAACTGCATAAACAAGGAAAAATGACTGGTTTGGAATGCAAAGTTTTTAAACACCAGATGACCACAGGCATCCTCTAAATGAGAAAGAGAGAGCACATTGGGGTTCTGTGACATTTGTCAGGAAGTGGAATGGTAAATACCAGGAAGCCTGTGTGTGTCCTGCCAGGCAAGGGCCACAAAGGCAAGGGATGGCTTGGTCCCCGGCCCTCTCTAAGGGTCATGCCCTGCCTGCTTTCACCCAACACTCAGACACCAACACTACCCCGCTTTAACCCCCTGCCTTCCGTTTTCAAAATAAAAGATGAAGAGGGATGCCAGACTTCCGCTTAGTCAACCTTAGTACGCCAGCATCCCTACATTGGCAGCCTTGCACGGAGCCTGCTCTTAGGAGCGTCTGCATTCAACAAAGGCTGAGTTGTGAGCAGGTTCTATTGCAAAGCCAAGTAGGGAGCTATAAACAGAAAGTCTACAAGAGGTTCGTATCTCTCCTGCATAGTGGTAAGTGCAGAAGAATCATACAAGAGCATTAAAGGACTTTAGCAAACAGCGCCCCTCCCACGCCCCTGCTTTATGAAGGAATATTTGCTGTGCACGGTACAATGGCTGCTTCATAAAATGGTTCTGTCACTCCATGCCAACAAGCTTAGAGTGCTGCGTCCCTTTTCTAAACCCCAGACAATGAAGAGACCGGATGGAAGTGTTCACTGCATACTAATCTCTTTTACCTTCAGTGCAAGAAACAGTCAGTTGTAAACATCAGGCATTTTAAACAAAATCGAGCCCCTGGGGTATGGACACTGGCACACTTGGCTCTGTTCCACTCAGTTCAGCTTAAAACGGGGGACGTGGGACATTTTTCACATAGTTTTGTAGGCGGCCTGACGCCAGAGTGTTCACGTTCACGGGTGAGAGACGAGGACCTCCAGGAACAGACAGCGCTTCCTAATTTTCAGTGCCGCTCCTCAAAGACACGGCGGGCAGTCTTTTGACATGGGCACTGTTAATAATTTGGGAGTGAGGGTTGGGCAGAAATAAGACTGCGGTGATTTGCAAGCCCTGAGAAGATTAAACGAACTACATTGAAATGGCGTCTCTACCTATGCTTATCAATCCAGTGCGGGGCTATGAAAACACGAGCCTACAGTGGGTAAAGTGCTTGCTGTGCAAACATGATCTGGGTTCAGATCCCCAACACACACGGAAAAAAACAGGCGTGGTGAGGCATGTCTATAACCCCAGTGCTGGTATGGGCAGGGGGACAGGCAAATCCCAGGGCTTCGAGGGTCACTAAGTCTAACCAAGTGGTAAGCTCTAGGTCAGTGAAGAGACCGTGTCTCAAATAAAATAAAATAAAGCGGAGAGGAAGAGGGAAAGAGATGTGAAGTTGGTCAACCGCTTCCCTCACATGTGCACATACCAGAGAGTGCATCCAGGTAGACACACACACAGAGGGAAGGAAGGACAGACAGAGGGAAGGAGGGAGGAAGGGAGGAAAAGAGGGAGGGAGGGAGGAAAAGAGGGAGGGAGGAAGGAAAGCTAACCCACTAGGTGAGAGTCAGTCTGCTAACATTGCTCCAGATGCTAGAGTCCGTGGTGGGTGTATTTGACTTCTGACACCTCCGGATAAAGGTATTGTTGGGAATATTAGCTTCCCTGGTGGAAATGAAAAAATGATTAGAGATTCGAGGTCAGGACATTTGAAGGTTGAAAGTCTTGGGGGCTTCTTCTCCAGCACGGTTCATCCTCTGTGGCATGGGTTCTGCATCAGAGGAGACAACCAGCTGCAAGTCAAAACTTGTTAGAAAAGAATTTCATCCGCAAGGAGCCTGTCTAGACTTGTGTCATTGCTCCCGAAACAATACCGTATACCACCTATTGACTTAGTATTTGTAAAGCACTGTAGACCATAAAGTAATTTGGAGAGAGTTTTAAGTGTGCCAGATGATGAATGGAGGTTGCAGGCGAAACACCACACCCCAGGGCCTTAAGCATCCAAAGATCTTGGAACCGATCCTCTACAGACACTGATGGGAACTGTGTTTCCCTTGTTTCATAAATTAGAGTGAGCGCTCCCAGGCAGATATAAGGACCAACTGTTCAGTAGTGGCTCTGTGAGAGGACCAGGGTGACCCGTGGAATTTCAGTTATAATCACAATAACAATGTCCGATGAAGAGGCATACTGGGGAAGGTATGAGAGGAATTTTAAGTGGCAAAACGATTTGTATTATGTAGTTTACAAAAGCACTGGAGCCTTTTAAGTGTTGTGGGTTGGCCACTCCAAAAGGATCAACTGAGACTTCCATAATTTATTTTACTGGGGTTTATTGACTTTTATGTATGTGTACAAATGTTTTGCCTGCATGTATGTATTTATATATGCACTACATGTGTGCCCGATGCCGATGGAGGCCAGAAGAGGGTATCGGTGCCCTGGGACTGGAGATACAGATGGTTGTGAACTGCCATGTGGGTGTTGGGAACCAATCCCAGGTCTTCTGTAAGGGCAGCGAGTGCTCTTAACTACTGAGCCTTCTCTGCAGCCCGACTTTCATAATTTAAGCGTATCTCCCTGCACGTGAGGAGCTGAGACTCTATTAATGAACTTCGATGGGACTTTTGGAAAAGTCCTTAGGAAAGGAAATGATGGCATTTGAGACACTTCCTTCATATTCTGAACCAATGTCTTCATGTATCTTCCCTTCCTTCCTGTTATTTTCGTTCTTTCTCCCTCCTCTCTCCTTTCTTTCCTTCTTCTGGGAGACCGATTAGGAATGCATCTGATTACAGACTTAGGTATGCAGAGGACTCGGGGCTATCATTTGACATATCTGAGTATTCTCACCCACAGGTCATCACCCCAGTGAGGACCGGCCATGGTTATGTATACGAGCACCCATCCAGATACCAAAAGGATGTCTATGATGTCCCTCCTTCCCACACCATTCAAGGGGTAGGTAATGGGAACATCACAAGGGGGGCTGGCTTTGGGGATGGCTTTTCTTCGGATCTTACAGGAGAAGAGGTTTACTAGTCACAACCTTGCCAGGGACCATTTTAGCCAACGTTGTTCTCTAGGTTTACGTTATCAGAAAGTTTAGTCTTTTAGTCTGAGAAATCTCTCTTTGCTTTATCAGCTTGTCATTTTATTCCTGAATTTGCACAACTTAAGTTATCTTAATCATAGAGCCGATAGTTCACGTGAGATCATCTTTGTATTCGATCTAAATCAAGGAGTGCAACATTCATAAAGAAAGCTTCCATCAATCCCTGATGGCATGGGATACTGCTGAAGACCAAGTCTATATATGACCCGATAAATAAATCCATAAGGAAACCGTAGCAAGAGAAAGGAGTCATGGATGACACTTCCATCCTGATGGCTCGAGTTTTTCTCTTCAGGTATACGACATCCCTCCATCGTCGGTGAAAGGACCTGTGTTTTCAGTTCCAGTGGGAGAGATAAAACCTCAAGGGGTGTACGACATCCCCCCTACTCAAGGGGTAAGTGAGCTAGTAAAGCAAGGTGTGTGGGTGAGTATTTCTGTGTGTATGGGGGAAGCAACGTGTGCTAGTTCCCTGGGATAAAACAAGAATGTTTCATTAAAACTCCGAAAGGGAACAACCATATTCATAAGGGAAGGAGAGAAAGAGGGAAGGAAGCGAGGGAGGGAAAGCAGCGATTATAATTACAAGTTTAGAGGGTACCCTAAAATAGAGATGTCAATGATGAGAGCCTACCGGAAGGGAGGTTCAGCTTAGCAATATCTATATTGCTAGAAGGGTCTACAGCTTCTGCCGTCCATATATAGAGGTAGCTCATTTGATTTTCTGTTATCCTCTGGGGGTACCTGTACTTGGAATACACTCAGCTTTGCTGAGCAGATAGGGGGCTGTGCCTCTGAATACTAAGGAGACTCGGGCAGCCTCACACAAACGGTCTGATGACCAAGAAGAGAACTCAGGTTCTGAGCCCAGTGTATCGTGTCTACTGTCTCTTGGCATGGGCTAACCTGGGTAACATAGTCAGTGAACGGTTGAAAACATGAGACTGTGACCTAGTGGTGAACAACTTAGTTGGAGGGGAGCTGGGGGGGGGCACTCTACACCCAAGCCAGCACTGAGAATGGTAACGGATGCTCATGTGTAAGGATGAGGCCGAGTGCCCTCTAAGGAGCGTGCTGCACCCCAGGGAGACATCTGAGGTTAGTGAATGGTGGGAGGAGGGAGGAAGAAGATATAGGTAACAGGTCTGTGAACTCTGGACCACATCTTTCTGCCTCTGTCCAAGAGCCAGTGGAACAATATGAATTGACTTTTTACTTCCTTTTTAGATCTATGCCATTCCACCATCAGCTTGTCGAGATGAAGCAGGCCTCAGGGAAAAGGAATATGATTTCCCGCCTCCGATGAAACAAGATGGAAGGCCAGACACCAGACCGGAGGGCGTTTACGATATCCCTCCAGCCAGCACCAAGATGGCGGGGAAGGACCTTCACATCAAATTCACCTGTGATGCTCCAGGAGCAGCAGAACCAATGGCTCGGAGACAGCAGAGCCTTTCCCTGCACCATCCCCCCTCTCAGCTGGGGCAGCCTGGGGGCGCTCAGAGTGATGCCTACGATGTCCCTCGGGGAGTTCAGTTTCTGGAGGTACCAGCAGAAACCAGTGAAAAAGCAACTCTGGAGGAAAGAGACGGTGTTTACGATGTCCCTCTGCACAACCCAGCAGACCCCAAAGGCTCTCGGGATGTGGTAGACGGGATCAACCGACTGTCTTTCTCCAGCACTGGCAGTACCAGGAGTAACATGTCCACGTCTTCCACATCCTCAAAGGAGTCCTCCATGTCAGCCTCCCCATCTCAGGACCAAAGGCTCCTACTGGACCCAGACACGGCCATTGAGAAGCTCTATCGGCTGCAGCAGACCCTGGAGATGGGTGTGTGCAGCCTCATGTCTCTGGTCACCACAGACTGGAGGTGCTACGGATACATGGAAAGGCACATCAATGAGATCCGCACCTCAGTGGACAAGGTGGAGTTGTTTTTACGGGAATACCTCCATTTTGCCAAGGGAGCTTTAGCCAATGCCTCCTGCCTCCCAGAACTGGTCCTCCACAACAAAATGAAGCGGGAACTCCAAAGAGTAGAAGATTCCCACCAGATTCTAAGCCAAACCAGCCATGATTTGAATGAGTGCAGCTGGTCCCTGAATGTCCTAGCTATCAATAAGCCCCAAAATAAATGTGATGATCTGGACCGGTTTGTGATGGTAGCCAAGACAGTGCCAGATGATGCCAAGCAACTGACCACCACCATCAGCACCTATGCAGAGACCCTCTTTAGGGCAAGTCCTGGCAGTTCCCATCTGAAGAATGGGCCCGACAGCATCATGAACTCAAGCGAGTACACGCATACAGGCTCCCAGATGCAGCCACTGCGCCCTGGTGACTACAAGGCCCAGATCCACAATAAGTCGTTGCCTCCCACTCTAGGCAAGGACCAACCACCAGACTGTAGTAGCAGTGATGGTTCCGAGAGGAGTTGGATGGATGACTACGATTATGTCCACCTACAGGTAAGGACACCAGATCTATAAACCGCCCACACTCATTTTCAGGGTGTCCAGGACTGATGTCCGTAAGGATGTTGGGCTAGAGAGCCAGAGGGCAGAACATGATAGATGCTAATCCAAGTGTTGTGAAAACTGACTGTGAGGTTGTACAGAAGTTGTCCAGCCATTTTATTTACCCTCCGTGAGCCTTAACTTTATTTTGCAGATGCATTAACTCAAAGGGTTGTGCTAAGTCTTATTGATACACCGTAGGCAAGCTGGAAGAGACTCATCGATGTGGAACAGTGGGTCCACTGTCATCGTATCAATTCTTCCTCTGCTTGTGTTTTATGGCACAGTTCCATGGAGCAGCCCATTATAATAGAAATAAGTTTTAAAATCTATAGCACTGTTAAGAAAAAATTCTGTTGAGAATATCTGTACATAGGGAGTTTCTAAGGTACTCTCTAGGCCTACAGTGTGTGTGTGTGTGTGTGTGTGTGTGTGTGTGTATGTGTGTGTGTAACTGCTTACAAAGACACATAACCCCATCAGATTTAGAGGACCTGTGATCATTTTCCAATTGGCCAACAGCTTGATCTGCATATGTTGAACTCTACAAACTGCTTCCTAGAGGTGTAAATTGTGCTAGTCCCTAAGTGGACATAGGATCCTGAGAGATCCCCCTCTGCTTTAAAGAATTCAAACACTCTCCCGTAACCTATTACGTAGTATTTGGTTTAATGTCTTATTCTGCCGTTCTTTTCCATTTGACTAAGAGCCATGAATTCTACTGAAAAACTGTAAAAATACCAAATCCCCCAGGTGTGACAGAGTAGAAAGGATCAGCTGAGCCACATCTGGTGCCGAGGAATAGCGTAGGTTAGATGAAGACGTTTACCATTCATCTCATTGGTCTTCTGATGCTGTACACTGGGGACTACTAAGTGCGGGTGGAGAGATACAGAAGATTCGAAGAAATCAGAAGTGAAATAGATGCCCATTTTTTTACCTTTGTTTGAAAACGTATGAATTCACATACAATCCATTAAAAAAAAAAAAAAACCATGAAAAAATAATGCTTACGAGGGCACGGAGAGGATCATGGGAAGCTCTCTAGCCAGAAAGAACAGCAAGCATGGCAGCAGCCCACATGGAAACAGGCTTCACTTTTCAGCCTGTCTCCGCAGTGACTCCGGAAGTCCCTGTCTGTGGTTCACAGGGTCTAGCTGGATCTGAGGAAGGTAGCCGGTGGATAAAGAGAGTCTGAGTGCTTTTGTCAATGGAGCTGTTCGTATAAGCGACGCACAGTGGTGAGGTAATGCGGTCTCTGTGTTGGAAACAACAGGGCAAGGAGGAGTTTGAGAGACAGCAGAAGGAGCTCTTGGAAAAGGAGAATATCATTAAGCAGAACAAGGCGCAGCTGGGGCATGATCAGGTACGTTCAAACAGAACAGCAGCTCTTCTCGTCCGGGTTGGGAAGAGGCTCCACTAGGTAGGGGATGGATAACTTCAAAAGACTGGGGTCCTGCCAGCACGCTGGCACAAAGAAGTCCCAGGTGTATAGTAGCACATAAGAACAAAGTGGAGGTTTGTGGCCTGTGGCTGCAGCTGAGTATACCTGCATTGCCTCCAAATGACAGGGTTCGTTCAGGCTACACCTGTTAATATATAACGTATTAGGACTCTTTGGGTTAGAGCTTTTGGTCTCAAGATACAAGACCCAGTCAAGCCTGTCCAAGCTAATTGGTTTTCTATTGAGGCCACAGTAAGGGATTCAGGAGCAATGAAAATACAGCCAAGACTGAGAGGAACTATCTATTCTCCCCGGATTTCTCTTGGGTCTCTTCCCATATCTGCTTTACTCTCCTCCGCTCTCTGGCGTGTTTTCTCAGACACTAGTGTTTAGCAGACACTAAAGTAATTCCTAAGAAGAAAGTAGACCCCACAGGCTACAAAACGGACTATGCAATTCTCAGCAGGGAAAGCAGGATGAGGTTGTCCCTTGTCTTGACCCAGCCCTGAGTCAGAGTGAGGGATTAACTGAGTCCTGAACTCAGAAGTCTTAGTAAGATAGCTAGAAATTATCCCTTCAATTTGAAGAAATAGTCCAGTTAGGGGATGCTGAGGAGAGGATCAAGAAAACTGATACTCAGGCTGTGGAGGTGGCTCAGCGGGTCAGGGCACTTACTGCCAAGCCTGATGGCCTGAGTTTGATCCCCAGAAACCACATGGTAGAAGGTAGAAGGGGAGACCTGACTCCCATTTTTGTCCTCTGGCCTTACACATGCATGCTTTGAAATGTGGTAAACAATTAATGCTCAGATTTCCTCCTTGTGTCCTCTTCTCTGAGCAGGCATGCATGTCTAAGACTTTGATGCAGTAAAGAGTCACAATATCTGTACATCTTGACAGAGAGAACAGGAGAAATAGAGAATCTTCATGAATTCTCCATCTTGGAAAGAGAGGCAGGGCCTTCCCCAGGAAGTAGCAAATTGTTGGTGATTTATTTGACAGAAAGTTCATTGCATCTGATTTTTCCCTTGCTGTCCACTCAACATTTAATAAACATCTACGTTTACCAAACTGGCTACCAGTTTACCAAATACTATTTCAAGCACTTTGTAAATAATATCAATTCACTGGACCCTCATAATGGCATAGAAGCCAGGCGAGGCTGGGGTTTAAAGCCGATGCAGTCAGAGTGCAAAAAAAGTCAGGTGGTGTCATCACAGAAGGTCTGGGCTGGAGGATCCCTGAGGGATCGTCTTCCCAGCATCTACACTGGACCGTTTAGGAAGCATGACAACCTGGCCAAGGTCTCACAGCTCCTAAGTACCTGGCATCTATCAAGGATGAAGCTGGTATCTTTTAACCCCACACCCACAGTCCTTTCCCACTATAACGCATGTCTGGTCCTTAATGAAATCTCTGACCTTCCTTCCAGCTGAGTCAGTTCCAGCTCTTGGAACAAGAAATCACCAAGCCCGTGGAGAACGACATGTCCAAGTGGAAGCCCTCCCAGAGCCTCCCAACCACAAACAACAGCGTGGGTGCTCAGGATAGGCAGCTGCTCTGCTTCTACTATGACCAGTGCGAGACCCACTTCATATCCCTCCTCAACGCCATCGACGCCCTCTTCAGCTGCGTCAGCTCGGCCCAGCCCCCACGGATCTTCGTGGCACACAGCAAGTTCGTCATTCTCAGTGCGCACAAACTTGTGTTCATTGGAGACACCCTGACAAGGCAGGTGACTGCCCAGGACATTCGTAATAAAGTCAGGAACTCCAGCAACCAGCTCTGCGAGCAGCTCAAGACGATAGTCATGGCGACCAAGATGGCGGCCCTCCACTACCCCAGCACCACTGCCTTGCAGGAGATGGTGCACCAGGTCACAGACCTGTCCAGAAATGCTCAGCTGTTCAAGCGTTCCTTACTGGAGATGGCCACTTTCTGAGAAGAAACGGAGGTGGAAGGGACTCAGTGAACAATTACTAAGGGAAACTGGAAATACTATCTGGTTTTTTTTTTTTTTTTGTAAATGTTATCTATTTTTGTAGATATTTTATATGAAAATGAGATATTTTAACGTTTCACGAGTCAGTCGATTTTCATCAATTCAGGGAGCTGAAGTGGGAAATCTGTCTTTTCCCCCCGTGTGGTTCTTATATATATACATATAAGTATCTAAAACATAAGCTGTACAGAAATGTGTCCAAATTTGCGTGTGCCTCTGTACCCCTGGACGTGTTTGTAGATGTGTGTCTGATACATTCCATTAGAAACAAGAATTAAGAAGCACCTTAGTCAGCACCTCCTAATGCTGCATTGTTTTGGGTTTTGTAGAAATGCTATACCAGTTGGTTGTAATATGGCTCTGCATGTACCAGTAGAGATCTGAGCAAGCACACCCAAGTCTGGAACTCACGGTATTATTGACCAAGTGTTCACATCCCTTATAACAAACACATCATGGTATGGCTTGTTCTTGACTGAAACCTCTTTCAAACTCGACTTGTCTTTAACACAGTGGTAAAAAAGGCCCCACTTCTGGCTGAAATGACAGAGAAGGGGAGGGGGGTTCAAAAAGTATTTATTAACCTAAGGCCCAGTGTTTGGAGTCCTAGAGAGGCCAGACTCGAGTGCTGTGTTAAGAGGGTGTGTCTACAGCTGTGGTTGTGCTGTTTCAACTCTGAAAGAGAGCTACAATAAAGAGAGAGCATTTGTTTCCCTGGGGCATGCATTTGTGAGTGATTCAGCTGTGACGTTTTCCAAGTTGTAGTGTTGAATAAAAAGGAATCGAAGCGGGAATACATCGACTGTGGCTATGGACAAGGAGAGGGTTCTTCCCAACTACCAGCTGTTAAATAAAGGCCTCCCTGAGGGTTTTCTATTCTCATTATCTGAAGGAAATGGGCCAGCTCCTTAGTCACTGAACTGTGGAGATACCAGGCCCTATCCTGCTCTCTCGTTGCTTGGGGTCTCCTATACCCTCCAAAAAACTTATATACACAGACCCAACGCTCAAAACAGCTGCAGAGAGCTGATCTCCACATCCCCCCTGTGGCCGTGGACCCTGTGAATAAAACCACATCACCATGTAGCAGCATCGAATCTGTGGTCCCTTCGCACCTGCTGTGTGGGCACAGCCCGGGACCAAAGCCACCAGATTCGTCATGGACCGATGAACTAGCTACTTCCCTATTCTTAAGAAGCATGTTTCTTGTGGTCCCTGTCTGGGAAATTATTTCACTCCAGCCTATTTGGATATGTGTTTTTTTATTTGTGACGGATGTCTTAACTGAATTAATGTTACTTGTTTTAAACACCCAAATTACAAAGGCTGAGGATGGCTTAAGAAGACTGTGATCTTGGTGTGTGTGTTGTGGTTGTGGAAGTTATCAAAGAGGGTGCTTTTCCAAACAAACTACAACTGTAATTCTCAAAGTCCTGCACTGCCGTCTGAGCTGTTGGATGGCAAGTCACTGTGTGTGGAGGAAGGGGGGGAGGGTCATGGAGCATCAGCACCACTGGAAAAAGTCAGGAAGCACAAGCTTGTAGATTTTACTGTACAGTGTGTATCTGTTGAATGATGGCTGCCTTGCCCTAACCTGGACGATGACATTCCTCCACCTTATCAAACCCAAACTGTTCAATGTGTACTGCTCTCTGCCGTCTTGTAGACATAAGCCATTAAATTTTTAGACCATTCTCTTCACAGCTACTGGGTTTCTTTTCCATGTGTGTGTCTTTGTCACAGAATTAAATATTGGCTCGTCTGGGCTCTCTGACTATAGAAAGTCAGATTATGATTATTTTATTTATGTTATAGATCTGATTATTTTTTAAGGAAAATCGTGTGTGTGTGTGTGTGTGTGTGTGTGTGTACCTTTGAATTGAAGAAATTTAATTCAGTACCTTTGAATTCAAGAAAATTCTGGAGCTTGTGGATATCATCAAATTAAATATCTGAAACTGGTTTTTCAATATGAGATATATATATATATATATATATGTATATATATATATATATATAATTTTTTAAGGACATGAATTCATTATACAGCCATGCTGGCCTGGAACTCTCTATGTAGTCCAGACTGGCTCTGGAGTCACAGAGATCTGCTGGTCTCTGCCTCCAAACTGCTGGTATTGAAGGTGTGAGCTACTACATCAGGCTACAGCATGTACTCACTTAATGTTGGCAGGATGGTTTCTGTTCCTACTCTGGATATGACCACTCAAGTCATTTTAGAACCAGTGCACATTGTTTTATTCATTCTGGAATAGGCATAAAGAAATTATTAGAAGCAAATGTATTTGAAGAAAAACAGGTCTCTAACCATATGAATTATTATTTTAATGCCTAATATATACTCCCTTATTCAGATAACCCACCTAGCCAGAGAAAGTGTTTGAATATGCCTGTGTGTTAATTACTTTTCTTGTGATTGACACAAAATATCTGACAGGAACAATTGGAGGAGAGATTTATTTTGACTCACAGTTTCAGTCTGGCCTTCCCAGAAGGTCTGGATGTTGTTGGCTTCGTTTCTGGCAGTAGGAGCTTGCAGTGTGGCTTGCTTCCATCTTGTTGGATCAAGAAGCAGATGGAGGGCTGACCCAGGTTTCAGGTGAAGCCTGTTTAATACTCAGAAGGCCCATATCTACTCTAGGCTCTGTCTCTCAAAGTATCCAAAACCCACTGAAGGAACACTGATGACCGAGGTCAAGTGTTCTATGTATGAGATTATCAAAGAATAAATCAAAGATATTCTATTTGAGACCATGTTGTATTGCATGCCTGTAATCCCAATACATAGGAGGCAGACACAGGATATGGGAGTTTGAAACCAGCCTAGCTTATAGTCAGATCTGGAGAAAAAGGAAAGAAAAAATAAAAAAACACCTGATGAATAATGACAAAATATCAGTTGCTATTTGGGGAGAGAAGAGGTGAAAAGTATTCATTTTAAAGGAGCCCAGGGGGAGCACAAATAATGGAAAATGTCCATTTCCTAGATGTTATGGTTTCATATGTGTGTGTCCAGATTCACCAAATAATACACTATTGTATGTACAGTTCAGCCTTGATCAACAGTCTCTTTTTAAGAAAGCAATCCAAGAACTTCCATTAAAAACGAGAGAGTGTCAGACGAGATTTTTACTAAAAGCAAAGCTAAACCATATGCCATTCAAAAGACACTCGATTTAAGTGAAAATACCCAGATATCAGCAAAGGAATTCGAAGAAATATGCAACTCACATTCTAGTTCTAGTTGAGAAGAGCTGGGGGAGCTGTATTATAACAAGGTAGAATTCCGCACAGAGTGAGGAGGGACATGTCAGGATGCAAGCAGGCAAAGCGTTCCTAAGGATGCACATACGGGATCACTAAGCCTCAAAACACACGGACTAGAAACCAACAGAACTAAATAGAAAAAAGAAAAAATGAAACTCTGTAATGGTCGGTAGAGGTTTTGGCATTTTTTTCTCAGTAACAAATAGAACAAGTAAACAAAAAAGATCTCAGTGATTACTAGTAATAATGGAACTCTGGCATTCTGTTAGAGGGAATATAAAATAGCATAACCACTACAGAAAATGTTTGGCATATAACCTAGCAATGCCGATTATAAGTTCTTACTTAAAAAAATAAAACATAGCTCTAATTATTTTATTGTTTTTTTGTTTAAATTTTATGTGTAGGGGTGTTTTGCTTGCATGTATGTATGTACACCATGTTGATAGTTTGTGCCCAAGAAGACGAGGAGAGGGCACTAGATCCCCTGGAATCGGAGTTACAGGTGGTTGTGAACTTCCATGTGGATTCCAGGAATCAAACCCAGGTCCTCTGGAAGAGCAGCCAGCACTCTTAACTGCTGAGCCATCTCTCTAGACCTTTTTTTTTTTTTTTAAATTAGAAAAGATTTTAAAATAGTTGCTTTGGGGCCAGTGAGATAGTTCAGCATGTTAAGAATGATTGTTGTCAAATCTGATGACCTGAGTTTGATTCTGGACCCCAAATTGTGGAGGAGGGAATCAAAACTTCCACATCTTGTGGCCCAGATGGATGTGTGTGCGTACACGTACGCACAGTGAGTAGATGTGGAAAAAGTTTCCATTAACTTCTTTTTTAATTCATAATCACACTGAAGTAGAAACAGCCCAGATGTCTTCAACAGGTGACTGGACACACACACTGTGATGGGATACAACTCAATCAAAAGCTGTGAAACACACGCACACATATATTTAATTCAATAAATATATAACATATAATTATATGATATATAAAATATATAGATAATATATATATATACTATATTATTACATTATATATTATATACAGCTTTTTATTGAATTGTATCCCATCACAGTGTGTGTGTGTGTGTATAAAACAGTATTAGTAAATCACCCTGAAAAAAATGCTCACCAAAATCATTCAATAGCAATAAATGTCAAACGAGGCCATGAATTTGAAAAAGACTGGGGAGAGGTATATGGGAGTGTTTTGGAGGGACAAAAGGGAAGGGGAGAAACATTGCAATTACATTACAATCTCAAAAACAAGCAAAACAAAATTTAAAAAGAAGAAATGGCAGACGGCCTGGAACCCATGTCCCGAAGCTCTCTGGAGGGCACGAAATGAAGGTGATGAGATTGGCTCCGCCATTGCTCCACTGTTATTAAGTGAAGTCAACCCACTCTTCCCAGTCCTGGATCTCGGAAGACATCTCCCCCAGAGCCTGCATAACTAATTACTGTTTGCTATGAGCATGAGCGGAGCTGAGTCATCTTTCCTGTGAAGGCAGTGTGGCTGTGGGCTTCTTCCAGTGCATACACGTCTTGTTGCTTATGTGCTAGTTTTCTTGGTTTGGGGTTTTGGTTTTTGTTTCGTGTTTGGTTTCTTTACAGTTAGGCACTACAAAGCCTATAACATACATTCCAAGGCCCACTTCCCCTTTCACTCCCTACAGCAGTATACCCTCCCATGAACCCTGTGGAGCAGCCTGTCTGGGCCACTTGACTCTTCTCTTACATTGCCACTCACCTTGACTTCTGTCACTGAAAATGCAGACCAGTAAAGACAGACAATAGGCTTTACTCATCTGCTCATCTTTTGGATGAACTTTATTAGTCTGCCATCCAGGCTTGCTTATCATTAATATAATTTGAATCATCCATTTGTCCTGTAAATATTTATTGACTATCTACTGATACCCAGTACTTAGAGTATGACACAGCCCTTGCTTTTATAGAACGGATCATCTGACCAAAACAGGGTGGCTTTAAAACTATAGATGTTTGTGTGTGTGTGTGTGTGTGTGTGTGTGTGTGTGTAGCTTGAAACTCTATGCCATGCTAGGCAGTAAAGACTCAAGGCAATGTCAAAGGAGAAATGGGAACAATCTAACCTCGTGGGGAGACATGGGACATATGCAGCTTCTCTTGCAAAACACTGTTCAGTCCAAGGTCTTATGAATGAATGTTTTATTTGGGCCAAAAGAGAAAAGGATGCTCCAAGGAGAATAGGGGATGGGAACGTATCAGGCCTCAGAAACCGTCAAAAGAGTTGAGCTATAACCCCAAAGCAATTGAAAAGTTTTAAATAGGAGTGTGATGAGATTGGGCTTCTGTTGTGAAACATTTCAGCTACAGTTGGAGAGTGGCTAGGAGGGGCTTCATGGATCATAAGAGTCCAGCCAGGTGGCTACTGAGTAGTTCTACCTGAAGCAGGTAAGATATCTTGGGATAAAACTAAAGAGGTAGGAATGAAAGGAAAGGGGTAGGCTCTGGGCAGGGAAAGGGGTAGGCTCTGGGCAGGGAAAGGGGTAGGCTCTGGGCAGGGAAAGGGGTAGGCTCTGGGCAGGGAAAGGGGTAGGCTCTGGGCAGGGAAAGGGGTAGGCTCTGGGCAGGGAAAGGGGTAGGCTCTGGGCAGGGAAAGGGGTAGGCTCTGGGGATGGTGGAGAGGAAATCCACAGGAGGGCTGATTTGTTGTGGGGGGGTCAGAATGGAGAAAAGCAAACAAGTGAAGGGTATCTGAGCATATGTCAGTGTAGATATGGATCCACTGCTGAGATAGGGTACACCAAAGCTATCAGTATGTCCACTGTGCCAGGCAGTGGTGCAACCCTTACTGATAAACTCTCCCTACCTAGCATGGAGCACAGAGCTAGGCACAGAACAGAAAGGGAGTTCACTGAGAAAGAGGTCCCAGACAGCACCTGGCTCTGAGAGTCCTGTCATCCCAGCCCTCCGGAGCTGAAGCCAGAGGATCGTGAGTTCAAGGACACTCCTGGGATACACAGTAAGGCTGTGTATCAAAAAGAAAGGGAAAAGAAGAACAGGAGGAGGGAGGGAAGAAGAAGGAAGGAAGGAAGGAAGGAAGGAAGGAAGGAAGGAAGGAAGGAAGGAAGGAAGGAAGGAAGGAAGGGAGGGAGGGAGGGAGGGAGGGAGGGAGGAAGGGAGGAAGGGAAAGGTTGGTTAAAAAAAAATAAAATTACAAAACCTTGAAAGGCTTTTAATGAGTAGAAGCAAGAGCACAAGTGGCAAGAGAGCAACTGAAAATCACAACATGATTTAAGTCATCTCCCAACTACTATAATTAAAAAAAAAAAAAAAAAAAACTGAGTTAACAGAAAAGAGTATCTTATAGTGTCTTCTCACAGACAATTTTCCAGGGAGACAAGAGTCAGCAAAAAAATGATGTTAAATGAAAACATACCTTTAATTTTCCCCAGCCTGCCTGGCAGCCAGGGTATGAGCAGACACCAGACACTGCCCACCCGCAGTAGCCATCCCTCGAAAGACAGTTTATGAGTCTTCTCTATGACCCAACAGCCTAAGGAGGGGTTTTGGAGAACAACCAAGCTCCTCTGGACTCCAGTCCCTATGCAAGAGATTGAAAGCTCTGAGAACAATGGTTGCCAATGGGACAGTTTAGAATTGGTCCGAGGCACAACTCAGTGCAGAGTCTTACACGAGGCTGGCATATCAAAGCAAAGGACTGGACTAGGGCGTGCTTTAGAAGGATATAAAAACATGCATGAACAACTTGAAGTTACCCTTACCCTCAGGCACTGACTTCCACCTATCTGTCTAGACATCCAGTAGAGATGGCAAGAGCCTAAGATTTGACAAAAGAGGGTTTGGGTTTAGTGATAATCCTGTTTGCAAAAGGAAATCAACAAGCAAGGGGACAAAAGATGTGCGAGGAACGCCCACGGCAGGACTTGTAGGGACTTGTGCAGAGAAAAACATGCTGAAAACAAGGAAGCAGGCACTCTGCAGCTCGCAGTGGAGGTCAACATGGGGGCGGTGGCCCATTTCAGATAGTGGTCCCTGTTGGGAAGGGGCTCCCGACAGTTCCTTATCATCCTCCAAGTGAGGAGAACTAGCATCCCTTCGCTTCAGTTTCAAGTTCCTTGGTGCTTTTCACTCTTCTGAAGCCATGGTCTCTAAGAGCCCGCTCAGGGATGCTGCACATAGTGCCCCCTTGTGGTCCAGTGTGGAAAACTGAGCGCCCTCTCCGGGATGCTGCCCACAGTGCCCCCTTGTGGTCCAGTGGGAAAATAGAAAAGCTGAGGAGGGTAGGTTACAACCAATTCTTTCACCAACCAGTCTGTAAAATAATGAAAGCTTGGCTCAACGCGGTGAAAACAAAGTTTTAGGATCATTTTAAGTGCTCCTCAAACACAGAAGACACTATTATTTGGGGGCGTAAACATCCATTGTATATCTCATCTCTAAAGCACCTTGGACCATGAGTCCATCTCTGCCTTCTGATGTGGTTCACACTAGGAACTCAAGGTGTGTTTGCTGACCAACTAATCAAATGAATGATTCCACTTCCCCTGTGTCTCTCTACCAATCCCACATCGGGAGAGACTTTTTAAAGTAAATAGGACTTTGCAGAAGCTTTAAATATATTTATTTTCTTTTACTTATACGTATATATCCATGTCACAGAGGCCAGAATAGGTAGTCCGACCCCTTGAAATTAAAATTGCAGGTAGTTGAGTGCTGGGAAGAGAATCCTTAAATATAATAAATGAAAACAGAAATCCCTTCAAAGGATAGGATGCCCATAAGCTATTATTGTATCATTTCCCTTTGTGAAAGCACATTTCCATCACGTGTTAGTTATTTGTGCATCGCTGTGAGCGATACCTGACAGAAGCAAAGCTTTATTGGAGACTATGTTTTCAGAGGGTTGCAGTCCATCATGGGGTGGAAGGCATAGCAAAGTCCATGGCAGATGACCAGAAAGTAGAAGCTAAACTAGACCCAAGGGAGAACACCAAAGGCTAACTCTGAGATTTCCCCCTGACAGCCAGGTCCCACACACCATCTCCACAGCCTTCCAAATAGCACCCAGGCTGCCCTGGAGTCTCCAGAGGACCTTTCCGACGAACAGGACGGACAGCCCACAAGCCGAGTACCTATGCTGTGGCCAGGTAACTATAATCTTTGGGTGGTGTGTCCACAGCTCACAGCTCCTGATGGATGCTATGCATTGCTTTGCAAAGAGAGCATAAGGAGACAGAGCCTGCCTCTGGATTTAACATTCCTGCTTCTGTGTGGGTCTGATGTTAATGACTCCCGGCACTGTCTCATCGTGGCCAGTGCAGTTTTTACCCATCTTGATCTCAGGGCTTCCACGCATCGCAGCAGTACGCACTTTGAGTGGCGGTACTCTCGGGTAAAATGATGAGACAGAAAACTGATAGGAAGCTAGCTAAAGGAACAGGTTAACGACCCATGAGCAAATTAGAAGGATATATAGTCAGATTTAAGTACTAAGGGATGTTTTGTTTCCCCTAAGAAATCGATACACTTTTTTCTTTTTTTAAATAAGCTTTTTGTGGAAATTAGATTCTTGAGGCTAACTGATCGTGTTTTCCATTTTTAAAAATTTACTATCTAGATCAAAAGCAAATTGGATGCTTGTGTGAAATGAGTATGTAGCACAGCTCGCACAGCTCAGCTCTAACTTTTCCCTTCAATCATTTCTACCCGAATTAATCTGATGATTATATTATTATAATATGATTATATAATATAATGAATGATATGTTTTATTATTGTTATGTTTTTATATACTACTATATTATTATTATTATTATATGTTCAGAATTATTCTGAATTATGCCTCCCTTGGGTCACATGCAATTATATACATGGGTGAGACTTCTCCCTATACAGAGTCAACATGTTCAGTGCAAGGCTGTGCTGCACTGGGCCCCATGGCTTGCAGTTCATAGTCAAATCTCTTTACTATATACTCACCCCAAGGATACTGCTAGGGTACTAGGAAGAATACCTTATTCTCTACCCCCTCCCCACTGTTTCTCTCTGTGTGTCTCTGTCTCTCTCTGTATCCATTTCTCTCTCTCTCTATCTCTATGTCTTCCACAACCGCCACTTTGGCCAATACTTGGGATTGAACCTATAACCTCATGCATGCTGGTCAAGTGCTCTACCGCTGAGGTGCATTCCCCTAGAATAGCAGAATCCTGTCATCTTCACACATCCCATCGATCTTTCCCTGTGGCTCCTCCAGACCCCAGTGTAAAACCAGCCAGACTTCTCTCTTGATTACCATCCGCCAGCCTTCAAGGAGGTACTGCCCTTTCCTCCAGTCTGACCACAGACATTTTTAATATTTTTGCCCTCAAAGATGGCCACAAGGGTGGGTTCCACTCCCTTTACCTCCAGGGCATGCCTTTGCCACATTATAATTTCACAAATGCAAACTTGAGTCATAGGAGCCTGTAAACATCCAAGGCCAGACTGCTCTGGCTGGACAGTGTCTAAGCTCTAACTAAAAGCCCGTGGCATGGGTAAGCCTCTGTCACTGCAGCAGACTGGCTACAGGTGGAGGGAGTTTGTGATCCGCTGCCAATCAAACCTCTTACACCAGCGCCCTGATCCCTTACAGGTGCTAAGCAGAAATGGTCCGAGCCTGGCACGTGTTCCCACAACTTACTGCAGCAAGGATGTGAAGCAGTTTTGAAAGAGACTGCTAGACCATTTTGTAAGAAACTTTTGACGAAGGGCAGGCTAAGTCGTTTACCCGGCATCCACGCTAGATGGGACAGAGGAATCGACTCCGTGGGGAAAGCTTTGGGATGGGAGGTCAGTTCACCTAGATTAGCACTTGACACATCTGCACTGGTTGGAGTTAAAAGGTTGAAAAGCTCATATGTGAACAGAGTATAGTGGCCACGGCGGCCTACGTGATGTCATGTGGTTTAAGTTTTTCCGCTCACCCAGGAATGCGGACCATCATCTGTCATTGGCTGACTAACGGATCAGCTTATGTCTTTCTCCCTCCATCTACAAACCTTTCCAATAGGTTGGTGACATCTCAGAAACCTTTTTTTTTTTTTTTTTTTTTTTAAAGATCATCCCATGCTCCTCCTCTCCTTACCTTGGCAGGAAAGAAACGAACAAACACACTTCGATCTCCTATAGCCAGTTACATGGTTGCAAGGAAAAAAAATTTAAAAAAAACAGTGATTACACTGTGGAGAAAGGAGCCAAGCCCTTGGCCAGGTGAGGATGTCGAAGTTAGCCTCATGAATATGGAGCAAATACACTATGGGTCCCAGAAAGGGATCCTGAGATAGTCACAGTGTCATCTTGAATAGACAAACACAAAGTGAAGAAATGTATGTTCTAGTTTTCAAAGGCAGGGAAAATCCATTCTGCAAAGGGGCCGTTGTTAAAAAGTAATAATAAAGAGAGGTTAACGACATGCTTCCAATGACAGCAGGCAGAGAGATGTGACAGCTGGACACAATTGCCCGGCCCTGAGCCGGAGCCCATCTCAGAGGAAATAACCAAGGGCATTGTTGGGTCAACTGTCAGCAAGGAAATACAGATGGCGAATTAAGCCAATTGAATCAGTGGTCAATGTATTCAAGTTGATGAATATTCTGATGTTCTCTAAGGAAAAAAAAAAACCCCCACTCTTAGTAAAGATGTCATCCAGTGTTTTGAGATAAAATGACATGTTACCCATGTTACACACGTGTGTGGCAGCAAGACAATTTTACACATGTGAACAGTAAGGGACCCTCATTCAAGTGTGTGTGCTACTGTTATTCCTGCAACTTTCCTGAGCATTTGGATATTTTATTTTTAGTTTACAGAGTCCAGGACTGAATCCAGGGTCCTGTGCTCGTGAAACAGGCAGTCTCCTACTGGAGTGTATCCTCAGCCCCTGGGAATTATCTATGAATGAAAAGCAACACTATCTTAATTTTATCGACAGGGATTCAGTTTTCAGTCTCATCTCTATTAGCTCTGTTACCTTGAGCTCCTTATCTCCCTGCAACCTGTAACATGACTGTGATGACAGGTAGCCAAATCAGGCGCTGGAGATATATATATATATATATATATATATATATATATATATATATATATATAGAGAGAGAGAGAGAGAGAGAGAGAGAGAGAGAGGTTTTTTTAAAAACAGCAGCTAAATAAGAAGCTTGAAAAGGCTGCAAACTATACAATAATATTGGTGAGGAATTTGAGACAGGGTCTGACCAATAGCACCACACAAATGTTTTCATATTTGGGGTTTGGGGATTCTGTATTTGGGGTTTTCATTTTTGGGGGTTTCCTTTTCATTATAAATTGACTGAAACTGTACAAATTTGTACATCTTTGTACCGAGATGTGATTTATGAAAACACACATAATAATTAAATCAAGCTCAATTGTACTCATGGCCCCAAATGCTGCATCGAGAACATTTGTAGCTCACTCTTTTAGCAATTTTGAAACGTTCGATTTTCTACCATTAATTATATCATTATCCTATTGCTACATTGTGTAATGTAATGAAGTAACATCCTTCCTGTCTAACAGAGACTTCATGACCTTTGACCATCATCTCTTGATCTCCTCAACCCCATCATATAAATATTTGATAAATATATTGCTACTATTCTGAAATTATACACAAAGCAAGCACATGGATTTTTTCTGAATCTAGAAATTCCCCATTGAGATTCCCTGGGTAAATGTTTCCACAGACTTGTGAAAACTGTTTGGTTGTCACAGTGTCAATCGAGCAGGATTAGAAGCATGGGTGAGCTTAGGCTTCTCGTGAAAGCCTACTTCTGCCAAAGCAAGGGGATAGACTAAGGATCAGACACTGAGCTAAAATGAGCACAAGTCAAATGACTACTCATTCCTCCTCTGAACTCAGCTTTGCCATTATCTTGAGCTTCGAGGAGGTAAGGAGAGTGGGGTATGACACGAGATCCTACATAGTCCACCTTGTTTTTGGAAACAAATCAATTGGAAACACTGACTTTTTTTTTGAAGGGAGGGGGGTGGCGCTGGAGAGCTGGCTCTGTGGTTAAGAGCACTGGCTGCTCTTCCAGATGACCCGGGTTTAGTTCCCAGCACCTACATAGCAGCTTACAACTTTCTATAGCTCCAGTTCCAAGGGACTTTTGATACTCCCGTGGCCTCCATGGGCACCATGAGCGCGAGTGGTACACAGACAGACATGCATGCAAGCAAAATGCTCATCTACAAACAGACAAACAAAAAAGTTTAAGGCTATTCTAAGGAAGGTGTGATTGTTGTTGTTTGCCGAGCAGCGAACATAAAATAACACAGTGACACACCAAAACCAAGGAAAAGGAGCACACCCAGAGCAGATCTTCTTACAGAAAGCTTGTTCTCCGCCTCATGTCCTTTGACTGTCAACTATCTCGCTGGCTACTTGGTTAAATAAAAAAACCACTTGGTTAAATAAAAAAAACATAGCACGGGGCTGGAGAGATGGCTCAGTGGGTAAACGTGCTGCCCAGAAAAGTCTGAGAAGCCAGGTTCGAATCCCCGAAACTCACATTTTTTTTTTTTAAGTGCCTGGTGCATCTGTAGTTCCAGTACTCTTATGGGGGGACGGAAAGT
This sequence comes from Cricetomys ansorgei, assembly GCA_026225945.1. Classification (NCBI taxonomy): domain Eukaryota; kingdom Metazoa; phylum Chordata; class Mammalia; order Rodentia; family Nesomyidae; genus Cricetomys; species Cricetomys ansorgei. Next base: position 6,782,132 of record JAMJFZ010001089.1, on the reverse strand, counting down.
GGAGACAGGAGACTTCTGCAAGTTTGCTAGTCTGCGTAAGCAGCTATAAAAGAGAAACATGACACACAAGTGCTTGCATTCCCATACACGCATGTCCCGAAATAATTAATTAATTAGTTAATTAATTTAATGAATAAATAATAGCATGATAGGTCTGGTCACATATGACAGTTATGGTCTATACAAGGAAGGGAGAGCGTAGAGAAGCCACGGGTGCAGGTCAGGAGGTGTTAGCAGCAGAGATACTGAACGTCATGTCAGAGGATGCATCCTTGGGATTCTGGTAAGAAGCAGCACATCCTCTGCTTTTGACTCCTCTCTTCATCTGTGCCTGTCATTGATTATCTGCCCATGAAATTGGAATTTTCTCTGCCTCCATGACAAGCCCTGGCCTCCAACAAGGCTTTATTCAGTTCCTGTGTTTTCTGCTCCTGAAACAGAAAAAAATTCTGGACTATATCCGTCTTCCTTGTTCCGACCCTCCCCTGGGTCTTTTTTCCTCCCCAGATTACCAGAGGTATGGTTTGACAAATAAGAATTATGTGTTTGTGGAGCGGTATACGATGTTTTCACACACGTACGCATTGTGAGATTATTATATCACCGTCAAAAATGAACATATCCATCGTCTCATTTAGTTAGCGTTTGTGCACGCACATCGAGGGCGTGAAAGATCTATTTTCTTAGCAAAATTCAAGCCTACCTTGTGGTTTTATTAATGATAATCTTCAAGCTATGTGCAAGGAGAACTCACCCTGCATAACAGGCAGCCACAAAAGGAACTTCGGTGCTCTGTGACCAACAACTACCCTCAACTTCCCCTGCGTACTCTGCTTCCCTTGGGTATTGCATTGAGTTCCATGAGACCTGGAGACTTTTCGTCTACCAGGTCACAAAAGAGGTCTCTGCAGGAAGACATAGGAGGCCTGAGAAAGGGAACCCTGTAGACGGAATGGAGCAGGCAATAGCACATCTATGCACGTGTTATGCGGTGTGTGAATGTCGCTCTGTAAGGACGTCTGAGACATTTCTCCCTGACCCGGAAACGCTACTGTTTACAAGATATGGAATGCCTGTCCGTGGATAAATTGATAAAAGTGTGGTGTTTACACGGAATGGATGCCTGGAATGGTGGCTCACAGCTATACTTTCAGTGCTCAGGAGGCTGGGGAAAAATCACTGTGAGTTCCAGGTCACCCTGGGCTACATGGTGAGACCTTGTATCAGAAAGACTCCCCCAAATAAATAAAAACTGAAAAATAAACAGATATAATACAACAGCAAAAAAAAAAAAAAAGAAAGAAAAGAAGTTCTGTCATTTGCAGCAATGTGGGTAAAACTGAGCAACACTGTGATTTGAAGGGCAGGACATCGAAATACAAATAAACTTGACTTCATAGAAAGGGTTAATGTTAGTCCCCTTAATGGCTATTTGTGATCCACCTCTGTATATGACTTAGCATCCTTTTAACTCTCAGGTAAAAACCTTTGGAATGTATTAACTAAGCAGGCCACTAACCTGCATTGACCACAGACTGAGAACGTTACCTGACAGCATTTGAAACCCACAACACAGATTCGCTGGCTTTGCTGTGATCTGCCTCTCTGATGTTCCCATCAGTGTTTTGGGTGGATGCATTGATCTTTGGCTTTCTTCTCTCCTGTGACAGTAACTGCTTCCTTAGTGAAACATGGCATTTGGTGCCAAATGAATGTGTGTCCCCAGGCCATGCTCACCCATCTTCCACTCCTTCCCCCCTGGCACAAGTTACCACTTTCCGCTCTAACCTTCTTTTTCATTGGCATTCACGAATCACCTCACGCCTCCATCTGGTTTCCTGACCCCGGGGTCTTAGATCTTGTGCATTCTCTCCCTGACTCAGAAGCACCTGTTTTTCACGCCTGCAGCAGTTATGGAAGGAGTCATTTCTCTCCTCACCCCCACCCCAGGTTCCCACAGTCACTGAGTTCTTTGCTCATGTCATTGGGGTGGAAGGTCATCTTCCCACCCCCATCCTCGGCCACCTTCTTTTCAATGGAAAGGAGGTGCCAAGTAGCATGTAACTTCTCATAAACCCAAGTGTGAAATCCAAGTAGCATAAACAAATGTACAAAGAGAAATGTCTGAATTATGGTTGATGTGCACAAAAGAAGATCTATAAACAATCCGAACTAGTGCGGAAGACCCCCACTGTGTAGCTTTCTTCTCCAAGTCTCTACACACCAGGGCTGAGTCACAGAACAATGAAGAATGGCCCTTCAGTTGCCTGGCGGGAGCTGTGAATGCTAAGGTCATAGACTGAAGTTCACGTCCCCTGTTTTCAGTGGCTTGTGAAGAATTAACCTTTCTGTCCAAAGTGTTCTTTGTCTATGCTTAAATTTCATTTTGGAAACTCTGGACAAGCTCTTTCTGATTAAAACGAAACATGTTTCCACATTACAGGGTTCAGGGAGGATCTTAAACGTTCCCGAACAGAAGTTGGTAGAACTCGGAAAAGTAGCTGGTCAAAGAGGCGTGAGAATTGTCAGGGTCGTTTTTGTAAGAAAGATTAGCGAGCATACAGTGAGGTTTCTTAAAAGTTCTCTGTGGGGACATGTACTTCTTTAAAATGAACGGTTTCAGGAAGTGGAATCTGAATGACCCTATGCTCACATGGGAATACTAGAAACGTGGTCATCTGCATCTCAGACCCATTCTTTGAACAGATTAAAATGATTAGCACGCTGCCATATTTGAAACATGAAGAGAATGAATTGAGGTGTCTTCAAAAGGCATCTGTCTTCATATTCATATTTAAAGACAGAGCAAGAATCTATGACTAGAAATGGAAGCAGAAATAATGAATAAGAAATGAGAAGGTAGAATTTGAAGGACAGGTTAAGATGGCTCAGGAGGTTTAGGGCTCCTGCTGGCTGAGCCTGATGGCCTGAGTTTGAGACCAGAGACTCACATGGGGGATGAAGAGAACTGTCCTCTGACCTCCACAGACACACTGTGGTATGTGTATTCCACCTCCTCCACAATAAACAGACAGACAGACAAACAAACAAATAGATAGTTTTCTAAAGTATGAAGTGTGACTGAAGCCGAGATCTTTGCTTTTAAAAGTCCAATAACAAGGGAAATGCCTGACAAGCATGCGCAGGGAGAAAGGATAAAACCCAAGTCTGTATGTTAGGATGAGAGCTCTGTATGGGCAGAGACGGAATGGCTGCACACAAGTCAATATTAATGTCTTTTAGAATCCGGCAGAAGTTTCCAACAAAATTAACTATCAGGGTAAGTTTAAAAAAAAAAGAAAAAGAAAAGCAATAGGCATTTATACAGAAAATAATCCCTAGAGGGGAAAATAAGCATTTTCAAAGACTTACTCCCAAATAAGACACTAGGTTCAGATGAATTTTAGAGTTCATGCTACCAAAGACCCAGGGTAGATATAAATCAGTCCTATATGAGTTAAAGTATTCCAGGATAAAGAAAAATATGAACAGCTTCTATTTCAAATCAGGAAGGACTGCAGAGTCTTGATACCACAACAAGAGAAAGAAAAAAAAATCTAATATAATATTCAGACAGATGCAAAGATTCTGGGTAGGATGTTTATGAATTAAAGAAATAATAGATCTTCATTGCGTTAAAGAATTATATACCATAACAAAGTAATGTTTATCCCTGTTAGGATAGCTAATGACAGACGTGACTCTGTTAGCATAAATTACCACAAAAGCAAGTTGACCCAAAGTAGATCCGTATGACCATTCACGCTTTACCCAAAAGATTTTCCAAAGAATTCCGCATGCATCCGTAACATACGGATGTTTTTTTCCTACACTCTGATGCAGAAATACTTTCATAATCTGAAACCTAAACCAAGTATCATGCATACAGACGAAATAATGATGTCATTTTCCACAAAATTGTTCTGATTGGCACAATGTAATTTTGGGGGAAAAAAAAAAAAAGATCGATTTGGGTTTAAAACCGAATATTTAAAACAATTAAAAATGTAAATGAAAGTGAATTTCTTATAAAAAAAAATTTTAAAAGACAAAGAATAAGAAACGGATGGACATTATAAGGGACTAGAACCAGAAATTTCCAGGGAACAGGGCAGGTGATTGTTACCTTGAAGCTTTTCCCTCTGACTTTTCCTGAGCAAAAAGACCCTGAATTTGATTCATTCTCCTCAAGGACTCTGCGAACTCATGCTTACTCCCGTCATCCGTCGTGCTGATTTAATTTCGACTCAGCCCTCGGGGATACATGAAGCCTGTTGGACCTGTTAGCAGACAGGCTCTTAGAACACCTCTGCGCCCTGTTCTCTTTTCTCTTTCCTTTCTGTGCATCCAATTCAGTGTGTATTCCAAATTCTCTGTGTGGTACGTGTCTCCTACCTCTTTAGGGACCTCAGACCTTTTTGTCTCTCTGTGTTTCATCTCCCTAACTCATCGTTCAGTCTCCAAATTCTTTCTTCAGCTGTGTCTAATCTGATACAGTAAATTATTCTTTTCAGTTATTCTGTTTTTCCAGTTCTATAGTTTTAAGTTAGTTCCTTGGGGATTTGAAAATTCCAGCCTCGTTAGTCCCTCGCTGAAATTATTTCAGGATTCAATCTGTGATTGCTAACCTACTCCTCATTCGGCTTTCACTAGCTATAATCGTTCATTAATAATAAGTTAATTAAAACAAATACCTATTCCATATAAGTACTCCATAGTAAATAAAATAAGTCATCGGTCATTTTGTTATTTTGGATTGCCACGGGAAAGAAAAATGGATGCTCCTGAGATCACCAGAGGAATCCAAAATGTTTTCTTTCTTTGTAGTATTCTAAAATTTAAAGACAACTTCGTTGGAATATAATACATATACCTCAATGTTCACCACTTAACGTGTAACATTTGAGGATTTTTTTTCACCTGTTTATAGACGTATGCAAGCATTTCTGGGTGTGATGGCACATGCTTGTAATCCTAGTACTTGGGAGTCTGACGCAAGAGGAACATCACAAGTTCAAGGCCAGCCTGGGCTACAGAATGAATCCCTATAAAAAGAAGAATAGGAGGAGAAGGAGATGGGGAAGGAGGCAAGGAAGACGAGGAAGAAGGAGGAAGAGGAGGAGGAGAAGAAAGGAGGAAGTGGGAGAGGAGGAGGAGGAAGAGGAGGAGGAGGAGGGGGAGGAGAAGGAGGAGGAGAGGGAGGAGGAGGAGGAGGAGGAGGGGCAGGAGATTTATGCCATGCCATTATCACCATAATGTAACAAAACTTTTTCATCATTACCTGAAGAAATTTTGTATCTACAAACATTCACTCAGAGAGTTTGTCCCCCTTCTGCCCTACACCAGTCCCAGGGAACTACCAACACATTTTTTTCTCTCAGTGGACTGAATTATGTTTAACTGTTTCATATAAACAATGCCCTAGAATGCATGGGTTTTTGCAACTGGTTCTTCCACACAGCGCCATTTTTGAAACTCATCTGTGGTCTGGTTTGTATGAGTCCTGTGGTTGTCTTTACCGCTGGTCAATATCGTGTTGTGTGGATTCAGCTTACCTGTCAGCTGATAGATGTTAGGTTCCATCCACCTTTTGGCTGTTGTGATAATACTGCTATGCATATGTATCTGCATACAATTTCTGTGTACACGTTTTTACTTCCCTTGGTTAGATAGGCAGAAGTGGAGCTGTTTGTTAAACAGCATATAGTGACTATAACATTTTAAGGAACTACCGACCTCTTTCCCAAAGTGACCACAGCTTTTACAGCCACACTAGGGAACACTAAGGCTCTGACTTTCCCCAAGTATGCTTACTTTTGTTTTGTCGGTTGGAGTCATTCCAGGGGGCGTGAGGTGGTGTATCTCAGGGACTTTATTTTATTTTTTACATTTCTCTAATGATGAATGACAGCAAGCATATTTTCACGTATCTATTAATTTTTCATTGTGTTCTTTGTTCATTGTGTTCGTGCAGTCCAGGATCCAAACTCAGGGGATATTGCTACCTCTTTCAGGGTATATCTTCCCTCCTCAATGAACAGACATGGACCCGCTGCTAACCTAACAAGATAATCACCGTGTCCAGAGACTATCTTTCCATCTTTAAATTGAGCTACCTGTCCTTTTATTTTGAGTTGTTTTTAGGAATTCTTCATGTATTTTTTACCAGCCCATTTCCAGGCACATAATTTAGAAAGTTTTTCTGTGTGTTGTCTTCTTACTCTCGTGGGGGTAGGGAGGACAGGCACAAGGGATCCAGGCCCAGGGCCTCTTTCATGCTAAGAAAGTCCACAACCTGACCTATAACCCAGTCTCCATTTTCTCACTCGTATCCTTTGAAGTCCCCAAAATTTTCAATTTTGAGGAAGTCTAAGGTATCCATCACTTTGTGATAAGTTCTATTGTCGCTCAACAAGATGCTGGACTTTGCAAAAAGGAGAAAGCTAACTGAGCACTCGCTTTCATCTCTCTCTACGTCCTGACTACAGATGCAATGTGACCAGCTGTGTCAGACTCCTGCCATCTTGACTTCCCTCTGTGCTGGCTGGCTTTGTGTCTGCTCGACACAGCTAGAGTCATCAGAGAGGAGGGGGCTTCAATTTAAAAAAAATGCCTCCATAAGATCAGGCTGTAGGGAAGCCTGTAGGACATTTTCTTAATTAGTGGTGTTGTAGATGAGGCTATCCCTGGGCTGGCGATCCTGGGTTCTATAAGAAAGCAGACTGAGCAAGCCATGGGGAATAAGCTGGCAAGCAGCAGCTCTTCCAGGACCTCTGCATCAGCTCCTGCCTCCAAGTGCCTGCCCTGCTTGAGTTCTTGTCCTGACTTTCTTCAGTGATGGGCTATAATGTAGATGTATAAGCCAAATAAACTCTTTCCTCTCCAACTTGCTTTTGGCCACCGTGTGTCATCATAGCAACAGTGACTCTAACTAAGATGAATTGTTGTTCCCTGGAGTTGTCAAAATAAACCCTTCCTTCCTTCCTTAAACTGCTTCTGTCATGGTATTTTATCACAACAGGAAAAGGAACTGATGTGTGCCTGTACCTTGTTGTCATACTAAGAAGTTGTTGTACAATGCAAGATTATAAAAATATTTGTGACTGTGTATTCCTCTGTGAGTTTACTGGTTTTGTCTTTTACATATAAGTCTATGATTCATCTTGGGATAATTATTGTGTATTGTGTGCTTTAGAGGTAAAAAACTGAAATTTTTTGCATATAGTATTCATTTCTTCGGGTTCTGTTTGTTGAAAAAAAAAAACTATTATTTTTGCGTTGAAATTCTTTGGTTACTTTGTTAAAAATAACTTGACCGTAATTGTACGTGTTGATGTCTTGGTTTTCAATTCTAGTTCATGTTTCTCTTGTGCTGGCACCACACTGTTTCAATCACTAGAGCTTTCCGGTGTATTTAGAAGTCGGGAAGCTCAGTGTACCTGCCTTGCTTTTCAACATAGAGTTATCCTAGTGTCTTTGAATATTCATATGAAAGTTGAGAGAGATTGGGTGGGATCTATAGATGAATTGGAACTATTACTATTCAGATAACAGTCAGTCTTTTTGATGGGTTATCACAGGATATTTCCCCACTAGTTAAAAATTCTCTAGTTTTTTTTCCAATACACTTTCCAGTTTCCAACATCTAAGACACCTTTAATTTAGTCCTGATTCCTAAGTCACAGTTGGAAATCTGTACTAGGGTCAGAAGTGAAGATTCACCCGTGTTTTCTTCTAGTGTTTGTGCAGTGTGTATATGCTGGTATGCACATTCATGTGTGCATGAAAGCATGTGTGTGCAGCTGTACATGCAAATATATGCACAGACGTGTAGAGCAGAGGTTAGAACCTCAGATGTCATTCCTCAGGAGCTACACATTCTGTTTTTTGAGACAGAGTATCTCACTGACCTAGGACTCACCAATTTAACTAGACTAGCTTGCTAGTGAGGTTCAGTCATCTGCTTATCCCTTGTCCCTCGTGCAGGGATTATATGCATGCTTGATTTGTTGTTGCTGCTGTTTATATCTGTAATGCATTTGTGGTTTATCCCTGAATTTAAACTTTTTTTAATCCAACTTTAACTTTTCCTTTACACAACCCAGTTACCCCAACGTGATTTAAAAGCCAGGACTTCCCCTCTGCCGTCAGTGCTGGCTTTGCTGGGGATCCCACTGACACATTGGTCTAGAGTCTTTTCTTCAGCCCAGTGTTACTCTGCTTTAATCTGGAGGATTTATGGCATTTTTGCTAAAATATAACAGGATTAGTCATGCATGACAGCATGGTCTTTCCAAGGATTTCCTGCTTATTCTCATGTGCTTATTCCTTCATATAAACTTTTAAATCAACACATCTCGTTTCAGGGAAGAAAACTCTGAGGAGGTTTATAACCGAGTGGTATATTAAATCTGTAGGAAATTTTGGGCAAAATAACTTTACTATGATGTCAAAGTTTTCCTATTCAATAGGAGAGTATGAAAGCCCAGCACAATGGTATATCTCTGTAATCCCAACACTGGGATGGCTGGGATAAGAGGATCCGAAGTTCAAGGTCATCCTCAGCTACATGGCTAGACCAAAACCAGGCTTGGCTACATGGACCTTGTCTCAAAAACACAAGGAAGGTGGAGAGAAGAATGCTTCCCAGTTGTTGAAAAATATTGTTAAGCCTTTCAAAAAATGTTTTATAGCTTTTCTATATTTTGCTTATTTATTAGCTTTATATCTAGATATGTACATTGTGTTATGGTGTACATGATCTTCTTTTTAAACTACTTAAAGTTTGTTGTTGTTGTCTCACCAGGGACAACAAAGAGACATTTTCATATGTGCATACCCTGCCAGACCTCAGCAGAGGGAACCATCATCACAGCAAGTGCCATACTGGACAGTGGAACCCTGAATGTCTGAGCTCAGGTGTTTTGATTGATACATAGCTCTTCAGGTGTTCTACGGATAGCATGTGCAGACCTTTAGCAATCAAACATCCCTCACATTAATCCAACACCTGTAGATAGTACAAAATGTCAAGGCTCAGGCAGCTCTTTTCCCAACAGTGCACAAAACAATTATTTTATACATAACCAAAAATAAACTTCCACGATAAGAGTTTATGTATTGTTTCAATATACTAACTTGGTGTTGCATCATCTTACTTTCTTATCTTTACTTTTCCATTGATTTGGGGGTGGGGGTGGGTCCTGACATATAACTGTATTTTCTGTTACTTCCCTTCCCAACATGCATGCCTCTAGTTGCCTAGCACTTTCCTATATTAGCTGACATTCTAAAGCAACGTGACAGAAGTCTAGAAACAGTGGCCATGCTTGTCTCAGTCCTCACTCAGGAAAAGAACTCCTGCCGAGCATGTTTGACATGTGAAGGTCAAGACCGAGGCTGAGTATTGGGTTGGCAAACAAACACATGTACACTGACACACACACACACACTCACACACATACTAACACACACACACTTTATTAGGTTCAAGATAAACTGGTGTGCCATGCTTCCAATTGCACACGACACAAAATATTTATTTGCCTTTGAAAAATTATTTATAGAAATAACTTGAGACCTAGGACCTCATGTCTTGTTCCAAGAGAGGATTCTTGCTATTTGTGTCACAATTCCAGGGACACTATGGGCAATCCAGACTCGCCGTATTATTTTTAGATTTGGCATTCTAGACCTGATGAATTGCTTAAGATCCATATGTGGTCCATTCAGTTCTCACCCATCTCTCCTTCTTACAGGCAGTTGGAATCTTGGGATTCCAATCCCAAGTTACGAATACATGGAGAATCTGTTGGACCACAGCTTTTACTCCCAAGCCTCAAGGCCCTTTCAGAAATACAGCTCAAACTTCTAGTCACTCATTCAACATGTGAAAATGTGCTTCCCAAACAGTAGGTTTGCTCTCTGGGTTTTGTGATCTCCAAGATTTCAACCGGTAAACCCTTATTACGGTCATAGCTTTACACACTAACTCCCACCCCCCCAGCCATCCTGACCATCTTACTCTGTGTCTCTTGTGTTAATCATCTCCAATTAGCCTCTAAATGCCCTGGAAAATAGGAAACTCTGTGGGGATTTCCCACACTCCTATAGCCCCTTTGGAAAATGATTGTGCCCCGATTTGGCACAAAGGAATGATTTTTGTTTTCCTAGTCACATTTCCCTGCCTCCCCGCCTGAATTCTTCATTGCCCTGAGTTCTTCAGAGTGGTACAATCTTCCCAGTGTCTAGAACTGTCCCCTTCTCAGAGTCCCTATCCTGCTGTTTGTGGATTCAAAGTTTTATCTAATTTATATCCTGGGGCTTGAGGGATCCTCCTTTTCTGATAGTGAGCTCAGTCACATAGCGGACTGTCTGTGACTTTTCAAATGTAGGATGAATGGAGAGGGCACAGACAAGCAGGAGCCAGCTGCCAGCTAGGGAAGACAAAGGCCTAGTAATTCCTGCTCATCTGTAATTCTCTGACCCCTCCCGGCTCTCTTTCAAAGTCATGGCCTCTTTTTACGTGAATTGTTGTTGCATGCCTATATATAATACATGTATATATTTGCATATATTTTCATAAACATAACATGCTCGGTCTGTATAATATTGCTTGTATATGTCTTTTTAAGGGCTGAACATTTAATATTGGATAACCAATTGGGGTGCTTTTCCCTGGAGAAGACTATTTCTCCCACTCCTAGCATTCCTTAGTTGCCTGTAATTCTTTGTGTAGAGTTGAGACCTCATTCCCTGTCCACTTTGGTTTGTCTGTTGTTGTCCTTGTTCAGCTCATGTTTGGGAAGTCACGTCAGCGAGACTTAGGAGGTGTAGTTTCTGATGTTACTTAGGAGACACAGTCTCACAGCAAACTCCCAGATCTTCTGGCTCATACGTTCCGTCCCCTCTTCCACAGTGTTCCCTGAGCCTTAGGTGCATGGCTTGGTTTGTAGAGGTATCCACTGGGACTGGGTTCTACAGTTCTGCATTTTATTGGTAGTGGTTTTCTGTAATGGTTGCTGTCAGTTACAAAAAGAAGTTTCCCTGAGGAGAAATGCAGATGACACTTAACTGTGGGAATAAGGACAAATATTTTGAATGTAGCTATGGATTATGCCAGTTTAGTAAAGTTTAGGTCTATGACCTCATTAGCCATGGGTATCTGGCTATGTTTCCAACACCAGGCATGGTTTACCTCTAGTTGAGTAGATCTTACGTCCACTTAGAGAGCTTTTGGTTACTGACAAGTTGTATGTGCCACTACTGCACCCTAAGGGTTACAGTGTCATGCTGGTCATTATTGTGATTCATGAACCTCTCAGCTGGGTAGGACTGTTGACTGCTTCCCTCCTTTGGAAGTATGCATGGCATCTTCCAGTGTGGACTTTTGTAGGTGCAGGGGATCTGCAAGGTAGTGATTGGAGTCACTAACCCAAGAAGCTCAGACTCCAGGAAAATGCCTCCCTGGTGCAGATCTTTATTGTGAAAGGAGCAGGGCTTTTATAGAGGAAGCAGGGTGTTGCATAAGGGAGAGTTCCAATCACTTAGATCCATGCTTACTAGACACTGCAATCAGCCTATCTAAAGCTTGCTGTAGCCGGGTAAGATGGGCAAGGTCTGGAAATCCAACCATCTTTAAGCGCGGGCTTTCCCAATCTTGGGGCTCAACCAGTGTGCCAGGATCCGCAATTTTAAGGGTCACACCATGTGCCGTGGGCAGAGGTACTGGCTTAGTGTGGGTGCTGATGCTCACCTCTCTCTCCTGCCATCAAGACCAGTTGTCACCAACATTCTGGTACTGTGAAACCCTGTCCTCAGGGAGGAGGCTTTCAGATCAGTTTGAACTCAGGAGCCTCTGGGCCCTGTGTCTGAAGAGCACGGTGTCTTCAGTAATAAGGACTTATCTTCCACCTCTTGGGAGCAACCAAGGACAATAGGGAGAGTCTGTAATGGTTTGAACAACCCTGACCAACAACTCAAAAGAGGCCTTCTCATACCTGGTATTGGGGGTTTGTTAGGTGCTTTTGGAGAAAGCATTACCAGACCAGATGAGAAAACTTTATTTGAACTATATGTATACAAAGATTTACTGTGTATAATAGGTTTTTTTAAGGTAGATAGTCAATAGTATGATTCATGAACTCTAAATGCAACACATACTGAAAATGGACCATAATGATTTATTTCTTGCAGAAGTACCAGGTGCAGAGGGAAGATATGGGAAGTGGAGGAGGGGATTTGAAAATTTTTATCAGGCCTAGTAGACTTGGGTGATGGGGAGTGGTCACATTCCCAGACTCCAAAGTCTCATGATCTGGTTAATTTAACCTTTAATCTCTTCAGCTTAGATCCTAGTGGGCAGCAGTCACCATCAGAGCAGCACACACAAGGAATATGCCTTGTTCATTGCTATCATTTTTTAATTAAATTTGTGTGTGTGTGTGTGTGTGTGTGTGTGTGTGTCTCTGTCTGTCTGTGTCTGGGGGTGCAAATTTGCCAGGGTGCATGGTAGAGTTCAGGAGACAGCTTGTGGAAGTTGTTTCTGTCCTTCCATCACGTGGGTACCGGGGCTTCAACTCACATCAACAGGCTTTGTGGCACGTACTTTTGCCCACTAAGGCATCTTCCCGGCATTTGTTCCAATTCTTACTTGGAACACGTAACAAAGTGCACGGCAAGAGTCAATCATAAATGACAAGCATCCTGTCTACCCATACAGCTGTAGCAACCAGGTTGCTGTAATATCAGTCTTCTTCCCCACACTCCCCTCCCCAAACTTTCTGGTTTTGTTTTGTTTTGCTTTGTTTTGTTTTTCGAGACAGGGTTTCTCTGCTGTAGCTCTGGCTGTCCTGGAACTCACTCTGTAGACCAGGCTGGCCTCAAACTCACAGAGATCTGCCTGCCTCTGCCTCCCGAGTGCTGGGATTAAAGGCATGTGCCACTGCAGCACTTTTTCTGATCAGCTAGAGCTCGTTAGCCCTGGTGGCCACCCTCATCAGTTAGATCACACCCTCCACTGGCACACGATGTGCCTCCACTTGCCTTTAAGTAGACAGGAAAGACTTTTTTCAAGAAGTTGACTGTTTGTACCTTTCAGAATTTCTCATCACCGACAACAGGAGCCGGAAGACACTGGAACGCTAATGTCAAAGTGCCAACAGGAAATAGCTGTGACCTAAGGTTCTACATCTAGCTCATCTGTAGGGAAGGCAAGATAAGACAGGCTTAGACTAAAGTAGACCAAGCAAGACATCCTCTAACTGCACCAGCGTGTGCTGCTCTGTGTAAAAAGAAACTGGGGCCAGAGGGAGAATGAGACTGGAGAAACAATGGAGAAGAAACTGGGGTATGTGCAAAGGGAGCTGAAGGGGCCAACCCTTTAAAAGTGTAAGGACCATCTGGACACGGTGGTACACACCTATATTCCTAGCGCTTGGGAGGTTAAAGCATGAAGACTGTTGTGAGTTCAAGGGCAACCTGGGATACAAGCAAAGTGCTGTATCTCAAAACTAATTTTTAAGAGTAGTAATGACCATATTGGTGATGATGAATTAATGATGAGTAATGATTGCTTAGTTAAAACTAAGGTGGAGCAAAAGTATCAATAACACGAAAGGGTAGAGAACACTCGATAGACCCTTAGGTCATGGAATTAAGATGGAAGCGCTGTGGTGTCTGTAAGCTTTTCCCAACATGACCACATCTATAAAAGGAAAAGGAAGAACAGGAATATCTTCCCAGGACAAGTGGGCTGTTTAGCTATAGGCAGTAGACGCCAACTGGAACTGATTTCAGCAGCAAAGAGGTTTACAGGGAACACAGGGGCTCTCACAGTGTCTCGGAGAAGGCTGGGAGCTGAGTCCCTAGGCAGTTGGAGCAGTCAGACCACAGAGATTGTCGGCAATCCCTAGAACCCCTGAAGGGTCTCCTGGGGAAATCAAGGCACTGCAGCTGCTACTGCTGACTCGGGGGTGGGAACTTGCTAGGGCACCCGCCCATCTTAGTACTGAGTTAACCCGCTGTTTCACAGAGAACAGATGATGTGTTTGCCCAGTTGCTGCACTGAAGGAGGGAAAACAAAGGCCTAGAACTTTCTGTCTTGCTGAGAGAGATGGGCTCAGCATTAAGACACAGAGGAAGGAGTCAGCCACTGGACCACTGAAGAAAATTCACATGTGTGGTAGTTTGAATGAGAATGGCCCCCATGGGCTCATGTTTAAATGCATGGTCCCTGGTTAATGGACTGTTTGAGGTGGATTGGGAGGTGTGGCCTTGTTGGAGTGGGCGTGGCCTTCCTGGAGGTGTGTGACTGGGGGTAGGCTTTAAGGTTTCAAAAGCCCCTACCATGTCCAGTCAGTCTGTCTCTGTCTCTGTCTCTGTCTCTCTCCTGCTTCCCTCCCTGCAACTTGCAGATCGTGTGAGATCTCAGCTACTGCTCCAGTGTCACGCCTGCCTGCCCCCCATGCTCCCAGCCATGGTGATCTGAAACTGTAAGCAAGCCCCCCAATTAAATGCATCCTTTTATAAGTTGCCCTGGTCATGGTACTACCTCACAATAATAGAACAGTGACTAAGACAATGTATCCTTAATAATATTAAAATCATTCAGTCCCAGTATAACCTGTGCAGAGGTGTGGGGAATAAAGTTAATCAGGAAGGTAGATGGGAGGGGAAAAATAAAGGGAAGGATTTCCTAGTGCCATAGAAACATCCTCAGTCCTGAGACTCTCAGTCAAGAGGTGCCGGCAGCTTGATTTCTTCTTGGAGACTCGGAGGGAGACTCTGAGAGCCCCCTGCTTCTGTGCTAGCTTCTGGTGGTTGCGCCAATCCTTGTCATTCTTTGAGTGGAAATGAATCAGAAGCTCACCGTGTCTAAATTTCTCTACTCTTACACACTAGTCATTAGGTTAGGGATTAGAGCCAGCCCTCACTCACCCTTGTGACTGCACCTTAAGGTGACTACATCCGCAAAGACCCTGTCTCCAAATAAGGTCGCATTTACAGGATCCAAGTAGACACGAATTCTTCAGGGAAACTAGTCAGTGTGGTGCGGAGGGTAGAGGAAGGGTTGAAATCACCCAGGAGAAAATACACTTGGAAAATCAGACTCTTAACCCTGACCTCCGGAGACTGACAGTGAACTACAGAAGGGGAGAGACTACATTACCACAAACCCTGGCAGTGACTGCCTGAGAAGTGGTATCCTAGACACAAGAAGGCTTCGGGGTCACAGGTGGCCAGGGGAGCCTGCAAAGAAGGGATGGCCATTGAATTCAAGGTGAGAAGTGACCGGACTGGCAGATGGGGATATGTGTAGCAGTAAACTACAATCTTTTACCCTCACTAGGAAAAGAGAAAGGAAGGATAGAAAGAAATTTCACCGCTTTTGTAGGCAGCCTTGATACAGAATGAGAGAAAGGTAGAAATCTTCACAGCCTCTTTTATACTGTCCTAAGCTTGAAGAAGACTAGCTGAGAGTGAGTCAGACTAGTGTTTCAGCTCACAATCTGTAAACTCAATCTCTCCAACCTTTGTTCTTTTACCAACAAACCACCAACCAACATCCCACCCCAACTCTCGGGGCTTCAGACCTTTTATGCCCTAAACTGAAAGTTCCCATATACCCAAGCGGCACACAATCCCAAAAACAAGCTACAGGCGCCAGAACGCCTGCACCTAACCAAATTATAGCCACCTGCATCAAGCATTCCAAATCCAGCTCATAAACATCTACCACACCTGGGGTGGAAACACAAACCCTAATCCAAATGCCATTTTGCATTTCTAAAGAAACCAAGATAACAAAATCCGTCTTCCAAGCGTTCTAAGGGATCAAGTCAGATTGGCTGATGGTATGCAGACACCATCTGGTGTTGGGTGAGAAACCTTTCTGTGTTTCATTTTTGGGTGCAGGAAGGGGCACTTAAGCTTACACTAGCTTGTAACCACCAATATATTTGAGTTTGTTTTACAACATCCATGAAAGATTTCATGACTTTGGTTTTATTTTATTTCTTTATATATATTTTATTTCTACATCGAATTCTATGTGACTCTCGGGGTTACCCAGCACACTGACCAATACACTTTCCTGCCTGCCACAATCCAGCAAACTTCCTGTAGTGCTCATCTCAGGTCTCTGACGGTCCATAGGAAGACAGAACACCATGGAGATGACAGCATCATTCCCTGGGTCCCATGTGACCACTGGAAACATGGCTGCAGTTTACAAGCTACAAGCTGGTGTTCGGACACTCACGGCCCCAAATAGGATGCTACAGATTACCAAACTTCTATCCAGGACACCCTTTTAAAGCACTCACTCTTGACCCAGTGGGATAGAAGCAACACTCAATCCTAACTCTTAAAAACTGTCTCCACCTTGTGGCTGAAAACTGCTGCTGCTTCTTGGACAGGATCTTTTGACCTTTTCCAAAGGGAGTGAAGTGCCCAAGAGGTGGAACCCGGGGCTGGCTTGAACATCCCACTGACATACTCTGGTGACTGCTGGTTACAGAAAGTGGGGTGTTTACTGGAGGTATTGAGGCAGGATCGGGCTGCTTGGATTTTAGGCTTGGATTCCAACAAGAAGACTGGATGCACTGGCTTGAAGGCTGAAGTGCTATTTATATAAGCACTACCTTGTATTGAAATATTATTAGTTCAGCACAGTGAGGATGATGGCATTTAGCTAAATAAACCCACCAACAGATTTTGAGTCTTCGCCTGTGATCAGGCCACTGAAGGGAAGAAGTCTGTGCTCTGAGAGTATGTAACAAAGGAATGGCCTGGAAAGGGTGTTGGATGTTCAAAAAAGCCTCCCCTAGAGTGTGACTTAGTTGAAACAGGGAGACTGACTAGAAGGTGGGGCGGGGGGAGGGGAAGTAAGTGTTCATGGCCTGTGGGAGCAAGACCACATGGTGCAGCCAAGATGACTCCCAAGGCTGTAGAAACGTATCGGGGAGTAGGAGCTGATGCTGAGGGGGAGGGGTGTGGGGGCTCATAGATGTAGCCAGGTAGAAAGGCACCCAGCACATGAAGGATTTCAGCCTTTCTTTTCTTTTCTTCCCAAAAAGCAACAGGAAGCATTCACACATTATTAGCAAGGAGGCAGCAAAGTTGAGTTTCAGAAAGATGGTTCTGGTGACAGTGAGGAGAAGCCCCTAGAGACAGACCCTAAGGATGCAATACACTATTAACGTAGTCTAAGTGAGCATCTCAATAGCCAGGAGACACTCAATGCTCGAAGGGCACAATAAAGGTGTTATCTGTACGGGTGCACTTAATCCCTGTAAGGCCCACATGAAATATACTAATCATTATAAAATAAAATGCATTACAGGTTAAAACTGAGCTGTACAGAAAGCTGACAGAGACTACACCTGGAGCCACTAGTCCACAAGCGCTTGGACAGTAGTTACAACAAGGCCCAGTGAAACTGGGTATGGGACACCAGGCAGGGAGGTGTAGGCTGCTGACTTGAGCAATTGTTTAGTGAGACTGAAAGAGCACCAGGTTAGAAGGAGTCATACGTAAATTTGATGTTGAGTCTGACATGGTTTTTGTGTGTGCATTGGATATATATATATATATATATATATATATATATATATATATATATATATATGCACGTCCATGTGGATGCATGCACATACGTATGTGTAGAGGTACGTGTGCACACATGTGTGGCGGCCAGAGGTCAATGTTGAGTGTCTTCCTCAGTGACTTTCCACATTGTTTTTAATTAGCACAGAGCCACACCTTTTTTTTTTTTTCTTTCTTTCTTTTAAAAACAGGGTCTCTCCTTGAACCTGGGACTCACTGATTTGGCTAGGCGGATTAGCCAATCAGCTCCAGGAATTCACTGGTCTCCGACCCCAAGATGTTAGGGTTACAAATACTTGTTGATCTGCACATCTCCCACCCCTCAGCCATCCAAACCCCCAGCTCCCTCCCCATGCTAGGAATCTGAACCCAGGTCCTCACATTCTGGCAACCTTACCAGCCAGCCACCTCCCCAGTCCCTTGATCAGTATTTAAGACTGCCAAAAGGAGACACTAAGAAGGTTGTTGGGGGGGGGGGAGAGACAGAGAGACAGAGAAAGAGAAATAGGGCCCCAGTAGTGAAGAGACATTTGAGGCCACAAGTACAATGGCCCAGAGGAAGAGCATAGGGTCAGAACAGGGCTAGAACTAAGGCTCATGAGCTGTGAGGTTCAGCTTTAAGCTATTCATGGGATTGGGGCAGGGCCAGATGAACAGGAATACAATCAGAATTTGTACCATATAAGCCAAGGAAAAGTACATTTCAAGAAAGGAAGGAGTGTCCAAGTCAACTTGAGGGCTCAAAACTGTCCCTTGGATTCTACCAGTGACGTCACAGAGGCTGCCTCTGAGGAGGATCTGGCATGAAGGGGAGCCTTTCCTTCATTTCGTCAAGGCTGACTTTCAATGAACTGAGCAACTCCTGGACCAAGCTTTCCTTAAGAGGACTTCTACAGTTAAAGGCGAAGGGCTAGCAGGGACAGTTACTGGCTGTCTGTAAATTTATACACGTAGTGAATGTTCTAAAAATCAACCTCCTCTCTTCCATTTAACAGACCAAGAAACAGGTAAACAAACCAACAAGGGCCAAGT
Organism: Cricetomys ansorgei; assembly: GCA_026225945.1. Taxonomy (NCBI): domain Eukaryota; kingdom Metazoa; phylum Chordata; class Mammalia; order Rodentia; family Nesomyidae; genus Cricetomys; species Cricetomys ansorgei. The sequence goes on along the minus strand of JAMJFZ010001089.1, from coordinate 6,763,493 downwards.
TATAACATTTGCACAGGATCTCAACTTTTAACCTAGGATTCCTTCTGGCCACGTTTATTATTGTCACATGACCCAATCTCGCTCTCAATCTGTCCCAACACATCTCATCCCCATATCCTCGAACAGTGACCCAACGCTGGCTCGTTCGTGTTCTTCGCCTGTCATATCTTATCGCCAACCCCCGTCAAATCAACTCCCATAGAAAGCTCTTCGGACTTCCCTACTCCAGCCTGTGGACTCACAACTCAGGCAACGGCCCACCACACCAGCTTCCTGTTACCAGTTCCTGAGGGTCCGCTTGGCGCCATCACTCGGCATTCTGACCCTCGTTCTTCCCGTTCTTGGTTTCAGTACATCGTCACCTGTTTTTGGTTTCAGTACATCATCATCGTGTTGAAAGTGGGCTTCTGTTTCTCATCGGTCCTTCTCAGCATCCACAGTGGGCTTCTTGTCAACGTCTGGGAAATAGTGATGGTCTTCAGGGACTTGCTGCTAGGCTGCCATCACAGAATACCCTAGACCGGATAATGTATAAGGAACACGCTTCTCACAGTTTGAAAGCCGGAAGCCCAAGATCAAGGCGCTGGTGGAACAATGTCTGATTCCAAGATGATGCCTCCTTGCTTGTGTCCTCACATGATCTACGAGCGGAAAAGAGAACAAGCCCACCCTACTCCCCCCCCAGAGCCATTTTTGCAGAGACAATAACCGCTCATGAAGGCAGAACTGCTCAGAGGCCTCATCACCCAACACTGTGGCATTGGGGGCTACACTTGAAACAAATAGTCAAAGGGACAAAAACAGTCGAACCAGAGCTGTGCTGTGTTGGGCTCCTTCTTCCAGCTTTTAGGGTGGGGTGGGGTGTCTTGTCTTTGCCTATTGCTTCAATGGTATCCATACTCCTAACCACTGAGTTACAACCATCTTGCTTCAGACTAGTTTCACATCCCGTTTATTATTTCTGCCAACATCTCCAAGCACTTCCAAACCCAGTTAGAGGCATGCCTTCCACCTTCTGACGCTTAACGTTGACATTACCATCCACCACCACCCCTCCTGCCTTCACAGGCCAATCTGTCTTTTTCTTTAACCTCAAAGGTCCTGTGATTGTTACTCCTGACCAAATGACCAGGACGTCTCTACACAGACCAGTGAAAAGGACTTCCTGTTTGCAGTCTATTCTGTCCTCATAAAGTACCATGATCTTTCTAAGCCATCTGCACCCAGTACAAGTGCTGAGAAGAATGGTCATTCCATTTCTTAAGAAAGTCAATCTGTGTTCTCATTTTTAAAACATTTCAAGCCTGGTGTGGCGCAGGACTATAATACCTGCCCTCAGAAAGCTGAAGCAGGAGGATGGTGATTTGAGGTCAACCTAGGCTATAGGCAAGAAGCAGCTGTATCAAAAATATTTCAATATTATCGCATATGGCTTGAATGGCAAAGCCTGTATTATTGCATACAAGTTTCTTTGTTGTAGTTGTAAACTACAGTCTTTTACCCTCAATTTAGGGAAAGAGAAAGGAAGGATAGAAATTTTCACTGCTTTTGCAGGTGGCCTTGCTATAGAATGAGAGAAAGTTACAAATTTTCACAGCCTTTTTAGGCTGCCCTTAGCTTGGAGAGGGCTAGCTGACAGTGAGTCACTCTCAGCTCACTATCTGCAAACCCAGCCTCTACAACCGATGTTCTTCTATGCAAGAATCAACACACTAAAGATGCAGAAACCAACCAATGAACCAACCAACACCCACCCTGGCTCTCTTTCATTCTCTTAAGTAAAATTCCCATAATCCCAAACAGCACTCAATCCCAACAACAAGCTACACATGCCAAAACAAGTGCACCTAGCCAAATTATAGCCACTGTATCAAGCGTTCCAAATCAAACTCATAATCAATCATCCACCACACCTGGGATAGGAACATAAGCCTAGCCCAAACACCATTTTACGTTTTTAAAGAAACCAAAATAACAGAAACTTCTTCCAAGTGTCCCACTACACTTTGTGGTCTAGATCTTTCACGTGTCTCTGCCTTCAAACTATTTGCACCCCTGATTCCAGAAACATTTATACATACAGTTCTGCAGGGACTCTTCACCTGTTCCTGTGTGCGCTTTCATCTGAAATCCTCTTCTTGCCCACTACCTGGAAAACTCCCACCGCAGCTCTTGCTAGTGCCCCCTCTTCAAGTCCTCCATACACGACATCATCTTTATGCCGGCTTGCTGGACCACACAGGGGGTGGGGAGAACATTCTCATAGCTCCTCCAGAACTGTTTGCTTCCATTCAGTAAACACCTTTCTCCTTTAAAGTGCTATCCAACATTCCAAGCCTTTGGCACCAGAACTGATCCTCCTAACCAGCCCAGATCCCAGACCAATCCCCAGCAATCTCTAAGGCAGACCTGCCTTACAAAGCCAGGCCCTGGCAAAGCCCCTTTTCCTGTCCTATATTCTTGGCACCTGACTGAAGAAAAACATTGGCTCAGTCACTGGGATCCATGGTTTCCTACTCCCAACAGACCCTCCTCACAGGCCTCCTGGATATTCTCACGTGGCAGTATTCAGTTCCCTCGGTCTTACTGGTAGTGCTAACCAAGGTGAAACATGGTCTACAGTAAGCAAATTAGACAGCTCTTGAGGGCATTCGATGGGGGATAGGCAAAGTACGATTAAGTACACCAACAGAGCTGAGCTAAGTGTCTTTTAGGCTCAACGTTGATTAACTTCCTAGCCCGATGGATGCTACTGCTATCCTCCCAATTCTTAAAACTTTCAGAGTTAGTTAAGTGGGGTGCTGAAATGTGGACCATAAGGAAAAACCGGCTTTAAAATCCCATCATGTCCAAAGTACCCAATCACAGTCATTATCTTTAATCAATGAGACAAATGCTTGATTTCATTTTCATTTATTCTGTGCAGTGAAAGCTAAAACATACAAACCACGGAAGCTTTAGATATCTAAGACGGGAACATCATTCGTTTGCATATCCCTCATCTGTATTTTACATCTTGTACAAAGGTACTATTAACACACACAGTCTAATTCCTTACAACATGTTTGTCCAGCAGGTGACAAGCACCCCAGCACAGGACACAGGGGCTCCTGCAAGAAAACATGGCAGCAGGATTTGGTGAATGGCTATGCATAGAACTGGCGTGGAGGTTAATGCTAGATAGCCCTCAAAAGGTAGCACTACGCTCTAACAGATGGAGACGCAGCTTCGACTGACTCAGGATAAAATGTAACTTGTTAGAAGATTCAGACTCCGGGACGCTTAAACAGCAGACAACACAAGGAGCTTTAATTCTAGATTCTAAAACCCGACGCCATTCTGCAGTCACCTGAGCGTCTCTGCGCTCTGAGAACTGCTCGTTGGCTTTATGGCGTCAACTTCAAATATAAAAGCACTTAGTTTACCAGTCAAGATCAGCAGTTGCACTGGTTACCAGTCACAGTCAGACACCTTCTGAAAAAAAACTGACTTAAAAAAAAAATTACACTGTAGACTTAGAATAACTTCAACAGAAAACATGTATAACTTTCAATCATGTTTTAGAGGTCAGTACATTACATATTCTAAACTTGTATAGCAAATACCATTTTGAAATGGTCAACCCTAATCTAAGCAAAGAGATCAAGATGTCCATGAAACAGCGATCCAGTATCTGCAGCCACGGTGAGAATCTATTTAGGTCAAAAGTTATTTTCAGGTGTGTGTTTACCGCCTCAGCTAACTGTGATACAAATCTCTAGTGTTTTGGCATCTAAGTATGAGCCATGCACCCACATGGGTAATTTCCAAACACACACACACACACACACACACACACACACACACACACACACTTCAGTCTACCTGAGTCCTCAAGTTCCTAATCGATCCTCAGAGATGATGTCATCAGTTTCGCAAGGGTGCAGGCAAGACTCTAGCATTTGTATGTTGTGTCTTTAAACTTTATAAACTTAAGCACACGCCTTGCACTGAGAATACAAGTGTGACAGCTGTAACGGTCACGAAAGCACTAAAACCAATCAGGAAACAGGACAGAAACCCACAGCACATGTGGAGTCCTGCAGGGACAATGGTTTCTCCTCCTCTCTTGGTGGGATAAAGGAGGTTCAAACCAGTTTTACACAAAGGACTGTGCCTTAGACTCTTCATACGGGCATCCCAAATGTCTTGGCTCTCCTTTAAGTTAAAACACACAAGTGTGAGCTGTTATACCATAAGATATTTTTGTTAAAGTTTTAAAAGTTTAACATAAATACCCATAAATAATGCCTTCTATGCAGCTTCACGGGGATTAACTTGGGCCTGGTTGTAATTGGAGGGAGTGCTTACATCAGCCATCGTTCTTTACTACTGACACAACAGAGAGCTCCCTGCAGTTTAACATTTTTCCTATTACCATCTAAACCTTACATATCCACCGAAAAACATAAGCAAAAAAAATGAAAGTGTAGAGCTCAAAACATTAGATTATGGAGAAATCTAATGTCAACATCTTCCCAGTACCAGGATGCCCTGCGGCATCTTGGCCAGTTTAGTGATATTTAGTTAGTGTGAGAAATTTAAAAATTAATGCTAGAAACAATGTCACTGGCTCTTGATGCCTCCTAGTCACATTATGCCCCCATAAAGGAGACAGAATGACTGCACCCCACTCTCAGCTGTTGAGCGTGTTCCCCGGAAAATGTATAACAGAAGGCTGTCCTCTGAAATCCCCTTGCAAAGCACCCAAAGGGTTAGAATGTCTACTGACAGTTCTCTAGGAACTCAGTTCGGGACAGCGCCAGGAGACAATACACAAAACCTGACAGTATGAAGAATGAGGTATCAAACAAGAATAAACTCAGCCATGAAGAACGAGAACCAGGAAAGTAACTTGGCTTTGCAGGTCACTTTCTGTAGCGAACAGACAACACTGGAAGGTTATTAATCCATCTCTCTTCTCTAGTAAACAGTCCGAAGTACAGTTAAAACAAACACGGACTCCAGGCAAGAGGCATTCCACACAGTTAAGCGGGCATTTTCAACCGCTAGCTACTTTTTCAAGCTCTGGTTCTCTTGAGGTCTTCTCACTGAATTGCTGTTTGTGAAGCATTTTCTCCACAACACAAGCTCAGAACATAAAGTCCCCATATTAGGGGGGAGGACGGGAGCTGATCTCACTCTCCCTCAGGGAGAAGACAGTTCTTAGATTCCTAACTACAACTCAAAATCCCCCAACAGGTTTACCCAGAAAGTATTTCATAAAAATAACTATGTTAACACTGTAAGATTTATAATTAAGTTCTCCAATAAATAACTGCTATATTGAAAAGTAATTTACAAATTATCTCTTTTACTTATTCTAAGTGACCATCAATTGTTAAGATGCACTGTATCTCTAAGGAAAAAAACAAAACAAAACAACTGCCCATTAAGCTATGACATATGCCTTGTATCACAGAAACATGTTTTATTTTGAACTTATTCCACATTCTGAAATATTTTTATCACATGGATCTTGAGCCTATGTAAAGAATGTGTGAAATAAACCGGTTAAGTTATAACTGTAACTCCATATTCCGAGTGCCCCACTTCCGGATCGCTTTTCAGATCAGCCACAGGGATCTGCGTTTCCCCACGCGTGTCCAGAGCGCCTGCGATGCGGCATTTCCGGAAGGAGTGCTCGCCACTGCCTTCTGTCCAATGCCAGCAGGCAGCTCTGGATAAAACGTTTCATGTCTTAATGGCAGTCCTGTCCGTGAAGTGGCCACACCAGCCTCTCCTTGCTCTCGATTTTGTTAGATTGATTCTGAGGATTTTGGCAATTTCTCCTGCCTTTGACTGCAAGCGCTTGGCGTGAAGACAGGCAAATCTTGAGCAAGTGCCTCACTGACAAAATGCAGTGTAGCTTTATCAACTGGTGGGGGGATCTTCCTTAAGTCCTGGAAAGCATTCTGTTGTTTCTTTGGGAGAAAATACAGAATTGTGATCGTGTCTCCAGCGGCAGATGTTGGCATCGCTAATACGAAACGCAGGCTCTACTGCTGTTTGCACGGTTTTCTGCATACACAACAACCTTCCGTTTCAATGCTGAATCATACTGCAATCTTTTTGAAGACATTTTTAAAAACGTCAATTAAACTTGATACATTTGATACCAACAATGTATACATCAGCTGAGGTAATGACACTGTCACAAGCTGCAAATTCACATATGCATGAGCTAGGATAAGGACAAGACCTGGGTGACAGTAATGAGATACGTCCCAGTTTCTGACAAGTTAAGATGTCGAGAAAAGGGTACATTTTATGACTAATAACATGTATTTTCAAGCCTGAAATGTTTACAGATTTACACCAGTGCAAAAAAAAATAAGCCCAAGAGTCGAAAGAGTTAAGTGTGTTAAGTAAACCCAGTGAAGCAAAATATCTAAGATGAAATTCTGTAATGGTCCGATTTGGTTTAAATTCCCTTTATTTCTATATGGCTTACGTGTCAATCTTTTTGTGAACTGGAAATAAATCCAACTGCAAATGTTCTCTGGTCACTAAAGACAGAGGCTCGTAACTGCCTTAGACCATATTCTAGTAAAGCATTGTGTCTGGTCAGCGGCCTTCATCCACAGGTGCCCTTCGCTGGCGAGCAGATCTGACCCTGGGTAGCGAAGCTGAAGGGTCCTCTTCTGTTTCAGACCCTGAAGGCTGCTCGTGATCGCCTTCTTGGGATCCTGTGTCTCCCACCAGTTCCCGTAGAAACTTGAATTTAGATAAAAATAGATGCCATACAAAATACCAACCTAAAGAAAGACAAAAACAGTAAGACGAATTATTACATTGTTTACAGCTCAGAACTACAGCTAACTAAATGTCTATTACAAAGCAGTGTGTATACTACAATATGCATTCATTCAACAAACATAAGGCACTTATGATGTATACGGCATAAGGACAGATTCTAGAATTATACAGGAAGACAAGTTTCTGCTTTCACTGAATTTAGAATCCAGCATTAGCATTATAATGACGTGGCGTATGGTTGCACATATACTCTTGGGAAATTAAGGTGGATGTCAAGTTCAAGGCTAACCTGGGTAAAACAGTAAGACTCCAGTCTCAAACGCCAACTCTGTGTGTGTGTGTGTGTGTGTATACACACGCATAATATATGAGATTGGGACTAAGAGAATTTATTGTAGTAAGATCAATTTTAAGATTATTTTTGTGTTTTTGACTAATAGGTGGACACACTCACTCTCTCCTCCCTCGGTGGGTGTGCTCCAGGGATTTCTGCCTTTCTGCCTGGCACTCCCACCCCTCAGCTGCCACTGCACTGCACTGCTGACTTTTTCCAGCAGCCTGGGCCCTCCTGCTGCTAGCTCCCTCTTGGGGCTGCTGCTTGGCTCCCTTGCTAGCCTGCTAGGGACCCTGGGGGATCCCAGCCACCACCCTTTGTGCCTACCTTGAGCCCCAAATGGTGCTGAGGACTTCTGGGGAGCTGTCACATTTCCCCTTTGTGGAGTCTGACTCTGAGGTCAGGGAGCTCTAGGGCTTGAGACACACCCTCTCCATAAGAAAGCTCCTCCCTATAACCCCAGGGACTCCACCACATAACCTCTACAGGGGAGATTTCTCCTCTTAGTGGTGTGTGGTCCCTGGGCTCCCAACTGCCAGGGTATCTTTCCATCTCTGTTGGAGTTGGAAAAAAACCCTAACATGTCTGACTCTTATAAACACAGTTTATCAAAAAAAAAAAAAAGTCTAAACAAAGGACAGTAATGAAAATTCAAATAGTTAAATAAAAAATAACTACCCAAAACATTTATTTAGAAAAAGTACTATTGCCGGGTGGTGGGGTGCATGCCTTTAGTCCCAGCACTCGGAAGCAGAGGCAGGTGAATCTCTGTGAGTTTGAAGCCAGCCTGGCCTCCAGAATGAGTTTCAGGACAGCCAAAGTTACAACAGAGAAACCCTGTCTCAAACCACCACCCTACCACCCCTGCAGAAAGAAAGAAAAGGAAAGAAAAGAAAAGAAAGAAAGAAAGAAGAAAAAGTACTATTATAAAACCCAATGCACACATCCTAAGCAAAGCAGGACTTAGGAAAGAAGTCATGGGCTACTGCAATCTCAGATAAAACTATTAAGACACTACTCCAGAGCTATGTTAATTAAACACAGAAAAAGAAACCACTAATTTTTCATTTTAACTTTGGGGACAAGTACAGTCAGGAAAAGCTTTGTACATACCATCTACTGGCCAAAGCATCACTTGATTTAAACTGTCCTGTCATATACTTCTAAGATATCACACTGTCAGAAGGAACAGAAACTGTCCTTCCCATAAAACAAATACAACCCTAAGTACACACTGCATAGCTCATCTAGTTTAATAAGGCGGCTTCTGGTTTAAGTAACAGATACTCAAAGACCAAAAAGAGGGACTTTCTCATAAACTTACAAGGGTATCTTAGAGTCCCTGGGAGGAAGCACCTTTACCAGGGACCAGAACTGAGTTTGTTAACTTGGTTATTTCTCATGAACTGGCTATCTCCCTGAATGTTTTACCTCAGTACCCCTGAGAAGACTGGGAAGGGTTAGAAGCTCAAGAGAAATGGGCAGATTAGCTTGGAAAAAGAGCTTTAGTAAGTTCCTCTTTATTAGGCAGGACTCTCAGAACAGTCTCCTCTACAGAAGCCACTCAAAACACAGGCAATATTTGTTTGCTTGCTTTTTGAGACAAGGTCTCACTTTATAGCTCAGGCTTTCCTGGAACTTGAGGTGTAGTCTAGGCTGGCCTTAGACTCGGAGCAATTCTGATGTGCACACCTCCCAAGTATTACAGGCACATACTACTACATCTAGTTCACAGGCCAATCTGCTGTTAAAGTCTAACTAAAAAGCTGGACTTGGTGGTGCCTATCACACTTGGAGGTGAGCTGGAAGCAAGCGGATCATGAGTTCTAGGCTAGCCTGGGCTATAGCAAGACCTTGTATTAAAAACAAAGTAACCGAAACTTTCCTTCATTCCTCTAAAACTCCACTACATATTACCTATTAGTGAATTTCTACAATGCAAGAGGCTCCAACCTACAGAACAGATCAACTACTTGGTGTGGGGGCAAGGAAGGGCCAGGAGGATGGGAGGCAGTTTCCCTTTGAGGTATAAATTCACTGTAAACTTAAGGCACAGTAAAAAAACGAAAGGATGTAACAACCCAACTTAAAAACACCTCATTCCTAAATGGTGTCACTCAAACTGACCATTCATCAAAATCTGCTAGGGAGTTCTCAGAAACTAGATTCTCCAGAGATCATCCCACAAACCCCAAGTCTGTAAAGTAAGTATCAATATATTAATATCTCCAGAGGATTCCAATAAAGAGCCAAGACAACTTTCTGAGATGGAAAACCTGGACGTCTAAGGCAGAGTATCTCACCTTACATGGCTGACTGACAGACCTCATTCTCCCATGGTTCTGACCTGCTTCCTAGTGCCAACCCAGAGCACATGCCATCTAGGTATTTTACTGAAGGGAAGCACTGCACACCATTACACAGCCTTAATGCATAATGAACAGAACTCCTACAGTGCACCAACCCCAACCTCAGCTGGCTTTTACAGGTCAGTCAAATCCCCTGGGGCAAGATCTTTCTTGACCTGGGTTTAGGCTGAGGGAGGACCCACCCAAGGAGGACACCCACGCTCACCTGGTAAAGTTTCTCAATCTGGTAAAGTTTCTCAATTAGCGTTAATACAATCAGATGCTTTCAACACAAATATCTCAGTGGGCATTGTCAACTTTAGAACTACAAATGTTCCAACCAAGGGCCATTGGGTAGACAACTGCAAATCAGCATGCTTTCTGCATTCCAGAGACCACACCTAAGAGGCTGGTTCCAATAGCTAAGGAAGATGACCTTGTGACAGTGGATCAGGCTGCTGGAATAAGCAGCTTATTACTGCACAGAAATACCTGTAGCTTTACATATTTTTTTGAGAATAAGTTCAAATATACGGTAACACAAGTCAATCTTGGAGCTGTGCTTATTCATTTTTGTTTGTTTGTTTTTTGAGACAGGGTCTCAAAACCAGTCTTGGAACTCACTATGTAGACCAGGATGCCTGCAAACTCAAGATCCACCTGCCTCTGCCTCTGGAGTGCTGGGATTAAAGATGTCTGTCACCATGCCCAGCTATGCTACTCATTTGGAAGCACATTAGATTACTCTAATATACATGCAAGTTTGGGAAACACAGAAATGGCTGTCAAGAAGTGAATCAATCAGACTGGCCGAGGAAAAGGATAAAGGGAGGGATTCCCGGTTGAATGTCCATGGGGAAGAACTGACTAGAAACTGCCTCAAAAGACTCCCATTTCCAAAGAAGCAACAGAAGCCATGTTAGTTTTATTAATGAGACATGACAATTACATACGGAAGATGTACTGACTAGTTTATGTCAACTTCATACAAGCTAGAGTTATTTAGGAAGAGGGAACCCCAACTGAGAAAATGCCCCCAAACAGGCCTGTGGATAGCCTCTGGGGCATTTTCTTGATTGATAATTGATGCGGAAGGGCTCCCACGCACTGTAAGCAGTACCATTCTTGAGCTAGAGGTCCTAGTGATATATGAAAGCAGGCTGAGCAAGCCATGGGAAGCAAGCCAGTAAGCAGAATGGCCCTCGCTTCAGTTCCTGCTTGGGGTCTCTGCCCTAACTTCCCAGATGATGACTACAAGCTGTAAGGAGAAATAACCACTTTCCTTTGTTGTGGAAGTTTAGTTTCAGTATGTATAAAATAATTGTTTTGTATACTGTTGGGTGAGGGGAAGCCTAGGTCTTGGTATTTTTGCATTATCTGTAGATGTCGGGTTTATGTGGGGGATGTTCGATTGCACATATCTGCACATGCTATCAGTAAAACACCTGAGCTCAGATGCTCAGGGTTCCACTGCCGAGTATGGCACCTGCCATGATGGTGGTTCCCTCTGCTGAGGTCTGGAAGGGTTTGCACCAATGAATATATGACCCCTTGTCGTCCTTCGTGAGTGACACAGAAGCATAACTACTATATTCCTTCCCAAGTTGCTTTTGGTCATGGTGTTTTATCAGAGTAATAGAAAGCTCAACGAAGGCAGAAGACTATATAAAAGAACTGCCCAGAAGTGGAGAACTCACTGTCTAGCATGTGAAAGGTCCTAGTTTCAATAGCCAATACCTCAATTAAAAACAATTTTTTTCCAAGTATCATCAATGAGTTGGCTGATGGCACAGGAAGCTCATGGATGTAATAAATGATACAATGACCAGAGCTGTTTGAAAGCACCCTCAAACTCATGTGGATATGTACTTGATATCTTAACAACATAAAGAAATGAGTTAGTGTCAGCACAGAGGGAATACGTTAAGTATCACAAGGAAAGATTTAAGTCTGTCTCTCCCTGCGCTTGCCCTTCTATTCCAAAATGTCACAGCAAAGGCACTCACTAGTCCTGGTACCAGAGTCCTCAACAACCATGCACCCAATGCACAACTAACTATCCTAGCGTGTGGGATTCTGTTGTAACAACAGGAAATGGATTAGGCAAATTAGTAAGAGTTGTGCTGTCTGCTCCACAAAATTCTTTAATGTAACAAGTATGTTCAGAGCTCACTCTCCTGAACACTCTGCGTGTAAGAAAAGACAAGTACAAAGTTACATGATATAAAATGGAGCTTCGTTCTTTACATATTACATATACAAACACACCAAATGGGACGGGGCTGTGCATGAGGTATGTGAGTTGCAAAGCAAGAGTCAACACAGACGTGAAGGACAGCATCACCAGATCAGATTCACAACTGCAATTTAGTCTAAGAGTAGAACGGCCTAATTTGGACTCTGGGCTCTGGGACAACTTCTCCCATGTGCGAGCAGGAGGATGGGAGAAGAAGAACTCATTAAAACCTAATGACCTATCACTGAAAAGTTATCTAACCCTGCAGGACGCGGGCTAGCTCAAGGAAGCACAGCTCACCGCTGAAGCCTGATACATAGAAAACAAACTTCTTGCTTGCTCTTGATCTATGGAAGTGGGTCTTGCACCATGTCCTGGGATTTAGAAAGAAAAACAGGAAGGAGAGAAAGGGAAGGGGAAGGAGAAATTCTCTATTTACATATAATCAAACACCACTGACTGTTAAAACAAGTTCTCCACAGCTTTTTGAAGGGTAGGTTTGGGCCTTGTTCTTCCCTTAGAGGGATAAGCACCATAATAAGTCAGAAAAATTGGCTGGCAACAGGGGGCCCTGGGTTCTGGGGTAATAAAAGGTGACTGACTCACACTGTGTGTGCCAATAGTTAAGCATCAGTGCAAATGACAAATATTATGAAACGCACTGGACTGGGTTTCTATAGATGAATGTGCCAGGAGGGTAGGAATGTCGATGAGCTGAACACTTAACCATCACCATCAACCCGACTAAAATTTCACCTCCAATACAGTTTTCAAGTCACACAGTGAATTACAGTCACCATTTCACTTAATCCTCCTAAACTCTCTGAATTAAGGCTAGCAACCATTATTCTCACTTCAAATCTCCTGTGGTCTGCTCTGTGACGGAGCAGGGGGAAACAGCACCACTGCTGCTGAGTGAAAGCACAACCAGAAAGCCACCACCATTCCCAACTCTACTACTGTCTCCTTGGCTAAAACCGTCCACACGACAGAAACCCCCTAACTGGCTTCCTTCCTCCCAAGCTGTAGCTCCAAGAGCCGAGAATTTTTTTTCTCACTTATTTTTTTCTTTCGCTCAGATATCTGTCAGTGCCTACAATGGCCCAAGCACCATAGTGCTTTGATATGTATGTTCAAAGACAACGAAATCTACGGAGAAGAGCAGAGGATGAGGGGAGGTCAGGTGCGCAAGGGAGGCTGCCATCTTCAGAGACAATGGAGGTGTCACGGAGAGGGGAAAGCTGCAGAAGCCAGTTCTTAAATGTGGTTTCAGATGTGCTGAGCTTGCAATGCTAATTGCACTCACTGTTCCAAGGTTGTGGCTAACCCAATCTCCACATCTCCCTGCTTCCTCTACGTCAGGTCATGAGGCTCAAACTTCCTGATCTCCAATCACATGCTGTATCTCCAATGACTGTCTTCTTCGTGAACTAATCTAGGGGCCCCATAGACATACCATGGGCATAAATCCTGGTTGTGAAAGGGTCCTGATTGTTGGGTTCACGTTAATAGCCCAATTAGACACTTAGAGACCTGCGTATGGCCACATAAAGCAGTTTTATTTTTCCTCGGGTTACATACTGACGTCAGGGCTGTCCAATTAAAAAAACATGGCGCAGCCTCAAAAGCTGGCCACATGATGCCTTAAAAATCAGGTAGGAGGCTCCTAGAGGATCCTTCTGATTCAGAATCTGAATACTGGGTTGGCTGTCATATCCAGGAGGAAGCAAGGGGCTTCTGGGAAGGAGAGTACTTGACACTAAGCAGAGAGGCCAGGCCTGGGCCCTCACCACTAAGGGGCGCTGGTCCTCTCACTGCTAACACAACTCTACCTCATAGGCTAGTCTAAGGGAAAAGGAGTTCCGAGTGTTTTGTGCCAACTTTATTTTTCACGATAGCACAGAGATAAATTTGTGAGGTCTTGGGGCAAAGTGGGAAGATTCAGTCTGAAAGCTGAGTGATGAAAGCAAGAGCATACATGCCATCTTGATGAACTTATCTGACAACAGAGTATACTCACATTAATGGACCTTTTCAGACACATAAAGTGTTTTTGGATAACTAAGCTAGATCCCTTTCCAGCTTGTGGTTTAAAGACAGAACCAGATTAGCTCTGGTTAGCCAATGGTTAGCTGTGGTTAGCTTTGAACCTCAGAATACACAAAGAGATGCTCAAATATTCAGATGAATGGGTATGACATCTACCCCAATGAACAGGAAATAAGAAAGGTAAATTCATCCAGCACAGGTTTATTGGAAACCAGAAGAGTTTGTTTTAGGTGAAGATTCTGAGTTAGGTGAGGCTGTCAAAGAAGCAGTGCTTTACATCATAAAGATTCTGCCAGAAGTGGCCCAAGCCTTTCATTCTAGCGTGCTGGAGGCAGAGGCAGGTGAGTAACTGAGTTCCAGGCCAGCAGGGCTACACAGTGAGACCCTGTCTCAAAGGAAAAACAAAAACAAACAAACAAAAAAAAAACTTTCCAGGTTGATAGACACACTAAGACCATTCTGGTTTAGTAAGAACAGCTGTTGGGGTATATTTGAACTTATTCTCAAATATTAAGCTGTTTATCCAGCAGCCTGAACTACAGCCAGAAGGTCACCTTCCTTAGCTATTGGAAACAGCTTCTTAGGAGTGGACTCTGGGATGCAGAAAGCATGCTAGTTTGGAGCACCAGCAATTGTTTATTCAATGGCCTTAGATTGGAACAATTGTGGTTCTAATGTTGTCTGCCCACTGAGACATTTATATTAAAAGCATCCAATTGTATTAATGCCAATGGAGGGACTTTACAGGACTCTCCCTCAACCTAAGCACCCAGATAAGGAAAACCTTGTGCGGGGACTTGACTGGCCAGTAAAATGGCATCATGTCAGCCAGCTGAAGTTGGGGGTTGGTGCACTGTGAAGGTTCTATTCATTATGCATTAAGGCCTGTGTGTTAGTGGGCAGTGAATCCTTTCAATAAAAGACCTAGAGGTCATGTGCTAGGAAAGCAAGAAGAAGCAGATCAGAGGATGGGAAGCAGAGCTTCTAAGTCAACCATGTGAGGTGAGACCTTGGCCTTCCAGGTTTTCCATCTCAGAAGAAAGTGTCAAGGCTCTTTATTGACACCTTCCGATAATAATATTAATTATAATACTTTAACAAACAGCCAGAGAGAGAGAAGCTGAGATAGGAGCTCCAAGAGTAACCCACAGATCAAAGGAAACCCCTCTTTTAAAGACTTCTAAAGCAGAGGGATCTGAGTTTTGAAGCCTAGTGAAGGTACTAGATAAAATAAGGCACCTTCCCTACAGGGACAGTGCCTATAATCCAGCGACCAGAGGGAAGCCTTGGATCCTTGGATTAACTAGTTACCTGTAGTCTGAGTTTCCTCTCATGGACCCAGGTGGTGCTTTGCTAATATTGGATACCCATGATGACCTTCTCCAGCAAATGAATCTAAGAATCTAGTGTGCTTTACTGAATAAAAGTTATCCATGAGGCAATCCTGGTTTATGTCACATTTAACTATCATTATTGGAATCTAATGATTAGCAGAGCGGTTTTCCTTTATTCTTCAGATGACGGCCTACTATGTTCCAGGCAACACCACCCTAGGATCTAGACAGTGAACAGAGCATATGAAGTCGCTGACATCACAGTACTTACACTCTAACTGACAGTGTTAAATAATAACTGGACTGCCATTGTTTCAAACAAACCAGGCTGAAATATCAGTCATTCTTGATGAAGTTGCAAGTCCTAAAGCTGAAACTAAACTATTACCTGACCTCTCTCAAAAAATCAGGTTTAAGGAGATGTTAAGAAATCAGTATTAGATTATAGCCTAAGTCTCAGACAGGCCAGTTTCTATTGGCAAAATAAAAAAAAGTTCTTTCTGCCTTAATCCTTACACACACACACACACATTTCCCTACCTCTTGAGTAATCTGCTATTAACATTTATGTTCCTGGTTTTCTGTCATCTCTACCTTACAAAGAAATGAGCAACCTGCTGCCTAGGCTTTCTGTCTAGAAAAACCAACATTTTCTGCTAAAGTCATTATAATACCTATTTTGTAGAATACACATACCTGATTCTAGAGTAACAAGTAAAGTCGATTAGGAGACACACCCAAACACATAGAAATAGAAACACACACACACACACACACACACACACACAGCCTTGTTGTGCTAGGAATACCACTCTCCAGCCCTCTGTTCTGAGGGAGCAGCCTGTGAGTCACTGCATCTGTGGGACAAGTCAGGAAAATAATACCATAGCCATGCTTTAGATACTGGGAGAAACCAGAGCAGAACCGGAAGCATCATTTCACCAGATGAGAATTTCCCTAACCAGCTCCACGTGGAGGCTCTGGAGAAGGTGTGAGGGACTTAGCCAGAGATGCGAAGGGAGAAAAGAACCACGTGGGAGCACATCTAGGTGAAGAAGCCTGCAGACTGAGGTTGTCTCTGGGTAAAAATCCACAAGGGATGGTCACGGGCTCCTCAGACTGTTAGGTAGATCACTTCTACCTTATCAAGCAGGGCTGAGTTCCTAAATCCACACTAAAATTTATTATCCGTTGTTTTTTTAAAAAGTCTGATAAGAAAAAAATTCTAAGGACGGGGAGAGATAAGGAAGCTTAACCAGCTGGCAGGTGTGAACTGAGACCAACAAAAACTGTTCCCTGTGCAGGAATGTGTACCAGGCCCCAGCAGCCACACCCCCACCCTTCACATACCCATTTTCTGAACTACTAGCCTCAGACAACTCAGCACACTCCTCCTAAGAGCCACCCTCCTAGTCCAACACTTAGGCTCTCTGTGACTCCCACCCTTACAGCTCAGACCCTTAGAAAGAGCTGCTCTTAGGAAAGGACTCCGGGCTCTCAGATCCAACAACCATGGATCTGTGGTAGCTGCAGAGCCTGTCCCAGGACTTGGTCCTTTTAGGCTAGATTCTCTAACAGCTTAGTAAACCTCTTTATTTCTGAGAATCTCCACTCTCGATGTTGGTTTAACATCGCTAAAAACTTAAGGGCAGAGGTGGGTATACCAGTCAGACACACAAAGACAATCAAGAACCACAAAAAAAAAAAAAAAAAGGTGGAGGGAAGAAAAAGCAACTGGTTAAAAATCTACTCAACAGGCAAGCAAATTTATAATATCCAAGTAGGAAATAAGAGAATTCCTCCCTGGGGGAAAAATAAAAAACTAATGTTGGTCCTCTGAGAGAACAGATCTCCACATTAACAATTAAGGATGTATCTAGAAAGAGGCTAGGTCATCAGCAAATCTCTGTGCGTGGGTGAGCCTGCAGGTAACAGAGAATCCATGGGTGCTTTGTTGTTGTTGCTTTCTTGCTTTGTTTTTGAGACAGTCTCACTATGCAGACCTTGCTGTCCTGAACTTCCTTTTGTAGACCAGGCTGCCCTTAAACTCAGATCTGCCTGCCTCTGCCTCCCAAGTGCTGGCATTAAAGGTGAGTGCCTCTACACTGGGTAGAAACCTGTTTCTGCTGTTGCTTGTATTTGCTTCTGCAACGTAGCCCCAGCAAGCGATCACGGCACCCCAGTCCTCAAGTCTGGTCTGCTCCCTCCTCTTCAACCTTCCGCCATATTCTAGTCAAAACAGAAGTCTGCCTTACCCTGTCGTTAGTTTCCCAACAAGGAATAGTATTTGGACTACTTTATAAAGCTATACATCATACACATCTCTCACCCGTTAGGTTTCCTGAAGCTAATAACAAGGCATGTTTAGAAAAATGAGCAAAAATGAAGAGCCCAATGACCAAAGCTGATAAAGCAATTAGGAATTAAAATGTCTCAGAGGAAGTTCGGCAAGTGTTCTATCCAAGATATTAATATAGTTCATATGTCACATTCTCATCCCAATTAGAAAGGATAACATATGCCTTTATCCTTCGGTTCATCCAACTAATGCTCAAGGATTTGTTTTTTCTTATTCCTAGAACCTTGAGCCAGGGACATAGCTTGCCTCGCCTGCTGAAAGCCTGGAGTTCCATCTCTAGCAACAAACTAGGAGTGGCACCCTGTGGATCAGCAACTCAAGGTCACCCAACACACAGCAAGTTCAACGCCAACCTAATCTACCTGAGACTCCCCCCCCCCCCAATCTCAAAAATAATAAAATCTTAAACGTCGACAATTAGTGAAATCACCTTGTTTACACCACATCAAAAAATTGAGAGCGATTATATAATTTTATGTCACGAGGAAAGAAAAAACTGAGCCAGGCGTGGTGGTGCATATCTTTAATCTTGGGAGGCTGAGGCAGCTGGATCTCCACGAGTTCGACACCATCCTGGTCTACATAGTGAACTCCAGGCCAGCCAAGGCTACATAGTGAAACCCTGTTTAAAAAAAAAAAAAAAAAAGAAAAAGGCAGGGCGGTGGTGGCACACGCCTTTAATTCCAGCATCCAGGAAGAAGAGGCAGGTGGATCTCTGTGAGTTCGAGGCCAGCGATGCCTACAGAGGGAGTTCCAGGACAGCCAGTTACAAGAGAAACACTGTCTTAAAGAAAGGAAAAAAAAAAAAATTAGACCTTTTTAGATCTAGTGTCACTAGAAATAGCCAAAAACTGTTTAGGGTTGGGGATTAGTTCAGTAGTTCATCACGTGCTTAACATATGTGAGGCCCTTGATTCAATCAGCATCACTGACAAGAAATTAAATACACGTATAGGTATCAAAATACAAGTTTTTTTTTTTTTTTTTTTTTCCCCAAGCACAGCCACTGGACTGAGCACCAATTTGTAATAATAAGCTCTACGGTATTTATAAAATTTTAACTAAATACTACAGTAGGTAAAAACTCATACTTTGGTCTTATAAATTACCAATGTTCACTGGTATCTATTTGAAATACTTTCCAAAATCTCGCAATCGTTCGGCCCCTTTATTGAGACCTGTGGTTATCAGCTACTGTGCATAACGATTAAGAACAGTTTAACGTCCTCTCATTCTGAGAAGGAAAATACAGCAAACCAAATAGCACATTACAGCTGAACCAAGAATTAAGTTCCCTGACCCTGGAAGTTCATTTACAGCCACGTTTTTAGGCTCTGCCCGTTATCACATCTGCTCGGAATTTGGTTAAAGCCTGAACTCGAAGTAAACAAACAACTTCACGTGGGCTGAAACCCCAAACCCTTGTAAATGGTGAAATCTCTCATCAGGCTCAGAACCTCCAAATAAAAAGAGGAAACCAATCACGACTCTTTCGAATACAGGCCACGGTGAAGAAAAAAAAAAAAAATCTGGGGAGACTGTGGCATTAATGGCAACCAAGGACAAATCTGCCCCGGGAAGCATTAAAGTGCTTCTTACCTAGGAGTCAGGGATGCCAGCTCCTAATGCTGAGCTTCCCTCCTCGGTGCCCCGGGGATGTGCCCTGGGTAGCAGGTATGTACGACGCCTGTGAGCTCCATCCTGGGCGACCAGGTGACCACCTAGAGCTCCCAGGCACTGGTCCACAAACGCTTTCTCAACCACCCACGGCGCTACCCACCCCCCCACCGCTCGGTCCCCACTCACCGCACACCATCAACAGCAGGACGATCAGCAGCGTGGCCACGAACACCAGCAGGGTCAGCCCCACGTTGTGCCACATCTTGAGAGCCGGAGGGTGGGCGCGGGCTCAGCGGCAGGCAGCGCAGCGGCGAGGCGGCATGGGCGGCGGGCGCCCGAGGGCAGCGCCCCCAGGGGGCGGGACTGGGCGGCGCGGGGACGGATCGCGGCGCGGGGCTGACCCGCAGACCTGTCCCCCCGCGACCGGGGCAACCGAGTCGCTGGAGAAAGCAAGCCGCGGGACGCCGCTACCGACTCATCGCTCCGGGGAGTCGGGGCCGCGGCGAGCGGAGAGGCCGGCGGCGGCGGAAGGACGCGCTGCCATGGCGGACGCCGAACGGCGAAAGTGTGAGCTGGGGGGGGGGGGTTGGAGGAGGAGGTGGCGGCCTCAAGGCCCTGGCTGCGGCTCACGCGAGGTCCCTTCGGTCCTCGGAGACGCCAGATGTCAACCACTCCCCGAGGCCGCCGCAGCTGCTCCTCCGCTCCCTGCCCCCTCCCCGCGGCGGCTCATCACCAGGCACCCACTCCGCGTCGACTCTGCTGCTGAGCAGAGCCTTCTGGGAAATGGGGTGCGAAGCTCCGAGGGAACTGCCGGCCTCCGCTCAATGAGGAACTACAACTCCCAAGGTTCAACGCTGCTCAGGGCTTCTCCTTGCTCTCCTTTCCCGTCCACTGTTCTGTCCCCTTGATGTTGTGGAGCTACTACGTCTCTCTGAAGACTTCTGGCTAGTGTTCTCAAAAAGCCTGCGCTTTGGCTGTCTCCCTTACTGGGCTGTGTCGAAGCGCCAGAGACATTTCAGCCATTAAATACATAATGGTTTTTAGTGAGCAAGAGGGAAAGGGGAAGGCAGTTGCCTGAAAAACAGGTTGCACTTGAACCCAACCTATTGCCGCAGGCGAAGGTTGGATACTTGTGTGGGAATAAGTCTCCAGACCGAAAGACAGAATCTGGAAAGCCTTTTGCCCCTCCCCCAGCAACAGATGTGTTGTTTTCACAGTTAATATATTTCATAAGTAACTGATGACTTGAGAACATCTGTGCCCTTAATTCACCTCCCTGCTTAGCAAGTTTTGATCATGTGTTGCCTTGAATTCAAGCGACATATGACCCACAACTGAAGATTTTGCCACCTTTGCTTCAACTAACTTCTGAGAAACAAGGTACTTTAGTATAATCCCAAGCACTTTTCTTCTACTTGAAATTAAAACTACCCAGTTCTGCCACATATGTTAATGCAAGAGGTGCGCCTACAAAAAAAAAAAGGGGGGGGGGCGTCAGCGCTTTCCGCCCTGGGAATTCAAGGCTTTCAAGTTCCCTTACAACTCTGTTGCTCCCCGCAAGGCTTCTCTACAGATTTCTGTTCCTGGTCTTCATGTCTCAACACACAAATAAATCTAAGAAATCTTTTGACTTACTAAGTATGTCCTAGCCATTCCCGGATGTCCTACTGTGTAAACGTCATTCTAACTAAGAAGCAGCATTGTGAATAAATGGCTGCGTATAAAAATACATTAAGGCATTACTTGCTTTGCAGAAGATTTAATATATGGTTCCTGTGAAGAAAGCGTGAACTCAATGTAATAAATTTAGAAATCGACTCATTCATTTTTAGTGGATGATCCAATTCAATTGCATAACAGCACATTTGATTACAATCTGGTTGAAAGGAACACATTTGAACAGATCTAGTTCACAAGAAATCTAAAAGAATTCAAGGTTTTTTACCTTCTCTTTCATTCACATGTAATGAACACTTCTGTGTGCCGTGGACTTCTTTGAGGTACTGAGCATAGAGCCATGAGATAAAAAATAGGGCCCGAACTCAAGATGCTCCTATTGTAGGTGGAAGATCCAGACAATAACATAAACAGGGATGTATAAGAACTACAAATTTCTAGTGAAAACAAGTAAGGCAATGTGGTGAACATAGAGGTGCTCAGATTCGAGGTATCAAGGAAGACGTCCCTGAGAAAGTGACATATTGTCTGTGTCCTGAATAAGAATCCAGCCACAGGAAGAGCTTAATCCACCTACAGGAAGAGCTACTGGATAATAAAAGCAATGTGTTCAAAAGCCCCAAGGACCAGAAAAACTCAGCCTTCCTTCCGAACCCCGATAATGTTTCTCCAACCTGGATGCACATTTGAATCACCTAGAGGGATTTTTAAAACTACAAATGGCCACATCTTAGCCCCATGCTGAATGAATCCCAGTCTCCGGAGCAAGGCCCAGGCAAAGTGTGTTTTTTAGAGCTCCTGGGAGATTGTAATATATCCTTCAAAACTGTGGCTCTCAAAACACAATCTCAGATCAGCAAGTTACTCTGGGCATGTGTCAGAATGACCCTAGAACTATTGACTCAAAATCACTATGGTAATCTAAGTAAAAGGCTCGAATGAGGACACTCCTCTCCAGCTTGGTGAAAAGAGGACAGACACAGGACATATTTTGGAAGGAAATCATTAGTATTAATGGATGGATTAGAGGCAAGGACCAATGAAGAAAACAGAAATCTAAACTGACTTGAAAAGCCTGGATCGGTGGCATATGTCAATATTCTTACGACTTGGAAGGTAGAGGCAGGAGGATCAGAAGTTCAAGGCAGCCCTAGGTACATAGTGAGGTCAAAACTAGCTTGGACTGTGTGAGACCATATCTCAGAATAACAGAAAGAAAAAAAGACTCATGTATGGAGAAAAGGGAACCTTTACACATTAATGAAAATGTAAATTTATGCTGTGATTGCGGAAAACCACATGTAGGCTCCTCAAAATACTAAAATTAGAAGTATCACATGATCCAGTAATCTTATTGCTGGGTATATATCCAAAGGAAATGAAATCAGTATGCTGAAGGGACATCTGTGCCTCGACGTTCATTACAGCAATAAAAGCCAAGGTCGGGGAGCAAGCTAATTTTCCATTAACACAATGAGTAAAGGAGATATGGCTGGTAGAACACAGAACATTCTATTCAGCAATGAAGAACAAAATAATATCCTTTGCAAAGATATGGTTGAACTTAGGGGATATTATGCTAAGCGAAATAAGCCAGCCAAATACAGCATGAGCTCATTCTAAAAATGTCCGTCTTATAGAAGGAGAGAATTGAATGCACACCCTTCCCCGTCCAAGGAAGCTGGTGGATGAGGGGAACTGGAGGGTGAGAGGTGTTGGTCAAAGGTTATATATTACAGTTAGGTAAGATCAAGAGACCTGTTGCGTGGATGCCACTCACCATCACACGACATTATATCTTCCGAAAAATGGGAAGACAGTGGATGTTAACTACAATAACTCTGAGGCTGGAGAGTTCCCACTACTTTTGCAGAGGATGCAAACTCAGTCCCCAGCACCCATGTCAGTGTAACTCCAGCTAGAGGGGAGCTGATGCCCTCTTCTGGCCCCATGGACCCTGAACTCATGTGCACAAATCCCAAACACAGATACACACATGTTTTTACATCTTTAAAAACTACTAACTATAAAGCAAGACATTTTTATTACATATATATATATATATATATATATATATAAAACAAATGCTTCAAAACAGCAGGTTATTCACATTAAAAATACAGTATCACCTGTCATTTAAAACTCCTAAGTTTTGAACCCAAGCTTCTGAGTGAATGATGGCACAATTTCTTGCTATAGGGAACACAGTGTGTTTTCTCAGAATTCTTTAAGAACCCCTATCTTTGCAGCTGTGGTGGCTCTTGTCTTTAATCCCAGCACATGGAAAGTGTGAGGCAGGGAGATCGGGAATTCAAGGACAGGCTGGGACACACAAATCCTAAAGGAAACCCTCCACACTAAAAGCAGGGACATAGAAACAGGCCTGGGGCTTAAAAAAAGAACAAAAACAAAAACAAAAAACTGCCACCCATAGAATTCCAGAAAGCACCTTATGGCCTCAAAGAAGAGTAGAAGTATATAGGCTAGGAAGGTTGAGGGAGAGGGCTCTGTATGTGTGCCCGTGGGGAAGTCACCATCCCTGCCCAGATTCACACTTTCTAGTGTGGCTGCTTAAGGCCACCCACACTCCTGCTCATTGCTCTGTATGTAAACCTAATAAATTCATTGATTCCCCAGAGTAAACTTCGGATAGACCAGTTCCTCAGTTTGTTGGTTTGATCATATCTTAGGAGGAAGAGGAGGAGGAAGAGATCTTTGTCTCTCTCAGGGAAGAAATTTTAGCAACAGGCCTGATCTCACTTGTATGTGGAATTTAAAATGGGTAATCACATGGAAATTAGAAGTAGAATAGATATTACCAAAAACTGGGGAGTGATCCTGTTGGGGATAGAGGAATACAAACAAAAGGGTCGATCAGTATGAGTTAGCAGCTGAGTTTATTTACCTGCATGTACTGCATCCCTCTCCAAGCAATGCACCCCCAGATCTCTGACTTCCTCAGAACCTCACCTGCATCAGATTCTACACACCCTGTGGCTGGTAACTACTGTGTGAACTCAGCAAGAAAGACAAGGTGACATAAAATCTGCCAGACTTTAGCAGAGGAAACCGCTCATCATGGGAAGCACCATCCCGGACAGCAAAACCTCAGTGGTCTGTGATCGCAGGAGTTTGTATTGATACAGAAGCTCCTCGGGTGTTTTACTGTTACAAAACTCCTCCCCCTCATCCAAAGGTCTATTTGCATAATGAAGGAAACTTGAACCTTATTCTCATCCCACAATCCTTTAGCAGCCAAACTATGTCACCTTTATGGTGGGGGAGCTCAAGGCCAAAGGAGAGTGTTCACCCCTTATTGGCCTGAGATTGTGGGAGAGGGATTACAAGAATTCCTCCACAGTAACTTTCCTCTTCAAGCTATCTGATCCACAATGGCCTTGAAGCAGGTGCAGGCCATAAGAAAACAAATGTCTGAATCACAGATTTACATCAAGCCAACACTTGCAGATAAAACAAACCACCAATGCTTAGTCAGCCTTCCCCTCAGCAATGTACAAAACAATTGTTTTAAAGTTACATGAGCATAACTGGAAATAAATTTCCCCAACAACACCCCTAAAAACAATCACATTTGGATAGTTTCTATTCGTGGGTATTCCCAATTTGTCGGGGTAGGAAAATCGAAAAGGCTGATCCAGCCTGAATTTGTGTGAGGTACAGGCCCAATGAAGCAAACTGTTTCAAGCAAGTGAACTTTTACAGAGAATCTCCTATTTACCATCTTATGCTTATGTATAATTAGGCATACGTATAATTAAAAACAGACACATTATGGGAAAGGACGTGCTCAGTAGGAAAAAAAAAAGTTACATAATCTATCCATCAAAACAGAGAGCCACCCTTGCCACCCTCTTTAGTAAATTCATGTCTCTCGAACCCTATGAAAACAAAGCCCCAAACAATAATCAAGTCATGTGACACTGTCAAACTCGACAGCGTAGCCCCCTTCATAAGTATTATCGCTCTGCTTTGAATGCAGTTATCTTACTACTTTGCAATCTGTGTGAGCCCTTATTTTCAGTTCTCCACATAAAAGGCCACGAACCTGGAGACAAGTTTCCTCTAAATGTATTTTGACTGTGCTTTTGGTAAAGATAAGACTATACGGATGAGTTCCACCCTCTAGCTGGACATGATTGAAAAATCAGAATTCATAGATGTATCAACCTGTCAACATCAAACAACCAATAAGGTAAGGAGGAACAACTGGGCCAAGATTGGAAAGAAGGTAGAAATAGAAATGCAAGAAGGGACCGTGAGTGCGGCGTTGGAGCTTTTGCTGGGTATGGACGCATAAGCACACTGCACGACGCTGCCCACAGCTCCTCCACTGGGAGGACAAAGCTGACCTCTGCATTAGGGTACTGGGACTGGAAGGCACACAGGGCTGAGATGGCAAAGGGCAGTCACACAGGGATAAAGCACCAAAAATAAACCTGCGACTTGGGTCGGCTTTGTCTGATCCTCTGACCTAGAAACATTCAAATTCTGAAATTGGATTAAGGAAATCCTAGATTACTATAGCTCTGAGACCTGTCCTTGTGAGGCCGGAGACCCTCGGCCCTGGCTTTCTCTACTCAGTACAATAATTATTGAGTACTTTCCAGAACTCCCTGTTCCAAGAACTAGCCTACCCCAGAAACCATAAAACAATTATTGTCAGGCTTAATTCAAGAGCACTGTGACCCAGCCCAAATTCCTAAAATGAGCGGCGGCTACTGAGCGGCGGCTACTGAGCGGCGGCTACAGCCGTGGCCTAATAGCCTTGGGCAAGGGACTTTACCCTAAGTGTACATTTCCTGGTGCCCGTGACCTTGCTATAATCAATTTAAAGGTTAACTGGCTCCTACCTATCAAAATGAGAAAACAATTTGGGAACCAATCAACTTGTACCAATTCGGTTTATGCCCAACAACTGTATAAAAAGCTTCACCATTTGCTCTTTGGGGCCGATTCTATCCTGCGTGTTAGAACGGTCCCAGTGCACTGGAATAAATCCTCTTGCTATTTGCATCGATATCCCGTCTGTGGGTCTCTGTGGGGATGCGGCATTCCGGTTTGGGCCCTGGGGGTCCCAGTTTGGATCTCTGAAGTCCAACATCCTAAGCTTTAAATTACTTCTACAAATAACTTCCAACATGATTTCCTGCACATACTCAGAACTTGGGCTCTTTGGTGTGTGTGTGTGTGTGTGTGTGCTGACTTTGAACTCAAGATTCTACTGCCTTGCTCCTGAGTGTTAGGTCCAAAGTGAGCCCCCCCAAATGGCAGTGCTGGTGACAATGTCCTAAATAGAAAGACTTTGGGTAAACAGATGCCTAAATTCAGCTCTCCTTAGGAGTCTCATAAGATGGATTTCTGTTTCCCAGGACCTCCCATAATCAATTACCTCAGACAGGGCATCTAATTCCCAAGTCAAGCAGAATAGCCAGTAGTAACTCAAAGACCCCTACTCTGTGACTGTCACTTGCTTTTCAGTCATTTTGCTTCTTTCTGCTCCCCTTTCCACCCCACAGATAGCCTTGGCAGTTTGATCCCCAATAAACCTTTTTTTCTACCCAAGGAATGGTCTAGCTTAGTGTTTTCACTGAACCCTTGCTTACACTGAGTACTGGGATTATAGACATATATTGTTGGGGGTATATTTGAACTTATTCTCAAATATTATAAAACTGCATCCACTTCTGTGCAGTGATAAGCTATTTATCCAGCAGCCTGAACTACTGCGGAAGGTCCCCTTCCTTAGCTATGGAAAAAGCTTCTTGGGAGTGGACTCTGGAATGCAGAAAGCATGCTAATTTGGAGCATCAGCAATTGTCTATTCAGTGGCCTTTGATTGGAACAATTGTCATTCTAATGTTGTCTGTCCAATGAGTTATTTGTGTTGAAAGTATCTGATTGTATTAATGTTAATGAATGAACTTTATTGGGGGAGGGGGCCTCCCTCAGTACCATGCAGGAAAGACCTTGTCCAGGGACTTGTCTGGCCTATAAAACAGCCTCATGTCGGCCAGCTGAGGTTGGGGGTTGGTGCACTGTAAAAGTTCTATTTATTAAGCATTAAAGCCTGTGTAATGGTGGGTGTTGCTTCCTTTTGATAAAATACCTAGATATCATATGCTGGGGGTTGGTGCCAGAAGCAGGTCCGAGCTGAGGCCTGTAAAGTCAGGCATGTTAGGCGAGATCCTCTGCCTTACAAGTCTGGGTTTTCCATCGTAGAAAGTTGTCTTGGCTCTTTATTAAAACCCGCCAGAGTCATTACTATTACTTTCTTTAACAATATATTCACCAGGTAC
The DNA here is from genome assembly GCA_026225945.1 of Cricetomys ansorgei. NCBI lineage: Eukaryota > Metazoa > Chordata > Mammalia > Rodentia > Nesomyidae > Cricetomys > Cricetomys ansorgei. The sequence continues at coordinate 6,736,421 of JAMJFZ010001089.1, read as the reverse complement.
AGCTTCTAAACCTTTAAAAAATGGTATATATACCAGCTGGGTATGGCGGTGCATGCCTGTAATCCAGCACGTGGGAAGTAGAGGCAGGAGGATCGATATTTCAAGTTCAGGGCTGTCTGATCACAGTGTGTTGCTGATACAACAGAGTTTGAAGCCCTGTCCCAACAAACAAACAAATGAACATAAAAATCAAGTGTGCTTTTTCCTATTTTATTTAGATTTTTTAATTGTACATATGCATTTAGACATGTCTGCCTATAAAGTATCACACTTACAACTTTATATTGTGAGACACACAAAAAATAGGCAAAGGGATGAAATGAGGAGAAATACAATGCTTAACTTTTGGGAATTCATTTTTAGTAACAAGTTAAATGTTTACTATGATTGTACTAGTTTGCTAGAGCTATCAATTACAAAGTACCATACCATAACCTCGATGACTTCAAACATCAGAAATTGCTTTTCCAAAGGCTGAAGTTCAAAATCAAGGTGCTTTCAGGGTGGTGCTTCCAGAGAAGACTTAAGGGAAAGATTCTTCCTTGTCTCTCTCCATTTCTGTAGTAGCAGGTATTCCTCGGGCTGCTCAGTATGCATATGGCTTTCCTTCCTCTTCCCCATGAATCCTTGTGTTCTCTCCTTAATAACACTAATCATACAAAATTCAACAAGGGCACGTTCCTCAGCTCTCATCTCAATTGAACTATGTTATGTATGTTATGTATACAATAACTCTATTTTCCAAATAAGATCATTCTAGGTACTAGGAATGTCTTTTATTTAAAAAACAAAAGTTAAAAATAAACTTTATTAAAAAAAAAACTTGCAAATAAACAACATATCTTTCTATAACATACACAACTTCATTCTAATACACTTGAAGATTTAAGTGTCATAGATAACTTTCTGGAAATATAGCAAATATAGTGAAACCCCTAAATGTGCCAGGAAATTCAGAGAAAATTGAGAATTAATACTGGCAGCTATTGAAAGGTGTGTACTCTACTGAAACTTTAAATCATTTTATTAACCCTATGAGGGAGATATAACAGCCTTAGAACTTACAGATGGGAAACTCAAGTTTCAGAAAAGCTAAATAAACTTCTGAAGGCATAGCGAGTAGCAGGGTTGCTTTTAAATAATATTTTTATTCTTTGAAAATTTCATTTAGCGTCATTTTGATCATATTTATACACACATTACCCACTCAACTTTATGTCTTCTTTTTTTTTTTTAAGGCCCGTACGCAAGTGCCACTAGTGACTGACTCATGGAGTCCAATTTGTGCTGCCTAAATACCCTTGGGAATGAGATCGTATCCTGGGACATGGTCGACCTACCAGGGCATAACCCTTAAATAAAACTGGCTCGCCCTCTCTCAGCTGCTACCAATTCCCAATAGTATCTTAGCCAGATCTGGGCCTTCAAACGCAAAACAAGACCAGAAGGAAACTTCACATTATAATCAAAACTCTAAGTGCACAGAACAAAAATAAGTAATATATATCTTTTTCTATGACACAGTTTGACCTTTATGAATTACCAAGTAGCTTTTTTCACTTAGGAAAAAAAAATATCTTTCAAAATTTAAAAAAAAAAAAGATTAATATCTGAGATTCAGCAGTTCAGTAATTTGCATTCAGTATGTCTTCCTTCTCAAAACAAGAAAGATGGGGGGATGCCTGTTATTGAGGAATGCTGTCCTGCAGTCCTGAGGACCAGAGGTTAGATGCTATAGTTTGAGTTCACAGCAGGGGGCAGCAGGCTGGGCAGTAAGGAGAGCACAGTCAGCAGGCCGGATTCAGTGTTCCTTAACACTCAATGTTTATCATAGTCCTTAAAAATATCTGTAACACAACTAAAAATATACATTTCTCTCAGCCTCTAGTTCCTAACGTGGAGCTCCTGAAATCTTAGAACTTTTCGGAGTAGTCAGGGTGCTGGGGAGAACTTCTGTTCAAATATTTTGGTTTTTAATTCTGGTTTCAGAAACAGCTTGGAAATTATTCTGTCAGGGCCAGCCTGACAATTTGGAAAGTATCTGAATGGCAGGGGGAGGGTGGGGAGACGGGACTGAAGGGCCTTGTGAGGAAAGGGGAAAAGAGACAAAAACGGAAGGGGATAGACCAGGTCCACACAGTATCATTGAGCTCAGATGGGATGGAGCTGAAGTTTAATTTTTGTCTCAGTTTTTATACAATTTTTACTCAAGGATCTATGTGCAGTTACAGTAGTTACAAGGTTAATAATCACCAGGGAAATAGCAGGTATACAATGATAGTATTAATCACAAGGTAAAACAATATTGATTAAAGCAACTTATTCTATAGTCAAACATAAGCTTTCATCTTACTAGCTGGAGCTGAACGCTCACCCAAAGCATTATCTTACTCAGTGGGGCTAAACGCTCACCTAGAGCTATGATCTCACTCGGTGGGACTGGACATCCACCCAAAGAAGGAATGTTCCTTGGGTAATCTTTTGACTCCCCTGAAACCAGGCACTTCTGGACATTCTTGCTTTGTGACTCCAGCTTTGCTCAGAAAATCTTTCAGTAAAAGAATAGGTATATAGCTAGAGGCTTTCAGCAGAATCTAGGCCCAGAATCGGGGCTTCTCACATTATTCCATAGTGACAGATGAAGTTTTGTTTTCATGGAATGACTTTTGCTAGACCCTCAGATGGGGCTACTTGACAGAAGGACAGTAATTACAAACTTGGAATTGTTGGACTTCAGGGATCCAAACTGGGACCCCCAGGGTCCAAACCGGAACGCCACATCCCCACAGAGACTCACAGACGGGATATCGATGCAAATAGCAAGAGGATTTATTCCAGTGCACTGGGACCGTTCTAACACGCAGGATAGAAGCGGCCCCAAGGAGCAAATGGTGAAGCTTTTTGAGGCATTACGGCGCGCGTCCGGGTCCCGCCTATCCCACGCAGGAGATGAGCATGGCGGGCCCCGATCCCTTCCCTCCCAGCCCTTTTATCGGGTTAGGGCAAAGGGGTCTGGGGATGGGGGCTCGTGCAGCTGATTGGCTTCGAGCTCTCTATGTTAGACTAATTGGTCGGGAGTTTCGAGAGCGCGGGATCCAGGGGGGGCGTGGTCAACCTGTGCCCTTGGGCTAGCCCCTTGGGACAGGGTGGCTCCTGGTTATGCTGGGTAAGGAAGAATCCTGCTGATAAGCTTAATGGTCATTTCCCCGTGGGTGGGGAGGAGACTGAAGAGTACTGTTAATGGCCGTACTTGGGAAGGCATTTCCCCCTATATGTGATTGCATTTCTATGTTTCATATTTCTTAAACCCTTTCAGAATATTCAGCCCTGTTCCCCTCCTCATGGGGGGAGAGAAAAGGGCCCAACATGGAGTTAACTACAGATCACATCAATGTTATAAAACTTCTGCAAATATCCCTAAGATTCTGGTTGTTGAAGACTTCTGTGTGGCAGGAGCATGGGCACACGCAACCCCTTGGCGATAGGAGCTTCTGTGTCTGGGATCTCCCTGGACCACATTCTTGGTAGGCGGTCATTTAGCTGTCCATTTTGTAGCCTTCCTCTGACTGTGGTGGTTAATCTTATTATCTGTTGATTGGATTGAGAAACACCTAGATCAGTAAAGCTCACCCCTGTGGTGGGGGTGGGGGGTGTCTCTGAGGGTGTTCCCTGAGAAATCTCCAGAGATCATGAGGCCTCTGGCCTTGTGAATGCTTTGATGCTTTCACAGATTCAGACCACGGGGATGAGGGAGACTGTGTCAGCTGGGTTCTGCTTGGAGGAAGTAGGTCACTCAGAATGTGTCTTGGAAGGAAGTGTCTTGCCTCTTCCTGTATTTGATCGCTTCCCAGCTGTGGTGGCTGTGGTGAGTTAAATAGTTCAGAAACCTCTGAAATGGGGAGCTAAAATAAACCCTGCTCCCTTAAGTTGCGTCTGCCAGGTGTTTTGTAATATCCATCATCTATCCATCCACTTGCCTATCTATCTATCTATCTATCTATCTATCTATCTATCTATCTATCTATCTATGTATCTACAGCTTTTGTAATAAACCAAAAGATGAAAGTAGAAAGCATTCCTGAGTTCCATGAACTGTTCTAATAACTGATAGGGCTGAAGAGGAGATTACAGGAACCCCCAGTTTACAGCCAGTTGTTTGCAAGTATTAGAGACCCAGACCTGTGACTAGCCACTGAAGTGAGAACAATTTCATGGAAGGGAGCCCTTAACTGGTGGGGTCCCCACCAGTGTCTAAATACTTGTACACACACATGTGTACGTACACACACACACACACACACACAAGGTAGGAGAGCAACACTGTCAATAAATGAGAAAGTTGTTGCTTCAGAAAGAAATATCCCCCTGTAGGGGGTAGGGGTGGGGGGGGTGGAATCTTCCCACCACATGTGTGTCCCAGCTGCAGGCACCCTGCCTGGAGTTAACAGCCGCCTGTGGGGCCAGCTCCAGGCAGAGGGACTTGGCACGGAGGACACAGTGAGGTGGGGCAGGCATGGTTTTACAGCATCCTGCCTTGTCCTTGGCGGACCTCAGATGAGTTGAAGAGTGAACAGACACTCAGGAACACAGTGGGGGTGGGGGGGTTTCCATTTTAATGCAGTGTGTAGGATATATATATATAGGACATATATATATAGCCACAAACAGGTGAGGGTCTTTGGTACCCAGGGTTGGGATCCATTGGTTAAGACAAGGATACTGGGGTAGCCTTATTTGCATGTGAAGCTCAAGTTTAAGCATCAAGGTCTTGCAAGGACACCTTCTACGTAAGGTGTGGTCTCACAGGGAAAAAGAGGAAGACACCTTATCAATAAATGGACCCATCCCTATGCTTCCAGCTACAGCACAGATAAGCACCAACCAAGCCACATTCCTTTGCTTCTGTGAAGCAAGCAATATTTAATATTTAGCTGGGTTCTGGCCAAGGCTAAAGTGAGGAGCAGCCGAACACCTTCCATTTTCAAACCCTAGGGTCAATGCGGGCCAGCTTAGACCCACTCTTAGCTCTATGACAGTCCCACAGCCCCTAGGATAGAGTACTGTGAGAAGGCTGGGTGTAGGTGCACTTGCCTTTAATTTCAGCTCTCAGGAGGCAGAGGCAGGTCTCTGTGAGTTCAAATCCAGCCTGGTTTACATAGTGAGTTCTAAGGGCTACACAATGGGATTTTGTCTTGTATATGTATATGTGTGTATACACACACACACACACACACACATACATATATGTGTATATATATATGTATTTCCAGTGTTGTCAAAAACTACACGGTTGCGTCAACCCTGGGACAAACTGGTGTCAAGCAGGGACATAGAGTTGTTTCACTTGTCTAAATTTCCCCAACAGTTTCTGTGGGTTTTTACTCTATTTATAAAGCAATAAAAATACACCAGTTCCCAATTAGTGTTTAAAAACAACTAATTAACGCCAGACAGATGGAAATTTCCTAGCTGAATTTTAACAACCACAACAAAATATATAGTTAAGTATGCAGCATTGAAAAAAAAAAAAAAAAACCAGGGTCTCATTCTGTAGCCCAGACAGACCTACACACACAGCCACTCTCCTGCCTTAGTCTCCCAGCGCTGGGGTTCCTGGCATGAACCACCGCACACACACAGCTCACAATTTAGAAGGCTGAGGATTTGGCTCCGTGGTATAGCACTGGCCTAGTGGCCTGGCCTTTGACCCCATATTGCTTTCCCTTGTGTCTGCATCTGTTTGAGCTGTAGAAGAAAAATTATTTCTCCCCTCACCACACTGCTGACACCAACTGCTGCCTTCACGTGCCCAAAGCAATAAAGACGGCAGCCATTAAAAATCCTAACATGGAAGGGTTGCCGATTAGCCCAGTGGTAGAGCTTGAGACCCTGGGTTTGGTTCTCAGCTCCAGAAGAAAAAAAAAAAAAAGACAAATAACAAAGGAAATATTAACACTGATATTAGAACTATATTTTTCCCATGAAAATGAGTCAAAGTGGACTATCTGTTCTATTTTTGTCATCGTGATGGGAAGCTAGCACGGCTCAATTAGAAGCATACCATTACTTCGAGACATCGTCTCCTACTCCCATTCTGGCCACAGGGACCCATGTGAGGTTCCTATGGCTTGGCTATTAGAAGTGTTTCGGTGAGGTTGTTAGTAGGCTCTGAACATTTGTCACCTTCCTCTCGACAGTAAACAACTTAGAGGTTGAGTATCCCTTAGCTGAAATGCTCAGGTGGTTTGGGGTCTTGTTTTGTCTTATAACTTGGGAAAATCCGCATTCACACAGTAAGATATGTGAGGGTGTGAATGGGACCCAAGTCAAAACACAGAATTCAATTTACATTTTATACATACATACAGTCTGAGGAAAGTTTTATACAGCACATTAGCAAACCTACATTTGCGTTTCATCTGTGGCCTCTCATGTGTGGTCAGGTATGGAGTTTTCTACTTGTTGGGTCACGATGATGCTCAAAATGTTCAGATTTTGGAGAGTCATGATTTTGTGTTTTCAGATTAGGGGCACTTAGCCTTTAATCTGTTTTTACCTATTGTATTAGTTACTTTTCCTTACAACAATAAGCAACCAAAGAGAAGAAGTATTCATTTTGGCTCACAGTGAGAGTTCTGTCCATCACGGTAGATAAGGCATGGCGGGGAGCTTCAGCTTGCGGCTGCGGCCCCAGAGGAGAGGCCACTTGCTCACATGTTGGTAGAAGAGGAGACAGGCAGTGGGGTCTGGGCTGTAAACCTCAAGGTCTATTCTCCCAACAACCCATTCTCTCCATTTAGGTTCTAGCTCCTAAAGGTGCCACAACCTCCCACATGGCTGTCTCAGGTTGCCTGCAGAGGCCGGAGAAGGCATTACATTACCTGCAACTGGAGTGACAGACAGACATGCAGACAAGACACTGAAACACATAACATAATGATAATAGATTTCAAAAAGAAGAAAAGTAAGTTGCAATATTGGTCATCCCTGCGGATCCATGGGATATAGAGTCCTTCTACGGGCTCATCTGTTTGAACACTTGGTCCCAAGTTCGTGACACTATTTTTGAGAGGCCGTGGGGCTTCTCTCTTCTCCATTCCTCTTCTAATTTCCTTTCTTTTCCCTCCATGTCCTTTCTTCCACTTCTTTTCTCTTCCCTGCACTTCTTTGCTTGTTGAGTCAGAATGTTGCTGTGTCACCCAGTGACTCACTATACATCCCTGCAGGACCTTGAACGTGGTGTCTTCCTTCTTCAGTGTCCCAAGCGCTGGTGTTTCAAATCACCAAGCCTGCCAGTCCTGCTTTCTGACAGCCTCCCTAGTTAGCCCGTCTCATCTTCACATGGAGTCGTTTCTTCTCACAGCTCATAGTCAAAATCTTCCAGATTTCCTCCCTTGGTGAGAGTGTGCTTCCGTTGGTACATGGGTAACTAGTCAGAGTGTATTTGTTTAAAGGATATACTTCTTTTAGTGTACATTTTAGATAGAAATCTCTAGAGCTTGTATTTAAAGGTGTGTAAGTCCCACCCAAAATCATGTTGACATCATGTTGTCTCTAGGATTTACATGAGACATACCTAATCCCTCCAGTAGAGGGTGCTCAAACATAACTTCCGCACAGTGAAGCTCTGTGCCTCTGCTGAATACTAGAGATACCAATTCAGCCTTGTTAGGTTTCTACAGCAAATATATGTGGCCAGTCTTGTAGAATACAAGGCATAGGAGGTGGTAGAACTAAAGATTTTTTTTTTAATTGCTTGTCTCTTTCACATGGATGCTAGGGATCAATGCGGATCTTCACTTTATCCACTGAGCCATCTCCCAGCTCACTGACTTCCCCTTCCTTTTTGAGACAGGCTAGCCTGGAAGTTGCTATTTAGCAGAGGATGATTTTGAACTTTGAATTCACCTCCCATGTGCTGGGAATACGCTGTGCCTCACCTGCTTGTTTTATGAGATGTTGGGGATGAAAGCCAGGGCTTTAGATATGGGAGTCAAGCTCTACCAACGGAGCTATACCCCCATTCCCTGGCATTTAAAGCAAATCACACAGCCACTTATACTTCCAGAGCTCTGGAACTGCAACCCTACTGTGCTTCTGAGAGGAGTCCCAGAGGCACCCGAAGGACCATACTCACAAACCCCATACTACACACTGACCATAAGGAACAGTGCTGAGTATTTTAAAATGTCACCAGAGAAAGAAAGAAAGCAAAACTGGCTTTGAAGTTATCCTGGTATCTTCAAAATGAGTGCCCTGGGCTATACTTATTAAATCTGCATTGCTGCCTGGGGATGAGACCTGCTAACAGGGATAATGAATATTTCTTGTTTTTGGCTTTCTGATGCTGCATACAGTTTATGCGCTGGAGCTGGTGGTAGATTATTTCTCATTTTTCTCAATTTCTCATTTTCATTCGTTATCTCTCATTTCGCAATTCTCTAATTCATGTTCAAAGCTACTCGACCTTCCTAAGAACATTGTCATTGCCAGGTATGTGAGGAAGCAGAAAGAACACTGGGCTTAAAGCAAAGGGCCAGCAACCCTGGGGCTGAGCTCCGCAGCAGACAGGGGACTAAGTGGCAAGGGAAACATCACCGCTCAGCAGACACTTCTTGCTTAGTGTTGGAGTAGCAAGTGCCTCTGATGAAGATGTGAAAGTCAGTAGTTCTCTCTCCCGAGGTCTGGAAAAGAGAACAAGATCTCTACCTTAGCAAACCTGAGAGGAATCTCAGGTTTGTAGCTAAGCATAGATGGTGGGCCTCCTGCTGTGATAGAGTTCCCTGCTCACCCTGAGCAACCCAGGGTTACTATCCTCCAGACTCAGGACTGGTCATCTGGGGAACTCAGACTCTCCTGCCAGAACAGAACCGGCAAGTGCCTGACCCAAACAAAGTTAGAAGGTGTGGTGTATCTTAGTGTGTTAGTGACACAGATGGTCACAGGCGACAAAGGGACACAGCTACTACTGAGTCAGAGAAAATCCTGGGCTTTTAATAAAGGCATTGGCGAAGAGATACTGACAATTTCCATGGATGGGCAATGTGTGTCCCACTGGGGTCCTGCCAGGAAAGACAGCCAAGCCATGGTAAGGACTGGGTTCCCATCTGTCGATACTTCACGCCATTGGGTTGTAGTGAGTGTGTGGTGTCTTTCTACACAAGCACCAGAAGGAACACAAGCCCTGGTGAGCATCATCAGCAGAGGGTCCTCTTTACCTAAAGTCTGTTTGCTAATATCCTACTCAAAGGCTTTGTTTGCCCCAGGTTGTCAAAAGGGAAGAGGCTGCTGCCTGCTCTAATGCCTCTCAGTAGTCACCTTCTTTTCTCTCACATCTCATCCACAGAATCTCTAAAGCCCTCCCTACCATCCATTTTTTACTGAATCAGTTTATCTATCTGTCTACCGTCTCTGGGTGGCAAGTGGGAGATCATGATCATACTTGACTTACCTGCTGATTTTACCCAGGGCCTACCCAGTTCCACAGACTGATCCGGCTGATCAATATGTCTCTGTTGGCTTAGCTTGGCCAGGTGGCTGCTTTGTGAAAACATCTAGTTTCCTCTGTTAACATAAGAAACATTTCCAAAATATCCCATGAAGCACTGAGAATAACGTGGCACCAATTTTAATTTCTCAGGATGCGTTTACTCAAATGTAGAGACTGCAGGTCAAGGACATGGACTTTGGAGTAGGAATGACGTGGTCTCCGATCTCTGCTCGTTTCTTATTAACTATGTGTTCCCACAGGCAAACTACTTCACCTCTCTAACCCTTAGCTTTCTGTCTATAAGATGAGACTGACAGCCAGCTCTGTGGATTATGGTCAGGATTAAGTGAGATAGGAGAGTAGCTCAAGGTTCATGTTTAGCAAGCAGGAAGCCTTGAGATCAATCCTCAGCCCTGGGGAAAAAAAAATGCAGTCAGGATAAGATAGTTCATGCCAACCACTTGCCAAAGTGCCTGGTTCATACAAATACCTCAAAACAGACATTATTATTTAAATTCGTAAGAATGAGACCTAGAGTGAAATAGTAATTAAAGTTGAAAAACATATTGTATAAAAAGCTATCTAATTAGGGAAAAAGAGACAGAAAGTATAGATCAAAGGAAAATGAAAAGACAGACCAGTCCATTGCAATATATGGGACTTTGTTAGGTCCTGATTCAAACTCATTAAGCACTGACTCGAGGTATAAGGAATTATGGCTAACTTAAAATGTAAGAAGCACATGGAGAGTATAGTTTTATGAAAGAAGAGTTTAAGATCTGGGACAAGCACTTGCCTAGCATGTATAAGGCCCCGGTCCTATTCCCAGCACCACTAAGTAATTAATTGGTTGATCAATGAATTAATTTAAAACACCCTCAGGGCTAAAGAGATGGCTCAGTGGTCAAGAGCACTTGTTCTTTCAGAGGAACAGAGTTCAGTTCCTAGCACCCACGTCAGATGGCTCACAATACGTAATTACATTTCCAGAGGTTCCGAGACCCTCCCCTGTTCTCCACGGGCACCTGCATACAGGTGGTATACAAGCACTCAAGAAGGCAGGCAGTCACACACACACACACACATGCATAATAATAGTAATAATAATAATAATAATAATAATAATACATTTTTAAAAAAGCAACCAGGGATCAAACTCGGGTGGTCCAATCTTGTGCAGCAAAGGCATTTACCTGTTGCACAGGTCGCATATAAACCCCTCCCATCTGTTTCCTCAAAGGCTCATTAAAATGTTGACAAGGCAAAAATGACATGGTCGTAGATTCAAATTTATAACCAGTCAGATTTGTTCTAAGCTAATACAGGACAAAGAAGGGGAAATGATTAGATGTTTAAATGAATCAAGACTAGCCAATGAGTCTTGGGAATATCTAGGGATATTCAGTCCCTTTGTGCTACCATCATAAAACATCATAATAAGAGTGGCTTATGAACAACAGAAGTATCTGCCTACGTTCTGGAAGCTAGGAATTCTTAAAATTGAAGTACCAGTGAATTTGGTGTGTAGTGGGGTCCCCTTTTCCAATCCATGGACCACATCTTTTTTTTTCTTTTCATATATATGTAATATATACATATATATGTATATATGTAATATGTAATGATATATATATATGTATGTATATATATATATATATATATATATATATATATATATATATATAGTGTGTGGTGTGTGAGTGGTGCATGTATATGCAGTGTGTATTTTAGCAGTAACTATTGTGTCAATCCGCAAAGAAGACAGGAGACATCTTCATAGATGTAAACCCGGCTAGACCTCAGCAAAGGAAACCATCTGTCTTGGCAAGCACCATTCTGGACAGTGGAACCCCACTCTTCTGTTCTCAGGTGTTTTTATTGATATAGAAGCTCCTCAAGTGTTTCAAAAACTCCACCCTCTGATCCAAAGGCCTATTTACATAATGAAGGAAACCTGTAGCTTAGTCTCGCCCCACAATCCTTTAGCAGCCAAGATATATCACCTTTACAGTGGGAGAACTCAAGGCCTAAGGGAAGTGTTCTCTTCTTGTTGCTGGAGACTGTGGGAGAGACTACAAGAATTCCTCCATAGCACTTTGCTCTCTCACAATGGCTCTGCCAGAGAGCAGTGAGCAGGTGCAAGTCATGAGGAAGCAACCATCTTAATCACCAATTTACATAAGGCCAACACCTGCAGATAATACAAACTGCCAAGGCTTAGACAGCCCTTCCTCCAACAATGCACAAAACACTTATTATAAACATAACTAGAAATAAACTTCCCAACAATGTGTGTATAGTGTGTGTGCATGGTATGTGTGTGTGTGTGTGTGTGGTTGTGTGAGTAGTGTGTGTGTAGTGTGGATGTATACAGTGTATATTTTATATATATATAGAGAGAGAGAGTAGAAAGAGAGAGAGAAAGAGAGAGAGAGAGAGAGAGAGTGTGTGTGTGTGTGTGTGTGTGTGTGTGTGTCACATGTGCCATGGTGCATGTGGGAAGGTAAGAGAACAACTTTGGGAAGGTCTCTCATTCCCACATGGGTTCTGGGGATTGGACTCAAGATGTCAAGTTCTCATGACAAACCGTTTTATCTAATGAATCACTCCGCTGGCCCAATAGACCATATCGCTTTGCTGTATCTTCTCAGGCAGAAGGATCAGGAGAATCTCTGGGGTCTGTTTTATACAAACAGTGCTCCCAAATATGACACAGAGTTCTTGCGATGGTTCCTCTCCAATGTCAGCTGGGCTGGCTTTGGAATCACCTAGGAGATACACTCTGCTCGGGAGGTATACTCTGGGCATGTCTGTGCAGTTGTTTCTGGGAAGTTTCCAAGAGGGAAGATCCATCCTGAATATAGATAGCTCCATCTCATAGGTTTGGGTCCAGGTCTGGATAAAATGAGGGAAAGGAGGAAGCTGACATCCATCTCTCCCTGCTTCCTGGCTGCAGGTGCAGTGTGATCAGTGTCTCATGCCCTTGCTGCCACTGCAACAGACACCCTCTCCACAGCATCTTCTCCAAATTGTTGGCCAAAACAAAGCCACCCTCCTTAAGTAGCTTTCTTCAACCATTCTGTCCCAATGGAGTGGAAATTTACACAGTTCTGCCTAGCACCTCCTCAGCTCCCAAAGCGCCCACATTAGTTTCAATGTATGGATTTAGGAGGGGCATACCCAATCAGATATATTTACTGTGAGTTGGTTTCCATTGGAAAGCAAATGAAAAGCAAGTACTATGGGTGACAGTATATTTCTCTCTGTCGCTCTTCCTCCCACCCTCGCATCCTTCCTCTGTGTATATGTCTGCATGTAAGAGAGAGAAAGAGGGAGACAAAGACAGACAGAGAATGGATGAGCACATTGGACAATGGAACCATTCCCTCTCTTGAAGAGCCATCAGATCTAGGGCTGGCACTTTGAGCTCTTGCCGGAGAATGTGGGCACAAAATTGACAAGGGGACAGTGAGGCTTGGATCAAGGGTCAACTTCAGCCCAGGGCAACTCTCTAGCCCAAACACACCTGGCTCTCTGAAGCCAAGACTCACAGAAATAGGGTGGTGTCGGGGGAAGAATAGAGAGACAGTGAATAGGGATGAATACTGCTCAGTAGCCAGAAACCAGATTTTTAGATACCTTTAATAAGGAATTTTTCTCCGTGTGTGTATGAGTTTGTGCTGGTGTGCATGCATGCATCAACTTCAGCGCTGTCTGCTTTGTTTTTCTAAAGCTGAGTCTCTTCACCATCGGCTGGAGCGCACAGGACAGGGAGCTCTAGGGATCCTTCTATCTCCATCTCACCCGCAGTGGGATTACAGGCGCATGCAGCATCATGCAAAGCTTTTTCACATGGGCTCTTGGGATTGAACTCAGACCTTTTACATTTACACAGCAGGCACTCCGCTGACTGAGTCATCTCCAAGCCCCAGCAGGCATTTTAGCCTTTTACATATTTAAGGAAGTCACCTTTTCCTTCACTAGTCTATCTACCAGTTATTAGCCGCAAGAAAGCATTTCTGTGATTTTTACAAATGGCTGGCGGTGAGAGAGTATGTATGCTCGCGTGCTTCCTTAGCTCACTGAGGTTTGGATCCTGAGTGTCGGTCCCCGCCAGCCCCCCAAAAGCTCATGTATTAGAGACTTCATCTTCAGCCTGGCACTCCGGTGGAATCTGTGAAAGGTGGAGCCTAATGGGAAGTTTTAGATCATTGTGCATGCCCTTGAGGGGATTGGGGGACCGTGATCTCTCCCTCTCTCTTCCTAGATGGAGATGAACAGCTGTGCTTCTCCATGAACTTTCTGATACCATGCCCCTCACCACAAACAAATAAACAGTAGAGCCGGCCTGCCATGGACCGAACCCTGGATGTTTCTCCACAGCAACAGAGAGTTGATTAGTGAAGCTTTTTAATGAGTAATTTGCTCTTTAAACCATCTTTGAGAGGACGCTAGAGGAAGGAAATAGAACACTGAAAGTTCCTTGATAGCCACATCAATTAACACATTATCCCATCCAGTTTCATTTCCTCCTATGTCTGAATGGCAGGCTTCCAAATCCACCTCACAAGGAAGCCTTGGCTTGTTGAGCCCAGAGCCATCTGTGTGCGGCTCCAGAGGAAGGCATACAGCCAAAAGGTGGTGATTCAGTTTCAGCCGAGGCTACAGTATTCATTTCTTTTTGCCACAGCATGAAATTACTTGTAATTTTAAATGGAAAAAGGAGTAATTTTGTTTTATTCAATAAAAAGGTTTGTAGAATCTGAATATCTGAAGCCTTGGCAACAGTACCTGAAGCAAATTTCTTTCAGGAAACTCTGTTAATCAAATGCATATTGAGAAATGATGACTGTTCGTCTACATGAAATAACCTCAAAATACTATTAAACAGTAACATTAATCCCATATGCTGTTAAGCTTTTCAATCTTCATTGGTTACCTTCTCTCATAGTTATGGTGAAAATGCTTGTTAGAAGAACTTTATTTCTGCTCTTGGTTTTAGAGTGTTGAGTCCCGTTAGCAGGAGGGATATCATGGAGGTCAAGAAGCAGAGAGGAAAGGATATCAGCATTTTGCTATTTTCTTCTTTTCCCCATTACTGTCTAGGACTCCAGCCCACGGGATGGTACCACTCAGGGGAGTCTTCCTCTTTTTAGTTAACCCTCTTAGGAAATCCCTCATACAGACTCATCCAGAGATGTGTCCCACTGGTCTCCTCGGTGGCACTAAATCCAGTCACGCTGACAATGAAGATTAACCATCACACACTCTTATCCACTGGCATATCACTGGAGAGGACCACGCTCAGTTGGCTCTAGATCAAAGTGGAATTACCTGGAAGGTATCTTATAATAGATTAAATATTTTAACTGATATTTCTTGTCCTGTGAGATGAGATCAGGAATTTGGGCCAGGATCCACTGGACTATGCTTCTGTCCTTCAGGGAGTCAGCTGAGGTTACTGTCCCAGCTGAATTTAGTAGGTACATGGGCTGGAATGGAAGGTTCGAGAAGGTCTTTGTGCACATCTGGCCTTCCTTCACTCCGGCTTTTTTCTTTCTACATTATGTCTCATCATTCAAGTTTACCTGAGCTCAAGATGTCTGACTTCCTCTAGCAAAAGCAGAAGCTGATGACACACTCTGAATTCTAGACACAGCCCTGATGAATGCATGGGGATTTCTGCCATATTTATTGGTTTTATTTACTTATTTCTTTGTTTGTTTGTCAGACCAGGCTTAAGGAGAAGGAAGTAGATTCTACCTTTTGGTGTGCTTAAGGAAATAAAGAAAATGATACCATGCATCTTTAGATACTAATCTGTTTCAGACAATACATTTAAAATACATTCCCATATGTCACATGCACATGGGAAAAACAAGTTACAGAATTCACTACCCACAAAGACTTTGTGTTAAAAGATTGGCCAAGGAAATTTTACATGCAGGAAACTACGGCAGCAGGCTGGAAGTTGGATCTTCACAATAAACAAAGATAAACTAGTTAATATGGAAGTGCAAAATCAGAGACACTCTCATCATAGCTGTTCTAAATGTTCTAGAAGTTCACTGGTTATCTAAGGCAAAAATAGGAGCAATAGCTTACAGGATGACAGAGTGCGTAAATGTAAAACACACACCAACAAGAACGCTGAAAAAAAAATAAAGTACAGAAGTAGGAATGTACTGTTATAAAGGGGTTGTGGTGGGTCCTTGAGTTGGTTGGTTGGTTGATTGTTTTGTTCTGAAACAGGGTCTCGTGTGACCCAGGTTGGCTTTGAACTCTTTTTCTTCTGGCTTCTACCTCCAGAGCACTGGGATGTCAGGCATGTATCACCATGGCCAAGCTAGTGCATTGGTTTTTGGGAGATACGGTTTCCCATATACTCCGAATTGCTCTCTCATTCACAATCATCCTACTCACTCTCCTGAGTGCCGGCGTATTAGGTCTGCTCCCCCACACCTGACTTTTTTTTTTTTTTCTTTTTCTTTTTGGTTTTTGAGACAGGGTTTGTCTGTTGTAACTCTGGCTGTCCTGGAACTCACTCTGTAGACCAGGTTGTCCTCAAACTCGCAGAGATCCGCCTGCCTCTGCCTCCTGAGTGCTGGGATTAAAGGCGTGTGCCACCATCACCCAATCACACCTGGATTTAGAGTTCTTTTACTAATTGAGAAGTAGTTTGATGTTATTTGAAGATAGGTTATTCTTAATTACAGGTGAGGGCAACAGAGTAGATAGAAGACCTAATATTGTAAACAAAGTGACAGCTTAAAGTGGATAAAATGAATACCTAACTCAATGACAAAAATATGCATTCTTTTTACATACACATGAACCATTCACCTTGATAGACCGTGAGGGTGTGCACATGCCAAGGTGTGAGTGTGAAGGTCAGAGGACATTGGTCCTTGCCTTCTTCCTTGTTTGGGACAGGCTCTCCTGTGCTTCACCCCTCACACTCCAGGCTAACAGAGCTTACAGGGTTCTCCTGTTTTCTCCGCCCATCACATCGTGAGAGCACTGAGGTTACAGATGCCCTTGACTGTGTCTGGCTCCCCATGGGTGCTGGGCATCCCAACCTGTATCCCCACGCTTGCACTGAGCCCTCTCACCAGCCTCCTCTTCCACTTTCTTAGAGATGTGGGGTCATATATATCCCAGGATGGTCTTGAACTTGTTATGTAGCTAAGCTTAGCCTTGAGTTCCTGGTCTTGCCTCCTCTGCCCCTCAGCTGCAGAGATCATTAGTGTGCCCCACTACACCCTATTGTTTCATGTTTAAATTTTTAATTTGCAACTTGCTTTCTGGAAGACTAAAGAGTTAAACTTATCTCATTAAAATACAGGTGGATGCTGGACTAATGGCTCACACCTATAATCCCAGCACTTGGGAGGCTGAGGCAGGAGGATTGCTACAAGCTTAAGGCCAAGCTGGGCCATACAACAAGTGCCAAGTCACCCAGCACTGCCTATTAAAACTGTCTCAAAACAAAGCGAAACACAAGCACAAAAATACAACACTGTGGTTTGGCTTTTTTGACCATTGGCTTTTTACTTGAATAAGAGCTGTTGACCTGTTCCTTGGAGGACCTAAGTTCCTGCCTAATTGTTTGTATGAAAAATTCAAAATCTGACTAGGCATTTGCATTTATGAGTATGTTGTATATATAGTATGTAGCATATTCTGAGAAATGTTGTAGGAAAGCATGTCTAGGAGATTGTCCAGCTAACGAGTACAGCTTAAGGCAGGAGATAAAATTGTGTACAGTATCAGATGCTCACCTAGCAAAGTCCAAAGCTATGCAATGTTTGCTAGGGAGACAGGAGGTGGGATGAGGATCAGGGGAACTGGGTGAGTTCAAAGTTGCATGATAAAAGAGACAACTATCTAAATGCTGGGCCCCTAAAGACTTCTGTGTATCAAAGGTCAGGAGTTACTGACCAGTTTCTCAGGAACTATGAACTATGCATCCTGTTGCCTTTGAAGCTGTAGGTAGGCATCAGCCTAAAAGAGTAGTTGAGCACAAATTCAACTGCAAACATCACCAGGCTTCACCCAGTTTCACATCAGGGAAAATGATTGAAACTAATATCCATGAGGTATGTGGACACTGAAGGATAAAGAAACAGAATATATGACTTGGTCCCAAACTTGCTAGCTAAACTTACTATATGAGAGCTTCCTCGAAGTGAGTCCCAGCTCAGTGAATTACAGCTATTATTAGCCCTGGACTGGCCCTCTAGGCACCAGGTGGCACTGTGGTTTTCCTCACTGCTGGTATCACATTTGAGAAAGTGCTAAATTCTAGAAAACACAAACTTTAAGTGTGCTTGACGCTGGGACAGTCATTTTTGGTTTTGACTTAACTATTTTTGTTTGTTTTGTTTTGTTTTGTTGTGTGTCTGTGTCTTAACCTCTGTGATAGCTGGAGGCGTGCATCCGAACTTTCCTGCAAATGTATCTGTTCTGCAACATGCAGACCTTGAAGGAGTAATAGCCATATTTTCTTCACACCGTTTGTGTAAATGGCATCTTTAAGTTAGCATTTATTTAGGAACTATATTTCTATTAACAAATAAAATTAGTATACTTTTGGAAGATATCTGAGCCCAGTTATCAGACTGTCACAGAAACTTTGGGTGACATGGAATGAAAAGAAATGAGAAAGAAAAAAAAGAAAAAGAAAAAGTCTGTCTCCAATACAAACTGAATGTCTAAGACAGTTGAGAGTTCACAATTTAAGCTAAATACTAAACTAAGCTGAAGTATTTGTGGAATCCATTACAAACTTAACAGTTTTACTCTGATTTTTACACTTTGTCCCAGTTTTGTCATCTACCTGCTTTAGAGTGGCAACCCCTAAAATAAAAATAATAAAAAAAGGAACCCTCATGACTCATTCTAATATATTCTGATCTCTTTAAAAGCATCCATCACATCAAAATCTGGTTTTTTTCCTCCCTAAGCTTCCTTTGTAAGAGTCACTCTGTTTCCAGGATGCACAGGAAAGAAGTACAAACAAGTTGAGCAACAGCAGCTGACGTGGCAGTGTTGATATGGGCAAGTATTTCCAAATACTATTTATTCTTTTCTAGTTTTTTTCCGTTGGAGACAGAGTCTTGATCTTCTCGCCTTAGCCTCTCAAGTGCTGGGATTCCAGGTGTGTGCCACCACATCCAGATAGACAGATAAATACTCTTTACCCTTGACCTGTCTTCAGAGCTCCGTTTTGGACTTGCTGCTTTTCATTTTATACCTGACACTTAGCTTGTCTTCCTACATAAATGGTATTTCTTAAGTAACTAAAGAGTACATTGTAAGGCCCAGGCTGGACTTGACCAAACTTTAGTCAGGCTTGAAAATGTACAGGTAGACCTGAATCTTCTCAGAAATCTTAGTCAAGAGACATTTCTGGGAATAACCACAAGTGTTACACCCAGATGTCCCAAGCAGGCCCAAACCACAAGCATTACATCCAGATAAGAATAGCTTTAGTGGCATACTCAGCACTACCCACCCCTAGATAAATCACATGAAATGTTTTGTTACCTTTTCACTCTGCTGACTGACGCCATTGCTTCTAACCAATTAGCTTAGAGGTTACTCTGTTGCTGTAGTAGCCATTAAGAAAGAGTATATAAAGAAATTGTTACCAAAATTAGCCATAAAAAGAGTGTATAATGAAGTCTGTAAATTCCTCCGGGGTTGACTCCATTGCCTCTGCTCCCTGTGTAGAGACACTATGGATGTCAATCCCGACGCGTCATCGGAACAATAAACCTCTTGCTTTTGCATCCGATTCGCGCCTCGGTGTCTCTTTCGGGGTCTCACCTGATAAAGAAGACCCTCAGGGGCTTCTCAATAGGCATGTATATGAGAGGGCGTTTCTTTTTGAAGGATTCTAGTTATCCCATGAAAAAGCAGTGAAGGGCTAACAGAATACTTCAAAGGTAGCACCAACGAATCAGTGGGTGCAGACATTTATTGTCACCTAAACGTCATGAGAAGAGTAACAATCAGGTTTTTTCTTTCCTGGTGGAAAAAAGAACCCCACACCACTTCATCAAATATTCCTGTCAAAAAAACTTTTTAGCGTAAATTGATTAAACCTTAGCACCTGTTATAGACAGCAGTGCACAGAAGCACAGAGCTCAGAAGCTCCTATGAGTGGGATGCTTGCGACAACATCCAGACTGTTGGGAATTCTTTAGTACGAATGGGTAAATCAACACTCTATTCATTTTGAAGACAATGAAAGGATGGGTGCGGAGAAATGAGGTTAAAAGAGACTCGGAGACATAAGAACAGCACAACGTCAGGAAAAGTGACGTAAAATAATTGGGAAAGCTATGCCTTGTCTATGTTTAACACTGTTAAGAAGTTATGACACGTTTCCAAGGCGTCACATCGTATCAGGACTGTGGTTTTGTAAAGCAATAATTTTGCCTTTTGGGACAAACTAAAATATTTACAGATAAGATATTATGTCTGGGGTTTGCTTCAAAATAATAGACGGGAAGTAGGTGAAGATTTAGATAAAACAAGGTTGGCACAAGTTGCCAATCCTTGAAGATGGGTGATAGATGAAGCCGTGGCATTCGTTATGAGTCTATCTGAATATGTGTCCCTTGGGATTTTGTTTTACTTTCATTGGGTTTTGAAACAGGGTCTCGCCATACAGCTCAAGCTTGCCTGGGACTTGCTGGCTTCCCACTTCCACCTCCTGAGTGCTGGGATCACGAGAATGTGCCTCTAGGCCCGGGTATTCCGTCTACTTTTAAAGAGATTTATAATTAGAAGAAATATCATGTGAAGTAGCACACTTCGCTTGTTCTTCCAGCCTGCAACGCTCATGGCTGTAGCAGGGTGATGACACGAGCTGCTTTTACAGTCCCCCTCTACTAACCAAGCTATCAAGGGACACGTGAGCTTACATTTTAGACCTTGGGCAATCACTGTAGAATTTCCACTCTGTATAACTACAAGATTGATCTAGAGCCCTGTCACTGTCATCTTTAGGGTCATACAGGTAGAGCTGTCCATTTAGCTTCAACCCAATCCTAGGACCAACGCTGGGAGACTCTCCTACAGTCACTGGGGATCAGCATCATAAAAGTAATGGGCACCCAGGAAATGAACAAATGAGCTCTGGAAAAGAATTTGATCTGCCAAATTGGTAAGAATTCTCTATCCACCCCCTCCTCCCCCATGTGTGTGTGTCTGTGTGTGTGTGTGTGTGTGTGTGCATGTATGTGTGTATATGTTGAGTACTCATGCACATACGTGTGGAGGCCAGTGGTGGATGTTCAGAGGATGTTCAGTCCTCAGTCACGTCTCCACCTTGTTTGTAAAGACAAGGTTGCTCTCTGGTAGACTAACTAACCATTGAGTTCTCAGCCTCATCCTATCTCCCAGCCCCGACTGCTGGGATTATAGAAGCACATAGCCACACTTGGCTTTTCCTGGGGTCCTGGGGATAGTAAGCACACTAATCACTAAGCCATCTTCCCAGCCTCTAGGATTCTCTAAGAGACAATCGCTCAGGACTGTGTGGCATTGTGAGAAGGACCCAATATGCCTTTGAATCCTGTCTCCCCCAATATTCAACTTCCAGTGTGACCCTCTATATAGTATTTGACCCTCTCAAGCTTCAGTTTCCTTATCTGTGCAATGGGGCCAGTGTTACTGAAGTGCTGTAAGTCACATAGCAGACTTTGGGTTTATATACTCAATAGTTACCCAAAAACAAAACGCAAAACCCATCACATTTGACCCGAAAGAATGATGCTGGGTCTCTCTGCTATGACTTTGCATTAACGTCAGGATCCCTGTGTCCCCCGTTTCTCAGACACTGGCGAAGACTCTCATATTGTAGCAGTGTGGATGGGTGTACCACCTGCTGAGGAAAAGGCCTTTCACACTCTTTTTTAAAAAATATGTTTCGACAATTTCACACACGTATATGAAATATTCTGCTCATAGCCCCCTTCCCCATTAACGTTTATTATACCCCTCCTGCTCTCTTGACTTCTTTCCAACATGGACCCTTCCTACTTTCATGTCTCTGTTTTAGTGACTCCATGAGCCCGAGTGTGGGTTTATTTACTGAAATGCGATCTGCTTACTCATGCCTATACCATTGGAAAACCATGTCTCCCCTTCCCCCAGCAGCTATTAACTACCAATGGCTTCTCAGCTGGGGACGGGGCCTCAGGAGCTCCTCCCCCATGTGTACAGAAGGACTCAAAATTGTGATCTTGTATTGGTCTTGTGCAGGTAATTTATAGCTGCCGGGCATTCACGAATCTAACAGCCATGGCTTATCCAGAAGACAGCATGTCACAGTACTCGTCTCCATCCGCCAGTTCTGTTCTTTCTGACCCGACTTCTGTGATGTTCCCCGGGTCTCGGTGTTCTGAGCAGTTCTGAGTCTCTGCATTAACCATTGCCACCATCAAAAGAAGCTTCTCCGATTGAGATGGTTATTTCTTACTGTCGGCTTGCCACAACCTATAGTCACTTGGGGAGACAGAACCTCACCTGAAGACTTGCCTCTATTAGATTGGCCCGTGGCCACATCTGTGACAGATTGTCTTGATTGGTGATTGACGTTAGAACAGCTCACTTTAGGTGGCTTCAGTCCTGGGCAGGTGTGTCTATATATATAGTAAGATATATATCTTGCTAGCTGAGCAAGCCAGAGAGCAAGCCAGTAAGCTGTATTCCTCCATATTTTTGCTTCAGTTCCTGGTCTGATTTCAAGTTTAAGATCCCTATTGTCCATAGAGGTACCTAATACCTGTGTGTGTGTGTTTCAAGTTTACCACATCCGCTGTCTAAGAAAAATACGCATTCACTCTGAAGGCAAAATGAAAACCAGTCATGTGACACACAAATGTTTGGGATCAAATTCTGTTCACAATTAAGAAAGCATTGAATAAGCCATCCGAACCCCTGACACTCCTCCGGCCGGGGGTGGGGGTGGGGGATCAGTTTAGATTGGATATTGGTGCTAATCTGCTCCTGATGGCACCCAAAAGAAATACAACTTATTGTTTGCTTACTTATTTACTTATTTGAAGCAAGGTCTCATGAAGCCCAGGCTGGTGCTGAACTCATTAAGAAACCAAGGCTGACCTTGAACTACCCTATTCCTCCTGTCTCTGCTCCCCAGGTGCTGGGATTGCAGGCCTGCACCACCCAAGCCCCGCACATCCCTGTATATCTCCACCACCTACATCGGGCAAACCTGCGTGCCCAATTTAAATCAGCTGGCTTCCGCGCCTAGCTTTGCCCCCTTTTCCCCAGGGTTGGCGGCTCACAGAGGGTCGCCTGCAGATGGTTCCCCCAGGGCTCGGGGTGATGGTGCAAACGGCACCAGCTGGGCCTGCAAATCCCCGCCCGGCCGGCAGGGGGCGCCGCGCCCGCACGGGCGGGGGCGCGCGCGGAGCTGGGGGGCGCGCAGGCCTCTGGGGCCACGGTCTCGGTGCCCGCGCCCGGGGCTCCGCCCCCCGTTGTGGTCCCCCGAGGGCGAGCGGCGCTGGGCGGAGGAAACGGCCTGGAGCCGGCAGGGCGCGGCGCGCGCCCGAGGGGGCGGGGAGGCGGGCGGCGCGCGGGGGGCGGGGGGCGGGGGCGGGTGACTAGCGCGGGCGGCGCGCAGCGCGGCGCAGAGGAAGGCGGCTACCCTGGACAGCGCATCGCGGCCGCGCGGCCATGGTGAGTGAGCCGGGGGGCCGCGCGCCTCGTCCCGGCGGGCGGCGGACGTTGGGGCCGGGGCGTGCGGGCGCGGGGCCGGGGCGCCGGCGGGTAACAGGGCGCGGGGGCGTGTCGGTGCTGCAGCCGGCAGGGGCGGGGGGGCCCAACGCTCTCCCGGAGCCGCTCGCCCGCCGAGGGGACCCCCGCGGAGCCTGGCGCCCGGGCACAAAGGCGGAGGCTGTGTGCTGCTGAGCTCGCTGGGGACCGGTCCAGGGTGGGCTGTAGTCCCGGCCCTCGGGGAGCGGAGGCAGGAGGATTGCTGCGAGTTCGAGGCCAGCCTGGGGCCACGGTGAGACACCCTGTCTCAGAAACAAAAAACAAAAAAAAACACCTCCCCGCTAAAGAAAAGAAACCCGCAAATCGTGCGTTTGTCTTCAAATCCGCTTTCGTCTTCATTGGTCTTTGTCTTTCCGCCTCCACTTCAGAGCTTGCTGAATATAGGAAACGCCTGCCCCTTTCCTTGCCCCAGCTGACACCGGTCAGCCCCAGATTGTCCCCCTCCTCCCACACCGTCTTAGGCTCGCCCTTTCTGCGTGATTGAATGTGAAGTCTCCCAATAAAATTCCAGCCTACCCCTCACTTTCTTATTCCCCCTACCTCCTATTTGTTTTCTCTAGGAAGCATGCTGTGGTCCGTTTGTTTAGTGTATTGAATGTCTCCCTCACCAAAATGCAAGTTTTGGTGAACAGTCTTTATCAACAGTGCCTGGCACACATCATTTTAAAACAAAACAAAACAAAACAAAAAAACAGCAAAGCAAAGTACTTTATGCTATGGCAAGTGCGAGGCACCAGTCTCCTTGAAGTGAATTAGTACAAGAATTGTCCACCTGACAGGGGTGATGAGGATCTGAGGTGCGGTGTGGGGGGAGAGACACACTCTACTCTTGGACAAGAGGGACTCACTCAGAATACTGGTGTCCGCCTCATGCTTCCTCTGCCACTTGAGTCTCCTGACATCTGAGTGGACAGAACATTTTTGGTGCTAACTGGCTTTCTCTGGGTTCTGAGCCTTTGTTCCAAAGTAGACAGAGATTTTAGTTAGGGAAAACTCCCAAGAATACTTCCACTGAATGAAACAGTCAGTGGATATTGACCTGAAAGAGCCAAAGTCAAGGGCAAGTCTTAGTCTTTATCCTATATCATTGTGAGCTTCTTTTTAATAAGCGTTTTCAAACATGTGTGCACATCAAGCGATGTCACTGTTGAGAAATGGGGCAGAGTTGGGAAGAGTGGGGGTTGGGTTCCTAAGTAAGCGGGTCAGTTGATAGACTCTTCTACACCCACGCCAAGATGTCTTTGCTAATTAGTCTTAATGCAAAATATACTATTCAAGTTTTCTTTTTTTCCCATTTGCACAGTGTAAATTTATGCCAGTGGTTTGTCGTTGGTCTAGGGAAGTGTGCTTATTATCATCGGACACAATCTGCCCGATGGCGTTTACATGAGGGAGATTTGAAAATGATACGGTTATGATTGTACAGCCTGGTGGTCCTCAGCTAGTCTTGTCCATATAGGTAGTAGAAATTAAAGCTTCGTTTTTGAAATTAAAACCAGTGAACTAAACATAAATTAATGATGGTGAATTTTTTATTTCAATTCATATTTGCAGGAGATTTTACTCTTAGCAAAAAGTAAGAAAGTTAAGGTTTTGTTTCTTGAATTTTTTTTTTTTTTTTTTTTTTTTTTTTTTTTTTAGACAGAACTTCATAGTTCAGGCTAGCTTCAGACTTCCAATCCTCCTGCCTCCATCCCCTGAGTGCTAGGATCACCATACCAGGCACAATGGTATCTTTAAATTATCCATCTGGGTAAGCTTGGCATTTTGATTCTTCAGTAAAAGGTTGAATGCAATGCATTTTACTTTGGGAGTTTCAGACGCTGGGTCTGAAGGATTGCTGGAGATGTGTTATGTGTATCTGTGTCATGTATCTACAGAAAGCAGGGCCCTTGAGCTCAGAGTTGTGTCAGTGATGTTTTTCTCTGCTGGACAGTTAGCTATGGGTCATTTAACTTGGGGAAGGGTGAAATTGCTAGGGGTAGATGCTCACCACGGAAAGAAGTTGCAATGGACACTTTGCTAGCCCAAGAAAGTGAAACTGTGTGAACAGCATCAGTAGCTCATTATACCTCATGGGTCACACACTTATCAATTTCTATTTTCAATTACAAATAATAAGATCAGGCTACCACTAACAGACAGGGAGCCATTCCACCATTTACAATCTAACCGTTTAGTAACTTGAGAGCATGACTTGTTTTGAAGCTGACGTGATCTGCTGTCATTCATTAGCTTGAATCTCAGCTGCACATTTAACTATGTGATCATAGACCTCTGGATTCTCTTCCATAGAAAGCGATACTATGACAGGACACTGATGTGCATGCGTGTAATTCTAGTTTGTGGGAAACCGAAGTAGGAGGGTCTGGAGATTAAGACCAGCCTGGGTTATCCATAGGAGTTCAAGGCTAGGGAGAGCAACAGTGACTGTCTCAAGATACAATATTATAAGGTTTTGGGGAGGAATAAGTAAGATCATGTACTTTGAGTCCATTATATCTAATAGATAGATAATGTAAAACATCTATGTGCTTCTCAATTTCTGGTAGGCACATTTGAAAACGTAGAGACTCTTGAAATCAATTTTAACCTTTAACCCACTCTGGGCAAGTGTTACTTCCGCATGCAAAAAAGTTAAGGAATTCTACACATCTTTTTCATACAAAGTCTTCGAAATCATGCCCTGGGCGTGGTGGTGCATGCTTTTAATCCCAGCACTTAGTATACTGAGGTAGAAGAATTATGAGTTCAAGGCTTCCCTAGGCTATAAAAGGAGATCCTATCTAAAACAAAGAAACTCGCCCCCCAAATTTTCCCCCCAAAATTTTAGTGTGTTTGTACTCATAGCACTTGCCAGTTCAGGGTAGCTGTGTTCTGGTTGCTCATAAGGCACGTGCTTTGTAGGTCACCATATAAGACAAACAGCGCTCAGTAGTACACACATCCAAATATGTCTCTTATCTCCGAGACCCTTTCCACTCACGAGAACCTCGCTGCCACCTTAGACCCAGCACTGGGCAAAGAAAGCTGCTCACCTTTCAGCCCCCACCCCGGCTGCTGGTAATTCCACCGGCTCTCTAGCTCACCGTGTCCGAAATCTGACTCTGTCCGTTTTTTTTTCTTTCATGTTGTTATTTTTGCCCAATATCCTCCGGTTTTTGTTTGAAAATGTTTTTCAGCCTTTTCTCATTGCCACTCCAGCTCTCTGTCGGCCACGTTTGCCCTTCCTATACATTCTTACTTTTTTGATCTCTTTGATTTTTAACTTCTTGCCTCTGCTGAGAAATGTCATTCTTGAATCACTGGGCCCCACATCTCCCTGTCCTTCCCTCAGTCCTTTCTGACGTTAAATCATAATGGCTTCTATTTTATAGCTCATTTCTAATATCCAAAAAGCAACAATTACTTTAAATGACAGCCTGGTATTACAATGATCCACCTAAGAGAAGAAAAGGAAAATAAGCCACAGGAAAATGAAATTGATCTTAAGAGTTTTAGAACATAACTTTTATTGAACATGAGTTTTAATCTTTCAAGAGACATCAGTGGCACCGATTGATAATAGCAGCGACGATCACAACAGTGTCTGACACATTGTAAGAAACAGTGCTGTCCTCTGTGCCCAGTAAACAGGCACAACACAGATGCAATACAACCCCAGCTTTCAGCGCCAGCTGGGTTACCCGCCAGCTCTGCCCCCTGGTCACTCTGACACACTGTTTACCCACTTGTAAGTGGGGTTAATCTTTTGCGTAAGATTCTTTTGTTAGCATCAGATGGGACTCAGCCCTGCATCTGTGGATTCGCTCTGCAGAGCTCTTCCCTGGAGAGTCCTGTATCTGTCTTCTTACTGTCTCTGTGGTTAGACCTCCTGTAACCATGCCCCTGAAAACTAGAGACTGCCTCCTCCACATACACCAGACCCTCCCACACCTCAGCCTGGCTACCCAAACCCTCCTCTCAAGTACTCTTGTCCCCTTCTAATCCTGTATTTACTTAAGGTGTCGTTTGTTTTTTTATCTCTTACTGAATTCAACCTTCCCAAGGACAGGCCTTGTCTGTGTTGTGCAGTAATGTATCTCAGTATTAGATAATCATCCCAGGGATGATGCTGGCACGTCATAAGCACCAAACATTATTGCATGCTGAGAATGTGAAGTCGGGAACTCCGGTTCCCACCAAACCGTTTTCCCTCCACTTATCTGTAAGGGTGTGTTAAGGGATAAGCATTTGCTTTGCAAGAACACAAGAACTCCTCCATCCAGTAGCGGGTCTTAGTATTCAGCAACATTTGATTTACCACCGTGTAGCCAGGCCTGTGCCTGTGTTGTGTATAATACACCATAACCTGTGTGTCATTCTGAAGTGGCATTTGCATGTCACAGTCATATTTGTGTTCCATTAAGTTTTACTGTGTTAAGTGTTAAGTAATGTGTACCATTGCTTAAAAACAAGCAGAACCTACAATTTAGTCGTAAGTTCTTACCGAAACCAAAACATGCATTTCTGTGATTGTATCTAATTTGTAGAAGAGGCCAGGTTATGTACTTATGTATATACAATGAAATTTATGGCGTTACTTTTTTGCTGAAATTAAAAATGAGTGTTTTTCTTAATGCAGACAAAGCCACGATCCATGGATTTTCTGAGTAGTTTTTCACTGTACATACATTTGTGGGTAGTTGGCCATTTAATTATAACAAAGACACTGCAGGCTGGAAGATGGCTGGTCAGTGAAGGGCTGCCATGCAAGCATGAGGACTTGAATCGAGATTCCCAGCACATAAAAACATACATAAAACATACAAGCTGGAAGCCAGGCCTGGTGTGGAGCACTGTAACCCCAGTCCCCTGGGAGGCAGAGACAAGATCCCTGGGCTTGCTGGCCAGCCAGCATCAGAAAACTGCAGATCCAGGAGACCCTGTCACCAAACATGGGAGGGAACAATTTAGGAAGACCCCTGACATTAGCTGCTGCCCCGTCTTCAAGTATAGCAATACTGTTTTGGATTAGTGAATAATTTTATATTCGAACTCATTTAAATACAGTTAGCCAAAACAGCAGATGTTTTTCAGTGGACTTTCATCCATACTATTTTGAAGTTTCCCTCACAAGACGGTAAATCCTACAGCACTGAGCTTATGTCATAGGGAAGGAAATTGAGTTTCAAAGAAGACAAATGATTTGTTCGGGGTCGCATACAGAGGTGTAAACTTCCTGATCCCAGTGTGCCTTTTTCACTACTCCATAGAGCCTTATCCACTAGCCAGTATAAATGTACTTTCTTACACGTTTATAAAAAGCCAACATTTAATTTCAGTGTGGTCCCATTTTTATACATAGGAATGGCAAAGCGAGCAACTCTCCCATGCAGTTTCCGCCCTGTGAGTTACATGGGCAAGTGGGGATGGATACCCACATGGACGCCTGTGCAGGCTGAACATTCGTTCCCTGAAATGCCTCATTACAGAAGTAGCTTGCATTTAGATTTTTTCCCCCCAAATCCAAAGTATTTGCAAACACAAATCCTAGCACAATGATGTATAGTGAGGATGGTGATCCCAAACACAGAATTCTTTTATTTTTTATAACACACCTTATACACAGCCTAAAGGTCATTTTACACATTTTTAATATGCTTTGACTATGGCATGAGGTCAGGTGTGGAATATTCTACTGTGGCATTATGTTAGCACTCAAAATGTTTTAGATAGTCAACCTGAATGTGTGCGTGTGTAATACATGTAATTATTAAATATGTAAACAAAGTTTCATATGTACAAAGAACTGGAATATACAAGTGTTGCTTATGTAACAGGAGCACCCACATAGTAGACAAATAGCTTTCAAGGGAGGTCAGGCAGTTTGGGTAAAATGACTATAATATTAAGCCTGCCCAAAACAACAACTATAGTTTTGCCTCTGTGTTTTACGTTCTTCAGAGTTTACCACTTGCTTTTAATCCCAGTGATTTAAAGATGTGACTATGTTGAAGTTTTTTCGTGACTTAATTAGTGAGACCTTTGAATTCCGTAGGTATTAGGACTTCTTGGAGGCCGTTATCTAGTTGACAGGGTCAGAACATTTATTGGCTATCACACTAACGAGTTAGATTTAAATTAACTCGCGTCTTTAAAGAAGAATGTGTCTATAATGCAGATACCTTGTTTGCTTTTCTGCTTTGTTTGAGACCGGGTCTCACTTTGTAGGCCAGGCTGGCTGGGACCCTGCTACTCTTACCTCAGCCTCCTGGGTGCTGGGATAACAAGTGTGCACACCATGGATGGCTAGCTGTTTTCAGTGTGCATCTGACTTTCTGTGTCTGGAGAAAGCAGCAGCCTGTGCCGGGGCCCCTCTGCTCCTGTTCCCGGGGCCTTCCTTAAACTGCCACAGACTTCTTGACTTGGAAATCAGATTCTGTAGCCCTTGGGAAGTCCGTGGCGAATTTAGCTTGAGAGGGAGAGCACTTTCCTGCTGGAGAAATGCCTCTAGGGCAGCTGGTCCAAATTGTTCCTGGGGACTCTTTCATATCCTATTCCAGAAGCTGAGCAGTTGTCATTCCTTTGTCTTTTCAAGACACTCAGTTCCCTTTCTGGCCTTTGTGTTTGGACTCCTAAAAAAGAAGTAGCATTCACCACCCGAAGTCAGTTTCAATCAAAGCAACCACAAAGTGACTTTTGTGAGCCAGGTCTCTAGTTAAACAGTAGTAGCTCCCAACACCAACCACCTGAAAGTCCTACCAATTCTGCTAGAGTGCTGTCAAGTTCATTTTGCAAATTAGGTTAACTAGCTCCTAAGTTTCCTCTTACAACTTAAAAGTAAGTGGGAACATCCCTGTGTTAGGAATTTCTGCAGAGATCTCTAATCTTAGCGGTACTTGCCTCCTACAGGCGGGACAAGCATCTGTAATAGTCCTCAGTACAGACTTTGGAATGAATCGTTTGCTTTTGCTCTTCCTTTGAAGGAATGAAATACTCCCTCTGTATTGAGTAACTTACTCTTTGGAACTGCTTTCAGAGAAATATACACATACCTTGTCTCCTGAGGGAAGAACCCTGGTTCTGCATGCCAGGAATCAAGTGTGCACAAAATTGAAATCTAATGCTCTAGCGTGCAAACAACGAAGGATGATTCCTAGTAAAAATGTTCAGGGTACACTTCAAGGAGTTGGGATCCATCCTGGGTCATGATTGGGTCGGTTTTGATGTGTGGGAAAAGACAGCAATGTAGACAGGACCAGAACCTCACAAGTGGAGCAAATAACCAGGCAATGCCATGGGAGGTAACGACCCAGAGGGATTTGAGGAACATTGTCTGGGGGCCACTTTGTGCACAAGGCTCTGTCTTCACAGAGCCCAGCTCAGGCTAGGATAGTTCAGTGAGTATTTTAATGTGGACACTGTGGGCCTTATGACAGGGAGAGATGAACCAGGCCGGTTTGTAAGGATGAGTAAGGCCAAATTTGAGAGTAAGGCGTTGCTCTAAGATTTTGAAGGAGATGGAGGATAGATGGTTGTTTGAGGAGGAGGCATTCTTTAGAAAGGTTAACCTCGTTGCTGGGATACTCGAGGCTGAGAGCATCTGGACAAGGGGGCTGTGGAGGGACTTAGCTAATACGTTGATTCTTTTCTCTTGTTTTCATGGTTCAGGTTTTAAAAACTCTTCAGTTACATTCTCTTGGGTTCAGTTCCTTGGCCTCTGTGTCTCCCAAGTTCTTGATTGACTAGAAGCTCAGCAGTCTCATCCTTAAAATCTAATTCATGGTGGAGACTGGATCAGATAAGACAGAGCATAGAAAGCCCTTTCTAATAGGTGGAAGCAGTTGCTTACCGAGGCTCACTTGTATCGTCTTTACAGCTGTGACTTCACCTTTGCATGAGTTAGAGATGTGTTCAACTGTGGTGATTAGTCTCAACACATTTACATTTTTAAAAACCTCATATCCTGATGAAGATGGATGTTAAATTTAACATTCAGGATTTTAACCCCCCTGGGAAGAATGAAAGTGTGGGAAAGTTTCATTGTCTCATTTCAGATCCCTGAGGCTATAAGAATTCTATTAAAGTAATTGAAAAAGGAGAATCTGAAACACACTCTTTTCTTACTGAGCGGCTCTCCCCATAGGTGCTCTCTTGTCACAGCAAAGTGCCTGCTTTTTGAAAACTTCTGTGGATTTCAGTAACAGCTTTAGGCAATCCGGACAGCCTCCTGTAATCAGATTAAGCCGCAGCTATTTGCTCAACCACCCACATCAAATTGCCTGACTGGAGCTTCTTAATGGTGCTTAGCCTAAGGCCTTAACCCTTAAAAGTCCCCTTCTAGAATATATTTCTTCTGCCTTTATGTCCTCTGCCTTTCCCACTGTACCCTCATTCTTTCCATTACTGAATCTAAACATATCAAATAATTGGATTTGTATGTGTTACGTGGAAAGAGAGTGCATTGCTTCTCTTGTCTGTCAGTTTAGAGGTGATGAAAACGGGTGAGGCATTTAAGAATATGAGAATGAGAGACTGTTATCTTGGAGAGATAAGATCATTGGAAATACGGTTTGCAAGTATCAGGACCCAGAGCAGACCAGCCTGACTGGAGAGAAGTTACAGTGTAAGGTGTTAGTGGAAGACAAGGCTTGGGAAGACTTTGATCTCCCAGCATGCAGCATGAAGTTTCTGGGTCTCTGGACAAAGCCTGTACCACCCTCTAACATAACACTCCACCTCTTTGGTAGAGTGACTTAGTCTATCATGGCTTGATAGATCCAATGCATATCCCCCCCACCCCAGCCCCGGCTCGCTCGCGCGCGCGCGCTCTCTCTCTCTCTCTCTCTCTCAAACACACACACACACACACACACACACACACACACACACGGTTTGTGATCAGCCCATCCCTAAATTTGTGAAATCATAATACCATACGTTTGTTCCGTGTGTTAGTGTTCAGAAACACATCCTGGGTCATCTGTTTAGTTGGTAGCTTGTTTGTTATGCTTGCCTACTTGTTTTATCTCTGCACCACTCAGTCTATAAGGGTGAGCTTTTCCTCTGCCATCTCTCCTGCTGATTCCAGACCACAATGGAACCTGCACACAGCAGACACACGGAATACTTGTTTGATAAACAGATTTGTAGCTTTCCCACATTTAAGGATACAGAGACTCCAGACGATTTCGTTCAGACTCTCAGGACAAATTCAGAATCTAAAAACAAAGTGCTGAAGTAGGCCAGCTTGACTGTACTTTGTAACTAGCTAGTGGTGGCCTGGGGACTCAAACATACTTTTTTTTTTTTTTGGTTTTTCGAGACAGGGTTTCTCTGCTGTAACTTTGGCTGTTGTCCTGGAACTCATTCTGTAGACCAGGCTGGCCTTGAACTCACAGAGATCTGCCTGCCTCTGCCTCCTGAGCTCTGGGATTAAAGATGTGCTTCAAACCCGCTTTATATCTGTTTCTTGTCTTCTATAGGCCATTGCTTGTGGCATTGTGTATATCCCCTTTTCTTGAAACCCCAAGTAGGAGTTTGTTTGTTTGACAAGCATTGCATCGAAAGTTCTCATACTGAGTTTTCCCTAAAATGTGTAGTGTTTTTAAGGTGGAAGGAAGGAAGGATTTATCATATTTGTTTGTTTTATTTTTGAGACACAATAGTCCAGTCATTAGGTAGCTGGGGATGACCTTGAGCCCCTGACCCTCCTGCCAACACCTCTCAAGTGCTAGGACTATGGGCATGTGCCACACACCTGGCTTGATTTAACAGGTTTGTAAAGAAATCCTGAATTTCCTTCAACTACTTTAATACTATTTTCCGTTTGATACTATTTCCTTGAAATTCATTTGTGACAAATATTTATGACTAAGCATTTGCTTCATATTTATTCAATTGGTAGGTGTGTCAAAGATTCATGCTTGTGAGATATGTGTGTATATATATATGTATATATACACACACAGTATGTACTATATATTAGTATGGTCTCTAATAAATACACTAAGTAGCATATTAGAAGGTAGATGAGCTGTGGATAGAATTGTAGAGTAGGGTGAGACAGCAGGAAAACTGGGGATAGAGGAAAGAGTTAGAGTGAGACTAGGAATTGACTGTTTTCGAACCATGTATGTCAGAGAAAAGGTATTTAAAGAATTTTTTCATTCTGGTCATTTTTTAGGCTTTTACTTGGTAGAGTTCCTCACAGAGGTTTTTTTTGTAGTAATTTGATTTTCAGTAACAGAAAAGCACACTACTTTGAGGAATGCAGGGCCAAGTGCTGCACATGCACATGCACACAATATAATGCGTTTATTAGGGCCATGTAACTTAGTTCAAGGTTTCCTTCATTCTGCAATAGTGATTCCTGAGTTTAAGTCATTTCAAAGGAATATATTAACTTCAGGGAAGTATAGTAAAACAAAAACAAAAACCACTGCACCAAAACCAAACTGTTACTTTAGCCACTTGGAACATTCAATGTTTGGTTTAAATTATGTGCGTGTGTGTGCATGCGTGCGTGTGTGTATAGATGGGAAGGGGGTGTATGCATGTGTGCGCACAGGCACCTGAGGAGCCCAGCAGAGCCTTTGGAGCCTCTGTAGCCTCTATAGCTGGAGTTGCAGGTGGTTGTGAGCCACCTGAGGTGGATGCTGGGAACTGAACTTGAGTCTTTGCAAGAGTAGTACATATTCTTCTTAACTATTGAGCCATCCCTTCAGCCCCTTTTTAAGTTTTTAAATTTTCATCATGTGTGCATATATCATAGCTGTCTAATATTTTAATAGCTTACAAAAAATGAAAAATGGAAAAAGGTTTCCGTAGAGGAATTCTGTTGGTACTTATTCTTCCTTCCAGAAGTTAATCTCAGTACTTTGCCCACATGTTAGCAAATTCCTTTCCTAAACCAAGTGCTAAAGTGGCCCAGCGTGCTGGCAGCAGGGGTATTTTGAAACAGTATCCTTTATAATCATCTGTGGGAAGTTTATGTCTTGTGAAAATGTATGGTATATGAAATTCCTGAGACTTGATGTACACATAGAGAAATAGTTTAACACTATACTTTGTGTCACCTTACAGACCCAACTCAGCCTCTTCCACTTTTCAATATTGTGGAATTACCTTTTATCCAAATTGTGCAGAGTTGTGAAATTACTTTGTGCAGCCACTGGGAGATAAAATTCTGTGATTTTAATGGCTTGGTGGGAAACTTTTCTTAGGACCTCCTATAAGGAGCAGGTGAACCAGTGTATACACCCCTCCCCCCATGTCCTAGCCAAAGCACAGGAATGGTGACATATCTAGCATGTTGACAAATAAAAAC
Source organism: Cricetomys ansorgei (assembly GCA_026225945.1). Lineage (NCBI taxonomy): Eukaryota > Metazoa > Chordata > Mammalia > Rodentia > Nesomyidae > Cricetomys > Cricetomys ansorgei. The sequence goes on along the minus strand of JAMJFZ010001089.1, from coordinate 6,701,808 downwards.
CAAAACCCAGGACTTGACTTCTGGTCATGAGTATCATGAAGAAGTATCAAGAAGTATCATGAAGAAGAGTATCAGAAGAAGAAGCATCTTTGGATTTGCTCCAAGAGCGTGGAAAGTTCTAAATAGACAACCAGATGAAGAAGCAGAAGGGTAAAGGATGACACAGTTATAGACCTTGGCAGAAGGCTGGTGTCAGGTAGGAGCATGGAACTGTGCTGAGACTGTTAGGTCTCCACCTGACACACTGTAAATTCTAGGCCATCAAAAAGACTAAAGAAAGACTGCTAGAAAATAGAGGGCATTTATGGGTAATTTCTTGGCACAAACCATAACATACGGTGTTTAGGCTGGGACTATAGCTTGATGGTAGAGTTTGAAGAGAAGGGATTGCAATGAATCTAAGGAAAGGGTAGCATGCAGGATATATGACAACCTTAAAGCAAGAAGCCAAGCAATCCATGAGAAGCACGGGCGATGGTCTTGTGAATAACAGCTCACCAAAGAGGAGGCTTTCATGGCATGCTAATAAATATGTAAAAACAGCCACAACGCCCACAGTAATGTGGAAATGCAAATGATACCATGACCTTGGCAATGCTTAGAAACTGACAGTAGCAAGTTCCATAAATATTTTAGAGCAATGTGGTATTTTCACAGAAATATTTTAAAAAATGCATTTCCTAAACAGTATAGCAATTTCATAACTAGAATTTTTTTCCTAGAGAAACTTTTAGTTATAGGTATTAAAGAGATTTATGTAAAGCAGCATTTTTGTAATAACAAAAAATTAGAAACAACCTAAAGTATCCATCAGGAAATAAGTGATGTATTAGAGTCCTCTGGTAGATGAGCTAGAACAGGTCTCACCATGAACAGATCCCATCAAATATTGAATGATAGAACAAGCTACAGAAACAAATACGGTGAGCTATTACAGTGTGTGTAGAGGCTCCAAAAGTACACAACTGCTCTCTGTAACTGTCACATGTGTACACTATGGGAGGAAGGCTTCACACCAGGTCTCTCATGGAGAACCCAGGTTGGGGAGCTGAGCAAAAGGAATGACAGCTTCATTATTTGTGCTCTTGTCTTCATGCTTAGCCTGCCAGCAAGACTCAAACATTTGCAGAATTAACTTTAAGAGATCCAAAGCAAATGTGACAGAATTTAAGCACATCATGAGATATAGTTTTTGTGCACATGCATGTGTTTTCTTGTTTATGTTTATGCATGTGTACATGTGTGCACACATGTGAAGGTCAGAGGTCAACTTCGTGTTGTTCCTCTGGAGCTGTCTATCTAGGTTTCTGAGACAAGATCACTCACACTGGCCTGGAACTCACCAAGCAGGCTAGCATAGCTGGCCAGCAAGTTCCAAGGATCTGCCTGTCTCTGCCTCCCTAGTGCTGGGAGTAAAATTGGGCACTGCCACACCTGCTCACTTACTGACTGAAGTATCTCCCCAATCCTGATGTATTTTATTCATTACATTTTAATACATTTACATCTTTCTGCCAAGTTAAACATAGGTTTAAATTTGGGATCAGTATTAGTGTCTGAGATCCCAGGTCTGCCCCGAATGATCGTTTCTGAGAAGACTGTCACAGGGCAGGCGGCTTTTGTTCCCTTGGATCCTAGTCTGGTTTCTTGGCCGAATCAACATCTGAAGGGAAGTCTTAGAAAACTGAAAGACATGGTCAACATCAGAGAAAAGAATAGGCTGGTCGTCCCGATTATGGAAAGAGAGTAGCCAGACGCACAGTGACTTAACGTCATCTCAGCAGTCAGAGCCTGCCAGTTGGCCTTTACTTCCACAGTAGTGCTGAGTTGACTACCAGTGGGGAAACTGAGGTAAGCTGGAGAGAAGAATGGCATGGAACAAGGAGAGCTTTTGTTCTCAGATTGCATGGCATAAATATTTGTGCTTTACAGTTTTGAACTCATGACAGGCAAGTCATGACCTCTCTCCTTTCTCATCCACAATTGATTTTTCCACTCAGTGTCGGTTTTGAGAACAGTTATGGCTGCCTTCACCAGTTAAACTGCAGAGCTGGCGGGGGTGCTGGAGAGATGGCTCAGTGGCTCAGTGGTTAAGAGTAATCATATACATAAATACTCATGTACACTCATATACATGAATAAATCTTACACACAAAAAATTAACAAATAAGTAAACAAAAAAAACTAAGAATGTGTCTTAGTGGGAGAGCACTTACCTAACAGGCATAAGGCTCTACATTTGATGTCCAGCACCAAAATATAAAACAAAACATTTAAGCCGTAAAGTTTAAGTGAAAGTGTAGAGTGGTCCTTGTTGTACCACTGCATTTCTTCTTTCAGTTGTCTAAGAAGGACATCACTGTTGAGGGCCTGTGAGGCAGCTCAGCAGACAAAAGCACTTGCAATACAATCCCTGGGACCCACTGACCTCTGCACAATCACCATGCCACAACACACACACACACACAGAGTAATAATTATAAGATTTCAAAAGAAAGACATCCCTTGGGAGCAGGCTGCGAATTAAAGGACATCCGTCTTCTGCAATGCCATTCCTTTTAATATCCAGTTTGGTGGTAGTGGAATTGGAAGGCAGTGACAGTTGGGAGTTGAAAATGCAGAACACCGAATACTTGTCTCTTCCATACAACTTTGTGTCCAGAGCTGTCGGAGATGGTTTTACAAACACGCAGTTGCCTGCCCCCAGCCATGCTGACATGAGATGACCATTTCATCTCTGAGAATGAAGGGACCACTCATGCTTCCTCAAAGAGTGCGTTCTTCCTCCTGTGAGGGTCTCGGCCATGCTTGTTCTTTGCGGTGATACGTGGTGTGCCATACTGCATTATCCTCTGTAGCTCAGATGACCATCTCACATATCCCTAATTCAGAACTATCCCAAAAAACCACACGTGAATGAGTGGTGAGAAGAACCAGCATTCCCGCACACAACTGCTGCTCACTGCCGACAACGACCACTCACTGCTGTGAATGGAGCGGGGTATTTTCCTTGCCTAAGCCTTCACTACCTTCATTTGTCGAGAAGGATTGCCAGTGCTTGTCTGTCTTACAGAGTAGGAATTGAATGCGATGGTGACCTGTGTTACACCCAGAGCTTCCTGTGAGCACGCTGTGGACAATTCTAATCAGTGTTACTGTTATCAGTCTTATATATGTGCTGTGTAAAATGAGGACACAAGTGACAGTAAATTAGAAATAAGGGTTTTTTGATACCTTGTCTTAAAATGAACAAAATAGAGGACGTAGGATCATGGCAGTTCTAAGTGGCTAGCACTGGAGAATTAATCTTTCCTTTATTCACCAGTGAAAATGTGAAAAGAGAAGGAAAACCTACAGCTATTAGAGCATCACAGGGATGTCTGACCCACCTGGTCTAGAGACTGCTGCGCAGGTGGGCACCTGTCTGCAGTCTCATACTTAGTAGATCTCAATATCTGTTGAAGGAAAGAGAGTGTCAGACCTCTGACAAGGGGGAGAAAAGAAGGGCAGGAGGGAGGCGGGGCTCCTGGAGCTGATTGGCTGGGAAGGCAGGAGCTAAGCTGAAATGCCTTCTCTCCAAAAAGCCAAGAGCCTTCATGTGGAAGAAAAGTGTTGGCTGTGTGTGACTCCAGAGTGGGATGGAGAGTCATGACCTGAAGCAAAAGAGACGACATGAAGGCTTTCAGCGAACAGAAACATTTAAAATGGGGTTGTCCTAGTAAGTTAGGGAAATTACCGTCCGCACTTTGGTGGAAAGCAGTTATTTTCAGCTTTGGATGGAAAGTAGAATTAGATATCCATGAATTGTCTCGGTCAATAAGCAGTTCCCATTTTCATGTAGGGTCTAAAATCCAGGGCCAGTGAGATGGCTCAGCAGGTAATTACACTTGTCACCACGCCTGACAACATGATCTGGGTCCCTGGACTCACGTGGTGGAAAGAGAGAACTGACCCTCACGTTCTCCTCTGACCTCCACATGCACACACTACACAAACCAATTTAGGAAATCACTGATGAGTCACTCCTTTGTGAGTTCATTTCTCTTCTTAGCAAAACCATGTGTTTCACAGCTAATTCTTAGGTCTGTATAGACTTGTGTGAAAAGGGAAAGTCTTACAATAAAAATTGACAATTTTTCATATTTTTTAAAGTTACATTTCAAAAAATATAGAAAGGCAACTTTTAAAAATGCATAAGATACTAAAACTTCCCCAATATTAGCATATTACTGTCAAAAATATTTTTGTTGGTTAAAAAATAAGAAATTTAATGTAAGCTGAAGGAATAAACTTAAGAGATTACTGTATAACATGTTTATTGTAGCTAATAATTATATACTTGTAAATTTCTAAAATGTAGGTTTTAGACATTTTTACCACAGAACAATGGTAAGGGAGTGTATAAGTTGGTTTGATTTGGCCATTTCAAAAATGCATGTATATTTACACTATTAACATACGAATTTTATTTATATCAGTTATAAATTAATTCAAAGCACAGCTCTGAATGTAGGGACAGTTTAATCGCTAGCTGTACTGGTAACACTACATGTAAAGTTCACTTGAAATCAGACCACCATCTGCAGACCGGTGATAACTCTAGTGCCTACTGCCAGACACTTGTAAGGTTAGGGGCCATTTCCTGAGTCCAGTGGCCATGTTAGAAGGATGTGTGAACAGCAACACCAACGTGTACTTTTGCACTGACTTTAAGGTAGAATTGGACATTGTGATGAATATTGGCGCTCCATGAACTTTTAATAAAACCCTTGTTCTGTTGTCACAGGAAGGAGGTATAGTGAGAGAACCAAAGCTCAAGGCCACACACCTTTCCCTCGTCACAATCCAGAGAGGAGCCTGGATCTATGGATTCCTCTCTTGGTGTTTCCTGCCTTGTTATAGTGATTGCCAGTGTCTTAGCGAAACACTCACCTTTAAGGTTTCTGTGGAATTGGGAAAGGCCATGTGACTAAGTAGGATTTTATTTAATATGTGAAACATTGCACTCCTCTGCATCCTGACCCCCTAGTAAATGCGTGTGAGCTGCGATTCTTACGGGTTTTACAGAAATAGGCTTTACTCGGAACGATGTCATCCTAGGCAGAAGTAACCGTTGTTGGCATGGTCAGGTGTCTTTCTTTGAATTTGAGTGATTCCTCCGTTAGAGGAGTCTATAGGCTGGAGAATAGCAGAATAAGATGAACACTTTGGTGAAAGACGACTCTGCAGAGAGCTTTGTTGTCAGTGGCTTTCCTCCTAAGTCTCTTAGTAGACAGAGGGCCCTCGCACCAGTGAGTCTGTGGACACCTAAACAGTGTGCAGACAGCCGTGTCTTCCCCACAGTACCTGCTTGTCGGGTGCAGCGAAGGAGGCTCGCTACTTAGAATCAGTTTCCAGGAGTGCATGATGGAGCACTGTGGCCCCAACCAAGCTTCTCCTGTAGGGGTCCTGCTGCTCTCCCTGTGAGAATCACAAAGGATGCTTGCCCTGGCAGCCCGGCCCCGCCTAACCTTTCTGCATTTGGCTACCACAGCCACCTACATTTTTCAACTCTTGGGCTGTTTTATAGCCATGCAAAAGGAGCTAGACTTTCTCTTTCTACACCAGCAATAATTTGAGAAAATATTGAGTCTAGCAGGACTTCTTTTGACTTTTCTAATACGCCTAAACCCAACACACATTTTCTTTACCCAATCAGACAGAAACTTCAAGTCCTTAACTTCTCCAGAGACTAATTTTGGCTCCTGTCCGAGAAACAAGTAGAGCATTGATTGGTCTGAGAAATCACCAAAGAAGTTCCCTGTCCTGAAAACATTTCTGCTAGGGTTCGCTCCCTGCCTCCCCCGTCCGTCACCACTACCTGTTGATGTAATTTATGTCTTTTACAAGGTGGAAGAATAAACACTACAAAGCTTTTATAGCCGCATTAACCACGGTAGCTCACATGCTCTAAATGATGCAGATCTTTGGAAAGAAAAGTAAGTTTTGAGAGTTGGAAATGAAAAATTCTGTTTAGAAAATTTCTTAAAACCCATAAAACCATGACATATCAATTAGTGTTCTTTTGTGTTTATTTTGTAGCAGTCAGTTTCTAGTGGTTCCTCTAGGGAGCAGACTGAGGTGCATACTTTAAAAACAAAACCTGGTTATGCTCTCTTATATGTGTGGCTTTGAACAGTTGGGCTTTTCTAACTGCTCTTTAATCTTTATTTTGCATTTAAAACATTCAGATGGAGGGTGGGCTTGAAGCTGTATTAATTTAGCACTTTAAAGAAAATTAAGACATACAAACTATTCCTTTTGAATGGTAGAGGGAGTATGCTGGAGTTTACGCAGGCTGCTGAAGCCCCTGCAACGCCGCACACCACCACTAATAAGGAGGCCACAGAAGTCTTGTCTTTCCTACGTGGGAGAGACGTCTCTCCTCTCTGAACCTTCAAAGATGCAGATACAGAGGAAGACTGCATATTGATTTCTGTGGGATATCTAGATGGGAAATTGAAACATTTGCCTGTGGGATTTGGGAACAAACTTATCTGGCAATTCCTCCAACCTCTGTCTACGTAGCCTATTAATTAGTTCAAGGTTCCTTTCATGAGTTTTGTATTTTTGTTTCAAAATCCATGATAATTCCACATTTACTGTTTGCTGATACTGGGTAGGCAGTATCTCAGGGTCAGTTCTTTCCGTATGAATCTGGCACGTCTCCTGTCAGCTCTGAGACTGAAAGAGAGAGGAAAGAATGAGAGGGTGGGAGAATAAGCACTCATGAGCATTGTCTTTTTACCTCAGAGAGCACACGCTCTTAACCCTGAATAACTTGTACAGTAATTTAAAGAGTAGTCTCCAGAGGCTGAATAAGAGGTATACAATGATTGCGTTTAATTAGGATCATTTTGTACTACCAAGTGCTTTCTACTGCCTAATGAATGGAAACATTTATAGTAAGAAAAGGGCTAACAATAGTTAATTAACATGCTCGTTTAGAAGGCATTGGAATAGTAGCCAAGAGGAAACCAAGACAGGATTTCTGATGTTGCTGATTTCTGAAAATGAGGATCACAGTGTTGTCTTTATATTATTTTGACAATATGTCGCAAAGGCATTGGCTTTGTTACACGTGTGTAGCTCATGATTTTGTCTTCTGCTCCCACCTATAGACAGACACTTGTCGCCACCTTCCTCCTCCCCTAAAGTTTATTTCATTGGCCACATTGCCATATGATTCACTAGAGATGAACAAATGAAAGTGAATTGTTAAAATCCCGATGATGCTTAACTACATAGAAGTTGAGTCCCTAAAGTTAGCGTGCAGTACTGTCCCAGATGCCAAGGAATATGAACTTCCAAGCTTTGCACCCATAGCCCAAGCTTCGTTCTGCCTTTTGATATCCGCTTTCCTCCATACTAACCACTTGATATTGTCTAGACCAGTGGTTCTCAACCTCCCTAACGCTGCAACCCTTTAAAACAGTCCCTCATGTTGTGGTGACCCCCAACCACAAAATTATTTTCATTACTACTTCATAACTGTAACTTCGCTACTGTTATAAATCATAATGTAAATATCTGATATGCAGATAGATGGTCGTAGGTGAACTCTGTGAGAGGGTTGCAAAGGGGTTGCAACCTACAGGTTCAAAACTGCTGGTCTAGACGGGGTGTGTGTGTGTGTGAGATGTTCCTTCACCTGGGAAGGGTCAGCCATGGTCATCATTTTAGTGGTGATATGCTGCTAAACAGAAGAATGCGTCCTAAGGGTTTCAATCAGCAGGCTACAGCTTATTGCTCAACAGAGTCCTTTATGAGTTGGTTTCACAGCTTATGGAAAATACGAACAAGACTAACCAAATGACACTGGGGTTCTCTTATCAAAAGCTGAAGCTAAAAAAATACTTTTGACTTTATCAAAGATATATTGAAATGCTATAGATATCTTTATAGTATATAGCACTATCTAGAATTAACACAGATATGACCTTTGCTTGGAAAATTAGGAGTAAAATCTGGCCCGTGTTTTCTCACGAAGTCATTAGAAGCTTTGCTTTGTTTCACATTCAAAGGGCTAGCACTTGTCCCTGAGAAGCGCAGACCTGCTTCCCTCTGCTCCGCACTTGATAACCAGAGCACATGTGAACACAATTTCCTTTCATCGCTGCTGCTACTTGTGAAAGAGCCTCATTCTTCCCCTGTCCCCTGAGTACAGAAACTGGCACAGTTCTGGCTATTCTGAGTACAGAAATCTGGCTTTGGCTTAATCTCCAAGGAGTTTTATATTAGCTTACTACTTCCTGTGGAAGCAGAGGTTGCAATGGCCATGGCAAAGATTTTAACCTAGTAGAATTGCTCATTGTGAAACTGGGGCTCCTTGTTTAATGTGTAGTGGATTTCATTTTGCTCAATTAACATTAAGGCAAGTTTTTTAACATCTTTTAGTAAAATCAGACTGCTATGAGTAAAATGTTTGCATCTTATTTTCATTCTCTTGAAGGGAAGATCCTAAGTTTTTTTCATCTACAGAAAAAGAATTAAATTATTGAAATTGTTTTCACTGTTTATATTCACTGTGCACAGTCCGTTACACAAGGACACTTCGTACAAGCATGCATCATACATTGAGCGTGTCCCCCTCGTCCTCCCTACTCCTCCTCCTCCCCTGCACCCTCCTCCTTTTGACTGCCTTTCTTCTCCTGGAGTTTCACATCTTATCATAAATGTATAGACAGTTTTACACATCTATGTAAATCTACTAACCATGATGAGAAAACACATTAATACTTGTTTTACAAGATTGGGTTAGCTTGCTTAATATGATTATGTCCAGTTATATCCATTTTCTTGCATACAACTTTGTTCATCATTATTGCTGGAAAAAAGTCCATTCTGTACATATTCTATGTGTTTCCGGAAGTCCCTGGAGCCTTGAAGCTGGGTCATAAGGTGAATCTAGTCTTGTTTTGTTGAGAAGTCTGCATACTGACTCCCACATTGGCTGGACTAGTTTACATTCCCGTCAACAGTGTACCCTCACCAGCATTTCCGGAGGTCACCAGAGTTAGCCATGGTGACTTTGGACCGTTGCTTTGTGATGTCTGTGTGGATTGCTCAGACTCCCTTTGTTGGGTAGGCACCATATCCACAGTCTCCTCCATCGTGGATGCTGGTTGGCTGCTGCACACTGGGAAATGGCTATGCTATTGCCCTGCCCAGTGTCTCCAACTCTGTTGGGTGCTGATCCTGTAGCCCTTCATAACAGACTTCCTGCAGTGTTGTGTGGAAATGAGAAGAGAAAGCCTGACTTCTTTTTTGTTCCGGGTTAGATTGTAAAATATTCCTATTTGCAAACCTAGTGACTCTGTAAATATATGTATATCCTGTTCTTTTCCTTCTTTGGGCAAGATCCTGCTACACAGCCTAGGCCGCCCTTAAATTTAACTACTCTCCTTCCTCGGCCTCTCTAGTGCTGGGGTTGCAGACATGCTCCACTGTATCTAGCTCTATTTTCTCTGTGAGTACTGTTTTCCTTCTGCCCATGCTCCCTGAGGAACAGGCATGGGGAACCCCAGGAAACAGCCTTGCTACCCTTGCCATCACTCCTCCTGTGTCCCATGTTCTGCATGCAGAGGGCAGTGTCCGGCCACGCCATCAATCCACTCTTTGGGATGAATGCATTTCAGAACATTGTTTAGCTTCTTGTGCAGAGTGGACTGTCCCACCAGTTCACAGAGGATGCTGAAAGCAAGAGGGAGAGTCAGTCCCCCTACTGTAGCACATGCAGAGAGAGCAAGTGAGGAATACATGCATGCCCTGTAGCACACCAGAAAACTGTTCTTTGAAGCTCATTATTGAAATTATGCTAAACACTGATGGCAATAAAATTAGGAATAGAGACTGGGAGGCTGCAAGCATCGTTCAGCCACAGAGGGCTTGCCGAGAATCTACAAAACCTTGGGTTCAATTCGTAATACTGGAAATATATTTGTTTGTCTACTGCTTGCCTACTTGGCAGCTTCCATTAGACATGGTGGCTTGCATTTAGCACAGCCTACTGCTTCAGCACCACTCTGATGCTTTGCTGGAGATTTTCTAGTGTCTCTCTTCTCTCTGTTCCAAACACAAATTACCAATGCCCAGTCCTTATACCATCCAGCCTGCCCGGAAGAGTGTTGTTAAAGGGAGAGGTCAGAAGTGGAGCCCTGAAACCGCTAGCCCCGGTCCTAGGGTGACTGGATAGCCATCCCTCAAGCCTTACGGAACCCCTAATGTGTGCCAGAAAAAGATGCTCTCAAGTAGTTTGGGAGAAGGGAAATGCAGAGAGAACAAATGCACCTAAGAGGCATCCAGGCAGTAGCAGGCAGAATCCAAGCCCTGGCTCGGAGGAAGCATATGCCGTAGGGTCACTCCAATAATCAGACGTGCTAGGGGCAGAGTGCGTGCAAGGACACGCGGACAGGGAAGGCTGAGAAAACAGGTGGAGGCCACCGAACTCTGACCCAGCCAGCCAAAGGAGCTAATAACAATTATTTGATTTTTAAAAATTGTCCAGATTGTATGCCAAGTAAGAATGCTAGTTCCTGAGCCAGGTGTGGCAGAGCATGTCTGTAATTCCTATTCCCAGGACACTGAGGTGAGGGAACTTCACATTCCAGGTCAGCCTGGGCTGCATAGCAGGACACCACCAAAACAAGTTCCTCATGCAGTGACCAATTAGGTGCCAAGGCACTGGGGTCGTTTGAATAAGATACGCCTTTGGTTTGCTCTACTGCAGTCCACTGAGTGGGAGATAGGACGGAAATAATCCCCAGGAATTGCAGACAGGCTGAGTGCTTGACAGTCCATCCTGAGCCTGGCCACAAGGTAAAGGTCTCATGTTTGACAGTCCTTTGTCCCTTGTCTCTGAGGGAACACATCTCTTGCTCCTAAATTCCCTACAACTCAGCCCTGAATTGAGGCTCTTGGAAGCTTCTGGCATTGGAGTCCCGCCCCGTTTCCTGACTTGCTGTCACTGAATTCTTCAGCATTGCTGTATTTGGAAACACATAAAAAGAGAAGTAAATATCTCTATACTTATACACTCAAGCACAATCATCTGTTTTATGATCTTAATGTGCATGTTTTGAAGAGCAGTGAACTTCTGGTGAAAATACCTATCCTGTCTTTAAAACGTTCTCCAAAACTCTGTTAATAAGATGGAAGAAATATCAAGATCCTGAAACACTTAATAATACAATATAATGCCACCATAGGGAAAAACTAAAATCTGAAAAATAGAACTGGCAAGATGGCTCTGTAGGTAAAAGTGCAAGCCTGACAGCCTGAGTTCCATAGCTGGCCCTGTGTCAAAGGAGAGAACCACCTGACCTGACTCCCATAAGTTGTCCTTTGACCTCTGCATGCACGCTGGTGTGTGTGTGTGTGTTTATGTGTGCGTGCAAGCATACACATACACACCTGTAAAATGCATAAAACAAAAGACAGAAGTGTGGAGGAGGAAGGAAAGAAGGGGAAATGGAGAGGAAGAGGAGGAAAGGCAAGATCTCCAGTCCTGTATTCAGAGCAGGACACACAGGGCAGGCTGGGGTTCATCTCTCCCAGCCTCCTGTCTCTGCTTCTACAGACTGGCTCTTAATTAGGGTAATGATGGAATGTAATGAAGCGTTCTTTAAGGTAAATCTGGGCTAGTGAAGGGCCGAAGATGTGGCACTCTTCCCAGAAACCATAGACTTCAGGAACAGACCAGAAAAGAGCCCCTATCTGAAATATCCTGGTTTCGCTTGACCTCCAATTGGTGCAATTATAGGTGGGCATCCAGTCAGCATTGTGGCAAGAAAAAGCTAAGTTCCCCCTCTCTGGTCTCTTGTTCCCAAAGTACTCACAGAAGCCCATGACTAGGGCATAGGCATATTCTGAGAAAGCCGCTGAGGTTTCTGCAGTCTACAGTGACGGGGATGGGTCACCACTCCAGTGGTCTTCATACTTACAGCAGGAGCAGGAGCAGGCCTTAGCCAGTGCTGCTGCTAGCTGGTCAAGGTGAAGTCAGCAGAGTGGTCAAGGTGGCACCGGTGTTAGTAGAGAACATGACTGGGTGGGACCCAGCTTGCTTTGGGCTCTGGGCTCTGGCTCTTCAGTTAGATTCACTTACAGTGCTCCTGGCTTTCTCTGAACTCTGCTTTCCATACGGCATCATTTTCCTTTCTTTTGAAAATGTCTTCATCATACTCTGAAGCACAGTCCTGCTGGCTACAGACTTTCCATTATGTGTGCGTGCAAGTGTCCTTATTTAACCCTTATTTTTGAAGGACACTTTTTATCTGCAATCCTCAAGCAAACACTGATCTGCTTCCTGCCACTATAGTTGTATTTTCCCAGCATTCCCTGCATTTTTACCATATGAGCCGCTACAGAGCCCCCAGATGAGCTGTACCTTGGCGTGCTTGCATCCGTGACTCTCCTGAATACAGTTTCTTCTCCCCTTAGAGACGATGTCCCAGCGGTTCAGAATTCAGCAGGAGCCTCGTCTTGGTGTTTCTCAAGGATATCTAAATGAAAACCTTTGTCTTTTTCTAGTAAAGCTCTGTGAGCCTCATAGTATTTGTAGCCCTACGGCTAGGAGCTACTCTCTGCACTGAGTAGATGAGGACCGTGTACCACTGACTTTGCGCTTGGCATCTGCAGTGCTGGTGTGTAGCAGTGCTCAGAAACTGGTCAATGAATGGCTAAGAATGGAAGACGGGGCACCCTTTTATTCCTTTTCCTTCTCTGCTCTCTCTTCCTGTTTCCTTGTGTTTCCACACTGTAAGTAAACTTCTGCAGCTTTACAGGGATAATGAATGAGTAGCCTGCTGATCACGGGCTTCTTTAGCTCTGTAAATTTTGGAAAATGGAGTTTGAACCTTGGCTAACAAACTGAAAAAGTTTAAACATTTGTCTACGGTGTGGCAACCACCCTGAGTCTGTCTGTGAGGTTAATACCCTTATCTGATATAGACTGAGAGCCCCGACGCAGACCTGCATGTTGACAGCCGCACAACTGGTATTCTGTCCCACCAAGATGTCAGGTCACTGCTCTTAAGTCTGGAGTTCTCCTTAAGAAGCCCACATGGAAGCCAGAGATAAAAGAAGTGTTTACAAAATACAGGCTTGATTTTACAGAGATGGTAGGAAATGAGGAAGATAACGTTTCTACCTCACTGTCTGGCTGTGGTGGGTGTTCATGGGTGCGTCTACCCCCAGTCTCCCCCCCCTCAAGCTTCCTCGGGGTCCTGAAGACTCTTTTTTTTTTCTGGAAATCTCAGCATCAAAGAGTGAATAGGACTAGGTCTCAACAGCTGGACCGAGTCACAGACGTCTGGGTCCTCTCCTTAGATGCCAGAGTGTAGGCTCTCCTCTTCAGCCTGTCTGAGTGTCTGAGCACAGGGTGCTTTGTGGGCCGTGACTGAACTCCACCTTGAATCTGGAGCTCATTCTACGTCAGGCCATCCTGAGATCACATCCAGGTGCTCCCAAAGTCATAACCTAAAATTCATTCCCAGGACCCTGGATCCTGCTCTGTCTTCATCTCCCATTGCTCAGAGAGGGGTTCCAGACCTTTGTGATAGGGGTGGGAGACTTGAACAGCCATTTTGAGCAGACGGGCATGGGCATGAGGTTAGGTCAGGGTAGTGGCAGCCAACATATTCACCTTGAGATGCTTAGCAACAACCTAACCCCAGTCTGAGTTTGCATGGCAGGAATTAATTGGAGACACCCAGGAAGCCTTCTTTTCTGTAATGTTAATTAATACTAATGTGAAAACATAAAGGTAATAGAAAAATAGCTCTAATGCTCACTCACTCTCTGGTGGACTGGAAAAGCAGGCCCCCTCTGAAGCCTGAGGTTTGGCTCTGTGAGCATGGAGCTGCTGAGTCTCTGTTGAAAACTGTGTGTGCCCCACAGTCAGACTCCCCGTTCCCTGCAGCAGCTTTAAGAACCGTGGAAGCTGCCTATGGAACAGCTTTGCCTCTAAGCATTTCAGAGGTGATTAGAATTGAGGTGAGTGACTCCCCACCTGTCTGAGTACACCATCTGATGTGGGGACTCTTCTTACCTGAGGGAACAGAAGAGGGGTTGTTTCCTCCAGTCTTGGCAAGCTGGTTACAGCAAGACTGTGTGCTTCCTGGCCGCTCTCAAGTCTGCACTCACATTCCCTGGAGCCAAGGCCCTCAGACCTGGTGACGGTGGCGTGAGAGTTTTAAGAGGAAAGGGCTACTTAATTTCCCCCCTCTCTTTCAGGAGCATCTGAAGGCCTTTGATGATGAAGTTAATGCCTTCTTGGACAACATGTTTGGACCACGAGGTGAGTGAGCTGCTTGGGAACACAGGACTGTCACGTGAGGTTCTGGGAACAACACGGCATCTGTCCTTATGGACTGTGACTGTTTTGCACGAGGTTCCCCTTTCCCAGAATGGCGGAAGCTCCGCTTCTCCTGTCCACCGGGTTTCCTGGTAGGATGGGCAGGTGAAATGTACCGTTTCCCTCCAAGGTCTCAGCCATGCAGCCTGGCGGTCCCTTCACTCTCTCCATCACCTGTTGGCCTCTGGTCACTGTTGTCTTCCTCACTCAGGTGGATACAGCCACTCCAGACATCTTTTGTCTCCTCAAATACATAGGCTTGTTTGGTTTGCTCTTTTCCTATCCCTGGATTTTCTCCCTGCTATGTATGTCTTCCTCTCTCCCGTTCTGGTCAGCTCCCTCTATGGCAGACAACAGCCCTGCGCTGTCTTTCCTGGGTGGCTTCCTCTCTACTGCACCTCATTACTCTAGTCCCCCCATTTCTCTCCTGCACAGGCTTCCTAGCAGCCGCTTGTCTCTTGAGAGCAGGAGTCAAGACTGTCTGCCATCTCCGCCAGGCATAAACAGCTCTGGGAACAAAGGAACTGACATCCCTGACTAGGTACAGTCTGGACACACGTTTTGCTTCACCTGAGCCGGGTTGTTTGGCAAGCCAGTGGGAAATCCTTGGTTTCTACAAGTGGTTTCCTCAAGACTGTGAAGACAGGGAAGGCAGGTTGAGGTTCCCT
Organism: Cricetomys ansorgei; assembly: GCA_026225945.1. NCBI lineage: Eukaryota > Metazoa > Chordata > Mammalia > Rodentia > Nesomyidae > Cricetomys > Cricetomys ansorgei. The sequence goes on along the minus strand of JAMJFZ010001089.1, from coordinate 6,686,748 downwards.
GCTTCTTACAACCTTTACACAAACTTGGAGACTATTTGGACCATTCCCCAGTTTCCATTGAGACTCCTAAACTTGTCCTAAGTGAGTGGTGATTTTGGTTGTTTTAATAGATTCCTGCGGTTTGAGGGGGTTCTCCATTCTTTCCCTTTGAGGATCTTTTGTGGTGGGCCGGCAGCGTCTGTAATCTCCACACTCGCTCTTGCGGTTCTAATGAAGCGGGAGGAATTGGCCCAGAGTGTAGCGCGTGGCTTCTTGCTTACGCAGGGTGCCACAGGAGCTGTGGATTCCTGGAGTCGGCTTTCTGTTTGACTCTCGGCAGAGAGTTAAACATTGACCTCTCAGAGCTAAGTTCACCCTGAGCTTTGCTGTCAGTAGACTAGTGGGAGCTAGAATTAGCGGAGACCTGGGGCGAGTTGAGGAAAGAACTGTAGTTGTTTACTCCGCTTCGGCACTTCTGCTGGATCCTTTCCTTCAGGCTCGGAGACTGATTATACAACTAACAATCTGAGCACTGAATTGGGTTTCTACAGTCATATCAAGAATCCTGTCCCTTCCTCAAGGTGACCCACACTTACAACGACTGCCACATCTAGTGACCTTGGAGGCATCCCCAGCTTTTCCTGATCTCGAACAAACCGTATCAGTAGCACTGAGAGACAAAGAGTAAACTGCTCAAGTCCCAAAGAAGCAGCACTACACACGCTTGCTCCCACGTTTTAGTTGCAGCGCTTACAACCATCTTGAACTGCAGCATGCATGGACAGCAGTCTGACAAACGCAATAAGATTTTTCAAGTGCTGTCTTCACTTTACAGTGTGTCTCCTCCTAACTCTAAGGATTTACATTACAGGTGAGACAGGAGAGCACAGGCAGAGGTTGCAGACAGAAACCTAGCACATGGGGACAGTCAGGGTGCAGCCAAGACACTAAGCCACCAGCATGCAGTCCCTAGGACTGGGTGGCCTTGAAAACGTCAGAAATACATTCACACAGTTCTGAGTCAAGGTCGGGCTCGCTTTGTCCCCTTGATGTTACAAGAAGTACCTGGTGCTGTTCTCTGAGTGTTAGGTTGCTGGCAGTCTGGTCTTCCTTACCTCTAGATGCATCCCTAGCTTCACATAATAGACCTTTCTTCTTCTGTCCCTCTCTTATAAGGACATCACTGACTGGGTTAGGGCCCACCGTAATGCAGTAGGATGCCGTTCTTAGCATGGTCACAACTGCACAGACCCCATTTCCAAGGGAAGCCATGTGCATAGCAGCGGGAGTTGGGCTTGAGCATGTCTTTTGGAGGGACATTGTAACACGGGTACGGAACCGATCCCTGTGCACTCTCTGCCCTCTGAGGCTCGTCCTCTAAGGATCCCCAGGAATGGCCATATTGCTTATCTAGAAGGATTGCTTTTGAGAAATCTGTCAATACATACCCAGGCTTTAGGAAGTCCCTGGCATGGAGACAGTGCTGGCAGTTAGCTATGGCAGGATAGCCTGGACAGGAAAGCAAAGTGGTCATTGTCTTATTGAGCAAACGAAGCTGCGGTCATGAAAGGGGGTGGGAAATGGCTCCCTTCAGCAGGCAGGGTCCTCATGTGGGCGTTACACGATGAGCAGGAGGGCACGCAGCGCATGGGATTGTTTAGAGGAATATGAGCCAGAGTCTGAAAGGCAGCGTCTGAAGTCGGAGCTCTCACTGGTCACCTCTTCATCTCTGTCAGGCTATCGCACGCGCGCTTTCTGGCGGCTTGCTCACAAAGGAACTTTCATTAGTACAGTCTGCAAGTGTGTTAAGCAGTGGCCAGAGCAGAAAGTGTAGAGCACACCGGAAGAGGCAGGCTGAGGCTGTGGCAGGCTGCGGGAGGGAACAAGGTCAAGAAAAGGCCTGGGGTAGAGCCAGTTTTTTATGCTATCTCTGGAGGTTACAAATAGCATGCAAATTTGGTGATTCCAGGCCAACCTGTAAACAAAAGGAGACTGCAGAATGTCATTTGTTCCTATAGGTCACCCTCAGGTGTCACCAAGTGTGTTAGAGCTTGATCAGGGCTTTGAGTGGGCCGTCAAGCCTTGACCCTCTGGAGGAAGGGCACTTGGTGACGCCTGGCTCTGGCCCCTGCTGCCGACAGCTCTGGTCAACTGCAGACAGTGGAGATGATCTAGCCCCGCAGCTTTGTTTCATGCTGTTCCCAGCCAACCACTCCAAGGCTTTGCTTTTATGTCCTCAGTGCCACACCACCCTGTCCTGGGGGCCACCACTCTAAACTCACTCGGGCCTACTGCAGTGATCCTGGGCAAATTCTGGGTGTCAGGGATTGCAGTGCAGTGTCGGTGCCCTCCTCCCTCTGATCTTCCCAGAGGAGGGTCGCAGCAGGTATATAGAGTGAGGTGGCGATGTCATTCAAACCCAGAGCCCGCTGTCATTTTATTGCATTTTCTCAGTTGTCTTTTTAGCCATAAGATGTGTTGAGTTAGCTTGAATAAATGCAGTAACCGATACAAATCCAGTAGATTCCTTCTACCTGTCAGTGTTTACCTGGAGCCATTTGTTCCATGAAAGTTTTTTAAATTTAAAGATATATATGTGTGTGCCTCTGTGAGCTTATGTGCACTGTATATGTACAGGAGCCTGCAGAGGTCAGAAGAGGCAGTGGATCCCCTGGCCCTGGAGTCACCAATGGTTATTAGTAGCCATGTGAGTACCAGGCGCTGAACCTGAGTACTCTGCAGGTTCTTATCTCTTATCTCTCTACCCCTTAAATATCACATTTTTGTTTTTGTTTTTGAGACAGGGTCTCATTATGTATACCAGGCTGGTCTGGAACTCAGAGAACTGTCTGCCTCTGCCTCCTGGGTGCTGGGACTAAAGATATATACCATCACTCTCAGTCCATGAAAGCTTTAAAATTTATTTTTACTTTTAATTGTGCATATGTGAGTATGTGCACTTGAGTGCAGGTGCCTATGGTGTCCATTCACAGGAAGCTGGATAACCGTTATCTCACGAGCCACCATGAAAACATAACTATGCAGAGCTTGCATAGTATTGTTGTTGTTGTTGTTGGTGGTGGTGGTGGTGGTGGTGTGTGTGGGTGGGTGGGTGGGTAGTACCTTCCTTGAAGTTTTGTTCTTATAGTTTCTGTTACCCACAATCTATTGAAGTAACGATTTGTATGTTTAAAACTACATGCTGTTTTGAGTAGCATGAGGAACTCTCTGTCCTGTCTGGAACATGAATTATCCTTTTGTCCAGCGTATCCATGGTACGTATATTACCTACCCTTAGTTATTCACTAGTCTTTGGCTGTCAAGACTATACAGTAGCACAGCACTTGTATCAGAGTAACCTGTTTTATTTAATGACAGCCCCGGGTGCAAGAGCAGTAATGGCAATCTGGTTACTACAAAGAGCCATAAACTACTTCCTTTAAGTGAAAAGTTGAAAGTTCCCAACTTAATCAGAAAAATCCCAATACTGAGGTTGCTGAGGTCTAGAGAAAGAACCAGTGTGCCTGTGACTTTGTTCAGGGAAAACAACTTGAGCTGGTTTTAGGAGTGCATCTCAAGTAGCGAGGGCTCAGCGAGGACAAGAAAACAATGTTCACCAAGGACCTTGGAATGTCCACCTTGGACAAGGGCGCCCGCTGCACAGACAGCGTGTGTCAGTATTGCTCCTCACTATCCGCGTTTCTTTCCAGATTCTCGAGTCCGAGGGTGGTTCCTGTTGGACTCTTACCTTCCGACCCTCATCCTTACCATCCTATATCTGCTCTCAATATGGCTGGGTAACAAATACATGAAGAACAGGCCTGCTCTTTCTCTCAGGGGAATCCTCACCTTGTATAACCTCGGAATCACACTTCTTTCTGCGTATATGCTGGTGGAGGTAAGTGTGTGGCTGTGTTTGAGTTTGAGAATTGGTCAGGTGTAGCCTTCCAGAACTACGAAAGGTCGCAGTTAGCATGGTACCACTCCGTAAGAACCCGAGAGAGTTGTTCTTGCATTGATACTCTCCAAAGTATCAAAAGCCCTTGTTTCTGACTTGAATTAGTTGAAGGGGTTTTTGAAGATAGTGTCCTATAGTTTTCTCCTATTATATACCTTATGTTCCTGAGGCTTAAAAGGGTTGCTCTGTATTTTAAAAATCAAACTTCACGTACAGTTAGTGTACAGAGATGCAGACATTTCCTTGAAGAGTCTACCTAGTCTCTGGAATGAGCTGGCAAACCTGGGTTGACACTAGTCAGCTCTAGTAGCCTACCAGGGCTTCAACTCCCATCTTTAGAAGAACAAAACCACAGGAAGTAATGGTTGCTCTGCCCAGTACAGCCAGGAGTCTTTGTCACAATACAAGGAGAGATCTAAAAGTATTTGACTTGCTCTAGCAAAAGGAAAGAGGAGTGAAAGGGACAAACACAATCTTTTTAAAGGAAAAACTAGGATAAAACCACTCATAAAAGTTATAAATAGCTATAAATGATGCAGGTAGGATTTTTCTACTATCCTTGAATTTAAAAAGACAGTAAATCCTATTTTTTTTTAAATTTGAAACAAGCGAGTTTTAATTAACTACTGGCCAGGAAGATGGATTCTCACCAGGTCCATTCTGAGGTACCCATGGAGTGAACCTGTCACCTCCAGAGCTCCCACAGAATGGCCAGTAAATCCTATCTGAAATGCAGGTTTCTTACTCTGACTTTATTTCGTGTATTAGCTAATTTGCACCATTTTAATAACAGTCATTGGCTGTTGCTGTAAGTGGCCAAAATGAAGCACTGGATTGTGGGATTTGGGGAAGGCAGGCCATGCGAACTGTTTCAGCATTACATCATACAGGAGGCCACTAAGTTTCTGACACAGAGACAGCTGTAGTTTCTTCACTAAGGTGTATTTAGCATGATAGGTGTGAGCTGGCCAGATAAAGCAATGAATTTAGGTTTTTTGGTTTTCCTCTCTTGAGACAGGCTTTCTCTGTGTGGCTCTGGCTGTCCTGGAACTCACTATGTAGACAGGCTGTCTTTGAACTCACGGATACCCGCCTACCTCTGCCTCCCAAATGCTGGGATTAAGGGTGTGTGTCACCATGCCCAGCTAGACTTAGTTTCTTCTCAAGCCTGAAGGGAGCCACTCCCTTGATTAGACACAAGCTTGGAAGCAGAGTCTCCTAGGATATAGAGAATACAGCATTGCAGGCTGCAAGCAGCTTGGATTACGGTGGTAAGGATGGGGTGGAACTGATGGACTCCAGGTGAGGTTTGGAGTTATTGAGTCCACACCAGCTTAAGGTTCATTTTATTTGACAAACTCGTATAATTTCCTGCAGCACAAAGGCTAGATCGTTCTGATACCCAACCAGTTAGAGGACTAAGACTAGCCCACGAGGCAGCTTCCAGAGGCTTAAGTCTACACAGTTCCTAAGTGGTTAGATAGATACCACAGGATTGGTGACAGACTGAAAAAATCTGGTTGAACCAGGACATGTCCTAGGCAAACAATCACACTAAGGGGTTACCCTATAACTGCACTGTTAGTATACATATACTTAACCCTTCAACTACAGCTTTCATCCTGCAAATATTTTAAATATTTGTATGCACAGTAGCTTTCTTAGTCTAAAACTGCACTGACACAAAAAATGTGCTTATCCTTACCTATCCTTTAAGGCAGCCTGGGTCTCCAGCTGGCCACAGGTGGATGGCTGGGGACAGGAGCATACAGCCCAGGAGGTTGTGGGGGCCCTGACTCATAACTGAGCGCATTGGGAAATCCCAAGTGTTTCTGCTTTTACCGGACTCGCATGTCCTTGTAATTAACACCCTGAGTTATAATTATAGTACCTGAAGGTGGTTTTGTTAGGAGAAATACACCAGCTATATCAGAACCATGAAGAGGAGACCAAGGTTCCAAACATTAGTTACTTAGTAGAGATCATCAATATTGTTAAGGCAGAAGAAAATTCTAGGCCTTTGCCTAGAGGACCTTAAATTCTAGATTTTTAAATTGTTGCAGGGAGAGAGCTGCTTTTGTAGAATTTTCAATGAAGAATATAAAAGGCTTGTTTTCTCATGTCCTAAAGAACGAGGTAGGAACTGTGAGTTCTAGCAACGATCCTACCACTCCTTAGCTGAGCAAATCACCTACTCCTCAGCTGGTACCAAGTGTGCTCTGCCTCCCAGGAACCTGACACGAGGATGGCTAGTTGATGGGCTTTTTTTCAAGACGAAGTTTCTCTGTTGTAACCCTGGCTGCCCTGGAACTCACTCTGTAGACCAGGCTGGCCTCAAACTCATAGAGATCTGCCTGCTTCCTGAGTGCTTGGGATTAAAAGTGTGCACCACCATCACCCAACTATTGATAGGCTTTTTTTTAAGGCACCTTTTTATTGGAAAATAATGTGGAAGGCAGGTGTCAATCATGCAATTATTTATCAAGTAGCACAAATACAGGGAGGAAAATGTTCTTAGAACTTTTCTGATCCCTTTTAATATGTGTAAAATTATAAAAATATTGAAACAAGATAGTGTAGTTTCATTTGTTTATAATCCTATGTTATAAAGACAGATAGCTAAATAATTCTTGCTAAAGTGATCGATCCTCTTACTTTTGGGTGATCTGAATGATGAGAAGTGAAACATATTAAGAAACAGAAGCACTGGTTTCTGTTCAGCAGGAGTTAAACCCCCTTGCTACTGCTTGCTTGGGGACAAAATTAGGTGGGTTCTGGACGTTTCTATCCTAATCCAGAGTGGAAGTTAGTTGGGTGTGTTATTCACTACTGTCCACACTCTTGTGCTGATTTATTTCCCTCCCCTGATTCTTTGGCAGCTCATCCTCTCCAGCTGGGAAGGAGGCTACAACTTGCAGTGTCAGAATCTCGACAGTGCAGGAGACGGTGATATCCGGGTGAGCCCTGAGAAGTATACCCATTGAAAAACAGCAGAGTCTTACCCCACCCCCCACCCCAGGTAGTAGGAAGCTGAGATTATATCAGGAGATTTTGGCTCAGACGGGAAGACTTAGTGACACACATGTCTTAGAAATGACCAGGTGCTCGGCTTCCTGAACATGCACATCCATGAAGCGGATGCCTCTACCACATGCGCCAAGCATGGCCTCTGAACCATTCCTGCTGCTCCAGGATATAGTTAAGTGAAAATCAGCAGCTTGCAGACTACGTTCATCAGGAATGACTTCTGTGTGAGAACGCGTGTCTTTACTTATATTTACTAAAGAGACTCTGGCAGGAGGGAACGGAAGCTAGTTAAAACTCTCTCTTGTGGGAGAAGCAGGAGAGAGGGAAGAGGAGGGAAGCTGCGCTCTGTGCTGCATTTGATTTTGGAGTCAGACTTATGTAAACTGTAAGGCAAAATTAAGTTTTAAAAGGAAACAAGGCAAGTTTCCTCCCCTAAATGTTAGAAGCACCGTAAGGTGCCCGGCAGAAATCACAAGGATAGCACCGTGAGCAGTGTTAACAGAACTGAGAATTCTTTGTTGCTGTTGCTTAATAATAAAAATGCATTGCTGCTTTTAGGAGGCCGTAGGGTGCCGAGGGATCAAGTATTTAATAAACCAATATCGTTAGTAACTAATACTTGAAAACAGATTTCTATTTTTAAAACTAGTGAAAATTAAATCCAGTACTCATGGATGCAAATTGCAAATGTCATAATTAATCTCATGAAAGAGGCCATACATATTTCATAGCTTTATCTGCAGAAAAGGCCTCTTTCGTCTATGACAGCCCAAGGCACTGAGCTTGGCTTTATAGAGCTGCTGTTTACCAGAAGGGATGAGGGTTCTTGGGGGCACGGCCAGTTCCAGGTTTGGGCTAGGAAATGTATTTAAGATGACTGTATGACATCCTGTGAGCTCCCCAGCAAATGAGCTATGCATGACTATTGGGGTCATACAAGGTTATAGGAACCACCTTGAAAGACATCCGCTCATTGGCTACTGAGGACAGTTCAAGTATTCAGAAAGAATACTGTCTGGGATGAGCTGAAACATACTGAGTGCAGGTCTTAAAGAGGATGAGAAAGATTACATCTTAAAAAGAAAGGCTGATACACCACCAAGTCATTGCAGAAAAAATGAAGACAGAGAATTAAACATACATCTTGTCTTTATATGTGTTTCCAAATACACAAGGAGGGAAAATTCCCTATAGGAGAGAGAGGTGTAAGTCACAGTAGAATCGGAACACCAGTGCATCTCCCAGAGACACGATGCATTGCGTTGTAGAAGTCTTTATCACCTAATGAGAAGTACCCACCTCTGGCGGTGTGAAACATCCTGGCAGTTTCACAACACCACTGCACTTTTAGGGCTTCTGACTCTCAAAATGTGGTTAAGGCAGTCTGGGACTGTAAATGGTTCTGAGAGAAAGAAAGGAGGCAGCTGGCAAAGCTCCTGAGAGAAGGTGGCTGGTAACAGGAGGACTAGTGAAGGATGGCTAAAATGTGCCGAGCTGAGGCAGGAAGAGGGTTAGACACAGGTGGGAAGGAGATTCAGTACCCGCACGAGCTGAAGAGACCACTTTCAGGGTCCACAGAAGCCTTGCAGGATGCTGGCAGAGGGTAGTGGAGCATCCTGCCCTTAGGTGGGGATCCGTAGACATAAGCCTGTGGGCGCAGAGGAGTAACTTGATTGGATGCATGTTTGGGAAAGATACCCCATCTTCCAGTAGAGAGGGGTGGACTGCATGGAGGAAGAAGAAACTGGAGGGAAGGACGGCAGATAAGCAGTGCTCTCCTCCGTCTGAAGGAAGCACAGGTGGAAGGCAGAGCTGCAGTACATTGTCACCTTCTCTCCCGTCTTGGACTTTTACAGGTAGCCAAGGTCTTGTGGTGGTACTACTTCTCCAAGCTCGTGGAGTTCCTGGACACGATTTTCTTTGTTCTTCGAAAAAAGACAAGTCAGATCACCTTTCTTCATGTCTACCACCACGCCTCCATGTTTAACATCTGGTGGTGTGTTTTGAACTGGATACCTTGTGGTCAAAGTAAGTCATCTGCTATCTCTGGTTCTGTGGAATGAGTCTCACAGGACCACTAGCCCACCCCTTAGGCCACCCGGTATGCGCTGGTTAGGAGAGATGGGAGCCCCTCAAGTAGTGTCCTTGCTACCACAGGGAGCACATTTGCCAGCAGCTATTTGGTTTCTGGGTTTTTATGCTGGCAAAATCTAAGCAAGACCTTAAATTTAAAAGATCATTTCTTTACCATGCACCACCTGTCAGATGGGCAGAGAGGCACAGGCCTCGGCCAGAGTTACCCGACTCTGTGGAAGGTGCCCCTTGCCACTTCAGGCGGCACCCGCCACAGCCACCACCTCACTGTGACACACACCAGTCATTTCAGCTCTTAGGGATTCTTGACTTCACATTCTGAGAAACTAGGATATCTCTGTGTGGCCCACCAAAGCAATAGCTTTTTTTTTTTTTTTAATGAGCACTATTGATAAGAAATAGATTTTAAACTGGATATAGTGGTACACGCCTGTAGTCCTAGCGCTTGGCAGGCTGGGGTAGGAGCAGCTGCAACATGACAAGACACTGTCTCAGAGCGCATGTTGATGCCCCCTTATATACACGCACACACGCTGTGCGTTAGACAATAAACTAGTGTCCTCATTTGTATTATGTACTTGAAGCAAAAAGTTCACGACATAGTGTTTACCCTGGCTTTTATGTAGTACGTTATGGTATTTTGTTTTAATCCTACCATTTACTGTGAGCAGTTGATGACATTTCCCCTGTATTGACTCCACAGCTCACAGGGAGTGGGGGGGGTGCTCACTTGTGACTGAACTAAAGAGAACAGTACTTTTCATATAAATAATTGTGTATCTATGATTTGAAAATACTCTATGAAAAAGTAGACAGGGCAAAGCTTAAGAAGATATTATTTTAGAGAGCAGAGTATAGAGCTCACTGACAGAGCACTTGCTTAGCATGTTCAAGGATGCTCCAGTACCACATACAAAACATAAAGAGTGATGGGTTTAAGAAGAATTAAAATTAGTGCGGTGATATATGCCTGGGCTTTCCCTTAGGAGTTAGGGTCTTGTATCAATGGTAGAAACTGCCAAGGATATGTGGGATTCGGGTACTCCTTGACCTGCCAAACAGTCGAATCCGATAACCCACTGTGACTTGAACATACCATAAGTTAAAACTGCATGTGATGTGCTTAGCCCACTGATAACCCCATCGTAGCCACAGCACAGGGCACATATCCGTGGCATCATCTCCTGGTTGTACTATGGAATGAGCTGCAGCCACTCCCATTACCCATCATCCAGAGAGAGCGTTAGACCGCTATTACTAACGTGAAGGCCAACATTTCAAGGCTCAAATTACAGTTTCTGCCGAATGTACATAGTTTTGATCCTGTCATTGAAGTGAAAGATCATTAAGTAGAGCCACTGTTAGGTTGCCTGATATCCCTGGTTGTCAAGTGCAAATGCAAACTCCAGTGCGGGGAATGAAGCTGTGCACACTATAGATGGCAGACTCACTGTGGAAGGTCAGGGTGTCACATGAGTGTCAACAGAACATTACCACAGTTGAGGATTTTTTTTTTCAGATTTAACAGTTTCATTAGGCATTTAAAATTCATATTGCACTGTGCAGAGATGGGCCTGTGAATGTATACTGTATTTCCATTATGATTACAAAAATTATAAGTGCAGGACTACTCAAATGAGAACCCAGATGGGCAAATCAGTATCACTCATCTTGTATGCTGAGTACTCCCAAAGTGTTTGTGTTTCCATAGAAACCCAAGTGTCATGGCCCATTCCGGCCAGGATTTGCTGAGAGCTTACTGTATGCATAGCATTGCTCCTTTTGCTCTCCAGTTATTTAGGTTACTAATGCAGGGTGAGAAAGTGGGGCTAAAGAACTTCAGTTGACTAATTATGCAGCGGTAGGCAGCGCTCTCTGGTCATACATCACGATAGTTCCTCAATCCCACCACAACTGATGGTTTCAAATGAGAAAACAGCTGCAGATTCAAGATGTGACTAACCACTGGGCAAGCGCTGTGCCACTCCTCCAGCAGGAGGCTCTGTGACCAGCGTGGTTTTATCAAGGTTTGAGCAAAGTAAGGCAAGTCTGCTTTAGTGGGATTCCGCAGCCAGGCTTAGGCTCACCCTTCTCTGCCTGCTCGATTAGCTGGTAATAACCGCTGTAGAGACAGTAAGCCCTTTGCAGATAATGGGGTGGTCTGGTCTGGTTGGCCAAACCTCTCCCAGTTTACAGCTCTGTCTAGGAGTTTTTACCCACCCTGGAGTGATGGTGGCAGTTGGGGATCTCTCCACGTGAATCCTGTTGCATGACTGTCTACACCAGTTAGCACTTTTCAGTCAGGATTCAGAGACCACCCCATGAGGAAGGACGCGCACCCCGCCTTCTGGGAGCACTAACTCACATACCCCACCGTCACAGGCTTCTTTGGACCGACCCTGAACAGCTTCATCCACATTCTCATGTATTCCTACTACGGACTGTCTGTGTTCCCGTCCATGCACAAGTACCTGTGGTGGAAGAAATACCTCACACAGGCTCAGCTGGTATGTCATCTTTGCTTCTCCACAGGGCCCACACACAGGGGAGGAATAGGCAGCTCAGGCATCTCTGTGCCAAGGCCGCCTGCTTATCTCTGCCGTGGCCTTGAAGAATCATAGTCTCTTGTTTATAAAGTTAGCCTCTAATGGAAACTTTGTTTGAAATATAAACACTTTTTAAATTAATGTACAACTTAGATCATTTTCTATCAAAATAACCTGAACTGCTACCTTCCCGTGAGAAAAACAAATTCATATACTTATATAATTTAAAATAAAATTTCTGGGCAGGGTAGTGGGCTGTTGAGACACTTTTCTTGATTCGCTTCTGCAGAACAGAGCAAGTGGCAGCAGCCACGTGTAGACTGACAGAGTCCGCCTCCCCGGGGCCTGGCCACTCACTGTAGAAAACGTCTGTCTTCCAGGTGCAGTTCGTGCTCACCATCACACACACACTGAGTGCCGTCGTGAAGCCCTGTGGCTTCCCCTTTGGCTGTCTCATCTTCCAGTCTTCCTACATGATGACTTTGGTCATCCTGTTCTTAAACTTTTATGTTCAGGTACGTGAGATGCAAATGTTCCAGGGTAAGTGGAACGAGTTGCCCCGATGTGTTTACAGTGATGGTACACAAAGGAGGAAGCAAAATGTACCCTCCTAACTCCTTTCCCCTGCCCCCTTCCTCCAAGAATAACCAGCGAACATTTTAGTTGGCCTTTGCTGGAAATTTGTTCAGAAAGACTGAGTTATGTCACATGTGTATTTGCACCGTGCCACCGGAATATGAAGTCTGGAAGCTGAACAGGTGTAGTAACTCATCCAGGAAGCTTGAACAGAGAAAAGCTTGGGGAATAAAAGTGTTTAATAATGAATTCAGGAAGCCTCCATCAGCTGGCTCTGAGGGTTGGAGGCAGTGTTCATTTGGGAAAATTCCTCTAAGGCAAACCAGCATGGAAAGGGCATGCTGGCTTGCTCTTTATCAAGTGACATTTTATTTTCAATTAACAATTTAAATGAGGGAGTGCTTCAAAATTACTTTGTTACATAAGAACCCATGCAGGCTGTGACAGCGAAGGTCTCGGGATGTTGTGAATTTGAAATTCTGGGCTAGCAAAATAAAAGGCTGGTTTAAACAAACAACAACAACAACATACATTTCTATTCAGACAGTACCTTTGCATTCTACTCAGCTGTACTTTCTACTCCAGACAATGACTTTGTTTTTTTAGTTTTTGTTCTGCAGTGGTTTTATATGAAGGACAACCGTGGGAACGGGACCTTCGACGGCCTTTCTAGAGTTTGTGTTTCTGAACTGGACTAACTGGCCTTTGCCTCTTGTAACAAATATGTTTCCTTTGAGGATGTTCATTAGTGGAACCAAAAAGACTGATATATGCACACCAGAGCACTAACTGGCCAGCAAGGGCACACTGTAGCCCGGTAGCAGTAAGCAATGGCTACAAAAACCATCTCTACACACTGGTTCCGACTGAGTCTTAAAGTATACCACTCTACTCTTGACCCTCGTTAATGCCATTGCTTTTTTAAAATGTAAAAATGCATTTATGAACTCCTGAAGCCCAGGAGTTCAATGTGATCGTGGGCTGCATGAGACCTTGGCCCAAGCAAATAAAAATGAGGTGATGGGCCAGGCTTTCATCAGAATGAGAGGGACACACCTGAGTAGAGTTCTGTGGCAGATAACAGAATTAATATGCAGTAGACCATGGTTTCCAGCTTCAGGAACAAAGACAACGTTTAAAGCCCTGTCAGAATCAGGCATTGCTGTAATTAGATTGCAATCTTGGAAAAAAAAAAAAAAAACCATCAGCTCCTTTTATCTTGAATTTTAAGGGAAATTATATTTTTCCGAATGAACAACTAATTTAAGCTACTTTGAATGTTAAGCAAAGTATGATGTAACACAGGTAAAGTGAAACAGCTTTTATAACCTCGTGCGTATGCCTTGCTTCTTCCCTGATATAGTCAGATGCTTAAAAATGAACATAAATCCTTATTAGAAGGCCCTTGCCGAGGAAGATTGTGTAGTGCCTTAACTTTGAGCTATGTCAGAAGGTTCAAGACAAGGCCTTATTTAAACGTCTCCCCTGCTTTCTCTACACTCTTGACAGACATACCGAAAAAAGCCAGCAAGGAAAGAGATGCAAGAGCAGCCTGCAGGGACAGTGAAGAATGGTTTCCCCAAAGCCCACTTCATCGCAGCTAACGGCGTGACGAACAAGAAGGCACAGTAAAATGAGGTGACGGGCAGGGCGTACACACTGCAGCAGCCTAACAGATGAGCTTGTTTTAGAGCAAAGACTGAATTGAAAGTTGTATGTTTTAGCATAAACTAATTCCTTTTGAGTTTGTAAATCATTTGTACCCAGAATGTATTATAATATATTGCTATTAGGTTACTCTATTAACTGAAGCGCTGCCGACCTCTACAGACCTCAGCACAGGCGCACCGCCCTCTCCTTGAGCTCTCCGTGACGCCTCATTCACACAGAAAACCAGGAGGCTCGGGCTTTGTTTCTCAAGGCGAGTCTTCAAAGTTAATTTTCTTTAGATTAAATGTGTAAAGCAAAACGTTAATTATATTGTAAATGTCAGGGTCTGTTCTAGTCTACGTCAAGGAGTAACTGTCAGCGCATAAATTGATCATAAATTGATCCTGAAGGTATCATCAACCCTAGGAAGCATTTAAACAGAATCCTTAAAAGACAGAATCTAGCAAAACCTCTCCCTCTCTCAAGCAGGGAGTCTTGTCTGCTAGGTTTTTTTTTTCCACTCTGATTCTAAACTTAGTGACATGGTGATGAAACTTACTAGTCTTCAGCACAGTTTGAAGATTAGTCATTCTATGAAGGATCGACTTCTTGAGCTGGGTGTGGCGGCACACACCTGTGATCCAGGCATTTGGTGTTGAGACAGCCTGGGCTACACAGGCAGAGCGAGACCCTGTCACAACCAGAAAAAAATGTCTTTTGCCAAACTGTCATAACTCAGGGGCTTTGGACAGGAGCCATTTCTCAGTTTCAATTGGCTTCCTCACTCATACGTTCCTGTCTACCTCCCTTGTTAGTCTGGATTCGTAGGGACACATTCTCTGTACCAAAAGCTGTGTCTACACAGAGCTGCCAGGCCTTTCCTGAGCAAAGGCTAGAGTCCAATTGCAGTTCTCCTTGGCACAGAAATGCAACTGGAACACTTATAAATCAGAGTCAACAGAGCCCCAGGGGCAAAATACACATCACATTTGTCAGCTGTTGCTTCTGAGCCCACTCATGAATACCATCCCAAGTAGTTGCTATTCGTCTTCATAAGTTAGATCTAAGTTTCAGAATAGGGAAAATGATGTAGTAGTTTGGAAAGATCCCATGGGCTGGGAGTAAGCCACAGTGAGAATATGTCTGGCCCAAGCAGCACACGCTCTCCCTGCTTAGAACAGTGGTCTTCACTGAGAAGCTAGCGTAGAGGCAGACAAGGCACTGGGCCACTTCTTTTCCCAGAACCTGATAGACCACCACTACTAAACTGTACCAAGAATGAGAAAGTCCAAAACTTACACAAAACACGACTTGCTTCCACATCTCTCCATTTCAGTGAGTGTGTTCTTGGGCCATGGCACTTGGCATCCAGCGCGTGGGCACCAGGTAGGCTCTCCTCCAGTGCCAACAGTGGTGCCTGTCCACCCCCGCCTCCCCTTTCTGGGCAAGCTCCCATTTTGACTTTTCCCTGTTCAAAGATTGTACTGACCCATTAAACTCGTACGTATACCACCCTTCTCCGTGGTGTATTTTGACAAGCACCACAGCCCTTGTGTCCCGTGCCATCCCTCATCGTCATTCCTGTTGAAAAGACTCTTCCTGTATGGTGACCACCTACTCTTCAATGTATTTTCTAAATGATTCTCTCAAGCTGATCTGCTCCCAGGTGCTTAATTACCACCACCTCTAGTGACTTAGACTCAAGTTGGTGGATTATTCATTCCCAAGAATTCATTTTAAGGGCTAGCTTTGAGTATATTGTTCTTCTATGACAAGATACACATTAGCCAAAGGAGCAAAGTCCTCAGTGAAACTGGAGTTCAGTTTTAGTCCTCCAGCATGATCCAAAATCCATTACTAGAATGAGTTCTGGGCACAAGTGAGGCTCCAGAGGTACCCAGGTTACTCTTGCTTGCCGAGGAGGTACCGAGGTCTCACTTGCATCACATCTATAGCTTGGGATGTTTCTATGACTTCACATCCATGTAGCACAGAGGGCATCATTTTCCTATGGCAGATCAACAATGGCAGCTCAAAGTACAAGCCAGCTTTAAACTTCCCAGAGCAAAGCTCAGTGCAACTCTAAGCCTTAAACCACTCGAGGGCTGATAAACATACAGAGCTATGAAACCTGAGCCGAAAAAAATGGGATCTGGTAAATATTTTAACCCATTTACTCTTAGTGTGATTTTTTTTTTCTAAAATAGAAGTATTTTAAAAATCTATGTCTATAATCTAATACAAAAAAAAGTGTGTTTTCCCAAGTAAATTCCCTTTTATTCATGAGAACAAAAGTACTTGGGTGAATACTATAAAACCTTAATTTCCCCAACTTTTAAAACAAAATGGAATGTTTGCTGAATGTAATTAAGCGTAGAAAATGTCAACCCATCAGCATTATATTTATACATATTGCTGGATAAGTTCCTGTCTTCCTACATCAGAGAATTAATATTTTTTTTTACCAAAATGGGCAGAATAGCATTTTGTATGTTAGAGACCGCTCTACTCCAACATTCCTGTGTCGTTTTAAGAACGTTAGTGGAGGTCACTTCTTTGGAAATTGAGAGTTCTACTTTTGTTTTCCTCTGAAAGTACTGCATCTGAAGAACACAGTATCATGACTGGGGTGGAAAGGGAGGCAAAAGCCATTTTTCTTTTAGATTAAAAAGCATTTTATGTGATTGTTGTATAATAAATTGATTTTTACACTAAAACATGTTGCAGTTTTTCTTGTTTGGATCAAATGTGGGCCTGTGTGGTATTCCAGGTAGTCTATTATTATTCAGGGATTATTTTTTACCAATAAAGTGATATTTCAGTGATTAACCTTAGACTAATTCATTTTGACAGGGAGTAGGGTGTCATATCACATTATTAATGCAGTGTCTATCTACCAAGTTAACCTAAGAAGTTGGTTGTTCACAAGGGAAACGTAAAGCCAATCAGATAACCAGAGGCTGTCACTATTAGAAACTACTTACTCTACAGTATAACATTATATTATGCAGTACTATATATACCTTTCCATACCACAGTATACAATGGGGTACAAGTGACACTGGCTAACAAATACCCAGGACACCTTTACAGTGTCTCCCCAGGCAGAGAAGTGGCCACTTTGTCTCAGGAGCCGAAGCAGGGTCTTAGTCTCCTGTTTGTCAGCACAGAGGCCACATTCTCCAATGTAATGAAGATCACAAGGCACCAACCAGCATGAAAGTAAGCCTCAGTACACGCGCTCAAAATCTGACCAAATTCACTTACATTCTTCCGTAGAAACGGATGGGCAGGGAAAGAGGGCAGAAGAAACTTAGAATGAGTGAGGGCTAGAGTTTGGGGAGGGTGAATTTTAAAAGAGCCTCCTTATACTCCATTATTTTAAGCTGTGGGTGGGATCATCTCGTTAAAACATTGTTTTTAAAATAAGAGGCTAGGCGGGGAGACACATCCCTGCAATCCCAGCACAGAAGAAGCTGAGGCAGAAGGACTGCTCTGAATTAAAGCTACTCTAGGATACAGTAGGTTGGTTCCTGGAAAATTTGGGCTGTGGAGTAAAACCTTGTCTTACTATAAATATACATATACTAGACCCAATGTTTCTATGAGAAATTGGTTATTGCAAATGAATTGTTTTATAACAAACACCTAATGTCTCTTTAACTTTTCATTTAAAGAGCCTCAGTGTATATTTTTATTGCTGCAAGCCTGCCAAATCACATGGCCTTCATGTATCTGCTCCTTTCTGAGATATGCAGGAAACTCTTATAGATGTCAGTCAACTAAATATTCTATGGCCTTCAGTAAATGTGACTTGGTTGCGGGATGGGGCAGTATAAGTTATTTTCCAACCAGAGAACAAACTCAAAGGTTCCACAACCTTCCATAACCATGTCTCAAGCTGAGAAGCAACTCTTCAAACACATTAACCTATGAGAGACATTGTAGACAAAAGGAAGATGAAAATCACACTGAAATAGTGAAAACAAGTCAAAGAAAAATTTTCTGTAAAGCTTCACCAATAGGAGAGATCAAGGGGAAAATAAAATAGATGGACTTGAAGACAAGGTGGGGGTGTTTCGAACATTCCAATAAGGATAGGGATTAACTGGCCAGGAGGCATGGACAGGACTTCTGAGACACAGGATGCCCTGCAATGACCACATCATCGACTTGAAAGAATATGAATCCCCTTTTAAAGGTACAGCAAATATTATAAATGAAGCCACAGCAGAAATTTCCTTAGATTAGGCAAAGAAATGTTTTTGCAGATACTGGAGGTGTTTAGAGCAGAAACAGACAAGACCAGAAAAGGACTTTCTCTCTTCTTGTCGTAATAACTCACTAAATACTGAGAACAGAATATAGTGACAGTGACCAGAGAGAAGCAGCAACTCACGTGACAGAGGCAGGCCTGTTAGAATAACTGCAGATTCTCAACAGAAACTAGGAAGGCTGCAGCGGGCTGGAAGGCACTAGGGATGGTGCAGCCAGGGGGCACCCGGAGCAATGCTTTTCGAGCTCTGAAAGACAACTGTCAATACAGACTACTATACCCAGCAAAGCTATCAGTCACAATTGGAGAAAGAAAAACTTTCCATTAGAAATTAGGCCGTAGGAATTGATGACCACTAAGCCAGCTCTGCTTAAGATACTTGAAGGAATTTTTTACTGAATAGAAAGGCAAACACGTCCATGGGGTCATGGGGGAGAATGAATCACTCTTAAATAACAGTTAAGCAAAAGAAGAACAGGAAAACATAATACAAAGCCAAGAAAATATAGGAAATTATACACACCTTTCCAGAACTCTCAAAATTAATGGCTTCAATTTTCCATTCAAAAGACAACAGTCTGGGCCTGGGAAGATGGCTCTGTGGGTAAAGTGAAGTTAAACAGTCATGGAGACCCGAGTTTAGACCTCTAGAACTCTTTAAAGCCACACACAGTAGTGTACAAATATAACTACTACTAATAGTGTATAACTAGTAGCTCCCTAGTGCTGGGGGCAGAGAAAGACATCAGGGGCTCACTGGCCAATTCACTCAATGGGCTGATTACTTTGCATTCAGAAGCTTTTTAATTTGTCAGTAATAGATGGCTATCTCAAAAAATGGAGTGTAGAAATGATGGAGGGAAGAAGTTTCCACATCAGCCTCTGGCTGCATAGTGTCAGGATTCAGTTGCGCCTCCCTTACACAAGGGACTCTCTAGGAGAGCTGAATCTACCCATTGATTCCTGACTCGATGGCAGTTCCATGCTACTGTCTGCTTTGTGCTGAACAGTGGGAGCGTGTGGGGAAGGCAGGTGAAGGTAAGGAGCAGGTGGGTTAGAGAAGAGGAAACAAATGTGTGAGTGGAGAGCTGGGGAGGCCCTGGATCCTGTTATAGCAGGAAATAAACTCAACACACTTCCCTACATAATTACTCTGGTCAGTTAGAGTCTCAGTTCTCACACAGAATCAGTGAGAGCCCTGGGCTGTGGAAAGGACTGGCTTCACTCTCCTTGTCACCGAGAGGGGATGGTGCAGGGGTCCCAGAGAGGATGCAGTCCTCCATGCTGCCTGAACTCATGGGCTTACATTTTGATGTTCAAAAGTCAGGAGGTATCATGCTGCATGCCGAGCAATGAGCAGGGTCACCGGGACAAAGCAAATACTTACAAAAGCTCTTGCTGAAAGATGGAAGATCAGACACAGAGGAGTGTTAGATATGACTCAGGCCGAGTTCGCAGAGGGCAGGGGAGGCCCTGTGGTGGGCAGAGCCTCGTTCTTCCATAGGATTGAGTCAAAAGAAAGTAGCATGGGTCCAAAGATGGAAATGGGCCCAGAGTACCATCCACAGTCATTAGGGTCAGGATGAGGTCCCTGAGGACCAAGTAAACTGTTCCCCCCACACACCCATACCCGCATCAGTCATCTATCCTGCTCCTCTCTAGGCCAAGCCAGGCTCAGGCTGCTCACACATAGCCAGTGCTGCACTTG
This sequence comes from Cricetomys ansorgei, assembly GCA_026225945.1. Taxonomy (NCBI): domain Eukaryota; kingdom Metazoa; phylum Chordata; class Mammalia; order Rodentia; family Nesomyidae; genus Cricetomys; species Cricetomys ansorgei. The sequence goes on along the minus strand of JAMJFZ010001089.1, from coordinate 6,666,934 downwards.
GCAAGCTGCTTTACCTGTTTGTATAATTGTTTGATGTGCATTAATCTCATTAGAACGGCATTCCCTTGAGGATAAGACGTCAACACTCCGCCTTCAACCAAACTCAGAGAAGAGTCTGGTGGGCTTTTTTTCAGACATGTCTCCCAATGCTCAGGCTCAGATTATTTTTGTCATCTTTCATCTATGCAGCCTCGAAATCAGCTCTTTAGCTCTCTCACTCACCATCATCGCTCATATGTGTCTCCCTTTATTCCTGTCGTGGGTTTGAGTCTCGAATGTTCCGACAAACTCGTGTTCTGAACACCTGTCTTCTACCTGGTGGCATTATTTTAGGGGACTGTGGTGTCTTTAGGACAGTGGTTCCCAACCTTCCTAATGCTGTGACCCTTTAATACAGTTCCTCATGTTGTGACCCCCGGCCATAAAATTATTTTCGTTGCTACTTCATAACTGTAATTTTGCTACTGTTAAGAATTATAAATATCTGATGTGCAGATGGTCTATGCATTCCAGCTTATTCCTTATAAGCTAAACCTAAGGGATTTCTAGAGAATAGTGCTCAAATACATGTTCCCCAGTTATAGGAAGTTATATGTGCTCTTTAGGTGTCCATGAACAATAGCAATGAGACCCACAAAATACTATGCCGTCAGAAGTGATGAGCCTTGAACTGGATGTACCTAAATGAAATGGGATTGGTTAACCTCATTAACCAATCTTTTTTGGAAAGATTTTAATTGTGTGTGTGTGTGTGTGTGTATGCACGTGCACACAGGTACTTGGGGAGGCCAGAAAAGGGCATCAGCTCTCCCAGAGCTAAAGTCACACATAGTTGTAAGCCAGTGTGGGTCCTGGGAACTGAACTTGCATCTACTGCTACTAGCTTGTGCTCTTAACCTCTGATCCATCTCTCTAGTCCCTCATTAATGTCCTGTACTTAAAAACATATTTGCTCTTATAAGAAAAGCTTTACGGTAATATACAAAAGCATATTTCGTTATAGAGGAAACACAAAGGAAAAAGAAACCCAACAACTCAATTAGGATTACATGTGTTTGTATTAGAAAACAAAATCTGCAAATTAATATGCTACCTATATTGTAACTTAAGTTCTATCGAGAACATGCTGCTGAAGGCACAGTCTCTACTAATCCAATTGTAAACTGTCTGACTGAGTGGTTGTAAATTACATGGGCTTTGTTTAATATCTCTAAAATACATTCAAATGCCCCAGTGTATATGCAGCCCTCTGCATACACACTTCCTGCAGGACTTGGTGGGCTTGGGAGGGACATTTCTCCTTTACTGAGCATGTGCTTTTGGTAGAGGGCTGTGGACATGGAAATACCTGAAGAGCAAATGTGTCCCCCCTTAGAATTGCGAGCCCAACTCTTTCCATCCATTCTCTTTTCCGATTATTTTTTTCTTTAAAGGGGGTTGATGAAATAATCTCTATTGCAGATGCTGCCCAAGTTCTGGTTTCCCCAAAACTTGAAGGCATTTCTCAAATTCAAGTTTTACTTTTAAAATGATATGAAAAGTAAACCACTTGAAATCGCTGAATATCTTGGACTTTTCTATTACTGGGCCAAGTTTAAATATGAAGGTTAGTTTCTGTGAACGGATGGATAAGATGGTGCAAGTTGTGAACCCGTCCTGTTCTGCCCTAGCTCAGCAGCTACTCGGGGTTGTTTGCTGCTGAGCATAACTCTGAAGGACAGCAAGAAAGCTCTTGGTCCAAGACACCACAGACTCCTCTGGCTGTTGTACCTGGTAGAAAAGGAAATGGAGAATAGTAAGTGGTCAAGGCTCGACCATCACACACCTTGGGCCCTTGGGATTCAGAGCCAACAAGACTGACGCTCCTTTCTGAGAGCCGCATCAGTGACTCTGACATTCTAGGATGTCACAGTCCTAAACTCTTCAGTTCCGTGCTAAAATCTTAGTAAGAAGGCAGAGAGAATAGAAGCCAGGTGGGGAAATCAGCGTGCTTAGGCGAGCTAAGCTATAAATGAATATGCTCCATATGCTGTAACTTACCAAATTCAATAAACTTATCCAAATATAGAGTTAATTTATAGATGGCATGATTACATTAGATATTTTTGTATATGGCTGTTTTGCTTGCATGCATGGCTACACACCACATGTGTGCAGTACTCAAGGGGTCCAGAAGAGGGAATCAGATCCCAAGACTGGAGGTACGAATGGTTGGTTGAAAGCCTCCATGTAGGAGCTGGGAACTGAATCTGGGTCCTCTAGAACAGCAGATACAACTCTTATCTATTAAGTCATCTATCTAGAGTCCCATGTTCTTATTGTTTTAAATTTTATGTTTATCTCTGTGTGTGCCCATGTATATGTCTCTCCACCTGTGTGTGTGTGTGTGTGTGTGTGTGTGTGTGTGTGTGTGTGTTGGAGAACAATTTTCAGGAGTCTCTCCAACCACCATGTGGGTTCCTGGGATTGAACTCAGGTTTTCAGGCTCAGTGGTAAGTGCCTTTAACCACTGGGTCGCCTAACTGGCTTAGAACTTTTTCGGTATGGTAGGAATGTGCATGCTAATCAGCCTCTGTATCTCCAGGTTTAGTGAGTGCAGTGTTTGATAGATAGGGCAAGCATTCAATTATAAAGACTCAATGGCTGGCCCACAGGGCTGACCACAGGGTTGGAGGAAGCTCGGAGCAGAAAAGTGGCATAGAGCATCGGGGTTTTTCAGTGCTTACACCCTCCACCTCGGCTTACAAGGACTGAACAATGGCCATCTATGTGCCTACCTGATGGGTGCAGTCATCAAGCCAGGCTTTGGCTTTCTTACAAAGGCTGAGTTGAGTCAAACCTGGAAGAGATTGCTCTATCACTTAATATATTCATATTAGCCATGTTTAAAACAGGAATGTATGCTTGTGTGTGTATCTCAGAGTTATTCTGTAGATTGTTACATGACAGTACCCAAGGAGGGTTTGTGGCAACCCAGGTTATCGACATAAAAAGAGCCATTTATATTTCCACTCCAGTCTCTTTTAGGAATTGTCTCTGTCAATACCACACATAAGGCATTTTACAACCAGCGCTCACAGCTCTGAATCCTTAACTCCTCGAAGCTGCAGGCTAGAGGCCGAAACAACCTAGTCTGAGGGTGTGCTCGGTATATCCCTAGGAAGAGAGGTAACACTATTATTGAGATGAACCCACGACAGGAGAGCGGACACTGGATACCTCTGTGAGATGACTAGCATCTCACAGGGCTACTAAACACTGAGCACTCAGCCCAGAGCAGGGAGCCTCGTCATCATCACTCAGGGTCAGCTAAAAACAGCTTCTTTATTTGCCATTTGTAAGCCAGGCTTTTCCTCCACTGTAGAAAAGAAAAAAGAAAAGGGAAGAGGAGGGGAGGGAAAAAGAAAAGAATATCAGCTAAAGCTTAAGGAAGTATATTTGGAAGAAAGAGCTATTCCCTAAGACATTCTAAATTCACCACGAGCCTGTTATCAAAGGGAGATGAATGCAAACAGTAATCACTACCTAACAGTGTTAACTGAAGAGATGGTTGCCTAAACTTGGAGGGGGGAGGGGGGCTAATTGAAATACACGAGTCTCCCACACTTTAGAAGACTTCCCTGAAGATTAAAGCAGAATGGCTTTCTATCTGCGGCTCTCAAAGCGTGAGCTGGAGAGCCCATAAAGAACCAAAGCTTCTGCGAGCCAAAACCTGGACGATAATGGAAATACTATTGCTGCATTGTTTGCTTTTTCCACTGTCACAAAGTCACCACCATGAGGTGGTGTTTCTTAGCAGCAACAGGGCTCAAAAGCAGGTCCGAGAGAGGGAGAGACAGCGGTGCAGCCACTGACCAGGTGTCTGTGCTCCTGGGAACAAGCTCTCACCCATGTTCCTGTAAAAAGACATGGCAGTCAAAGGGAGGTGCTCGGCATGAACAGGGCAGGGATGAGAGGAAGTGGCAGGAGTGAATATGAGCATGCGCATTACATACGACCATGAAAGTGTCATAATGGGGTCATACAACGGACCAGAATCCTTGCTATGCAAGCCTGACATCCTGCGCTCGATCCCTGGAAGCCATTTAAAGGTAGAAGAGAACTGACCCCACTAAATTATCCCCTAGCCTCTACATGTGTGTGATGGCGCACAAGCTGCACCCCCCATCATATACCTACATATATAATAAATAAAAGTGTTATGTTTTTGAAATGTCATAACGAGCCAGATGTGGTAGCACACGCTTTTAATCCCAACACATAGGAGAGATGTGGTAGCACACACTTTTAATCCCAACACATAGGAGGTCGAGCTGGCAGACCTCTATGCATTTAAGGCCAGCTTTAAATACATAGCGAGTTCCAGCACAGCCAGGGCTTCATATAGAAACCATGTCTCAAACAAACAAACAACAAAAAAGCAACCATAACAAAATATACTTCTAGAAAGAATAGCTTTTAAGGTACCTCAATGCTTGCTGATCACAGAAGGACTGCAAGTCAGCCGACTGTTTCTTCCAAAACTCCTGAAATGGAACAGAGGTTTTGACCAAACACGCCATGCTTTTTTTTTCCCCTAGAAAAGGTCCTCTTTTTTGTCCCAGAGATAGTACAGACAACGAACTTACCAGAACATCCTTCTCAAGGCATTCGAGAGCCTGAAGATCCTTCTCCAAGTTGCTCAGCTCCTGAAGAACAAAACTGTGAAAGTTCTCCAGCTTGTTCAGTCTGAAAAACATGAAAAAAGACATCAGGAGACCAATCGGGTACGACAGAATATTCCCTAAGAGGACTTGTTCACCAACGGTTTTGCCAAGAACATTGTTGGCGCTTTCCTTCTCTTCTTCCCACCTTTTCATGTTCAGGGATCCCCGATCCCAGAAACTCGGTGAACTCTCACCTAGCGCCTGCAGCAGCCCAGAGGAAGCCACGGTCATCACAACTTCACAACACAGGACAGATGGTTCCAGGGAAGGAGACCGAGCGCTCCTCCTTCCTTCTACCGTCTGCTCGCTCTCCGCTGTCTGGCCTTGCGCTGCTGTGAGTGCTGAGGTCAGGCAGGTTCATATACCCTTTTCCAACGGTCACCATTCTGTGTCTAACCACCATATAAACGACTCACGTGTCACCATACTGCCCTTCTTTAGGCTTACTCCATATAAACAAGAGCTCCAGTGGCTTTCTGCTCATTTGGATATGGAACGTTAAAGTCTCTGTTGCAGAGTAGTATTATTGGAAAGTGATGGAGATGGAGCCTACTGGGAGGTTTTAGGTCCCTATGAGCATCATGACCCAAAGGGGTCTGTGAGATCCAGGACTTTTGTATCTTCATTTCCTGGCCGGCAGTTGAGCAGTTTTCTCTACTGCCCATTCTTGCCATGATACCTCCCTCCACCACCGAGCCCAAAGCAATGGAGCCAATTGGTCACAGACTAAATCCTCCAAGACCGTGACTCAAAATATGTGCATGCACGTACACATGGGTACCTAGTTTTTATTGCAGCAGGGTCTCCAGTTACAATCTCAGCCTGATCTAAAACTCATTATGTATCCCAGGCTGGCTCCATATCATGGCATTTCTCCCGCCCCAGCCTCTGAAGTGCTGGAATTGCAGGAATGGGCCACCCACCATGCCTGGCTACCTTCTCAGGTATCTGTTAATCAGAAAACTGCCTCACAGCTGGCTCGCAGTAAGCCTCCATTCGCTCGCACTGTATCTCCTCAGCCCCCACGAACTGGTCACGAGGTAAATGTTGTTTCGCCCCCGTGACTTTGCTTTTTGATCCAGTATTTACCTGAACGTGTATATCTGGTTCCAAAGTCGTCTTAGGCAATCGGGAGCTTCCTTTGCCTTTTCTGAAGAAAGTGGGCTCTCTTTCTGCTTCAGCTAAAGCCATAACACAAAAACAAAATGATCGCATTTGGGCTAAACGTGGTACGTAAGTTGAGTGTTAACTGTATTAGAAAGATACCACCGCACACAGTGAGGCTCAAAGGAAGCGTTCCTGCTAAGAGACTTCCGGAAGGCACCGTCCTGTGTACATTCTAGGCATTGGCTCCAGTTTGGTCTATAAACAAGAGAAACTAGGGAAGCCTGTAATCATGCTATCGCTACAATGTATGGAATATTATAGATGCACATCCATTATACGTTAGCTTATTGCAGAAAACAGAACTCTGAAGGTCTTCTGAGTTAGAGAGGTGTTGGGCTAGGTACCATATTTTTCTCAGACTTTCTGATACAGAGGTCATTAGAGACTTTCAAATAAGACGAAGTCAGAGGCGCCTGAAATTGCTGTGACGTGCATCTCAAAGACAAGGCTGAGGTGGGTGGCATGCCCAGTGTCTCAAAGACCTGCTGTTATTAAACAGACACCTTCCACATCCCACTCCCCCTCTGTCTTAGAGTCCACTCTCCTGCACACAGGCCCCTCCTTCCTCATCCGTCTGTCACTTGTGGCCAAATCACTGCCTTCAGAGAGTGCCACCAGTGAAACCAGCCAAGAGTAATCGGTTCTCACTGGAGAGGATGGACAGGGAGTAGTCTCATCCATTCACATTACAGTTCGTATGGCAATAAAGCCAGTGACCACAGCCAGAATGAATGCACACTCAGAGACCTTAGCACAGGACGGCTACTGTGCTATTGAGAAATGAAAGGAACTTGGTGCTTTAAAGTCAGAGCGAGCTGGGTTTCCATTCTGTCGCTTTTTTGCCCAATGTTGTTGAGAGATACAGTTGACAAATTAAAAGCGTAGGAACTAGAGAGACAGCTCAGTGTGTGTTCTCTGACCAGTACCTACCCTCTCCCCCCAAACACACCTCCAGCCCCTGGTAACCACCCTTCTGCTCTGTCTTCTAGTTTAACCGTTGTGGAGCTCACGTATACAGGTGAGGTCGTGCAGCGTTTGTCTGGCTCATTCCACATTTTCTACTTTAGTGAACTGATACCTCAAATTTTCTTTTCAGATCTCTAGTGAAGTTTTCAAAGGCCACTGTTAAAGCAGAACTATTTGCATCTTCCAGCACATCTTCTCGGGATAGAGGAGAAATATCTGATAAACAAAAATAAAATATTAAAGATAACTAAAAAAAATGCCTAAGTAGACAAGCTTGGTCTATCTCCTGGCCAGAGGGTGAAATAATTCGCCAGAAGCGCATATATAAACCATAGACACTCCCACTGGGCGTGTGGATCTGATTCTGCAACACGGCTGACCATGGCCATGACCACACTAGTTAGCTCAAACTAATCAGTAAGACAGGTACCTCATGCTGCCTCCCACCAAACCCTGCCCTCCTCTAAGTGGACATTTCATCCAAACCTCTCAGCACCATAAATCAGATCAGTTGGTACTGTGTCTAAGAAGAAGGCTAGGGTATCACAGGAAGTGGTAAAGAGCACATAACAGGGGAGACACTGAAATGGATCAGTGGATGAGTGAGCTTGTCACCACACCTGATGACCAAGTTCAATCCCTGGGGCCCATATGGTATAAGGAGAGAACTGACGTCAGGAGGTTAGTTGTCCTTCACATATGCCCCACGTCATGCATGTGTGTGTACATACATAATTAACAGGGGATATAACATGGTGTGTCGATGAGAATGGCCTGACATAATTTCTGGGTGCCAGAGGTACCTAGGCATATAAAAGGCCTGTGTTCTAAAGGATTCAGATTCCTCAACTCATTCATTCCTTACAAAAACCACAGTAGGTACTGCCAGGATCCACACAAAACACAGATACAATATGGCTTCTGCAAGCTCATGCCAGCACTTCCAGTAATGAAGCACAGGTTATCTCAAATTATGACCTTCTTGCCCAGTGGTGGTGGTGGCGCATGCCTTTAATCCCAGTGCTAAGTAGGCAGAGGCAGGCAGATCTCTTTGAGTGCCAGGCCAGCTTGGTCTACAATGGGAGTCCCAGGACAGCCAGAGTTACAACAGAGAAACCCTGTCTCGAAAAACAACAACAAATTATGACCTTCTTGTGCCTCTGGGCTTCCCAATTTGTCTTTTTGGAGCCCTTGAAATGAATTCAAGATATGGGTTCTAGTCGTCCAGAAAGCTAGCCATGCCCACGTAGTCATTCCAGCTCATTCTCTTTGATTATAAATTATCTATGCCCACAAATGTAATAACTGTCAGCTGAGCCGAAGCCTCTAATTTTAGGACCTGCAGGTCCAGGAGAAGAGCTACAGAGCGGAGATCGAAACGATAGAAGGGGAGGATGCTTGCTTTTATCTATACTACGTGTAACGATCTGTTCACCTCAGAAAGAACACAATGCTTAGCACGGGGGCTGCTGCAGCCCTGGGAATCTCAGAATGTAGCTCTTGCAATTCACATCGGGACATTGAAAACAGATGCACCCACGGCACCCCTCCCTCAGCTGCTGGCGGAGTGCATGGTGTTACCTGTCAACACGGGAGATCCTGGGGCATCTTCTTCTAATCTTGATTGCTTCGGGGCAGCAATACTCCCATCGGGCGTCTCTGAATGTAAATAGCACTGTGAGGAGACTCTCCCATGCAAAACTCTTTTGTTTCAAGTGTTATCTTGTCCTCTTTGAGGATTTCACATGAGTCCACTGTATCTGCACTGTCTTATGTTGATTTAGGTTTTTCTACATCTCTCTCCAACCAACTCTTTATGTGTCCCCCAAACCCCTTACACTCATCACTTCTACACACACACACGCACGCACACTACTGATTCCAATTAGTATTGCAACTATTTCCATGCGTTTAGGGCTAACTCCTTGGGATTGGGGGTCTCATCTCTGAAGCAAAAAGAGTTTCTCCCTCCTTCAGCAGCCATTGACTGCCAGTAGCTCTTCATCTACGGTGTGCCTTGTGAGGTTTTCCTGCATCTGAGCTGGTGTGTCCACCGGTGTGGTCTTTGCAGGTCTTACGCAGACAGCCATGTTGTCTGAAGTTCATGGGCATATCATCCCTGCCCTGTCTCGAAGAAACTGTCACTCAGTGTTCGTCTCAGTCCTCAGCTCTTACAGACATTTCCACCTCCGCTTCTGTGATGTTCCTTGAGTCGTAGGTGTAGGTATTGTGCGTAGAAGTCCCTTTAGGGGACAGGTACCCGCAGTCATTTATTTTATGAGCCTTTACTGGCTGTGGACCTCTTTTTGCCAGTTAATATCTAACTTTGAGGCCACACAAATGAACTTCGACTCCTTCTTGTTGCTAAGTACTTATTATTGGGTGAGTGGGCCAAGCACCAGCTAAGCATCAGAGCACTGGTGTCTTCTGATGCCTGAAGGAGGTCTTGGCAGCAGACATCCATTTGATGAGTTCAGACTCACTTAGGAATGCTCTGCTTCACAAGGTACAGACAGACTCTCGCTAAACATCATGTTCTAAATAAAGCCAGAACAGTGAACAGCAAAAATATTTCCAGATTGCTGTAGCTATGGGTTTGGTTGTGAATTCTCTGTTTCCTGCTATTGTCCTCTGTGTTTTTGTGTCAGTATCATGTTGGTTTTTTTGTTTTTTTGTTACTGTGTGGAATTGTTTGAAGTCAGGTGCTGTGAAACCTTCCGCTTTGCTCCTTCTGCTTGGGATTGCTTTGGGGATTTATGTCTTGTGTGCATCCTTATGAACTCTATGGTTTCTCCCCTATTTCTATGGAGAGTGTCACGGGAAGTTTGATGGGGACTGCATTGAATCTGCAGATCATTTTCGGTGCCTCTTCAACAAAGGGCGCTGAGGGAATGGGCACACGTATACAGAAAGGTAAAACTAGATCCTTAGTTCTCACTGTCTACAAAAATCAACCGGATGTGTAGGAAAGATGTCACTACAGGATCTGGAACTTTAAAACTGCTAGGGAAAAATACAGAGAAAGTGCTTCAAGATATAGGTATAGGCAAGAACTTTCTGTAAAGGACTCTAATTGCCTGAAAAATCATAGTAAAGATTAATAAATGAGACTGCATACAATTTAAGTTGTTGCATAGCACAGGGAACCATTAACAGAACAAAGAGACCGCTTACAAAATGAAAGAATACCTTTTCCAGCTATGTATACAACAGGGGACACATATTTAGAAAAAATAAAGAATTCCAAAACATATACAAATAATCCAGTCAATAAATAAACAAATGAATTGGGCAGACGGTTTTCAAAAGAAATTAAGCATAAATGACCAATAAACATATGAAAAAAATATGTGACAGCTTTAGTCATCAGATAAATTTAAAAAACACACTGAAATTCTGTCACCCTTCAGTCATCAAGGAAACAACAGACACTGCAAGGATTGAGGGGTGCCACTGTACACCTCTGGTGAGAATGTAAATTAGTGAAGCCACTGTAGAAATCAGTATTAAGATTCCTCAAAGCATGAAGAACCGAACTACCCCATGACACATCGATACGTCCCTGGGACCACATCCAAAAAAACTCTAAGTCTGCATACTACAGAGACGCCTCCTCATCCATTTGAGGCACCATCCAAAATAACCCAGTTATGGAATGCACCTCCGTGTTTGTCAACAGATAAATTAACTGAAGAACACACGGTAGACAGCTTCCACACAACTCTTCCCAGGCCCGTGCAGAATCGCACAGGAGTATAAACCAGCTGGGTGAGTTTGCCAGACCATCTCCACTCTGTCCAAGCTCATTGTGAGTCTCACAGGGGTGCAAGCTAGACAGGAAGGTTCCCCAGACCCCGACATAGGACTGTCTGGATTTGCACAGGAATAAGGCAGCCGGGTGAGTCCCTCAGATGCTTACCCGCACCACCCCCACACTCCCAGGCCAGCATTAGTAGCATCCATCTGCATGACAGCCTGGCATGTCATCCTGACTCACCAGGAAATGCCACTCACACACTCATAAGTTAGCCCCAGTTCTGGTGCCCTGACCACCTTCCTACGCTGGACCCAGCTGTTCGGTTATCAGTGAACTGGAATCAACCCAGTCTCTACAATCAAAAGTCAAGGCCAAATACTTGAAGGATTGACCTATAAACTCTTCATACCTGATCTTGGACAATAGCAAGAACTTGTGCTCAAACAGACACTGATCAGATGTACAACCAGTGAAATAAATCTACATGCCCGGGTCACATCACAAAACCACAAAGTCTACGAAAGGCCAAGACATGGCTCGCTCCCAAAACCAAAAACCATAAAAGTGTTTACCAGTGAGAATTATCTAGATGAACCCCAGAACTTAGAAACAATTATCAACGTTCGTTTGTATCAACATCATAGCTTTTTGTATTTAAATTATGTATTTTTTTTTTTTAAAAAAGCCAGGCAGGCATAGTAGCCCATGCCTTGTGATCCAAAAACTTGGGAGGCTGAGGGAGGACTGCGGTCTGAGGAGAGCTTGAGCTACGCAGGGAGGTGAGAGAGAATAAGAACCCTATGGAGAGTGAAGGAGTTCAACAATCAGAGTGGTGGTGTTGGTCACTACAGTAACACACGCATTTTATATTACGTCTGTATGTTGGGATATGAACGCGTTGTGACGTAGCCTGGAAATCTTCATACCGCTTCTAGCCTGAGAAAATGAATCCAGAAGTTTTAACAAGGTGGCCATAGATTTTGGTAATATTTCTTAGAAATTGGAAATGGTTTATGTAGGCAGGAAGAAAACAATTCCATGAACTGAACCCAGAGCGAAGAGGTATGCCTGGCTGTTGGGACCCCAATCCCAAGTGACAATCTGGGGATTTTTAGCAGCTCGATTGCTGACTGAGAGGCCTGGCAGTAATCATGATGCAAAGTGATTTTTTATCTGGTGCAATCTGAAAAATGGCCTGGATTAATTTCACTTTTTTTTTCTGTAATTAATAAATAAATAAATAAATAAATAAATAAATAAATAAATAAATAAATAAATAAATAAATACTGAATTACTCAACTACCTCTGTGTTCCAAGTTTTCTAGCTTGTGTTTGAAGCTGTTTTCCATGAGTGCTTCTTGGTTCACAATCTAAAACACAAAATACAGAGCTAGAGAGATACACACATATAGATATAGCTAGCTAGCCAGATAATTGGTACATACACGTAATTGCATCCTCTCTGCGAATAAGCGATTGTCTTATGCAAATATAATTTAATTCGGGAGAACCAAATGAATAAATAGTACCTGGGATACACTTTCTTCAACTTCTGTAGGCTCTGAAGAAGACAGGCTGACTGATGAATGAGGGCTTCGAAGTTCTGAATTCAAGAAAACAATCCCCAGTGAGTAAAAGGAACAGAAACAAAGACAAATAGCATTCTGTGACTGCTTTCTGTATTGGATCTCATCACTAAAGGATGAGGAACAGTCCCAAACAAAAGCATTGCGTCTCTCGGTGCATGGAGCCTCGTTGGGTTTGTATGTCCGTAGATTAAACTCGGTCATCAGCCTCAGTATCTGCACATCTGCTCTAAGAACACGGACCTTGCTTCTCTCTTCTCTGACTTAGGTGGCCTCCTTTACTTCCTCTCTCCTGTGCGTGATGACTTGATATGCCCGTACATCATTCACTGATTATTACTTTCAAAAGTTCTTTAACACATCATTCGCCACCTACAGAATTTGTTCATCTAAAAACGCAAGATTTGCATGCTTCGATTGACATCTGTTTCCTCACCCAGATGGTAAACATCATTTCATTTTCTGCTTCTATGATTTTGAATTTCTTTAGATGCCACACGTGGGTAAAGATCACACAGTATCTCTCCATTTGACTCACTTCACACAGTGAAATGTCCTCTAGAGTCTTTTCCACAAGCAACTTCCTTTTATAGAATATGGGATGGATTGTACACACACCAAACAACTGATGTACCCAGTAGATATTTAAGTGGTCTCCCCATCTTTGGGTTGATGACGCTGAGCACCTTTTCATAGATTTGGTGAGCATGTGGGTATTTTGCCCATTTTTAATTCTTTTGTCACCCTGAAACTTCGAGCTTCTTACAGGTTTAAATATCAACACTTTACCGGTTATACACAAACATCTTCCCGTAAGTTCACAGGCCTTCCCTCTGCCGTCCAGCTGCTCTGCTGCTGATGCAGTCTTATTTACTTCTGCTGCCTACTTTTGTGTCATGACCTGAAAAGTCATTGCTAAGATGAATGTCAAGGAGCTGTTTTCCTGAGCTTTATTTCAAGACTATGACAGTTTCCTTGTTTATAATGCAAGGTTCATAGGCCATTTCATGCAGGTACGTGATATACTTTGAGCACATCGACTCCATACCCACTTGCCTATTGATTTCCTTTATCCCCCAGACAGCTTTGCTTCTATTTTCATGCTATATGTATGCATGGTTTTATGTATCTAAAGTCTAGGGCCCACAAATAAGGAAAAACATTTAGGGGCTGGAGAGATGGCTCAGTGGTTAAGAGCACTGACTGTTCTTCCAGAGGTACCTAGCTCGATTCCCAGCACTCACATGGTAGCTCACAAGCATCTTTTACTCTGGTTCCAGGGATTCTGACACCCTTTTCTGGCCTCTATGGCAAACCTGGTGCACAGACATACACACATGTAAAACATTCATACACATAAAAAAATAAAAATAGCAGTTTATATTTGGTACAGATACGGTTTAACCTCTTAGCTCCAATTTCACTGTCTTGAAAATGATACATGCCACTTTTTGTTGTGATTAAATTCCCTGTGTGTGTATCACACTTTTAAAAATGATTCGTTTTATGCATATGGGTGTTTTGTCTGCATGTATGTCTGCACACCAGAAGAGGTATCAGACCCCATTGAACTATGGTTGTAGATAGTTGTGAACCACTGTGTGGGTGCTGGGAATTAAACCAAGGATCTCTGGAAGAACAGACCGTGCTCTTAACTGCTGAGCCATTTCTCCAGCCACTACTATGTATCCAAGCTTCTGCTGGACACCTACGTTAGTTCTATACCTTGGCTATTGTGATTTGTGCTGCAATAGTTTCGAATGCCACGTTCAATTCATTTTGAATCTCGCTCATGGCATAAAACAAAGATCGTATTCTATTCTTTTGCATGTGGGCATCCAGTCTCCCTTGGATCGCTCATTAAAGCCTTTCCTTTGCCCATCATTTAGTTCAACATCCTTTGGCAAAAATTAGTTGACTGTAGGTGTGGTGTTTATATTTGATCCAACTCTCCTTTATCTTTTTATAACCAACTTTACTTTCTACAGCTCTGTAACAAACTAAAATGGGGGCAGTTTTGACACATGAATCTGAGCTCTGTGCTTTCCCAAGATTGCTCTAGCAGTGAAAGATCTGTGACTTCATACGATTGTTAGGATTTAGTTTTCCATTTTGGTGAATAACTCACTTAGAACATTGATAGACGTTGCAGGTAAACTGCAGATTATTTTGGGTGGTGTGATTTTTTTTTAAAATATCAATTCTTCCAATCCAGGGAATGAGTGCACCTTCCGTGCATTCATACTGTCCTCAAGTAACTTTTTTTCTCAGTGTCATAGTTTTTTCTTTGGTACCCAGAGCTTTCAATTCATTCCTATTGCTTTTCCATTATAAATGGGATCGTTTTCTTTCATCTTGTTCCAGATAATCCTCTGCCAGCATAGAGGTTACGACAGATTTTTAGATGAGCGTGAATTGTACATGTTAATAGAGTGTGGGATTTCTATACATCAACACAGTATGCATTGATTTAAGCCAATCATTCTTTATCAACCCTCTCCACCCCCACAGACCCTCCCCACCTTCTAGTAACCTAGCTTCGACTGCCAAGAAGAATTTAGCTTCTACAAATGAGAAAGGACATGTGGTACTGCTCGCTCTGCGTTTGGCTTATTTCACACACATCTTCCAGGTTCCATGCATTTTGATGCAAAAGGCAAGATACCGTCCTTTTCTATGGTTTAATACCACATATTTCCTATAAATGCTACATTTTTGTTACCCGTGCATCTTCCTGTGCAGGCACACCTGGACTGACTCTATATTTAGCTACTGTGTGGCGCAGTAAGCCTCATCCTGAAGGTTTGCCTTTTTTTGGTGTGCTGATTTTGGTCGCTTTGGTTGCAGTCGCAGGGTGGGGCAGTTGCTTCATATGCCAAGTCTGTTCTTTGTTTTGTAAGGCACCTCAGAAGCGGTCTGCATGACAGCTGCACTAGTTCGCTGAGCACCAGTGGCACGTAAGAGCTGCCCTTGTCCACGCCCTTGCTGACAGCATTTTTAAATACGTCATCATAAGTAGGGTGGGCTGGTTTGTTACAGTTATGTTTGTTTTGTTTCCATGTTAAGGATCAACCTAGCGTGTGGGCGAATGCTCTCTCACTGGTCTCCAGCCCCTGCCGCTCACTATAGGCTTCAAAGTCATCTCCTTAGTGGCTAATTGGATCACACACTTTATTTTTTTCCTGAATCATCATCCCGCCTTGCATCCCAGCTCTATAATGAAACCAACTCTATAATGGTGGGAAATATTTTTATGCATATCAAATCAATTTAATTGCTAGTATATGGTTAAGAAGTCCTATATATTCATCATGGACTCTGAACGGAAGCGCCTCGTGTCTGCGATAACAGGGCAATGCTGTTTCCCATACGGGTGGCAGGTTGAGATGGTGGCTCAGTGAGTCTAAAGTCTGAGGGTCCAAGTCCGGCTTCCTAGAACCCGCGTAAGAAGCAGATGTAGTAGCACGAACATCTGTAACCTCGCTATGCCCGTGAGAAAGATGAGAAGCAGACACAGGCAGGGGAAATCGCTGGGAACTCGTGGGACAGCTAGCACGGTTTATGCAGCAGACGGGAAGCCCTGCCTCAAAACAGTGAGAAGGCAAGGACACCAAACAGTTATCCTCCGACCTGCGTGTGCGCACACAAATTAAAGATCAACTGAGAAATCACCCGATGTCAACCTCTGACACACACACACACACACACACACACACACACACACACACACACACACACCAATTTCCTTAAAGAACTAGAAAGAGGTTTTCTATCTTTAGTTTTACGGAATAATTTGAGGATTTTTGTTTAGTTAAATCATCCTTGCATCCCGGGACAAACCCCACGTGATTATGATGCACAACTCTTTTAGTGTGCTGCTGACATCAGTTTACTAGTTGTCTTAGTGTTTCTATTGCTGTAACACAAAACCACGACCAAAAGCAACTTGGAGAGGAAAGGGGTTTGATTAGGCTTTCAATTCCACATCATTGAGCATCATCAAAGGAAGTCGGGGCAGGAACTGAAGGCAGGAAAAAAGTCGGGGCAGGAACTGAAGGCAGGGAGGAAGTCGGGGCAGGAAGACCATCAAGGTAGAAATCCAAAGCAGGAACTTGGAGGTTAAGAATTGAAGCAGGCGCCACGGAGGAACATTGCTTGCTGCTTTTGTTCCTCATGGCTTGCTCAGTCTGCTCTCTTACACTGTTGAGGACCTCCTGTCCAGGGGTGGCATCACCACAATGACCTGGGGCCCTCTCACACCAATCATTAATCCAGAAAATGCCCTCCAGACTTGCTATAGGCAATCTGATGGACACATGCTCTCATTTGAGGTTTCTTCTTCCCAGATGACCCAGCCTGTGTTAAGCTGACATAAAAACTAGGCAGCACACCAGAGGAGTTTTATGTCTGTTAAGTAGAAATATGCATCTGTAATTCCTTTTCTTTTTGTTCCTTTATCAAGCTTTGATAGCTGAAGAGCTGTTGGCCTCATTAGATGAATTTCAGAGTGTTAGTGCCTCTTCAGATTTTGGAGTTATGAGAAATTCTGTTTGAAATTTTAAATGCTAGGTACAATTCATTTATGAACCCATCAAGTCCTGTGCTTTTCTCCTTGGGAAGTTTGATTACTGCTTCTCCTTTGTGGCTGCTTATGTCCTAACTGTAGAGCTGAACAGTTGACAGAGACACGAGGGTCAAAAAGCAAAACTATTTACTACCAGTCCTTTTTTTTTACACATTTAGCAATCCTTTCTGATGGTTACCATTTGAGCTTTGCTGTCCATGAAAAGGAGTATCAGATTCTTGTGTACGGGGTGAGCTCAATTATCAAAGAAAACAGTTATCTTCTACCCTCTGTACATTAAACAGAAGGATCATCACACTTAATTTTTGCTCAGAGCCAGGGACATGTATAGCTTAACAGATAAAGGCACTTTCTATCTGCCAAGACCGGTGATTTAAGTTCAAACCTAGAACTGACATGGAAGGAGAGAGCCAATTCCTGCAGGCTGTCAGCTGACTCTGACAAGTGTCCGCATGAACGCTGTCACTTACACCCCCCCACACACATATACACAAATGATGTTACAAAGTCAACAATAGTTTCTTTTAGATCTTATCCCAAAATATAATTTGTTCTATATAAATGAGCTGAAAATCAAGTATCTATTTTCTGTATAGCTACCTCAGGACTTAAGAGCACAGAACTACCTTGCGGTTTCGTTTCGGACGATCTTGGAAGAGTGGAATCATTTTGCCTGGAGAATCCTTTCCATCCTGGTCTTAGCTTAGCCTAAAATATAATAGCCTTATTAAATGTTAATATTCATAACACTCAAAATAATAAAAAACCCCAAGATACTTTTAATATCCTTTAAGAAGACTGAATATTGGATTTGCTGCACTAAAAAACAAACAACTAAGCCAAGGGATGGTGGCGGCGCACGCCTTTAATCCCAACACTCTGGAGGCAGAGGTAGGCAGATTTTTGTGAGTTCGAGGCCAGCCTGGTCCACAGAGTGAGTTCCAGGACAGCCAGAGTTACAACAGAGAAACCCTGTCTCAAAAAACCAAAATAAAAAATACAAAAAACAAACAAACAAACAAAAAACAACCAATACCCTAAGATCCCCAAACTGGAAGAACACTGAAGTAAAACCTTAACTGAGAACTCCAGTCTGCTGTTTTAAAAGTGTAGTCTAGGTCAGAAGGCCAAAACAAGGGACTCAACAGAAATGAGAATCCAGAAACCCGCAGCAGGGGCCAGCATCTACCAAGTCATCCTGGTCACTGTGCTGACCTTAAGTGGGGGTTCGCAAGCTACAGCTCATTGTCAGTTCTTACAAATAAACATATAGTAGGTCCATAAATAAATATACACTAGGTCCCATTAGTTTCCGGTCCAAGACAACTTTCTGACTGGAGAGGCAGAGAGAGTGCTGCCATGGTGACTCTACACCCAAAGAATATCGTTCCTATCTTCCGCTTAACAGAAAACCACCCCAAACTACTTCCTCACAGTCCGGCACAGAGAGCGGAAAGTCCGTCTGACACCCCACTGAAAACCAGCATAGAATTCTTGTTTGATACATAGTTTAAATATATCAGGTTTGATTCTGTGATGTTTCTTTAGGCTTACTTAAGACCAAAGTTGAACTTATTTGAGTATCTTTTTCTGGCCCATTTACAACTGATAACTCCTTATTCTAGGCTTAGCTATTCAACAGAAAGTTAAAGACAGCTGTCCATATCCACAGATATTTTTCCTCCATCCACAGAGTCAACAAACTATGGATCAAAAAAATATTCAGGAAAGTAAATATGACTACACCAAATAGATGCAGAAAATTCTCTGGTTATTATTCTTTAAATAATATCGCACGGCAAGTATGTAGACAGCATTACACAGTGTTGGGTATTATATGTTAAAGCCTACAGGAGGGATGACAGCTCATATGTCAATACTGTGCTGTTTTAGGGGGCATATGATCATCTATAGATTTTGATCCAAGCATGGTACTGTAACCAACTGCCCACAGATACCAAAGGACAAATATACTTATTCTGACTCACAGGCGATTCCTTGCTAAGGAGTAAAACAGGAGAAGCGGGGGCTGGAATACTTATGACATCTTATTTCTGCAAAGGCAGGTAGGGTAACCTCAGAATCCCAGCAGTTACTCCTTATTAAACTATGATGGTGATGTACGAGAGAGAGAGAGAGAGAGAGAGAGAGAGAGAGGGAGGGAGGGACAAGAAACAAAAAGCAACTGCTAAGAGAAAGAAGTCATTCAGCTAGTAAAATAAACTGCTTGCCTGTGAATTAGAGTCTAGGGTACTAGTGTCCACATTCCTAAGTCCTTTGATATAAAGCAAGGATAAAGGAAGAGAAATTGGGAATTTTTCCAACTTTATGGATAAATTTATATGAACCTGGAGGCGTTTCAACCTTACAAACTTAAGGTGCGAATGTTGAGGTTGTTAAAAATCGTTGATCGCATCATCTCAGAAAAACTGAAAACTAAAAGAAGAATTACATCAACATGTTCATTTTGAAATGGAAATTCAAGACCATGCATTTGTGGGGAATCGGGACAGCCAAGGTGTTTACATAAGGATCCTTTAGCAGCATTCAGGATGATCAGAAAAGACCCTCAGTCTTCCTGAGACTCATACCAACTATATAGAAGCCCCTGGTCTTTAGATCGGCAGAGCGCACACCAGGAGACCCCTGGCTTGTTGCTCTCACTGTACTGAGGAAAATGACGCAGTCTGACCCATAAGGACCCAACAATGAAGGCACGTACCTGATCCTTCTCACGAGTGTTGCCATCACTGACGGGGGAGAGTGGTAGGACTGAAAAGTGAAAATGAGTTCACAATGGGAATGCTTCTGCCTGAGACACAGACACCCCCTGCCCCCAATCATACATGTGCACACTACAATACCAGTTCCCGCTAACAGGGGCTTGCTCAGATGTCTGCATTCAGGAGCCTCTTCTAGTTATCCAGCCTCAGTCCCCACCAGCCCTGACCATTATCCTCAATACTTTGGTTTCACCCAAACAATGGCTCCAGTTCTCAGCTCTTCAAATTCTACTTTTTCCCAAGCGTTAGCTCAAGACCCACCCACTTCTTGCAGAAGATTCCAGCTTATGCCAGATTCTTCTTAGCTGATTGCCCACTCTTCTGTGCCTCGCATTTCAATAGTGATCCCACATTCAGTTTCCTGTACAAGCGTTCTGCCAGGGAAGGACAGTCCCAAGGCCACATATTTCTTTGGTACCCTCCTCCCTACCGCATACTGAAACATAAACACTCACTGACTTACTGAGAAGTGGCCCAAAAGAATATAAACAAATTAGCTTACTTTTTAGAGAACTGACTCTCAGCTGCCTTCTCTGAGAATATGATCTTAGGGATTTCTGTTTGGGAGTCCAGATCCAAAACGGCTCACCGGTGCTCGAACTTGAATCTTCATTACTCTCGGAGAAGAGATGTTCCCTATAATTAAACTTTTCCAAAATCGATGACAAATGAGAACACTGAAAGCAGGCACCAGTGTCATCTGTGTACAGCTAACACTACACACATGCTAAACACACTGTGATTTGTCTCGGGAGGAACATCTCCTGCTACAGTACTGGGCTCTCTTCTGCAATAAAATGTACAGAAGTGAGGGAGAAGAAAAGGAGGTCATTCCATAAGTCAGTTCCCAGGAGAGGTGCTGTGGGGAGGATGACAGATTCTCTCTAGTCAAGTACTCGGAACTGAAGAGGGATTGGTAAATGTCCCAAAGCAGCCACACCCCAATATTGCACCAATAAGCACAGACATAACGTAACTAAGTTAAAACTTTCTTCCCAGTGGCCGGGATGGTAGCTCCATGGTCAAGTATCTTCCTAATGTGTATAGCCCAGAGTTTTCCCCACAATGAGGCAAAGGGAGGCAGAGGGATGTCTTTGAAAAACAAACTTTTTTATAAGAATTGAAAGCAAACAAGAATAACGTTTCTGATTACATCTTGAAATTAAGCCCCAGACCAGCAGTTCTCAACCTTCCTAATGCTACAGCCCTTTAATACAGTTCTTCATGTTGTGGTGACCCCCAACCATAAAATTATTTTCACTGATACTTCATAATTGTAATGTTGCTACTGTAATGAATCGTAATGCAAATATGTGATATGCAGATGGTCTTAGGTGACCCCTGTGAAAGGGTTGTTCAACCCCCAAAGGTGTGACAGCCTACAAGCTGGGAACAGCTGCTCTAGACTATCAACGGTTAGACATGGAAGAACAGCTGCCAGGGCTCTATGGGGTAAACAAGAAATGCAGCAAGCCACTAGACACACACCCATCTGAAATGTGAATCAGCGTCCAAGCTGTCACCAGCCTAGGACTGGACCAATCGCAGCCCTGTCTGCAATGCCATGACCATCACATGTAAAGTGGGTGACAATTAGCCCGAATTCATGTTTTAAAAACCAAATGTTCCCTCCTGCCTCTCCAAGGAATATGGCCTGGTTAATGTTTATCTGACCACTGGAGAACCCTGGGCTGGAATTCCTCCCTCCCTATATGACCTTATAAGGTCTCTTCCCCTGACCCCTATGAGATCTCTGCTTATGGAAAGGAGAATTCCTCAGGACTTTTGGCCCCAGACAATAACACACAACCATCCATTATCTGGTTGTGAGCCCCTCACATGCAAACAGAGCTCTCCTGGTATCACTGCCTTGGCCAATAACTTGTCACCACATAAGACATTTCCGCTTTTCCCCAAGTATGTATATACTTACATATATATACATATGTGTGTGTATGTATATATATATGTATGTGTGTGTATGTGTATGTGTATGTGTGTGTATGTGTGTGTGTGTGTGTGTGTGTGTGTGTGTGCGCGCGCACACGCGCGCGCACACCTTTACTTCAATAAACTGAGCTGTTCTCTAACACTGCCACCTGGGTATTTGATCCTGCTGCTCTCAATCCCTCCGCCCAAGGCCCTCGAACCCCAGACAGATCTCTCCCTGCACTTTTCTGCTCAAGCCTGGGCCAGTGTAAAATGGCTTAGCTGTTCCAGAGAGGGAGCCAGGAAGCACGGACCCACAGTGGCAGCTCATGATCTTGGTTCTAGAAAAGACTTTCTTTCAGTCTTCACTTTTGAGATTCTTAAAAACACACTGGGACTTAAGGCTTAGAGGCACTGTGCTCTTCTGGGTGCGAGGCCACCAGCAATGGCTCACTACGTGAGTGCCAATTGGCTCGGAAACAAAGCCATATCTGTAAACACCAGCCCTGTGAACATTTCATTTGGGTTTTGTTCGTTGCTTGTTTGGAGACATAGTCTCACTCTGTAGCACAAGCTAGCCTTGAACTCATGAATATCCTCCTGCCTCAGCCTCCCATTTAGTAGGATTACAGGTATGAGCCACCACACCTGATCCATTTCGGTTCTTTAACAGGTCAAAATCCACTAAAAGTAAGTCTCCGGCATACAGTGTGTCTACTTCCAAGCCTTTTCTTTTTTAAAGCAAGAACAAACTTCAGGCTCCAGGTCCAATTTAACTTACTGGAGCAGGTGGGGGTGAAGTAGCGCCCCATGCCTGCACTTTTGACAGATCTCTTTGGGTTTAAATGTCAGTCACCATGGCAACGCCCATTTTTACCCAATGTGCCTCTTTGGGCCACAGTCAGAGAAAGGACTAATCTCTCACCTACCATGAGGCAAGACAGCTCCTCTGTGAAGGTTTGTGAACACCTGCTACCGTACCGATGGAAGGGATTTGGTTTTAAACCTTCCATGATCTAGTTATCAGCACACAAGGCTTCATACGAAACGTGCCCCTCGTCTAGTTTTGCTGACTGCTCCCGTTCACCTATCTAAGTGGATGAGGCAGGCTGTCGCAGATTTACCTTTCCACTGTTAATAACTCATAAAGCCTACGACACATAATGAATAAAAAAATAAAAAGTAAATGTGTACGCTAACCGATTAGCAGTGCTGTTTTTTCTTTTGTTTCTCAGGAGGTCTGTCTACTATTAGAACTAGCGCTGATTTTACATTTGAAATTGCAATACTTCCTTGTAGAGTCGATTAGAGAACACTGTAGATTACAAGGAGCAGAGTTATGGCCTATATGGAAGACGGCATGCAAATGACAGACATTTGGGAAGTGCTGCCTTAAAACAATAGGAATTTCTACATTACCCGAATCTTTCTGTCCTGTTTTCTGTTCCTCTCCAAGGCCCAATCTTCCCTAAAATAAAATACATCAAATTAACAGGATAGGTCCAACCTCCTCCATCCTCCTCTTCATTGCAAAGGTCTGGCTTCTTGATCGTGAACTCAGTTTGTGGGATGTACTCAGTTCCACGGATAAACATATCTTACAATCTGCCTCCGTAGAGTCTCTGGAAGGGGGATGCTGCTGATGCTGTTACTCAAAAGAAAATGAACCTCTGTGGGGTCCTTCATCTCTCAGAGACAAAGAGAAGAGAGGGCTGGGTGGGCTCAGCAGTCGGCCTGCCAGCACAGCTCAAAACAGGTATCTCCCAAACCAGGCCCTGCCCAAGACCCATCTGGGATACTTTAAACAAAAATTGACCCTGGGATTTGGTGTTGCCGAGTATCAGTTGATCACTTGTGTGTCTTCGGTGGAGAAATATTGCCTGTCCTTCAATTGAGTTGTTTTATTGAGTTCTGTAAGTTCCTTGTCTACGCTTAGCAGTGAGTAACCTCTTGCTATATATATCTATATATATATATTAATATATATTATATATATTACATATAATACATACACACACACACACATACTGTCTACTAGCATAAGAAGTTGTGGGGTGACTGGGACTCTACAGGACTGTGTGTCCTGTAGGTGGGCAGCTTCTATGGAAAATAATATGATGTAACAGGAAAAAAATTAAAGATAGAACTACTATATGACTTTTCCATCTCTTTTAGGTTTATATCCAGAGGAACTGAGAAATTCAATGTTGGCATGCAACTTGGTCATTCCACATCTGAAAACGCCCAGTGCCAAATCCCAAAATATTCTGAGTGCGAATATGAGGTGACTGAAGTAGAACCCCCCCACCTGCCCTGTGTGATGAGCCAGCAGAACTGCGGGCACACTGAGACACTACACAGAATTACCATCACGTCATGCATATGAGGCATGTAAAGAACAAGATGAACTTTATGGTTAGATTTGGGTCTCGCTTCCAAGATATCACTCTCTCTCACACACACATATGTATGTATATATGTGTGTGTGTATATATACGTGTATATATGTATATATATACACACACATGTATATATGTATACACACAGATACATATATATACGTTTATATATACACACATAGATACATATATACATTTATATATACACACAGATACACATATATGTTTATATATATACACACATATACATATATACTATATATACACATATACATATATATTATACACACACACACAAATATTCTAAAGTCTAAACCCCCAAACACTTCTTGTCTAAGGCTCTTGGATTAGGGACACTCATCTTATATCAAAATGTGTTCATCCATTCATCCATGGATGAGCGTTTGAGTTGTTTCTATTTGATAGTTGTCCCAAATGAAGCTGCTATGAACATCTGCGCACATTTCCTTTATGTACACATGCTGATAGACATCTTGGAAAATACACAGGATTGAAACAAATGGGCCATGAGGTAGGTCAATATTCAACACTTTAAGAAATTACCAGCAGACATGAGTCTTGCCTTCTCCATGCTGTCATGAACATGACGTACAGATAGCCATCCTGACAACGTACAATGCATCTCGCTGTCATTTGATACACCTTTCCCTTGTAACTAATGGCACTGAACAGCTCTCGTGGGCTCCCCTGCCCCCTGTGTGTTTTCCTTTGGGACATAACTTGTTTAAATTTTTAGCCGTATTTTCATTGGCTTGGATCTTTACCACTGAAAACTTTAACTACAGGGTCAGAAGCAAGTATTTATAAATATTTTCAACAAGACCATAGTTGGTCTTCTGTCACAACGATGTTTTTCAAAGAGCACAGGGCTTGTTCATCTTGATGAAGTTTGGTTTATCAGTTCGTTTTTTCACAGGCTGTTTTTGGTTTGAGATCTTAAAAACTGCCCCCATGCAAAGTCACGTATTTGTTCCAAGTAAGTTTTATATATAAGACTGTAGCTCACTTTCAGTTCATTTTTATATAGTAAAAAGTAAGATTGGAAGGTCGTTTATTTTCTTGAATAAGGATATTCAGTTATTGTCACTTTTTTTTTTAATAGAAATCTTTTCTCCACTGAACTGCCTCTACATTTGAATCATTCACCAGCAACCCACACCTCCAGCTGTTTCTGGACTTCCTGCTGTTTTCTTTACGTATCTTTATGGCAAGGCACCACTCTCAGCTTCTCAGATTTACTAATCTGGAGGGTAGGTAGTGTGAACAGGTAATGTGGAAGCCTTGTCACTTTGATCCTTTTTGGAAATCCGTTTTGTTATCCCAGGACCTTTAAGTCTCCACAGGTAATCGAGAAATGGCTCATCAATGCCTTTTTAAGCTGACTGCTATTCAAACTGGGGGAGGGCTATATTAAATACTTCGATCGATTTGGACAGAAGTGAGATCTTGCTCTTAAACCGTCCCTCTCATGAGCACAGTATCTCTCCACCTAGTTAAATCTTTCTCTTTTTTCTTACCATGTTCTGGAATAATCCTTGTATGGTCCTGAAAGTAGTCCTAAAAGTACCCTGCAATTTAATACCTAAGTATATTACATCTTGATGCTGTTATAAGTGGTTCTACTTTATGTTTTGCTCAGAATAAAACTGAGTTTTGCACATTGATCTTGTATTTAATCTAAAATGCAGCAGAAAAATACATTGCGGCAGGCACCTCTGAAGGTATGCCTGTAGCAGGCTACGGGGCGGGAGAGTTTGCCAACACAACTCAAATTGTTCTGCAGGAAATTTCACGTGGAATGTAGATGGGAATGGCCAGGTTAGGGAAAGGGAGAAGTCTAAACTGTCAGCATGTAGTACTCATACGAGCAAGCGACCGTCTGTGCGGTTCTATAATTTTACAGTAGCCAAGACAGGGAATCAGCCTAAATGTTTACCAAGAGATAAACAGAAAGTTGGTACATACACACAATGGAATACTGTTCAGCCGCCTAGGGTGAAATTCTGAAATTCTCAACATGAATGACACTGGAGGACACTCCGCTAAGTGAAATAAGCAAAGACAAGTACTGCGTGACCTCACCGCCATGTGGGATCCGGACAGTCCGACCCACAGAGGGGCAGATAAAATGGTGGACATCAGAAGCTAGGTGAGAGGGTGTGATGAGGCGCAGTTGGTGCATAATGACAGCCGGGCATGAGGAACGGTCTGGGGGTTGGCATCCCATCAGGTGATGACGCTCAACAGCACTGAATTCTCCATTTCACAATAACAGAATAGGCTGCTGAATGATCTCCTGACATGGAGATGAATGTTTATGTGAATGGGCCCAGACTGTCGATTGACCATTACGCACAATTGGCATTTGTAAGGATGAAAAAAAAAAAATCACCCTGTCTCCCATAAACATGAC
Source organism: Cricetomys ansorgei (assembly GCA_026225945.1). Classification (NCBI taxonomy): domain Eukaryota; kingdom Metazoa; phylum Chordata; class Mammalia; order Rodentia; family Nesomyidae; genus Cricetomys; species Cricetomys ansorgei. Next base: position 6,640,621 of record JAMJFZ010001089.1, on the reverse strand, counting down.
AGTCACTATGCTGATACACGCGTGGATGCACCACAAGGTCTCCATGAACAGGGGACTTATGATAGAGACAGACGGGCTTGGCAGTATCAATGCATACAGCCACTAGGCCAATTAAAAAACAAAATAAGTATATTTTTAAAAAAACGAAAACCACTTACTTTGTATCATTTAATTCAGGAGCCTGAGTCTGAGTTGACGGTTCTTGTGCATCTGAAGGATTCTCAGGTTTTGAAGTAACCTCTAAGGACCGGAAGTTAAATAAAATGATGGTTAGCATCTCGGGCAAATATTTAACTAGACCACTCAGTGACGGGGGAGAAAACACACTCTACCTCGTTTCGGGTCATCTGATTTTGACTTTTCAGGTGAAGGGTCTTCTGTATTTGTTTGCTTCGAGAAAAAAAAAAAAAAAGAAAAGTCATTTCGGTATGGGGGAAGCCTGAGTCACCAAAGTCTCTGGGAACCATTCTGCCTCTGAAGAACAGCCTGGCTCCCAATGACTCCGTTGTTCCCAAACGTTCACTTCCAAATCACAAGCAAGGACTTGTCTCTATCAAAGATGACCAAGGGATGTCCCATCACAGGTCCAGAGGAAGTACTACGAGAATGCCTACTGGAGCATTAGTGCTATGGGGGAAGGATTCAGCTTCCCAAGACATCGGAATGGTGACATTAAAAGGTGATAATTTATCTGGAAGACTCATCTCTGGCTGTTAAACATAAAATTCCTGATACTGACACCCGTCACACCTCCACACCATGTATTCACATAGGGACATGAGGAACAGAATGAAAGCCTAAGCAAGACACGCAGGTGCTCTGTTGTTGGGTTGGTTTTTTTTTTAATATTTTATTTTTATGTACATTGGTGACGTGCATACATATATAGCTGTGTGAGTGTGTCAGGCTCCCTGTAACAGGAGTTAGAGACAGTTGTGACCTGCTATGTGGGTGCAGGGAATTGAACCTGGGTCCTCTGGAAGGAGCAGCCAGTGCTCTTAACCTCTGAGCCATCTCTCTAGCCCTTCTGTTACAAGTTTTTAACTTGTACATGAAACTGCGCATGAGTGTTGTACCATGTGAGGTGTCGCTCCATGTCAGCATCGTGAAAAGTTTGATAAGTTGCGTTAAACATATCCTCCAACATTTGTTCTCTCTTTATAGTGATCACAGCCCAAATCCTTTCTTCTGGCATCATCGTTTCCCAGGCGTCCTGCTATGAAACAACATACCAGTCCTTCTTGACCCAGCCAACCTGTAACTTAATGCTGTTTTAAAGTCCTAAAAAGGCCAGACCTAACAGCTAGATGTATGTCATCTCCTGTGCTGGCTAGTTTTATGTCAACTTGACACAAGCAAGAGTCATCTGAGAGGGAGGGACCCTCGAATCGAGAAAAATACCTCCATAAGACCCAGCTGCAGGGCATTTTCTTAATTGGTGATTGATGGGGGTAGGGCTCAAATCATCGTGGGTGGGGCCATCCCTGGGCTGGTGGTCCTGGGTTCTATAAGCAGGCTGAACAAACCATAAGGAGAAAGCCAGTAAGTAAGCAGCACTCCTCCACCGCCTCTGCCACAGCTCTTGCCTCCAGGTTCCTGTCCTGTTCCAGTTCCTGTCCTGACTTCCTTCAATGACTAACAGTGATGTGGAGGTGTAAGCCAAATAAGCCCTTTTCCTCCCAAATTTGCTTTAGTTATGTTGTTTCGTCACAGCAATAGGAACCCTAACTGGAGTACCTCCATTGATGGATACCAAGCCCCAAGAACAGCAGCATGAGTCAACGTGTCCACATGCCCCCAGCTAGAGAGGGAAACCATATCTATCCTCAACATGAGGCTCCTTCCCTCAATTAGTTTGCAGACATTTTTCTCCAGATCCAAATGAGAGGACAAAGCAGAGACCAGTCCGGGCATTTCATTGGATAGCCATGTTCAATGAAAGGGAAGAATGCATAAGCTCGGGGGATGAAAGCAATCTAGAAGGGGAGAGACACCCAAATTGTTGGCGGATAGCTGTTGAAGCGAAAACGGGCTATCATTCAGCAAAGGAACATCTACTTGCCTGTCCTGTGTGCCGCAAATCCCAACCATTTTCTCCCAGCTCCTTTACTCACAGCAGGCTCCGACTGGACGTCAAAGCAGCGAGTTATTAGGCAACGATCATCTTCAGCATCCACGGATCCTGGCAGGACTGTGGATTCTTCTGCATGCCCTATATTCAGTAAGAAAGGAACGTTTAAATGATAACCTCCTCGGGGCCAAGCTGGCAAGCATGGCTCTGGTACAGCGCCACCTTGTGGTAAGAGCTGGTAGTGAGGTTGTGCCTCAAACCTCAAATCCAAAGCTTAAGGGCTTGACATTGAAATTCAAGAGGTTTGTGCCCGCAGGCAGGGCCCTGCAGGGTCCCACCTCCTCCCACCCCCAGCATCTGTTCTTCTTGGTCTTTCCAGCTGTCCCCAACGAGGACATTAGCAGATGGCGAAGGAGCTTCAAGGCTACAATCGGATCTTCGTGGGATGCTGTTGCATGATCAGTGCAGGCGTGTGAGGGACCAAGACACCTTCTAAAGGGAATTCCGAGTCTGCATTTTGCATCTCCCGGCATACCTGTTCCTATTACATTGCTGCTAGGGATCTCACCATCTTCTTTTTCAAACTCGCTGAAATGGCCAGAGGAGATTTTCATCAAAACAGGCATCTGAAATGAAAGCCAAAGCCGAGTAACTTTTCAAAGCAGTAGCCTTAAAAAAAAAAAAAAAGAAAGAAAAAAAAGAAAAATAAGTTTAAAGGAAAAGTTAAAGCTCAGCCCACGGCACCCTGATGAATTAGGGGAGATGAGCACCTGCTTTTACATGTTGCTCTTTCTGGCTTACAATGCCCCACACCCACCCCAAACCCAAACCTCCACCTTCTAGGATCAGCTCTGGCTCCCTATTCGTTCTTAGTCACCCTCTCACAGTCTCTTGTTACATCTGATGTGGCAAGATGTTAGAAATGGCATCCCCCCAGGCAACAAAGCCGGGGCGTCTAAGAGGAGGGGCTGTAAGAACTCTGCCTTCCAGACTAGAGGCCTTCATCAGAAGCTGAGCAGAGGTCAGGACAGGCTCAAGGGTGTGTCTGGCCTCCAGAGCTGTGAGCTAAATAAATGTTGTTCTACCGCTGACCCTGCCTGCTAATCACTTACAACAGAAAATGAACAATAGCAACAAGATGGTGTCCTCTGGTTCTTCTGGCTCAAGTTTTTCTAAGCCCTGGGAGAACTTTCAACCCATGCTTGCCTCTGGGATGTGTGTCTCTCTCAGACTGAGTCTTCAGTGAACTCCCAATGATAGACTCTTTCAATCCCACTCTTCCTTGCAGGGGCTTCATACCATAGACCTGTGGCTCTGTCCACAGCAGACTACAGTTGTCTGTACCGAAACTATCTGATTCACTTTGGGAAATACAGGAACACGCGTGGTTTTGGCGGTCCTCATAAGGAAAGGCCAATTCATCATGCCAACATTAGAGAGGAAGTCTTTTACTAAGTGGTTAATGGCCTTTTGTCTCCCACCCTAAACCCCCCCCCCTTGCATAGGACCTTGGGAACTATATCTGCAGAGCACCTATCACCTATAAGATGCTTTAATATATATAACTCAAAGCAAAAGGAAGCCAGCCCAGACTGCCCTTTCATTCCTTCGCCTCCTCTGACCTACCCATTCAGTCCCTTTTTGTCTATTACTTCAAGTCCTTCTGTCACAAATTTCTTTGCCCTGCCTACTGTCTATGATGGAAAAACACCCTTGTGTGTGCACAGGAAGCATGGGAGAGAGCCCACAGAATCCCAAGGAGGGTACAGGGTGCTTCTACCAGGAAAGACAAGAAAGGAGTTAGGAAAACTCTGATGCCAGGAGGAGCCAGGAGGAAGGGTCATGAAGCCCTGCAGGTCCCATCAGCAGTGTGCTGGTAAGGTAACTACATCTCAGACAAACGGCACACTGTCCACACTGCATGCAATAAAGCAGTTCAAGGCAGGCAGAGCTTTGGTGGCCTACATATTTAAGACAATGATGCATAAGCAAGAGCTGGGATTAGAACCCAGGACCTCTCAAGTCTTCTGCCTGACCTTACATCAAAACCCAACATGGAGACTGAAGAGATGTGAAACTACATTTTCAAATCATTTAAAGGAAATGGAGCTTATCTTCGTGGCGCACGCCTTTAATCCCTACATTTGGGAGGCAGAGGCAGGTGGATCTCTGTGAGTTCAAGGCCAACCTGGTCCATAGAGTGAGTTACAGGACACCTAGGGCTACACAGAGAAACCCTATGACAGGGATAGAGGGACAGAGGGAGAGACGGAGAGGGGGGCAGGAGGAGTGCTGCTACCTGTTTGTCTTCCCCCAAAGCTTGAACGGAAGCTTGGGATATGGCAAGTTGCCTGTCAAAGTGGATTTCTATTGTCATTGCTTCTCTCTTGCTGATAACAAGGGGCTGCTTCAGGTAAATGATTAACATCTTTATCCTATCATTGTCTAACAAAAAAAAAATGCATTATATCAGGTGTATCCATGTAATGAAAGCTTTTGTCAACTGTCCAGAATTTTCTGCAATGAGATGAAGTCATAGTAAATAGAAATTACTTTGAAAGTTTTATTTACATGCACACAAAACAGGTGACTTAGAGGCATGCAGATCCCTGTGAGTTTCAGGTCAGCTTGGTCTACAGAATGAGTTCCAGAGTTACAACAGAGAAACCCTGTCTTGAATAACAGAAACAAAGAAACAAAGAAACAAAGAAAGGAGGGAGGGAGGGAGGGAGGAAGGAAGGAAAGAAAGAAAGAAAGAAAGGGAGAAAGAAAGAAAGAAGGAAAGAAAGGGGAAGAAAGGAAGGGAAGGAAGGAGGAAGGAAGGAAGGAAAGGAAAAAAGAAAGAAAGAAAGAAAGAAAGAAAGAAAGAAAGAAAGAAAGAAAGAAAGAAAGAAAGAAAGAAAAAGAAAGAAAGAGAGATTCTAAATAAGAACACATGATCAAAATCTGCTCTAGAACTAACTAAACATGGTAACATCAACAGAAGCAACACTCAAAGCTCCATGGGAAGACATTTACATCATTATCTTACCCATTATGCTGAACTTGGCCACTGCCTCCTTTGAAAGTCTTACTGTTTCCCACAGAGCACTCTAGAAAAAAAAATGAGTGAAAGTCATGAATACATAATGGTATTTGCACAAAGAATTCCTAAATGCTTAGGTCTGCTGGGGAATGAGTCCTAGTTACCTCCGCATTATCTATGTAAAACGTCACGCTTTGGCTTCCTAGGTTGAAATCAATCCAAAATTCCTGCAATTTTTCATCGGCTGGTTTTCTCATCTGTAAGAGAATTTCAGCAAAAAGCTATACAGGAAACTCACAGCAAAGGGTCCAAATTAAATTACTCGCTAACAACCTATGCTCCTGGAATAGAACTATGGTCATCTCTTATTACCAGAATCCTGCACAAAACAGAAAGTGGGTCCCTGTCTCTTCTCCAAGCCATTTCTGGGAAGACCATACCGTCCTCAGTATGAGTAAGCATACAGATACTTAAATATGTCAGCTGACTCTACCCAGTGTTTTCTCCTGGTGACAATCATGGGGTTGGGGGAACCTGCTGTATGTTGAAACGGTAGTAAACCACACTGAATAGAGATGGGAACGTCTAGCATGGAAATATTGTGAGCAAATGAGTAGTGATTTGGTGTCCAGCTTACCATGAGTTAGAGAACAGCTGATGTTTGTGTTCAAATATCTACCGCTTTCATTACAATATACATACATACTTATAGTAAAAACAGAGGACTCAGACAACGTGGTGTTCTAGAAAGAACAAGCATCGTCTCTGTCCACTTTGCACAGGCTCTGTCCAGAGGCTCCACCAGCAATGCCTTTGCTTCTCTCCAGAGGCTTTCCAGACAAATGTCAGGAAGTCCAGGCTGAGCTCATCTGAAATACCAGACTGGTTCTGATTTTGGAATGTCTGCATGTACATAATGAGTTACCTTGGGGAAGTGACTCCTTGATACCTCAAACAAACCAACACTCACTGGTGAAAGGAGTTTTATACAATAGCATAAGTGTATTTGCGTTTTTCTGTGCCTTGCATGAAGCCAGGTGTGGGATTTTCAAAGTTTCTTCACATCTTATTTATCGTGTGTTCGCATACACACGAGCACACGCCACGACATACATGTGGAGGTCAGAGGACAACGTGTAGGAGTCAGTTCACGCCTACCATGCATACCTCAGGGACTGAACTGAGATCACTGGGCTTGGCAACAGGCATCTGTAGCCAATGAGCCGTCTTCATGGCTCGTGGGACTTCTTTCCCTTTGTGTGCGTGCACACGTGTGTTTTGCATAGGTACGCATGTGTGCAGAAGCCAGATGACAGCCTTGGGTGTGGAACCTCAAGTACCATCCACCTTTCAATTCTTCAAACAGGATCCTGGACTAGAATTCCCCAAGTTCTACCTGGCTGGCTAGAGAATCCGGGAATCCTGTCTCTACCTCCCTGGGGCTGGAATTACAAGTGCATGCTACCATGCCTAGCAAAATTTAAATAGAAAGACGATTTCTAAGGATTAAATCTGTGTCTCCATGATTGTGAGGCAAGCACTTTTCCAACTAAGCTCTCCCAAGGCCTGATCTTTCTATCTGGTGTCATGGAATACTCAGTAAGTCATGGACTTTGGAGCACTGTAGACTTTGGTATCAAGATGTTCAACCTTGTGCATAATGCTTTTACTCCCCCAACAGTGGATCAAACACCAGACATACTAGCCTACAGACAGCTTTCTAATGAATAGGATTCTTTGGACATTTTTCCTTTTCTTCATTCAAGCCTACCACGGCAGCTATAGAGCTGAACAAAGGGTTTTTTTCCCACAACACATGCCACGAAAATCCAATACGAGGCACAAGCATAAGAGCCTTGATTTATGCAGATGGAATCTTGGAGGCCACAGCGAGAACAACCAAGCAGAGAATGAAATCCTCGGGCAGGCAGAGGAGGAAGACCTGACAGACGAGCATCCATCCATCAAAATCAGCTACGGACAGAAGGAACTTCGGTTATGTTGCAAGTTGAAAGCTCAGCCCCAGAAGCCATGAAGAGGCTTCTGAACCCATGACAAAGAAATGATTAATGAAGATGCTCAAGAAATCTCAGCTGAGTTGTGGTTCTAGGTAAATGTGTGCATTTCGCCTAGAAGCTGTGATGGAGACCTTTTACATGAAGGGCTTCTTCTAGAAACCAAAGAAGATGGAGAAAAGAAACTAATTCACCTTAGACTCCAGAGTATAAGGCAGAATGAAAGCTAGAACGCATACACCGATGCTATAGCATTTGAGCTACAATGGCACATGGTTCAGAAGAATAACTGTAACCAATGTGCCTTGTGCTACAGAACACAAAGAGGAGAGTGACCCAGTTGCTGGAGAAAGAGTGTCAACTAGGAAGGAGAAAAACGAGAGAACCTTGACTCTTTGCCTTCCAGTTCAGTCATGAATAATGTTCCTTGTGAACGAATGAAATGAAACAAGGGTCTGGAACTCACAGACAAGTCTGGACTTTGAAATCCTTTCTCCCAATATAACCATTCCCCTTAAGCTTTCTGAAAACGCATCCTGGTTATGATGTAATCTGATCAGTTTGAAGGGGAGGTCATGAAGAGCACCCCGTTTTAAAAGGCTCCTTTGTGTGCCCAGTGCCTGAGGACTGACACCCAGGGTTATTCTGGCCTCTACATGTATGAACACGCACACATGAACATACATGCATATACACAAATAAGTAAATGGCCCTTAGAGTACACACAGCAGCAGCCTGACCTAACTGGTGTAAACCCAGTCGGGTTTCATTTCATACCACTCTTATGACTCTTAAGAGAGACAGACAGACAGACAGACAGACAAGCCTACCTCCTGAGAATCAGCAAAAGCAGCCAAGCATGGGATTGAGTAGACCCTGCAAAACACCTCACAATTAAAAACCAAAAATTACCTGCAGCTATCTTCTGAGTTTTCACAACTATGACTGAACTATGCTGAGAAGTCTCCTCTACACAGGATATGAGAGGGCTTCGACTCTGTACATAAATCCACTGTGGAGAGATCTCACCTCTCTAGCAGGCAGTTTATAAGTCAAGATTCTTAACATTCACTTCAGGAAAATTATTTGGCCCGATTCCTAAACAGAGTGAATTTAGCAAACACTGTCTCATCAGGGACTTACCTGTCTGTGATATGCCTATCTTCCGGCACCCTTAGTATTTACAAAATTACTCTTCAAAAAATCCAGGAACTCTCAGGATTGGAGAGATGGCCCGGTGGTTGAGAGCACTTGCTTCTTTTGCAGAGGACCTGGGTTCAGTTCCCAGCACCCACGTGGTGGCTCGCAACTGTCTATAATTCTAGTTCCAGGAGATTAGATGCACAGCTCCAAGCACACATCTGGTACATACAAATACACAAAGGTAAAACATTCATATACATAAAATAAATAAATTTGAAAATCACAAACAAAAAAACCAGCCACTTCAGCCTCCGGAATACTACGATTACAGATGTGAGCCTTCACACCAGGCTCCTTCTAGGTTTCTAATCAAGCAATTTCAGTCAATTAGTTCTGTCAGTAAAATGTTGATCCCATATTCTCTTAAAATTAAAAATGTCTTAGATAGTCTTTTAAAACATTAGACAATATCAGATTATAGCCATAACAATCCCAAAGACACATTACCTCCTCTGGTCACCAAGTCTGTTATTCAAGAGATTGAGAAAGCACCGGCAGTCCTAAAATAACCATACAAGTCTCAAATGTAAAAGCGCAGTATCGTGATCACCGTTCTGACCAACCCTAAAACTTCCCAAGGACTCATTGTTTTGTATTAGTGATGTTTTGTGCCCAAAGAGAAGGCTGTAGGCATCTTTCCTCTCAGCATTACCTTCTCAGCTGAAGAACACTTAGGATTCATTTGGGCAAGAAAAACAGATCTCCCTGATGACATGGGTTCCAGTATTTGACTAACCCATCTGGCATGCACTTCCCTAATGCCTGCCCAGCACAAGCTGTATAATCCATCAACTTCGGGTGGATTCATGTGGATATATTTCCCATGCCTCTCCTTCGTAGGTCGTCTATGCCATATACTCCAAGAACAAACACTACCTCTAGAATTCTCCTAAACAACAGTCATCAAGGCAGCGAATACGTTGTTCTGAGGTTGTGAGGACAAAGAGACACAGGTCCTGATTTATCTTGATTTTTGTTTCCGAGAACTGGCTATTGTACTCAAATGTTTCTCACACTTGCAATCTATATTTGACTCTAAATAGATATGAGCAGCATCAGGCTTTCACTTAAATCAACAGTTGAGAAGCTGATGGTCAGGGAGGTAGATGGGGAGATGATTTTGGAAACAAGATGGTTCTCTATTTTCATCGTCTGCAGAGGCAGATGAGGGAGTGTCTGGTTGCACTCCCGAGCTCCTGGACACTCTCGTTTTTCTTTTGTTTTTTGTTTTTAATGAATTATCCTTGTATTGGTTAGTTTTATATCAAGTTAACACAAGCTGGAGTCATCTTAGATTAAGGACCCTCAGTTGAGAAATTGCCTCCAAGACCCATCAAATTCAGTTTATCTCCCGGCTCAGTTCCCTCTGAAGAAGCCATATATATATATATATATATATATGTGTGTGTGTGTGTGTGTGTGTGTGTGTGTGTGTGTGTGTGTGTGTGTATAATCTTCCCATGTGTCCCCCAAATATTTTGTTTATGCCACTTTCAAGTTGTTTCACTGATATGGGAAGCAGAACACTAAGGATCTCAATCCGATCATATTTTAAACAGCAAGGGGCTGGCGAGATGGCTCAGCAGTTAAGAACACGTACTACTTGTGCAGTTCATCCCGGTGCGTTCATCAGGCAGCTGTGAGCTGCCTGCAACTCCAGATCCAGGGGATACAACAGCACTTGAACTCACACACACATTCCTCTATACACACGTAGACATAATAAAAAATAATAATCTTGGAGAAAACCAAATCCCCCCGAAGCCGAAAACCCAGGAAAGTTCTAAGAAGATCCTCACTAAATACTGACCGAACAGAGACCTTTACGACCAGAATTCTCACCGTCTCAAATTCCCGGTTCTTAATTTCCTTGAATGCTTCGGCCAGGACTGCATCACCAAACCACTGAAAGGCAAGTTCATCCCTCAGTGTTCTGGTGGCCATCCGACACAATGCCTCTGATAGAGCAGCTTGCTGGCTATAATCTAGAGATTCAAAACAGAAGAGAAGACATTCATTTGAATGTCAGCATTTGGTCTAGTTCTAAGTCACTCAGTGAAACGCAGCAAGCCTATCCAAAGTATTCCTAAGGACTGCTGGGGGATCTGAATAGGTTTCATATAGACAACATCTTTAAGAATACTATTTCTAGGGACTGGAGAGATGGTTCAGTGGTTAAGAGCACTGGCTGCTCTTCCAGAGTATCCAGGTTCAATTCCCAGCACCTACGTGGCAGCTCACAACTGTCTGTAACTCCAGTTCCAGGGAATCAAACACCCTTTCACAGACATACATGTAGGCAAAAACACCAATGCACGTGAAATAAAAATAAATAAATTTAAAAAATAAAAGCAAAATAAGATAGTATTTCTAGGTGCTAGGAATATTGCTCAGTGGTAGAATGTGTGTGTAGTATATGCAATCCCTAGTACTGTGAAAAAATATAGATATTTATGTTTATATTTAAGGCATACTATAATATCAAAATAGATCAAATAGCGTTAAAAATACTTCTACAGCAAAAATAAAATCTCATTAAAGTTACAGTAGTTTACAGCGGTTATACTACATGCTCAAATGTCAAGTAATTCTCTTAAAAATAAAGCAAAACAAAAACAACGAAAACCAACAGGGTCCTATTGCAACTCAGGATGGGCTCGAATTCACTAGATAGCCAAGGATGAGCATGAAGTCCTGATTCTCCTCCCTCCACCCTCTAGGTGCTGGGAGCATAGACATATATCACCATGGCTGGTTTATGGGGAGTTGGGGCTCAAACCCAGGGCTTTGTGCATTTTCTACCAACTGAGCTATACCTACAGTTTAAACCTCGAATAATTGTAAAGGAAAAAAGAGGTGTATGCAACCAGACAGACTGACAAGGTAGTAGCCACATAATGTTTTCAAATCTATAAAACAATCAATGTAATTATTATGCAGATAAAAAGCATAAAAAATTATGTTTGGAAATGAAAAGAAATCTGAGTCAAAGACAGGAAGTGGGGGCTGGTTTGGTGGCACGCCTTTAATCCCAGCACTTGGGAGGCAGAGGCAGGCAGATCTCTGTGTCTGAGGCCAGCCTGGTCTACAGAATGAGTTTCAGGATAGCAGGAGTTATAATAAAGATGCTCTGTCTCGAACAAAAAAAAAAAAAAAAAAGAGAAAAAAAAGACAGGAAGTGGGGTCATGACACAAGGGGCTTTATCTGTGACTCTGATGTCTTACTTAAAAGAATTTTAGTTGAAGCATGTATAGCAAGATATTCATTGTTTTAACTATTATGATTTCCAGCAAGCCAGAATTCTCTCAAAAAGAAGAACAAAGTCCTAAGTCTTATCTTGAAATGGAACACAATTTATTCTTCATACTTCCAACATCCTCATACATCTCCCAGTGTCCAATATTCTAAGCATTTAAAATTCTAAACACTTCTTACCACCCACGGTCAAGATCGTCCTTGCGAATTCTTTCCTGAAACATTTACAGAATTTACATTTTACTGAGATGAACATCAAGAGGTAAAGCCTTACTAAATAAATTTAAAACCGAGATATGTATTTTTGAACTCAGTATCAGAATTTCCACAGTGCACATAAACACCTTTAAACGGGAATTTTCTTCAGGTTTCCACATTGATGACCGATACCTATTCTTAAAGCAGCTTGAAGTTACTCTGCTTTTGAGGTTCCTTTTCATGAAGTGAACTTGGCTTCCTGGAGTCTGAGGGTTCGGTCAATGGTCTGCTCCTAAAGTTTGGACTTTCTTAGGGTTTCCTGAGGCTTTGGTAGGGAAATTCCACCCCCCCCCCCCGAACAAGGTCTTATTGTAGTTCAGGCTAACCTTGAACTCACAGCAATCCTCCTGCCTCAGCCTCTACAGGCATGGACCACTTCTAGTTGTTCTCACTAATCACCGGCCTGTGGCCTACTCATCTTACATGTAGCCTGAGACCTGATGGAGCTGAGATCTTTGGTCCTGTGCCTCTCCTATGACAAGATTGGTGCAATCTTTCAACTGACCAGCTTAATCTAGAAACATAATGAAAGTAAGCTTTTTACATTACCGTTACACTGTAATCTTACGCTCTGCTCCAGTGTGTACCCTTCCGTCCTAGTGTAACATTTGCTGTTTATTTTTCCTTAATGTCTGAAACATCCTTGTGTGTTTGGGGCGGAGACTGACGATCAAATCTGAGGCTCTGTGTATGCTAAGTGGGTGCTCCGTCAGCCATAGCCACAGCTCTTGCTGTTTTGAAGACAGTTTCGCTTATTTAAGCCCAAGCTGGCCATAACTTGATGATCCTGTCTCTACCTCCTGTGTGGCTGGGGTTGCAGAGATACACCACCACACTTGGCAAAAAAAACCCTCCCATTTTAAAAGAACAAATATTTAAAGAATCCTTCTGGGGTTGGGGAGTTAGCTCAAGCTGTAAAGAACATACCTCGCAAGCATCAGGACCTGAGTTCTAGCTACAGAAACCACATTAAAAAGCCAGATGTTTGTGTCCTCCTCCTGGATCTAGACTGGTAAGTTCTCCTTACTGCCCCATTCTTGTTTTCCTGAAACTCATCATATCTAACTCGGGTCCCATAGCCAGTAACCTGGCCTAGTCCGGCCGCCCCACCCAAGCCTAAATACAGGCAACCTCTAGGCTTCTGGAGAGTTCCACATTCCCTGCTGGGCCTAGTCCCACCACCTCCTCCTGTTCTGCAGCCAACTCTAGGCTCTCTCAAGCATCCACCCACACAGGACCCTTTGTACCACCTCTACCACCTCACTTCACCCCCAAACTTCCCATGTCCTCTTCCAGGGTCTAGCCTGGTAAGTACCCCTGAGCTCCTCATCTATGAATTTTCAGTAATCAACCAGATTTGGCTTGAGTCCTACAACCTATCGTTCTAGCCTGGCCTTCCCTGCCTCCACGCAGAGCTGCTCTAGGCTTGGGCCAGTATCCTGGCTACCAATGCATCAAACCACAAGGCTCTCCCACATCATATCCAACCTTTCCACTCAGACATCTCACCACTCCACGTCCCTACTCTGGACTTCAAACAGGAATCACATGCTGACCCAGTCCCCTCTTCCCACTTGACTTCATTCCACCCAAGCCACTTCCAACCTCTAGACCCACCCCACCATATCTTCTTTTCTCCCCTAACCTGCTCAATCCACAATAAACCCAGAACTAACAAATGTCCTGTGCTCGGATCTCATTACAAGAATATCAACAATATGAAAGACCAAGCCAGGATCTTCTCTCCAAAACCTACTAGTCCTGTAGAGATGTTTGCCAATGAGAATTGCCTAGATGAAATCCAGGACACAGAAATTCAAAGAAAAATTATAAATCTCCTCAAAGAATTCAAGGAGTTTAAAGGAGACCCAAAGAAACAGCTCAAAGAAATCAAAGAGAAAGAGCTAACAGAAACTGAACGCCCAGCGTTGCCCAAGAAAACACGAACGTATGACTGATGGAAATGGCGAAAACAATCTAAGACTCATGTCCAGAATTCAATCAGGAGGTAGAAACACTGAAGAGGTCTCGGGCTGAAATGAAGGTGGCATTGAAAAAATCCAGTAACCTAAATAGAAAACTCAAAAGAACGCCTTACAAGTTGAATCCATCGAGCAGAAGACAGAATGTCGGATCCAAAAGATAAAACAGAAGATCTAGGCCAAATGAGCAAGGAACATGATCTTGTTTTTAAACACAGAAAAAGAACACAAATGAAATGTGGGACACTATAAAAAAAAAAACAAACCAACTTCTAAATTATAGGAATAGATGACGCAGAAGATCCCAAATCAATGACCTAGACCAGATCCTCAGCAAGATCGCAGAAGAGAACTTCCCCAAACTAAGGAAAGACATTCCCATACAGATACAAGCAGTGGACACAGAACATCAAATAGACAAAACAAGCAGGATAGCATAAACACTAACATAACAGAAAGTTGCAAGGAAAAAAAATGCGAGTCACATATAAAGGGAAAGCCATCAAAATAACAGCTGATTTCTCTATGGAAACTATGAGAAGACAGAAGAACAATGTATTCCAATTCTTAAAAGACGATGATAGCCAACCTAAAATAACACATACCCAGCAAAGCTATCCGCCATAATTGAAGGAGAGAGAAAATTTTTCCATGACATAAACAGCCTAAAAAAAAAATTGTACCCAACGAACTCAGGAAAGTACCAGAAGCATTATTTTGGGCTGAAGAGAGGACTGAGTGTAACAGAAAGACTATGGAAAGAAATACAGAGCCATAATTATTAAAACACAAAAAGCCACTGAGAACAACAAGCAACACAGCATATCTAACACACACACATTTCAATAATAACTTTAAATATTGAAATATTGATGGCCTCAATTCTCCAATGTGTATGTGGGGGGGGTGTGAGAGAGAAAGAGAGGGAGAAGGGGAGGAAGAGAGAGATGGAGTGCGTGCAAGTGGTCCTTGACTTCCTTCCATAAGTCAATAGTAGGGTTCACATTTACATAATCAGGTAAGAAAGCATTTTGCCCCCCCCCCCAAATTCAATGCGAAAGTCAGAAAAACAAGCAAAAGAGAAGAGTGCACTATTGAGAGCAAGGCCTATGAAAGCCTGTCCTTCGGGCCTCAGTTCTTCCCAGCCTACTACTCAGTGAACTCACAAGGCACACGCTAAATGAAGGAATGAAGCAGGTGTGTATGCGGAGGAGAAAGAATGGTACAGAGATTTGTGCCTTACACCACTACCGAGTGTGAGTTCACTTACATAAGACGGCGCGTGCCTTCTGCCGAAGAGAACTTTCTTTTCTCTTCCCGGGGTGCAGCATCCAAAATGCAGTTCAGAGTACTCAGAGCCTGTTCAGAATCGGAATGAGGATTCGTGGCAAAGAAACAAAATGAAAACTCGTCCATGCCTCCTCCGAGTTTTCCTGCTAACCCGCTAACCTGTTGAGTTACAACTCACCTCGCGCTGAACGCAGGGCTTCACAGTATCTTCTGCCGCCAGGAATCCTAAACTAAATATGAAAGAATCCAACAGCTGGATTGTCCCTAAAAAAGCCCAATCGTAAAAGCATCAGATGGGTGTCGTCAAGAGTCAGAATCGATTCCTACGTGGGAGGAGAAGTGCGAGCTGGGCGCAGTATACAGTGCAGGAGTGGGCACTGTACACAGAGTGGGCGAGGGATGGGTTACAGCCAGCTTCGAATCACAGCAGCTGGGGGGCCACAAGATGCGTGTTCTCATAAAGACCCAGAAGGGACTGTAACAGCAGCCCAAGCAAAGCCTGGGTGGCTTCCTTGTCACTGCTGTAACCTGGGCAAAGCCACTTTTTGTCCACAAAGGGCAGCATTCTAAGTGTAGGCACAGGGGCCGTGCTGTTTACATACTTTATATACATTTGTATAATATAATAATACGAATAGCATACATAATATACAAATAAAAATGCTATAAAGTCTATAGCAGTGAAGCAGGAATTTTCAAATAAGTTAGTCTTCATTAATAGAACACAAAAACTTCCAGAGCTTTCTATACATCTGAAAAAAAAAACAAAAAATAAACCGGACTGTGACATACTGTTTTATACATAACTAAACCAGCTGTCTTTTACAGTTTCATCTGTGGGCTAATATTAAGGTAGTAAGTGGAAATAGTAGTGAGCATTACTACCCCACTGTAACTCCTATAATTGGAGGAAAACAAACAGGGAAGTATAAAAGTGTTGTCTTCAGTTCAAACAAGCCATGCAAGCATGGCTAGATAACCCAAGAAAAACAGAAACTCAGCAGAGCTGGTGTCTACCGGATTAGACACAAAGGTTCTAACAAAACCAGGCTGGCCAGCGAGACTCTTGAAAGGTTATCTGTATGCATCCCGCTAACTAGCAAACAGCAAGCATCATGCTTTCATTTTGAGAGGAGCTAGGAAAAGTGACAGGATGTGGCCTGGTGACATAGGAGAGAGCTTGGATAACAGAGGGGTAGCAGAAAAGTAACTTCTGAGAAGTGTTCTAAGATACTTTGTTAAAAACCAGGAAGCAGTAGGCAGTGGTGGCTCAGGAGGCAGAGGCAGGCTGATCTCTGTGAATTTAAGGCCAGCCTGGTCTACAGAGTGAGTTCCAGCACTCCCATAACTAGTGAAGGGCCAAGTGTTCAAACAGAAACTCCTGCAGCAACACACAGAGCCAAGGAATCCCCCAAACGGAACACACTTTATAAGATTATATAAATCTTGGCTGAATAAAGGAGATTAATCCTGCAATGGCAGCAGATGGTGGCAAGGTGGTCTGTAGAAACATCATTCTACCTCGGATGGAGGGATTAGACAGCTACTCCACGGAGCCTAGCAGGACGTACATACAAGCCAACTGCTAAGACAACATGGAAAAACTTGCTACTCCCACCCCCACCCCAAGGTGGCCAGAGTGAGACCCAAGCAACTAACTGTTATTATGGACTGAAGTGTGCTATTGTATCCTCTCCAGTTTATACATTGAAGCATTCACCGTCCAGTGTAATAGCTGAGAGGGGGGCCTTTGGGAAACACCTGGGTTAGATGAGGTCTCAGGGGTGAGTCCTGCATGATAGGGTTAGCACCCTTCTTAGAGGGAAGACCAGAGATTGCTGGTTCTGTCTCTCCACCTTGAGGACACAGTGAGAAGGGGCAGAGAGCCCTTCCCAGAACCCAGCTATGCTGGAGTTCTGATCTTGGGTTTCCCACCCTCCCCAACCCCATAAGTAGAACAAACAAATGCTGTTGTTTTTGGCGCACGGGCCGTCGGTGTTTTGTTATGGCAGCTGGGGCTGACTGCATTGGTCATCTACAGGAGTGTACCTCCGTGCAGAGCAGTGGGGTCATGGCAAGGAGTGAGCGAGTGCGCAAACACACCAGGTTATGATTAGTGACTCAACAGATACCTCGCATGTGCACCGGGTATATGCGGTATGATAAGGCGTGCTTTAAAATGTTACAAAAGTTGCAAAAGACGGTACCATCACGTATTTTATCAACTATTTTTAGAGGCACTAACTATAAAAAAAAAATGAAAAACGAATGTTTAGATCGATGACAAAGATAATGAGCACCAGGATGGCCAGTCTTGACAGTGAACTTGAGATCCAAAGACACACCTCTGAGTGTGTCTGTGAGACTGTTTCTAGGTACAGTTAGTTCATGAGGGCTCTGACCTAAGGAACGATGTAATATATTGATGGATTCCAAATGCGAACAGACTCTTGGGAAGCAGAGAACTGCGGAAGACCGGACACCATCAAAGGAAGCAGATCACTCCCGGGACTGTATAAAGCGGTTGATAAATCCAGATGTGTTTAAACTTCACTCTTGCCTGTTACCCAAACCATCTGGGCCAAAATATTCTCTCGATGAAAAATAGGCAATTAATAACTGCCGTGTGCTTACCTTTCCTGCTCTGCCTGCAAACGATCTAATAAAAGGGAAGGAAAAGTACAGCTTGTTATTTTAAATCATCACACGTTCCGACACTAATGCACGAATACTAACTGGCCGAAACTAAACACAGAGACCGAAGGGGAAAATAACTCATTAGAAGCCTATTAGAATCGCAGTCACTTTCTTAAAACGAGCACTTTGCCTACAGTCAGACAAATGCCGTATTTGAATATATAAAATAAATGACTTCTCAGTTTCCTGTATCATTGGTTGCATATATCAATGTCTGTTACTCTTTCATATAATAGCTTACTCATAAAATGTGACAATGTTCTTAAATTCACGTTTTATAAAAATCCAACTTCTAAAAATGATTTTTTTAAAAATCCAAACATAAGACATAAAAAAAGTTTTACGGATCACTTAAAGATCCCTGCCCGTCACCAATGGCACCACCCCCGAGGCACCTCCATCCTTACCAGTGCGATGTCGAGACAGTCTTCCATGGCCTTAGTCAGCAGTGCATCCGAGGCT
Organism: Cricetomys ansorgei; assembly: GCA_026225945.1. NCBI lineage: Eukaryota > Metazoa > Chordata > Mammalia > Rodentia > Nesomyidae > Cricetomys > Cricetomys ansorgei. Next base: position 6,622,362 of record JAMJFZ010001089.1, on the reverse strand, counting down.
AGGATTTTGGTGATCAGAAATCCCATCATTGTGTCAAACCAGGAAACCATGTGCACAGAAGAGATGTTGATGGAACCGCAGAGGTCTCAGTGAGCACCACCTACCCCACAAGATTTACAAAACTCCCCACTAGAGGAAAAGCATCCTAGTGGAAAAGACCTTTCCCCGCATCATATAGGCTTCCCGTCCATCAAGGGCAAGTCAGAAAGGATATAGACGGTCCAGAATTACAAGAAGGAAGGTCCCCCCAAATCAGCAAGAATGAGACACTTGATGCGGATTGATGCAAGACCACCCCACAAAAGAGACCTCAGAAGAGTTTAAGGTTAGGCAAACCTGTGCAGCACGGGGTAAATAGTGTGGCTTTGAGAAGCAAGCTATAGAAAGCTAAGAATCAAAGAAGATGAATGAGCTGGGTGTAGTGGAGCATGCCTGTAAGCCCAAGGATGATGAGGCAGGACTGCTGTGAGTTCAAGGCCAGCCTAAACGATGCACTGAGATCCTGTCTCAAAACCAAATTAAATACAAAAGATAAACAAGTTGGACACTGCTGCAGAAGCCATAGAGGCTACAGGAAATGTTCTTCAGGCTTTGCTATCTTTCTCCTTTCAAGAACTCACTGGATTTTTTTCCCCCTGCATAGGAATGTATATCCAATTTCATGTTATGCTGCTGTGCTTGGAATGATCGGGAATAACTTCCATGACCTCTTTAAATAGATGAACTCAGGAAAGCCTGGGTCATCTTTGGATCTTTTTTTTTTTTTTTTTTTTGCTGAGACTGGTCACTCAGGAAAACAGAAAAATGGATCTGGAGATATAGCTTAGTGGTAGAGCACCTGCCTAGCATGTACAAAGTTCAATCTCTAGTAGCGCACGCGCGCGCACACGCGCGCGCGCGCACACACACACACACACAGAGGGTGGGGCAAAAGCACACGTGTACACAAAGTCATAAATATTCAGTTGAACATAGCATTAATGATATGAATTGATGATGGACGACTCTTGAGTAGAGTTGGAGAGGGGGGGTGTTGCTGAAACGTTGATTATGCCGAGGAATAGAAGTATTCCCTAAGCCTTTTCGTGTGCCCCAGTGCTACATCATCCACCAGATGCCCAGCTTCCAATGGCTTAAGGATACGGTGCTGTGGCTTCCTGGGTCTTAGGGACAGGGCTAGATACGGGCTTTCTGTAGGGAATTCTTACTTTATGAGGTAGAACTAATTCCCAAGCACACTGTGTGCTGAGCCTGCAATTAGTTTTACAATTCAGTTCAGGTATCCCTATCTCTTGACGTCTATCTGCTCTCCGTGGTCAAAACGTACATGAAGTAATATACCCTTTCAGAAGGTGCCTGAGATTGTGACAATTGCATCATCAAGTAGGTTTGGATAAAATATAGAAACTTCCATTTCAAAATCCAGTAGGGATTTGATGTGACCCCCCCCCTTTTTTTTTTTTTTTTTTTTTACATATTGATAACCCTTTTTTACATATTGGGAGAGCATCTGTGATAATTAACCTTCACTGTCAACTTGACTGGATTTAGAATCACCATGGAAACACACCTCTGGGTGTGTCTGTGAGGGTGTTTCCAGAAGAATTAACCAGGTAGGACAGATCCACCTTGAATGTTAGCACTGTCTTGCAGGCCGGGGTTCTAGACTCCGTAACAAGAACGGACTGAGCACCAGCATCCAATTCTATTGACTCTCTGACTGTGAATGCAAGGTGATCAGCTGCTTCTTGTTCAGCCTGCTGTGACTCCCATCACGCTGGACTCTACCGTCAAACTCTGAGCCAAAACAGACACTTCCCAAATTTGCCTAAAGCATTTTGCCATAGAAATGAGTGAAGTATCTAATAGAACGCTTAAGGCCTAAATAGGAAAATCAGGTTGGGGCATATTCCATTCCACGACTCTCTAGCCATCAGCTTAGGTTCCAAAGTGCCTGGAGAGCATCCTTGAGGTTCATCTCCTCATTCATGCCTCCTATCACCTGTACAAGGTAGGCCATCAGAGAACTAAGGAACATCAAATACAAAACCAAACTGTGCCTTTTGCTTCTTAACAATGCTGGTATTGAACCCAGGGCCTCGATCCATGCTAGGCAAGTGCTCTACCACTGACCTATATGCCTAGTTCTCCTTTTCCCTGTTATTTTACTGTTGGAAAAAGCAAACACAGATTCATTAGGGGAAAATGATAACTCCCAAGAGTAGCAGCCCCAAGGGAGGAATAGCCTTGACTTTTTATTTTGAGACAATGTCTAAGCTGCCCAGACTGCTCTTGGACTCACACTGCAGCCCGAGCTCACTTTGAACTTGTCTCCCTGCATTAGAATCCCAAATATCTGGGATTCCAGCCTGAGCCACCAGATCCAGCTAAAGCAGTCTTCGATGTCCTCCGCAACCTTTACAAAGTCCCAGAGAGGGGCTGGCAAGATGGCCCGGAAGATAAAAGTGCTTGCTGCCAAGCCTGATGACCTGAGTTCAATCACCAGAACCCACGGAGGGAGGAGAGAACTGACACCCCAAAGTTGCCCTCTGACCCCCACACACACAGGGTGACACACTGCACACACCCACACTCACATGCACTAGACACACAACATGCACCCAGTGATAGTAAATAAAGTACAAACCCCAGAAAACAGTCTGGGAAAACCTACAGCTTACTCTTCTCCCTGGAAAGGGCATCCCCAGCATGAGCGGCAGTTTTATTTTTAAATGGTGGCACCTTCTTGGCCCAATCGGGTTTTAGTAAACGTTAGGGGCCAGACCAGGTGTAAAGCAGAGACTTATTACCATCCTGATTGCCTTCAGCCGCTGCATTCCCTCCCTGCCACCTTCTCTCCAATAAACAGGGCAGCAGAAACTTCACTGAATAGAGAGCTGGAGGAAGGAATTTGCCAACTGCCTTGCTCCAGGTGCCATTAATATACACACCATTGTTACCTGGCTAATTTTCAAAGGCAGTAAAACATCACTCATGTAACTTGGATAAACAAAATATATATATATATATATATATATATATATATTTGCTTATTTTGTTTTTTGTTTGCTTTTTGCTTTTTCAGATCGAGGGTTTCAAAACAATGAAGAGTGAGGTGTGTGGAGAGCAAAGGGAAGTTTTTGATGAGCTTCCTAGGTCTGGTCGCGTTCAGAAAGTCCACAGGTAGAGAGCCTGCTCCCTGCTCACTTCCCCAAGTCTCTGAAATGGTTCCTAGCATGCCATTACTAGCTGGGTTTAGTAGCAGCACATGACACATACCTGCAAACTTAGCACTTGGGAGGCTGAGGCAGGAAGACTGTTATAAGTCTGAGGCCACCCTGCGGTTATATAGCAAGCCCCTATATCTCAGGGAAAAAAAAATACTAAAATACTAGGGGGCTATAGAGACGGCTCAGCTGTTAGGAACAGTTGTTCTTGCAGAGGATCAAAGTTTGGATCCTCTCACCCATATCTGACAGCTCACAAGCACTTATAAACGCCAGCTCCAGGCAATCTGTGCCTAGTGTATGCAGAGTCTGGAATCAATCCCCCTCCCCCCAAGAACTTCAAAAATAATAATTGAAGTGCTGTGCCCATGAACGTATGGGACAAAACAACAAAGATGGTCTCCATTTATTACTGTTTTTTAATATTTGATTTCAAAGGAAGACGACATAGCAAACGATCCAATTAAATCATTAATTTTGTTTTGTTTTGCTTTAAAACATGGTTTCCCTGTGTAGCCCTGACTATCCTGGAACTTGCTCTGTGGACCAGGCTGGCCTCAAACTCAAGAGTCCAGCCTGCCTCTGCCTCTGAGGGCTGGGCTTAAAGACATGAGCCCCAGCATACTAGTTTTTGTTTTGTGTGTTGTTTTGAATCCCCCACCCCCACCTTAGGCAAGTGTTCCACCCCAGCACCTCACACTGCTTCTCCAAGCTGCCCCCCCCCAAGCCTCCCACATGCAAAGTGTACTTATCTTTGGGATCAGTCCCTGCTGAATTAGCAAGGGCTCATCTTGGTCCTCATCACCTTTGAGGAATCTCTGGATACATTTCAGCAGCAGTGAAAAATTCTGGAACTCGTTTTTATCCAGCTCCTGAGCAGCAGAACACACTGACTTCAAAAACTCATCCCTGCACGCGTGCACTGGCATCTCAGCCCCCAAGCAAACCAAACCACTTGCCTCATTTATCAATTTTTCAAGGTGGCGTAGGAGAAGATGGTCATATTTTTGAGGCACGTGGCTCTCTTTCTGCTGGAGATATTCTTCTATGGTGTGAAATCCTTTGCCATCGACTGCATCGGTAACAAGAATCTGAAGCTGGAAAGGAGATGGCTTGTGCGTTACTAATTCTCCAAAGCACTTTTTTTTTTTTGTTTTTTATTATCAATCTTTCAAATGAATGGTGTTCTCAAAGATAATTCTGTGAGAGCTGGGGATATAGCTCCGTGGTAGAGCTCTGACCTAGCACAGACGAGGGACATAGGTTCAAGGCTTAGCCCCACCAAAGAAATGAATAAATGTGATTTTGTTCCTGAGGATGTCGTCCGGTGGCAGAACACTTGTCCAGCATGGGAAAGACCCTCTGTGCCAATATCATTACTGAAATAGCAATCCTAAAACAAATCTATCAATCTATAGAGGCAATCTATAAAACCATATAGAGCAAAAATGCAATAATGTCGCCAGTCTTGAACAGCAAAATAGCAAAATACGTCTGCTAGCAACCACTCAACAAAGTGTTTAGAGTCTGCATTAGCGTTAGACAAAAGCTCGAGGTGTGGGGTTGGTGAATCTCCTGCAGCAGCCCGCATCTCTCTGGGATTTCTTAGAGCTCAGACTCTCCACGGACCCGGGTTGAGTTTGACAGCCGTGGACCTGAGGAAAACTATGCTTCCATTGCCAGGAAACAGGTGAAAGTGCTCAGTGATGTTGCAAAGTCTAAACCAAAATTATTCACACCTAGGCTCGTCCATGAGGGGTCAGAAAAACAATGGCGGAAAGAAAAATAAAGCTAATATCTAGAGTAAGGTAAGGGCTCCCTCACCTCAGGTCTTTGCGCACAGTTATGTCTGGACTCCTGATCCTCACCTCTGTAAGGATTCCCTCCTTAAAGCTGACTTCCCCCTGAAGTGGATAAGTACCAGCAACTTCAAGGCAGGCCCTTCGGGACTACCTTAAATGAAGCAGGACAGGTGCTTCCTTGAGCCTCCAGGGATTCTGCTTTACAACCCTGCCCTATTAGGTCTGAGCTCCTGTTGTTTGGCTTTCTTAAGTTCTTTGAGGATAGGCACTGAATTTGTTTTATTCAGTGCTGGCTACTTCTATCCGGAGTAAATGCTAGACACAGGATAATTTACAGTAGGGTTTTGGAGGGATGGTTGGAGTGAGGCCCAACAGGCACAATAGAGAAAGCCAAGATGTCCCCACTCCAGCCTTAAGGAACAATGGTCTTGAGGAGTCACCCAGAACTCCCGACTATACACAACACATAGAGAATAGAAAATAAACTTTATCATTACCCAGAAAGCACCTTGGGTCTTGCCAGTTCCAGCATCTTTTTGAACAGACTGCAGATGATTTTCATTTTTCTGGGTGCAATAAGAAAGATGTTCTTTTTTTAAAAAAAGTCAAAAACATGCTTCAAGTTCAAAAAATAAAAGTTTATACTGCTTTTTATGTTTTTTTTTTGTTTAGATAAGATAGTATTTAAAAACAAAACAAAAAATGTCTCCTTTGGCAAAATATCACCTCACAAGAAGCAAGGAAAACATATGAATGAATATCCATACAGAATAAACATAAACTCCATAGAGAGCGCTATAAAATAGAAAAGAGCTTTGAGTTAATAAAATTTGTGTTTAAATTAAAATCCATATTCAAAATTTATATGACAAGTTGCAATAGAAATTAGATTCAAAAGGGCTAAGTCACAAAGTTGAACATTGGGGCCTATATACTGAAATTTCAAGGTTTAAACATCCACAGTCCACAAAAGAAGTTCCCAAACGTATAGTGGGCTGGAATATGTTTGTCAAGGGGCGTTGCCTGGTCAACCAAGAGCTCAAAATTATCGTACATGGAGGAGAATCCATATCAGCCTGGGCAAATAAGACCGTCATGAACAAGGCAAAACAAAATAAAATCTACGTTAGGTTAACAGTCCTATTTCTAGGAACTTAATAATAGTTCCCGAATTCAGTATATTTTGCAATGTTGCTATCGTCATTGTGTATAAATAGGAGAAAGTGAAGATCCGTATCCATCTAGAATTGCTTGTATTTTTCACCAGGGGGCTAGCCAATGACCATGCAACTGAACTGCAAAGCGGGAGCTTGGGAGGTACTAAGTAAGACCTCTCTGTTACCGGGACTGTCCTTTCCTTGCTGCTGGCTAGGTGACCTGGACTGGGAAAGGGATAGAGAGGTCTGCCACTAACCTGGAAAAGCGGTTAATAGCTCTCTCAAAAGAGGTGCCGAGCCCTCCATTTCCCCTCCCCCTCCCCGGTTTTTTTGTTTTTGTTTTTGTTTTTTAAGCCAGGGATCAGGATCCCTATTGTTTCCTCATTTTTCCGAAAGCTGCCAGACAGAGCCAAGCAAACCCAAGAGGTTGATGAGCCCCAATGTACTCCAGCACCCCAAGGACTCATCTGGGAGGCCCAACGATGCTGGGCCTCTGCATCCATGGGACTGCGTAGCCCGGGCGTGCGCCAGGGAGGACAATGCTCCTTCCGCCCCGGTACCCGAGAAGGGAGGCCGGGCTCCTGTCCCTTTGTCACCCACCGCTGGCATCCGGAGGCTTCAAGCAACACCGCGTCCGCAGCTCCTGCGCGCCCAGCTGCGCACTGGCGCTCCAGCCTGGTCTGATCCCAGATCCTCGCTGAGATCAAAGTGAGGATCCGAGCCGCAGGTGACTCTCGGATCTTTAATCTTCTCCGAGAACTCTAATCGGATGAACCTGCTCCTGAACTCGACTAGATTCCGGTGTTGGCGATTCTAGAAAGCGCCCAAATAGCTAGAACGCAAGGTTAGGCTGCCTGCCGGGGCGCACAGCTGCAGGGAAAGGCCGGAAAGCGTGCACCGGCGGGAGCCAGCGGTTCCGAACCCGCATGCTTGTGGCTGAAGCCACAAGTTTACGCCAAACAGACCACGTTGACAACCTGAGTCACTTATGGTGATTTGAGGTTGGTTTGGTTTCAGGGTCTCATTCTGCACCCTAGACTGACCTGGAACTCACTCTGTAGCCCAAGCTACACGAACCCTTAGAAGGCTGGGGTTAAAGTGTGAGTAACCAAGCCGGGAACCCTGCTGCGTCTTGACCAATCGAAAGAGCCCTGGAAAGGGGAGTTCCTGTTCAGGAAGCAGTGTGGTCCTTCTGAACCAGACTGGTATTCAAAATTACTAATACAACCCCAATACCAAAAAGTAAGGTATCATAGGATACCTTAATCAGAGGGAGTCGGATTATATTTATTTTTTGAGTCTCACCAGGTTGACCCGCAGGCAATCCTCTTGCCTCGGCTTCTGTGATTACAGACTTGAACCACCTGCGAGGCGTTTTATTGTTTTTTGTTTGTTTGTTTTTTAATAGCTTGATTTCCAACCACTTTAACCTAAGAGCATGTGCTAGGGGCAGGCTGCTTTTTGTAGGAAGACCAAATATGTGAACCCCATGACAAAAATAAGTTGTATTATGGTTTTCTTTGTAAGCAAACAAGGGCTGAGCTCAGTCTGCCACAACAAAGTCCGGGGACCTGAGCTCCATCCCCAGGATCCAGAAGGTAGCTGGTCTGACTCGTGTTAACTAGTACTGTGGCATGTGTGCACCCACACCATCACACAGATAGATGATAGATAGATAGATAGACAGATAGATAGATAGATAGATAGATAGATAGACAGACAGATAAGTAAATAAATTTCTCCTCCATCCCAAACATCCCTTGTGTAAAACCTGACTTGTTTTACAACCAGACACTGTATTTTACTCTGTGATTCTTACAGAAAACATTTGCCTAGATGAACAAAAAGTAAATTATGTGTAACTATGATCCCAGTTAGTAAGCCTGGACGTGCAAGTGTGGCAGTTTGTCTAAACAGCTCTGAACATATCAGCTCCTAGAAAATGTGATATCAAGACACTATGATTCATTTACCCTTTTTAATCTAGACCTTGATAATTCAGGGGATTGTTCCTCTAGTTAACAGATTCTCGCATATTAAATGGTGCTCAAGAATGTGACAGGCATGAATACAGGGTAACCTAAGTCAATGTAAATGCTGAAGTAGGAAATAACCTCTAAAAAGTGGTGATCGAAACTTGATCCAAAACTAAAATCTAACTTAAATGTATTTCACTTTAGAGAATAAAAATTAAATTTAAAAAAATGTTAGACAGTAAACATCACTTTCAGATTTTGGGAGGCGTTTTATACTTCCAAACCCTACAGTGGCAATGCAGTCCAGTCATCAGAAGTTATTAAAAGCAACAAGATAGTTATCAACACTTTATAACTTATTTTCACTTTGACTAGCTTCTTTTGAAAACGTATTTACCTACACACAATTATGGGGCACCTAAAGCATGTGAATTAATTCTTCACAAACTCAATTCCTTCTTGTGGTTTTGTTTTGTTTTCTAGACCAGGTCTCATGTAGCCTGTTATGGTTTCAAACCTTTTATCTTCCTGCATCCATCTTCCAACTACTGGGGTTATAGGCTTGCACCCTGGGCTGAATATGTCGGAGGGACTTCTTTACAGCCCCCTCCCAAATTAAACTGCCTTTAACGTGGAAGTTACATTTTCTGTTTGTATGATGGAGGTCAGAACTCCAACATCCAGGAGTCTGTTCCCTCCCTCTGCTGTGGGATCCAATGCAGATCTTTAGGCCTGTTCGGCGACTGGTCCTACCCATCAAGCTGTCTCACAGGCTCATCATTTATGCTGTTGAAGGATCGACTCTAGCAATCTTTCAAAAGCAGAGATGAGGAACATTCTAACAGTGGTTGCAGTGCAACCAGAAATTATCATTATACATTCTCAGAGGCCATGTTAAATGGTTGTTTCAAAATTGTTTTTAATACCTTAAAAAACATAAAGTGTCTGAAGCTATCACGTTTAATGAGGTTTAAATTTATTTTAAAACAGTCAATAATAGCTCTAACTTAATTTTGAAAGACAAGCCAACTGAAAACCAATCGAATGGTTGACGTAGCCTGGACCTTCACAGTCATTACACCAGGGCCCAGCGGAGAGTGAAGACATGTCTTTGTCCTCAGCGACAATTAAGTAATGATCCTGTGAGATCATTTTCTAGAAAAGGACTTTGATGAGCAGTTCTGAAGATCAACAAATCGCTTTCATCTGCTAAGGCTTTTCATATTTAGAATAAGAATCGGTCCAGCTTTGAGCTGGAAAAAGGACCCCATTCTTCTCACCCCTGGTCCTAACGGGCTGGTAGGCTGCTATGAAGCAAGACTTTCTATTGAGCTGACTTTCCCAAGCAAGCCCTTGACTGCGAGGCAGAGGCCCCGGAGGAGCGGAGAGTGCAGGATTCCCCCCACCCACACACCCCCTTTCCTGAAGTTGTTACACAGAAACCCTGGCAGTAAAACACGCCCGTTTGAGGGGTTCGCACAGAAGCTGGGGGTACCTCCACAGGAGGCGCTTGCCTGGGCGCTGCTCAAACAAGTCGCTGCCCTGCTGGGTCTGAGAGGTGATCGGTGAGCTCCTCAGAACGGACCTGAGTTGGGAATGCCTCCTCAAACTGCGACCCGCACTGTGGGATCCGCTCGTTTATTTATTTCTACTTATTTAGTTGCTTATGTATACGCCTATCTACTTATTTACACACTTGCATATTTATTTATTTTTAGCTAAGACTGGCAATGCAAGAGAGTCGGCTACAAAGCCAGCAGTGCGAGGAAGAGATTCTGGAAGCCCACCCTCACTCACCGTCCAGGATCCTGCACTTCAGTGGCCCGAGAGAGATGCTTGTGGTTTTCTTACATTGAGTAAGTGCAGTTGTCAGACAGAGGCAGAAGAAAGAGCGAGGTTGCCCCCTCAGACCTCAGCCAGAGAGTTCTCAGCCTTCTAGAGAGGATTAAGTGATCTCCCGGGGATAGTAGCTACAGTGTCTGCTTTGAGTGTTCTTGTGGGTGGCAACCAAGAGCTCACAAAACCCTGGTCTCTAACTCTGGATACTGAGGGAGAGAGGAACAGGAGAGAGGATAGGGGAGGGGTGGAGAAAGGGAGAAAATTCTTTGGACTCAGATCTCCAGCTTCAGAGTTCCCATCCTCCTTTCCTCTCTATCTATCCCAGGGTCATCTGGCCCCAACCTCCAGACTTTTCCTGATGGTCAGGTCTGTCCCAGCCTTCAGTGTGCAGGCTTGAGAACTTACTGCAATGCTAGGCTTACTCTTTGACCAAACCAAAGAGCACGGACTTGGGGACAGCCTGACAACCACTGCAGGAACCCAGAACACCAAGGAGATCCACTCCTTGGCTGGATATGCAGGCTGCTGGTTCTCCTGCATCTCTCACCTCCCGTACTGGAACTAGCTCAGGGGAGACTTTGCTGGAAACCTTTGCTTCCAGAGCTTCAATCTAAGCCCTCTCCAGAACCACCAGAGAGGTTGACAAACAATCGGTTTAGGTTTTCAACATAGATGAAACAATCCTACTTGCTCTCCATAGTCAACTTCTTAGCTTCAGTTTCTCTTCTCTCGAGGGGCTCACTTTAATTCACCCCTCCATTCCTGGCTCTGACTAGGTGGAGAAGCTCCTGGCTGCTAGCGAAACTCCTGGCTGCTGGTGCTTCCGGTACTGGAGAGGTAGTCCAGCTGAGGCAGAACTGCGGGCTGAGTCTGCATAAACCTGCTTAAAGATGCTAGAGTTAAGAGAGAGACATTTCAGCACCGCAGCCAAGGACAGAGCACCCCACCTGGAGCAGCTGCTCCAGCCCCCCTTTCCTCCTTCCCTCCCCCTCTCTCCTGATCTCTCTGTGTCTGTCTCTCTCTCCTCCCTCTCTCTCCTCCCTCCACCTCCTCCTCCCCCCTCCTCCACCCCTCCTCCTTCTCCTTCTCCTCTCACTTATCTCCCTCACCTATTTCTCATTTTGGGGAAAAAGTCATCCTGCGCACTTCTTGATTTTATTTCTCTTTCAGGATCCTGGTTAGAGAGTACCGGGGGTCCCCGCCGATGCCAGCAGACACCATGCAGAACAAAGACCCTGTGCTTTCCTATGGGATGAAACTCACCTGGGACATCAATGATCCACAGATGCCTCAGGTGAGGAAGACACAGCACTTGGGGAAATGTGACACTGTCCAGCCTACGGGGAAACCCTGAGCTAATTCATGCTGAGACCACACACACACACTTCTGAGGGTCTTCAGATTTGGTGGAAGTCAGACTCTACAGAAAGCAGAGGGCAGTTTAGAGTTCTTGTCTACTTACAGGGAGTTACTTGTGCTTCTCTGAGACACACAAAAGCCACAGAAATACAGACCTATGTTCCTAAATAGTCAGCTCAGACTCTCCATTCTCTTAAGCAAGGCAGAAATTGAGCTCTTTTTCTTGGAGGCTGAGGCAGGAGGATTGCCACACCAATCCAGGGCCGGTCTGGGCTACTTAACAAAACCTCATTTCAAAACAAAAGAATGAAAAGCTTCACTCCTTCCCACTTATTCAAAATTCAAGAGAAAGTTTCTTGGGGTAATCTTAGCAAACCTAAGTACCACCGATTCTCACGTGGCCAAGCCAGGCACTAGGAGGTGGCTGGAATCTAAACCGAATGTCTAGACTTGATTGATTTATGGAAAGCACTCTACCACGTGCATGAGAAGATTCTGCGATCAGGATACCCAAGCCTTCCTTGCCTCTCACACACTCCTCCAGCACTGAAGCGGTCATCATTTCGGGGTAAATTTGTTTTTCATTATCAGAGCCAAGTACAGGAAATGATCTGGGGATCTGTGTTTGGATCAAAACTAATGACTTTAAAGTCAGTCCTGTAAGTGAGTGTGTGTGTGTGTGTGTGTGTGTGGTGTGTATGTGTGTGTGTGTTGGGCTAAGCCATCTCACTGGCCCACGGAGTCTGGTTCTTAATCAGGGGTGTATATCTGACATGTGAAAAGGGACAGACACACTGAGACATAAATAACAAAAACAAAACACACACACTGGAGAAATTCTAGCCCTTTCGACTGACTGGGTGAGTGAGCTAAACTGGTTACATGACCTTGAGAGAGTCCTTGGGTTTTTGTTAGTCTCACGCTACTGTCCTATCATCAACTGATGAAACTTGATAACAACCTCGAATCTCCCTTAAATCTACTGTCTTGTATCCTCTGTGTGTGTGTGTGTGTGTGCATGTGTGTGCTGTCACTGTATTAGAGCAAATGAAACCTGATTTCAGGTACATATACCCCACACAGAAGTACACACACACACACACACACACACACAATTAGAAACAGGCATAAAATAAATCTTTCAAATACAGAATGGAGGCAAAAAGTTTAAAGCTTTTATTTTTAGAGCAGATGGTCAGCTGTAAATGTTTTAATTTTGCCTTGCTTTACATGATCTGAGATTATGCAAATGAGAAAAAATGTCCCCAACTTGGATCCAATTCAATGCGTTGGGAGAAAAAGCATAAAAATAGTCATTCCAGCCTCATCTTTATCTCACCTTTGTAAAACGCTGAGTCCATTCTCCCTGGAAGAGATTAACCTAAAGCACTTCCTCCATCTTGAAGATTTTAGTCATCAATTTAAATACTGACTGTTGTTTAGATAGGGTGAGGTATCTGTAGATCTGAAGAATAGCTTTTCCATAAAACAGAATGTTTATTTTATATTTAATAATCCCAGTGTACTTTTTTGACATCAGTTATATACATTGTGGTGACTGTTATGGGGTTTTCACCAGAGAAGACTGCTCAGGCATGGATTTAAGCCAGTAGAAAGTCTTTATTAGCCAGCCTGCAACTACACTTGGGTGTCCGGGTTCCCAGTGTAGCCCCGAACTTTCTCAGGGTGAGCTTTTAAGCACAAAACCATATTCTGGGTTGACATAGTTCAGTTAACAAGAACAGTCAGCCAGAAGTGGAACTACAGAAGCTAAGCAAGATTTGTACCTTTTGAGACTTTCCCAGGACTGTATGGACTTTGATGGATTAGACCTTTGTTTTAGTTTTGGCAGGTGGTGCTGTCTATGTGCTGAGTCTTGCAGCCTGAATGGCACTTCCATCATGGAGTCAGTTGTGCTAAGGTCTCAGGGCCTACTAAGGTCTGGGACCCTGTTACAATGACTGAATGCTGAGCTGCAAAATTCAGGAATTAAAATGTGCTTTTATCTTCCAGCGCTGGGAGAAAGGCACACACCCATGGACTGTAACATCCAAGATGTTCAGTCAGGAGGATCAAGAGTTCAAGGTCATCCCCAGCTACATAGAGAGACCAGCCTGGCTAACACAATAGCTTGCCTCAAAACAAACAAACAAACAAAAACAGGAGTAGCTAGTCAATAGAAAATGCTCAGTTAAGGGTCATTTATGTGGAAATTATATATAAAAGGACATTTTTTATATTTTAAATAAAGCATGAGGCAAAGACCACCAACATGGTTGCTAATCAATGCTCGATGTTTTAGATATGACACATTATTCCAAGCTATGGTACCTTGTTGAGGAGCATGGCAAGCCCGTGTTGCTGGGATGGGGGCAGGTGGTCCATGACCCCCCCAAAGTTCACAATTTATTGTAAGGATTAGGGCCTTCAACAGAGAGCCTTTTGAAGCTTGCAGAGCTCAGGCAGTATTGCAGAGGGAAGTGCCTAACTCTGAGGTTTGTAGCTTTGGGAGTTAGAGCTGATATGATTGGCAGGTTTGGTATTGAGTGCTAAGAGCTTTTGGAGCACCCGAAGATGTTCACAATCTAAATGGCATTTCAGTGGGAAAGCATTCTGACCACTAAAGATTTGAAACTGTCTTCAGCTTCTAAACTCACCAAGAAATGGAATGTCAGCCATAAAGAGCGCAGGTTCTGGAGACAGCTGCAGGTCAAACATCTGTAGCCAGGCTCTGATAGCTGTGTAAACTTTGACAAGTAAATTGACCTCTCTGATCTCCATGACCTGTTCTATAAAATGGGCCTGAAACTGGCCCTACTGCCCACACGTAGTATGAAGACTAGACATATTAATATGCACATGCCACTTAGAAACCTTATAAACCTGAGTACCTTATAAATGTGCATTATTTAGGATCCATCAGAAAGGCACACGGCTAGTGATTGGTATTCTATACTAGAATAATTTGGGGAGTGGGGGTTATGAGCATTTCTGAATCCACGAAACATCCTGCTTTATCTTACAGTACTTGGAGGAAGTTAAAGGTGGAGTGCCTCTGATTCAGGCTCTCCAGTGTAAAGCCCTGTTCTGTCTGCCATCTTTTCCCAGGAGCCAGCCCACTTTGACCACTTCCGGGAGTGGCCCGATGGCTATGTGCGCTTCATCTACAGCAGCCAGGAGAAGAAGGCTCAGCGCCACCTGAGCGGCTGGGCCATGCGCAACACCAACAACCACAATGGCCACATCCTCAAGAAGTCCTGCCTGGGTGTGGTGGTGTGCGCACGCGCCTGCGCCCTGCAGGATGGCTCACACCTACAGCTGCGGCCAGCCATCTGCGACAAGGCCAGGCTAAAGCAGCAGAGTGAGAGCGGAAAGGAGCCGGAAGGGTGGCTTTGGAGCCCTGGGTTCCCAGCTGATGTCCCTCGCTTCCTTCAGATTTTGTTCAAGCAGTAGTTCTCAACTGTCCTAATGCTGCGACCCTTTAAAACCGTTCCTCATGTTGTGGTGACCCCCAACCATAAAATTATTTCGTTGCTACCTCATAATGGCAATTTTGTTACAACTATAGATCATACTATAAGTATCTAATATGCAAATGGTCCTAGGCGACCGCTGTGAAAGGGTCGTTAGACCCCCTAAAGGGGTTGAGACCCACAGGTCGAGAACCACTGCTTCCTAAGTTTCTGGGCTATGAGTGGAGCTTAACATTTCTCCCTCTGGGCTTTGCAGAGAAAGCTTGCCCCAACTGCCATTCAGCCTTGGAGTTGGTACCTTGCCGAGGGCACAGCGGATACCCTGTGACCAACTTCTGGCGGCTTGATGGCAACGCAATCTTTTTTCAGGTAAGAGGAGGTCAGAACACCATTTTTACTATTTCTATCATACCACGTGGAGCAAACTGCCTCCCATCTGTCCTGGAGATTAAACCACAGATGCTCTGTAAGCTCATTGACTTTTGGGAATCAGCTGGTAGACTCTTGGGTAGAATTTCTTGTTTCCAGAGACCAGGTCTGGCTGCACAACCCAGTCTGACCTGGAACTTGCTAGGTACCCCAAGTTTGCCTTGAATTCAATTTCCTCCTGTGTTAGCCCACAGAGTGCTGGAATGACCACTGTGTGCCACTTTGCATGGCTTGGTGTGCTCTTTAAGGGCCAGAGATATGAACATAGTCATACTCATTGAGAGAATACGTGGATTATAAGCTACCTTTTAAGAACTACTTTCCTTGTTGGCTTTTTTTTGTCTTTGAGAAACAGGGTCTTGATATGTAATCCAGGATGGCTTGGAATTCACTATGTAGCCCTTACATACTATGACCCTCCTGCCTCAGCCCCCCAAATGCTGGGATGACAGGCATGAACTAGCACACCCTGCTAAAACGTCTACTATCGAGGCTATTTTATTTTGAATAACACTTTGTCATTTTGAAGAAAAATTTTAAAACAAAACTTGGCAATCAGGGAAAGGCATAATCCAGTTTGGACCAGTTCCCAGCACAGTTGCCTTCCTTCTAGAGAAACGGATAGACAGTTCAATTTCTTCATTCACACAGGCCAAAGGAGTTCATGATCACCCCAGACCGGAGAGTAAATCAGAGACAGAAGCTAGAAGAAGTGCCCTCAAGAAACAGATGGCCTCTTTTTACCAACCCCAGAAGAGGAGATCTGGAGAACCTGAGGTAATGGCCGCTGACACCGTGCAGAGGTCTCTGTTCATTTACAGGTCACACTGACAGCTAACTGAACGATGAATGTCGTGTAGCAATTACAGAGGTTTAATTTCATACGAAAAATCACATATGTCTAACAAATGTCATTAAACCCACATTTGGCCCCGGGGTTCTAATCGCCTCTTTAAAACGGGTAAATGATCCCTATAGGCAATGACACTGGGATGCCTGCTGACTTATAAGAGGGCAGTTGTTCCACAGTAACCAATATAGAACAGCCTTATCTTTCAAATGCATTCCTGAATCTGCAAATAATACCAAGCCCTGGACATTCTGTAGCTTTCTCTATACATGCACACCATGATAAAGTT
Source organism: Cricetomys ansorgei (assembly GCA_026225945.1). Lineage (NCBI taxonomy): Eukaryota > Metazoa > Chordata > Mammalia > Rodentia > Nesomyidae > Cricetomys > Cricetomys ansorgei. The sequence continues at coordinate 6,605,961 of JAMJFZ010001089.1, read as the reverse complement.
TAATTTGTAAACTGCTACACCAATGGGTTAATAATAACAACAAAAGGGCAATTATAGCAACACACTACAATTCGAGTTATTTTAAACACATGAGCTGTTTACTTTTGAAACGTTCTGTTTGGAAGGGGGTCCTTTGATGGCCCCAAAGGGACACGGTTGTTTGTGCATATCAACAATTAATAGGGTGTCCTTGAGAAGACACTTTTTATTCTGTTACTGTAACAAAATAGCTGAGATAATGAACTTGCAGAGAAGATAAGTTTTTCTGGATTTTCACGGTTTCAGAAGTTGCAGCCCAGTTCTGGTGGGCCTTGCTTTTGAGCCTGTAACATTTGCCTCAGTTTACCTCAATTGTGCCAATTTCCAATGTCTCTGCTGAGGACACTCCCCCAGGAACCTACTATACCCCACCACTTAAAGAATCCACCATCTCCTCATGGTGTCACACTGGGGACCAAAAGCCAAGCCCTGGTGACAGTATTTGGGAAGAAACAGATACGTCTTCCCCCCAGGAAACGTGGTAAAATTTGTTCTTTCCACCAAGACACACCAAGCAGGCCGAGAGCATGAGCAGAACAGCCCCTGACATTGTTCAAGCCCTTCCATGTGCCAAGCGCCGATCTAAGAGTACATGCGTTCCAAGGTTAACAGAGCCCTCTAGTGAGGTAGCTACAACTACTAAACCCTACGTTTAAAATATGTACCAAAGGCCCAGAGAAAGTAAAGTACCCATTCAGTTGGGAGGGACAGATGCAGGATTTAAAGGCAGGTCTGAGTGGCTCCTGAGCCTCCACCATTAGGAACACATAGGAACATCAGCTGCTCAGGCCCACCCCGCCTGGCTACTGTGGCCCCTTCTCGTTCATCACATCCATCAGCAACCTCTGGACCCCAGGCCAAATTGTGAACCTCAGCAGGGCGTGGCTCACTACACAGAGCCCAACTGCAGGTGTATGTTATTTATGTGGTTGGCTATGGATGAAGGTGTTTACATCATTTACATATTATATGTCTTGGTTTGTGTTGTGTGTCATATGCCTATATTGATGCTTTTTTTCTTTTTCTTTTTTTTTTTTTTAGGCAGGAAGCACTCAAGATAGCAGTGGACACCTGAATAGCATGCCTGCCCTGGACCCCACAGAACTGTTTGATATGACTGCTGATACCAGCTTCCCTGTTACAGGGCAGCCCTGCCCTTCCTTTCCAAACTCCGATGTTCACAGAATTACCTGTGACCCGGCCTCCTTTCAGGGAGATGTAATGCTGCCCTTTCAGAAATATTCAAATCCAAGCATCTATTTGCCCAGGCCACCTTGGAGCTATGAATTGGCAGGTCCTGGGGGTACAGGTTCAAGTCCTTATCCTACCATGTATAAAGATTCCTCCATTAACCCTGATGACACAGACTGGGTTCATCTGAACTCCCTACAATATAATGTCAGTTCGTATAGCAGCTACGAGAGAAGCTTGGATTTCACAGCTAAATATCAGAGCTGGAAACCTACACATGGGAAACCTGGCCTTGAGGAGAGGGTTAATTATGGGCAATGCCAGGCTGTGACCACATGCCCTTATTACAACCCAGAGCTGCCCTGCAGGTGTCTGCCAGTGCCACCAGCAGGTACCCAGGCCCTGCAGACCGTGATAACCACCACAGTGGCCTACCAGGCTTACCAGCACCCTACTTTGAAACACAGTGACAGCATGCAGGAAGTTAGCAGCCTTGCCAGCTGTACCTATGCCTCTGAAAACCTCTCAATGCCCATCTATCCACAAGCCTTAGACCCTCCAGGTACAATCACCCAGGCAGCCTCTCCTTCAGAGAGAGCCCCTGTGAACGTTCCAGGAGATTGCCAGGGCGTCAGATCCCCTCTGGCTTTTCCTCAAGAGACAGATCCCTCCAGGACAGACGGAACAGATGCCTGGGATGTGTGTCTGTCTGGGATGGGCTCTGTGATTGGTTACTTGGATAGAACAGCGCAGCCCTTTAACTTCAACAGTGAGGATTTTTAGAAGGATGCCAGGATACATGCACCATGATAATGGAGTGCACACAAGAAAATACACTCAAAGGCGCAACTACCTATTGTTGAGATAATTCATTTTGGCATATATAACAGATCAGAGTGAGCATACAGGTAAACTGAGGAAAATATCAGTTGGAAATGCTAGATAGGATGCTGGAAGTTTGCACAACATTTTGAAACTCACCACGTGACATAGGCTATTAGGAGTGTGAGTCTCCCGAATGAATGAAGCTGGAGGTCTGTAACATAACTGGTCTGACTTCTCTTAGTTTACTAGCCAAGGCTCCTGTTCTCATTCCAAGCCTTTACCTTTTAGACTATTGGGGAATTTCACACAGCCCCGGACAGCATCAAGAGGCTGTTTAAGTGGCTTCGGAGTAGAAGCCCGGGGAGAAATATATAACGCTTAGCAAGTGTTCTGTTGCCCCACAGGCTTGTAAGTAAATCAACTGATCAATTTGTAAATCAAGAAGAATCCTCCATAATCTGGTGGGGGCTAACACACCTGTGAACTGAAGCTCCCAGAAAAAAGCAAAGCCTCAGCTGCTGTGTTAAAGATCCACACAGTGCTGACTGCTTTAGGACTTCTGTGATGATGAGAGCCAGAATGTTGCAGGTCTGAAGCCAGGTCTCTGACTTTCACCCCTTAATAGCCATTTATTACGGATGAATAAGGGAGTCCTTCTGCGGTGTGCAAACAGACCTGGAGTTTCCACTGACCCAAAGGCTAAGAATGTCATCAAGCAGCATCTTGGGCCCATAAAAATATTTTTTCTGCCTTACTGTGTAACCTGCCTACCTGATATTTTCACGAATATATTTTTCAGAGACCTTGATTTATGAGTTCCTTTATTCTATTACTATAAACACTTCATAAAACTCCTACTGCCGTGTTATAACATGCTACTGGGGGCAACCTGAATTCGTGTTCCCTGCTCCGTCTTCACTCATATTTAGCTCCATAATAAACGATCTTTCATTTCTTTTGAGGTAAGAGCTGTGGTTTTGTGTCAACACAGCCCCATAATCCCAGCACTCTGGAGGCAGAGGCAGGTGGATAAGACTGTGGCACTTACTGTAGGTGGCATTTCAAATATCAATTTCCACCACATAGCTTCTGTGCTCTCTGAGTCTCTCAGGACAGAAGTTCAGGTCAGACCTGTAACTTGCTGGTAAGACACAACTCATTATACGAACACTTCGAAATCTTCACCTGTTTAGGCATAATTCAACTAGTGTAAGCTTACTGGTTTTCATGCTGACAAAACTAAACTTAATCTATTTGAATAGAAATGAACTGATAACTCGGGAAGTTAATCTATGGAAGAGTTTATGTTTACTAACCAATTGGGTGGGTTCAGTAGTTCTTACTCAGTTGCTGGTTATTCAGCTACAAGCCGCTCCTGAAGTCAAATATGTATGACTATCTGCTGTGCCTGGGACACCCTGGAGATGCAGTTCTCTGATGAGGACAAGTTGCCTTGAGTCTGTGAAATGTTACACCAGGCATTCACTGAACCAAGGGAGTAGCAAGCAATAACAGAATAATCGATGTTCCCAGTGACCTGTGTCAGTTTGTACAGGTGGCAGGGAAATGATTTCAAGGTGATTCTCAGGAATTTGTCATAGATTGTAGATTAAGAGCAGTTGATAATTTCTTAGGCTGGCAACATAAATTCCAAGTTGTTCTAAAAGGGGTAAATAGATCCAACAAAGGTAAATAAGGTAAAAATTCCAAAAATATGTCCAAAATGATAAATAATCCGACACAGTACAGAAGTGTACAACTTGAACTCCCACAGTAACTGATGACTTTCTGAATGTTTCCTAAGGGAAATTCTAAAGTAAGTATGAAACCCATTCTATTTTATAGAATTATCGTCTACTGTTTCAAAGGGCAAATTCTCCGGTTTTGATTGGACATTTTCCATAGTGAGCTGCCTCACTGTGGAGAACAATTCAATAGTCAATCAAGACACCCATGACCAAACAGCTGGAGTAATACTTTCTGCAAACTTCGGCCAGGCAGTTTTACCTAAGTAATTCAGGCATCAGACCTAACAGAACTTACTACCCCCTCTACCACTAGAGAACTGTGGGATCCTGGACAGACAAGAAAGTGCAGCCCTCAGGAAGGGTCCATGTTGGTGGGTGTTCTTGGGAGAAACAAAATCAATGGGGACACATGCACACACACATACACACACACACCAGATGGTTCCCAACTTACAACTTTTGATTTTGCAATGGTGTGCAAGCAACAGCATCCAGTAGGAACCGTAATTCTGGTTTTTGAATTTGTTCTTTTCCTGCACTTGTGATATACCCAGGAACCAGTTTTTGTGATGCTAAGCAGTGACCTGAACTTTAGCTCCCGGTAAAGCCAACTGAGGGTGGTTTGCTGTCTTGTAGTGTGTTGCTAATCTAAGATGCCCAGGGAGGGTGTTGTCAACACATTTACAACATAAAATGGGGCTACTGAGGCTAGCCCACCATGAGGTAAGCATCTGTGCACACATACACACACACACACACACACACATGTGCACACATGTATATCTTCTGTTTATGTGTATACAACACACAAACACAGGCATAGGGTGTTTTTGTTTTTGAAGTCATTGGCTCACATGACTGTAAGGCTAGTGAGGCTGAAATCAATAGTGCACGCAGGCTGGCAAACAAGAATCATGCAGGTTCTGATGCTGTAGTCTTAGGACATGCTTTCTTCTCTGGAATCATCAATGTTTGCTCTTAAGTCCCTAACAATGATTGGACACAGCTCATCCTTGTTATGTAGAGTTATTTATATAAGGCCAACTACATTGCAAATGCCTATCACGTTATATTCATTTTTCCCCAGGAAGTAAATAGCTGACAAGAAGCAATTTAAGATGTCAAAGACTGCTGGGTGTGGTGGTGCACAACTTTAATCCCAGCACTCCAGAGGCAGAGGCAGGAGGATTCCTGGGAGTGCCAGGTCAGCTAGGGCTACATTAAGGAGGTCCTTCCTCAAACAAACAAACAACAAAAGAGTGTGGGGTTGGGGAGATGGTCCAGCCATTCAAGTGCTTAACATAACATGAGGAACTGATTTTGATCCCTAACACCCCTGTAAAAGCCAGGCATGGCACTGTGCATCTGTAATGTGCACTGAGGGTCAGATATGGGTGGATCCCTGGAGTTCATCGACGAGTTTAGGGAGAGACCCTGTCTCAAAGGGTCTCTTTGAGACCCTTTAGAAATAAAACTTTCTAGACATGTAAGTCGGAAAATAGCTCAAAGTTACAAGGAAAAGCTGCCAATAGAAAATCATATAAGCTGTCACAGATGTTGGGAGTAATAACAAGAACTTGGGAACAGCTGTTAGAAACACTCAAAGACTACCCAAAAAAAAATTCATCGTCATAGTAACCAAAGATACAGGGTTCTCAGTGGAAACTACCGAAAGTGGAAGTTCTTTTAAAAGTCCAAATTAAACAAGAAGTCAGAACAGGCAATGATTTTTATAAAAACAGACAAAGGGAATTGCACCAAACTATAAAACTCCTGCAGGGCAGAGGTGAGCCAATGGAGGCCAGAAGCAGTCGACAGAGTAGATCGGCCACGTATCCATCCGAGTGAAATCTAGAGTAGCCTATTCACTCTAACCACTCAATGGGGATTGGGGGATATAAGCCAATCTGGTTAAAGATAAAATGATATGAATAAGCATTTCTCAAAAGCAGATATTAAAGTGACCAGTGTGGAAATGGAAAAAAAATGTTCAGCAGCAGGAAAAGGGACTGAAAAGTACAGTGAGATTTCCTCTCACCTTGGATTGAATGACTGTAAACAAGACAGCAGCAGCAGCAGCAACAAATAGAAATGTGGGCCAGATGCAAAAGAAAAGGGAGGTCATATACATAGACATACACACACACACACATGCACATGCATACACATGCACACACATATGTAATATATATGTGTATATGATATATATGTATGTGTATATATACATATACAAATATGTATATATACATATATATGTGTATATATATATATTTGTGAAATGTAAGTAGCATGACCCTTATCGAAAATAGTGAAGGAGATCCTTAAAAGGCTTACTGTAATATATATGTTTTATATATTATATTACCACTGTAACAAAATGACCACAACATCCACCAATCCTACCAACTGGTGTATACCCACAGTAAACGACATTAATGTCAGATAGTTAGACCTGTCCTCCTCTCTGTGGCGGTGATGCTCACAGATAGCTAAAATGCAGGATCCAACTGGGTGTCCACGGTTAGATAGATAGATCATGAAAACGAGATAACGTACACTTGGAGTATTACTCAGACACAAAAGGATGAAATCCTGTTTTTTGTGGCAACGTGGATAGAATGAGGTGGTATTGTGTTAAGTAAAATGCACAAGACACTGGAAGACAAAAACCAAAAAACACACGACCACAGTAGAAGCTTCAAGTAGAGACTATGGCCACTAGAGGCTGAGGACGGGTGGGAAGAGGGAAAAACAAAAGGGATCCGGTTTTAGAACTTAAGTCCAGCTCTCTGGAGGAAATGGTTCTAGTGCTGTACAGCACTGGAGGGAAAGTTCATTTGGCAATGATTTAACATATGCTTTGCAAAGAACTAAAGAGGAAGTTCCAAGGGCTCCTAGCACAAGTAAATGGCCAATGTCTAAGGAGTTTGGTGTGCCAGTGATGCTGACTTGGCAGTGTGTACATGAACCCAACTATCACACTGTATCCCCTAAATGTGTACAACCAAAAAAAAACAAACAGAGGAGGCTAGAACTAACAATTAAACATGTGAAATGAAAACAGTCAGAAGCCTAAACTCACCACGGGACAGGTAAACATCAGATTGGAAGACAGTGTCCTTGCATGTGAGAAGTGTTTTATAGAAATTGTCTGGCCTGCTTGCAAACTGCTTATGGAAATCTAGGAACAATAAATACGCTGGTTTGTTCATTCAATGAAGTAGTGTCGGTCTAGTCTTATTGATCACCATGAAAATGTAAATTAAAGCAGGGATTTTTATAGTCGATAGAATGGCTAATTTGTTGTAATAGACGATCATGAATATTAGTGAAATGAGAAAGGATTTGAACTCCTGAGCAGTGCTGGCAGAGGCTCCCCAAAATGCAGCTACTTTGGGGTGTTTTCAGACATCTCAAATAAACTATTCAGCCCAAACCCACTATGATCCAGAAATTCCATATACACCTCCAGCCCAGTGAAAACCTATTTCCACAAAATACATACAGAATTGTCATGGCAGCCTTGTACTAACCAAACGTGAACCGACAAGAGGGTGACTAAATCAAGGCCAACCATTTGGACCATGGAACCCCTGCGAGTCAGTGATTTCAAGTGAGCCATGGCTCACCGCAGCAACGCAGGTGAACTTCAAAAGTCCAGTGTCGAGGAAAAGTAACGAGGCATCAAAGAGTGCAGACTGCATGAGTCGGTTTTTGTGAGATTATACAGCGAGTGATCGGGGGTAGAAGGTGAGTACCTGGCTACTCATGGGCTCTGGGGACTTTGGGGGACTGTGGAGCGTCCTCACACTGACCAAGGCTGTGGTGACCTGGGCACACAATTAGAAGGAGGCAACAAATTCTGCACCCAAGATCTTGCATCTCATTGTGATTTTTACTTCAATCTTTTAAAACGTGAATTCTCTGGGTTTGCGAGAATAAAACAGTAGCCTCTGTATAAATAGTCTTCAACCCATTAAGCGGCTCTAGAGTTTAAAGTCCTTCAATTCTATTCTGCATGTGTTCATGATAATTCCTATAAGCCTGATGGATTCAAGTTTAATGTATTTAACTGATAAAGTTAACACAGTAAGCTTTCTTCTGTAACGAGCTATAAATCTACTTAAATATTTTACCAAAGATCTCTAAATCCTCAGAATCGCAGCCTATAAAAGGCATGCCAGAAAGGCCTACACAAAGATTTCTTTTCATGGGAAGGTCAGAGTTACTTTCCATGCTGAAAAAGAGTTGCATAGATTTCCAGGGTGTTTTGTTCAAAACTTATCTCCCAAGTGTCCCATTGTGACTCAGACCAAGAGGTGTTCATTTGAAGAAATCAAAGAGGCGAGAAATGAGAACTAGAATTTCATCTGTCACCGGTTTCAGTTTGTCCTCCAGTAGATTTGAAATCGTATTTCGGAGCCCTTGAGCTTCATGTGGGGCAGTGGCTGGATATCAGGTTACTGTAAAATTTTCTAAGTCAACTATAAACAAAGTCAGTGGCCCTAGAAACATAATGGATAACCATCAGTTCCACCGAGTCGTTTGACAGAAGCAGCATCCTTGACCTGACATAATTTATTACTTCCTTCCAAGCAGGACAACCTCAGGACTGATCCGTGGAAGGAATGAGGTGAGCTGGATGGTGAAGCACCTGCTGCTGACAGGTCGTGTCTCGGGTTCCCAGCCCTCCCCTGGGGCCCACTGAGATTCCTGGAGTGCCCCTTAGAGATATTTTTTTTTCTGTCCTAATCAGGCGTTTTGGGTTTGCTGTCTTTTGATCTTCTAAATGTGGACCCGCTCTAACTCTACAGCCTCTGGGAACACAGTGGGACATGTGTGGAGGGTCCTGGTTCTGTGATGCCACTCAGCCCAGATGCTGTTGGCCCTCATTCTTGCTCTTGGGGGGGGGGGGGGAAGCAAGCATGAACACCAGTGGAAATCAACATACTGTCTCTACTTAAAAGGTAAAATGAAATGACCTGTCTAGAAGTCCTTTGGGAAGGGCTTGCATGGTTTTTAAACTTTCTGACCACTGAACAAGAACTCTTCCCCCCTCAGGTCCTTCTAGCCTTGGCAATCTCTGCTTTCTGCTTTCTAAGGTATTCTAGATACTTCGCCATAGTGAATTCTCATGGTATTGGTTCTACTGTGGCTGGCTCGCTTTGTTAGCGGAACTCCTCTCTGTGAACCGTGTAGCTGGATTTTCTTCTTTTGGGAGGCTGGCAAAGCCCTTCGCAGTCTGTCTGTGCCGCCTTTTGCTTGCAGACAGTCAAATAATTGGGCTGCTGTGAGGAATTCTGCAGGGAAGGTCCCTTCGAAGCTGTGTGAAACCATGATCAAGTGTGTGAGTAGATGCAAAGAAAGAAATTAGAGTTGCTAGAGCGAATGCTAGCTCTATTTAAAATAATTTGAAGAATTTGCACACAACTCAACATAATGTACATTCTGGGTGAGATCCTGGACCAGAAAAAGAACATAAGATGGACACTGTGGGTTTTCGTATATGCCAGTGAGGTGGCTCAGCAGGCAAAGGAGCCTGCCGTCAAGCCTGATGGATGACCTGAGTTTGATCCTTGGACCCACGTGGTAGAAGAAAAGTGACTTTCAAATGTTATTCTCTGACCTTCTCAAGCATACCATTGTAGCAGTACGCTACAATCGTTTACCCTCAATTTAGGGAAAGAGAAAGGAAAGATAGAAGGAAATCTTCACCATTTTTACAAGCCGCCTTGATATAGAAAGAGAGAAAGGAACAAATCTTCACAGCCTCTTTTTAGGCTGTCCTAAGCTTGAAGAGGACTAGCTGACAGTGAGTCAGACTAGCCTCTCAGTCTGTAAACTCAAACTCTCCAACCTTTGTTCTTTTAGGAATTAGCACACTAACGACAGCAGCCCAACCAACAACCACCAACCAACTCCCACCCTGACTCTCGGGGCTTCAGACTTTTTATAACCTAATCCATAAATTCCCATCTACCCATGCGGCATGCAATCCCAAAGACAAGCTACAGGTGCTGGAATGACTGCAGCTGACCAAATGACAGCCACCTGCAGCAAGCATTCCAAATCCAAGTAAACAACTGCACCACAGCTGGAGTGGGAACACAAACCTAATCCAAACGCCATTTTGCATTTTTAAAGAAACAGAAGTAACAAAAACTTCTTCCCAGGGTCCCTCTACATACCACGGCACACGCATGCGCTCCCTCACCCCTGAACAATAAATACATAAAATATTGTATTTATCTGTTTTTAAAAAATGAAAGAAAGAAAATATGTGGCCAGCTAAATAGCTCAGCAGCAAAGGTGCTTGCCACCAAGCCTGAAGACCTGTGTTCCATCCTTGGGACCCAAATAGTGAAAAGAGAGAACCAACTCCTGAAAACTGCCCTCTGACAGCCACACGGAACACACAGAAACAAATAAGCCAATGTAAAAAAAAAAAAAATGAGAAAGAGAGACAAAAGAAAGAAGATATTAATTGATTTGATGTGTTTAAATTTTAATGTGTTTAATTTAACTTAATTGATGTTGACGTATCAGTATTAATTAATTACTCATGACAAGTGTTTGACAGAAAATGCTATGATATTTACAATAGCATACTATCTTGGTGATTTTCTGTAAATCTAAAGCTTCTCTTAAGATTTAAGATTTACTTTAAAAATTTTTAAATGCGCACAGAAGCTTTTGAGTGCCCCAGGCAAAAGTACATGATAAATGTTTGAGACAGTATCACTGTCAATTCCCCTTATCTGTTCGTTACACACCTGCAGATCACATTGTGAGCGGGTGTGGTGATGCATGCCTACAATCCCAGCTCTTGGAACGTAGAGGCGAGAGGATCTTGGTTTTGGAGCCAACCTGAGCTACATAATGAGTACAGGGCATCTCAGGCTACATAGTGGCACAGTCACCAAAATGATTTATAACACACACGCAAAAAAATCACAGTATACCTTATAAATACGTGCAGGCATTATTGTCAATGTAAAGTATTAGGGTTGGGAAGTTGAGCTTGATCAGCCTGCACAAGGCCTTGGGTTCAATTTTCAGCATTGAAAAAAAAAATTAATGAATAAAGAATATAACTTTAAAGGAGGGACAAATAACACCAGGGGTGAGCTGGATCTAAGCTGAAACCCTCCTTACTGTGATCTAGCTTCCATGATACCATAAAGTTCTGCCCTGCTGTGATGTTTATGAGCTATAACAATAGCCATCATGGCAAGATATCTGCAAGGTGCAATAGTGGCACTCACGTCTCTGCAGGAACCAATAACTATGTAATCGTACATAAGGCGTGCTTAGCAGGAAGGACAAGAAACTTAGCCAAGTAACTGGGGTTAATGAGGTCATGGATCTTAGAAGGGAACCTACTACCATCTCTTTATTCAACTGTCAAAATGTCTAACTGCATTCTAAAACATTTCCTTTGAAGTGTAACTCTTACCCTTCATCAAAGAAGCATCTCTATAGAAAACAGAGACCGTAACTGAAAACCACAGCTAGTTATAATGCAGAGATTAGTGGATGGTGGGGCACCCAGCTGCAATGGATACATCTACAATGCAACTCCTGCACCGAAGGCTCAGGGAACATCCCAGGAGGGGAGGGAGAAGGCGGTAAGAGCCAGAAGACTTGGAAGTCTGCTGTGGGGTTGTACCTCCTAGAAAGGACAGGAACGCTACACTCACAACCCAGTAGAACGGCTACCTCAACGAGACACAAAGAACGACACCACCAACAGACATGTTAACAAGGAAGGGGGAAGTCTCAAGGGTTTCCACTTCTAGGCAAGAACTACAGATGGCTGCTGAGAGAGGAAGGATTAGCCTCTTTAGAGGACGAACCACCTAATTGGCTATCCAGTTCAAAGTGGTTGGCCCTGAACTCAAATAAACATAAGATACACCAGACACATTCAGCACGTTATGTGTGTATATTTATGTGTATATATATTATATATTAAATCTATATCTTTAAGAAGGAGTGCAGGGGCATAAGAGGAGTTGGAGAGAGGAAAAGGAAAGGGGAAAGTACATAAGTAATTATATTTTAATTTTTAAAATTTTAATAAAAAAAGAGAAAAAAGTTAATGACACATACCAAAGTATCAACAGTAGGAAAATACATAGTTGAATTGACTTTCTTTTTTTTTTTCTCTCTCTCTCTGTCTCTCTCTCTCTTTTCCTAAGAATTACTTAACTTTATTATATTCTATTGTTATATATTGCTTAGTAAGTAAGATAAAGCAGATTAATTTAACATAAAGTCACCTGCCAGACTGTGCTGACTAGTTTCATATCCACTTGACACAAGCTAAAGTCATCTAAGAAGAGGGAGCCTTAGGTAAGAAAATGCCTCCATAAGACTGAGCTATAGGGAAGCCTGTAGGAAACTTTCTTAATTAGTGATTGCTGGGGGAGGCCAAGCCTATTGTGGGTAGTGCGATCTCTGGGCTGGTGGTCCTGGATTCTATAAGAAAGCAGGCTGAGCAAGCCATGGGGAGTAAGCCAGTAAGCAGCACCCCTCCATGGCCTCTGCATCAGCTCCTACCTCCAGGTTCCTGCCCTGTTCTTCCTGCCCTGACTCTCTTCAGTGATGAACTATGATGTGGAAATGTAAGCCAAATAAACCCTTTCCTCCCCAACTTGCTTTTGGCCATGGCGTTTCATCGCAGCAATAGCAATCCTAACTAAGACATAGACTTTAGTATTTTATTATCTACTTAACTACTCTTTGTTACACTTATCACAAATGATTAATTATCAATAAGAATTAAAGGGAAACTCACTCCTGATCAGGGAAATCGTAAAGTATTAGAATGTTACTTTTCTTAATGAGACAGGCCACTAATGCAAATGTTTTTCAGAAATAAATATCATCACTCCAGCCAGGGAAGCAAGTAGGCAAGCTGAGATCTTTACCCAGCTCCTCCAAAATCAGTCCCTCAGTCTGATTCCCAGCTCTACAGCAGACTACCTGCTTCCTCCTCCTTCTGAATAGATCACACAGAAAATCCACTCCAAACACCCCCCCTCGCTGCTTTATTCTAGACCCCAGATCCAACAGGCATTCTCTGGAAACCTGCAGACCACTCCAAACAGCAAAGTGATCCGCTAACTACAGATCTTCACCTATCATCCCCAGCTCTGTAGCAGACCACCTGCTGCGTCCTCTCTTCACTTTCTTTCCCCATTCCCAGGGGACAAAGCAGATCTTAGTGAAACACCCCACTTTCCTCCCCCTGGAGGCACCTCAGCACCCCCTCCCAGACCATCCCCATTCCTAAGTGTCAGCTCCCAATGCCTAGAAACACGTGTTACCCAGAACCCCCAGTGGCCACACCTAGCGGGATCCCAGAAGAATTTCCTAACAGGCAACACACAGTCGGCACACTCTATTAAGAACCAGAGCGTGTAACAGAAAGCAAGCAACAAAACAGCCAAATGTAAGATAATAGAAATAGAGAAAGGAGGAGAAGCCCAGCTCATAAGCACAGAAAATAATTCCCTCAAATTAAAATTAAAATTAAATACTTGCAAACTTAAGCCAACAGCACATTCCATAAGTCACCATGATCAGGTAGGCTTCATCCCAGAGATTCAGGGCTGGTTCAACATACGTAAATCAAAAAATGTAGCCTGTCACATAAACACACTGAAACACAAAAATCGGGTGATCATCTCATTAGATGCAGAAAATTCAACACCACTTCATGATAAAAGTCCTGGAGAAATTAGGGACACAAGGGTCATGCCTCAACACAAAAAAGGCAATTTACAGCAGCAAGCCTGCGGCTAACATCGACTTAAATAGAAAGAAACACAAAGCAATTCCACTAAAATCAGGAACAAGACAAGGTTGTCCACTCTCTCCACACCTATGCACTATAGTACTCGAAGTCCTAGCTAGAGCAATAAGACAACTGAAGGAGCTCAAGGGGAGACAAATTGGAAAGGAAGGAGTCAAAGCGCGATATGATAATATATATAAGTGACTCCAAAAATCCTACCAGGGAACACCTACAACTGATAAGCATGTTCAGCAAAGTAACTATATACAGAATTAACTCATAAAGCCAGTAGCCCTTCTATACACAAACGACAAATGAACTGGGAAAGAAATACGTTATGTGAGAAAAAAAAATCTATTTTCAAATAAAGGGGGGGGAAAGACAAAGCAAATATCCAGCCAGACATGGCAGCTCATGCCTATAATCCAAGCACTATAGAAGCTGAGGCAGACAGATTGCTGTGATTTGAGACCCATTTTGGACTATGCAGTGAATTCCAGGCCAGCCTGGGTTACAGAATGAAAACCTGTCTCAATATATCGATACATCAATATGTGTGTGTGTGTGTGTGTGTGTGTGCGTATACACATATACGTTTGTATATATGTGTGTATACATGTGTGTATATAACAGATTTGCATGTTTATGTATATAAACATGTTATGTATATAAACATGCACACACACTTAATAATTATAAAAAAGAGATCATGAATTAGAGGGCGAACAAAGGAGTAGTTTGAGGAAGGATAGGGAGGATGGAAATAATGTAAATACAATGCACTCATGTGTAAAGTCTTCAAATAAATCAAAAGGAAATGAGGAAAAGCGAAACCTCTCCCTCAAATATTGGTGTAGCTTGCCCAAAGTTGAAAAGAAAAGAAATACCGTAGAATGCTTCCATCTTGTGGCCATGTGAAGTATAGCATGTAAGTAAGACTAGAAAATGTGACAAGTACATTTAACTTGAACAAAAATTAAAAGAAATAGAAATAAGACTGGTACTCTGGATAACTGGAGTGATGATGAGGAACATCGTCCTTCAGGTAAGATGACATCTGAGTGAAGTGAGGAGCTCATTTTAAAAACTGGAACCAGGAACTACAGTTTGGGTCTTCAGTGGTCCTCAAAGACCCTGTTAAAGGTTTGGACCGCTCAGGGTGCTAAGGGAGAATCAGGGGGAATTGTCCTTGCTGTAGAAGCTCCAGGAACTTAGTTCACATCCTTAGAGCATACATACGAAGCCAGGCATGGCCACGTGTGCCTGGAACCCCAGGGCTGTGGGCAGCGGAAACAGGAGGGCTACTGGCCGCCAGCCTAATTCTGGGCTCAATGACAGACCCTGACTAAAGGGAGTAAGTCAGAAAGTGAGAGTGGGTCATCTGATGTCCTTTGGCCTTTGACTGTGCGTGGGCACGAGCACCTGCACATACGTGTGAGCACACGCATGTGCACACAAATACATACACAGTTTAGAGCCCAGTGTGTATCACTAGTGGGAGGCTGTGGAAGGTTTAAAAGAAAAGACCCTAGCACTCTTCTCTATCTCTCTCTGTCTCTCTCCATCTCTCACTCTCTCCATCTCTCTCTCTCCATCTCCCTCCCTCCCTCTCTCTCTCCCTCCCCCCCCCTCTCTCTGTCTCTCTCTCTCCATCTCTCTCCCTGTCTCCCTCTCCATCTCCCTCCCTCCCTCTCCCTCCCCTCTCTCTCTCTCCCTCTCCCTCCCTCCCTCTCCCTCCCTTCCCCCCCCCCCCCCCCCCCCCCCCCCCCCCCCCCCCCGTCTCTCTCTCTCTCCTCCCTCACTGTCATGGCTAAACAGCTCCTCCAACACGCATGCTCACAATATGCACTGCTCCAGCACGGGCTCAAGGGCAGTGTGACGTGTGACCACAGAGTGCACCCTCAGAGTGATTGAAAATAAGCTTTTCCCCTTTCCAAACTGAGTACTCAAGAGCAGGAGGTCCAGCCTTCTACACAGTGAGTTCAAGGCCAGCCTGGGCTACATCCAATCCTGTCTCAAAAATAAAAATAAAAAGCTCTTGCAGTGCATTCCATATTACGCTTCGAAGATGTGACTGTGGTGGCCATTTTCATTTCCGCACTGCGTGGTCTTCAGTTTCGCAACACCCAATATTGTAGTGTCTAAAAATAAAAAGTAAGAAGAGGGCTGGAGGTGTGGCTCAGTGGTTGAGTGAGCAGCTTTGGAGTGAGTTCCAGGCAATTTTTTACCTGATATCCTGGTGCTTAGGTCTCCTTGGCAGCTACAATTGCAGGTGTGCCATCATCTTGGCAGGGACAACTTCAGTGTGGATCACAAGTTATTGCAGATCACTGTGACGATAGTTAGTTTCATTCATTCAGCTTGTTGTCTTTCTGGAGCATCTTAGTACATCCTGGGTCTTTCATTTAGGTATTAGAAGTTCATTTACACTATGTCCATTGATGTTAAATGTCGTGTGTGTGTGTGTCTGTGTGTGTGTGTGTGTGTGTGTGTGTGTGTGTGTGTGTGTATGCTTGCCAGCAGAGTGCATATGTGCAGGACAGAACGCAGTATCAGATGCCTTCCTCTGTTGCTCTCCACCTTGTTTTTTGAGGTGTCTCTCATTGAACTGGAACTCACTGATTGCTTAGACTAGCTTGCCAGGAATCTTCAGGGATAGGCCTATTTCTGCATTCCCCACCCCTGTCCCAGGCAGCAGCACTGGGATTGTAGACCTGCTCTGCCTCACCTGGCTTTTATGTAGGTGCCAGGAAGCCCAACCCACATCCTCATGCTGGCACCAAGTACTTCCTGGCCAAGCATCCCCGCCAACCACAGTTTCTGGATAATTTTCTAGTTACTTGTTCAGACCTGCTGCAATGAAGCCTTGATCTGCTGGCTGCTAGGCTGAAGTGGGCTTTGCCTTTGGCCACCTTTGCCTTTTCTGCAGGTCTGGGGCTCCTTTGTGGACATCAGGCACCTTTTAGAATGGTTGGTGAGTGCTTAGAGATTCTATCCTTCCTATCACAGCAATGGGATAAACACTGTGTTCTACGCATGCCAGTTGTTTTATGTGGGATGGTCCTGCAGTGCTCTAACCGGCCACTCATTATCTCGTTTTCATTACTCCTTTTCCTTCCTGATAATCTCCTGGTCCTCATTCTGAAAAACCCAGTATCCCAGGGAGTCTCTCCGTCTGTCGCTCCTGCTTTTCTGTCCCTCTTTTTTAAAGGATGGGGTTTTCCAGAACTGCAGTCTTCTTTCCTTCTTGCAGCTTTTCCTGTCCACATCATCTTCCTGTCCGTCTTTAACCCAGCATTTACACCTCGGATAGATGCTAAGCTACAAGCGTATGTCTTTTGTAAATTGCCTTCTTGCAATATCTGATTGAGTAGCCCTCAAACCAGACTTGCTGCTTACACTCTCCATCCTCGGGTCTTCCTCTCTTGCGATGTTGCTCATCTTGGCTGTGAGCACGGCTAGCCATCATCATCTAGGGCAGATGGTCCTGTCCAGATCAGTTCCTAAATCTCCCTGAGTGCTGTGTCCAGTCTCCAACTTCTCTGATATCTTTGGATCCCATCATTCCTTCCCAATCTGTTTCAGTGGCCTCCTGCTCCTCTTCTGGTCTCCAGACTCACCACTCAGTCCTGCATCAGCCTCTGTTGTGTTCGCTCACCTTGGTGAAACTGAATGCAAATCTGAATGTCAGTCTGGGGGGGATTCACTGGTTCCCCACTGATGCAAAGCTTAGGCTTCCCAGACAGCAAGACTTCTTTGCTCTAACGTAGGCTTCTTCTTGTTTTGTTTTTTAGATAAGGGGAGATATTTTCTTTTATTTTGTTGAGGGTCTCATGAATTTCAGGCTGGCCTTGAAATTCATTATGTAGCTGAGGCTGGCCTTGAACTCCTGACCCTCCTGCTTCCACCTCCTCGATGCTGAGATTATAGTCATACATCATCATGCCTGGTTTAAGACACTGTGTAGCCTAGGCTGGCCCAGGAGCTCTTAATCTCCTGAGTGCTGAGGTTACAGGAATGCCACCACTTCCTGCTCAACGGTGGGACTGTCCTACAGCTAAAAGTGAGTTGAAGCTGGCTTGGAACCCCGTGTCCTCCCTAGAGATGAGAACAGAAGGCATTCGGCTGCTCCTTGCCTTACTTAGTCCAACCAGAACCAGCTTCACAGGAGCAAAGAAATGTGCCTTGGTTAACGCTTTGTTTGACCTGTAGTTGGAAGCACACTCAACACATGCAGACGAAGCGGTGCCAGTGCCCCTGTCTCAACCAATGAATCCCCATTCTTGTGGTCAATGACCACTCCCCTGACTGTACCCCATAAAAGGCACCCCCAAACCTGCATTAAATGAGACTGCCCCCCCGCCAAACACGTGCTTCTCCCGAGTTTGTGTACTCATCGGCTCACTGGGCTCCACCAAAGACAGGATTGGAAATACAGTAAGAACCGCTCCATCCACGCCATGTTCCCGTGTGGATTTCTGCCTGGGGACAGCAGGCAGTGGGTGGCTTTGCCCATTCCACCAGGCCAGAAAGCCACAGCTCAGAACGCAGGCGTGGGTGAGATTTCTTTTACAACACCTAACATGTATTTCACTTCAACTGCCTGCTTCACAGAAGCTGTGGTAGGGTCTGTGCTGTCTGCCTGGACACCACTCCCAGTGCCAAGGGCACAGCTAGTCCTAGCCAGTCAGCTCTAAATGAGCCCAGCTCCGTGTCTTCCACCCTGCTTCTGACTCCTGGTTCCTTTGGTCATTCCCTTTGTGTGTTTCTGCGGCGACACCAGTGCACCCTCCTCTCGCTCTAGAATAGTTGTTGTTTACGCATTTTGTCACACCTTTATTTGTTTTCTTGGTTTCTCCGCTGTCAAACCCTGTATGTTCTCTTAAAGAATGAATGAAAGCAGACTTAGAAGCCTCGTGGGAGAAAAACACGACCCCGGGAATTGACCGATATAAGGAGCTGAGATGCAAAAGTAACCAAGGCAATCCATAAAGCACATGGCACGGCAAACACGAGACCTCTTCCAGGCCTCACAGCCTGAGAGTCAGATTTAATGAACCAGACTTTAATGAAACCAAGGAAAATAAAATAAAGGGCAAGCAACCAAATTCTGAACGCAGGACTGGAAGAGGCAATCAAGACTCTCCTTTCTAGGCCAGCCTGGGCTACATGGTGAGTTCCAAGCAAGTCCTCATTCCTCTTCATGGAAGCTTCTCTTTGCAACAGAGATCATTACAGAAAAACATCCAATGAAAACGCCGACTTGTAGAACCCAGTCCCAATGGATACATCCTCAAAACCACTCCTGAACCTAAGGCCCAGAGATCATTGCAGAAGAGGGGGTGGAAAGGTTAGAAGAACCAGAGGCTCAGGGAATTTGCTGTGAGGTTGTGTCTCCTAGTAATGTCAGGGGCTACATCCATAATGTTTCACCAACATGACTACCCAAACCTGAGCTGAACAAGGACAGCAGCAATAGACATGGTAGAATGGACTGGGTTGGGCATGGGTTGGAAGGATGGGGAGAAATAACAAGGCCTCAACCCTACACAAAGAACTACAGGGAACTAAGGAATGCTGAGAGTGGGAGAAATAGTCTTCCCCAGGGCAGATCACCCCTGTTGTTATCTAATACTAAACGGTCAGCCCTGAAAACAAACATACAAGTAGCAGTATACAGCCTGAGCCTGTTATATTTTAGAAATATTCATTTGTATGCATATATGCAAGTAACAACAATTAATGCAAAAAAAAAAAAGAGGCCACGAATTTGAAAGAGAACAAGGAGGATTATAGAGGGGAGGGGATCTGGAAGGAGGGAAGGGAAGGGGAAAAAATGTAACTATATTATAATCTTAAAAATAAAAGAAAAAATTTAAAAAGAAATTGATTTTTTAAGAGTCAGCTTTCTCATGCTGGGTGGTGGTGACACACGCCTTCAGTCCCAGCACACGGGAGGCAGAGGCAGGTGGATCTCTGAGTTTGAGGCCAGCCTGGTCTACAGAGCATTTATTTCACTGTTCCCATACTAGCTTATAATGAATGCTTCATATGCAGAACTCAATGTCTTATTTCTTAAAGCCATATGACATGCAAACTATGCAAATTACTTCCTATTGGATTGAACAGTTCCCTTTAAAACATAGACTTAAGCTTATTCTATAATATTTGATGAGCAATCTATTCAATTTTAAAGTGTCTAACATTTGTGTATTAGTTCCTCCTTTGACTTACGTGTTATTGTAAAGTCTAGTTCTTAACTTGTAGCCCTGTAGGGTTTGTTTGTGGTGGGTAAAGTATTCCTCCTTTGTGCCAAGGGAACATGTATGCAGACCTAGCAGACTCCCAACGTGCTAAGTCATATGTACCCATATGGGGTGCTCTAGCTTGTCAGTTTCAATATATTTTCTAACAAAATCTGAATCATCAATCATAAAACACAAAATAACATCTAAAAAGTCCCTATTATAGAGGCGAATTATATAAATATGCGTGTTTTCAAGGTGACAACCGTATAATGAAAAACGTTTCAAGAATAAATAAACTTATTACTCTTTTTTTTTTTTTCATTTAAAAAGCAAACAAAAAGGGTTGAATCCTTTTAGCAGGCGGTCCCTGAATCTCGCCTTCGCGGAGGCGGGGCTTGAAGTGGTGAGCGGGGCGTGTCGCTCTCGACACCGCCCACCGCTGGGCGGGGCGTGAGCCGGCTGGCCGCGCGGGCTGGCGCGCCCTGGCCGTTTCCTAGGATACGAAACACACACGGCGCTGGAGCTTCACAAGGGAGCGAACGAGGTAAGCTGGCGGCGCCGGCGGGTAATCCCGACCAGGCTGCGGGACCCAGCCCGACCTGAGCTTCGAAGCCGCCTGGCATGTCGCCTTGGCGCCTGGTCCAGCCAGGGCCACTCTCCGCCTGGAGGCGGGACCTGGACGCCGGTACGGGCCGGCGGGTGGGAAGGAGGAGGGTCCCGGGGCGGAGCGGCGGGCCGGGCGGCGGGAGGACGCGGGTAGGACCCCGGCTCACCCAGCTTCCCTAGGCTCCCTAGAGTTCCCCGGGCTCCTTAGGGCTCTGAGGGCTCCCAGGGGTCCTCAGACTCCCCAGGGCTCCCAGGCCCTCCCCACCCCCTCAGAGTTCCCAGGACCCCAGGGGCACCCAGAACTTGACGCTGTCCTTCCTCTACACCTCTCTAGAGGAACCCCTAGCCCGAGCCTTGGGTTCCCTACACATCCTCGGGGTGCTTGGAATCTACTTTTAGGAATGAGGCGTGCGGGACTGGATGGGGAGGAGGGGCGGAACTGGGTTCAAAACTTCTGTAGTGGAAGTGGAGGGTGGACAAAGGGTAGGTCCAACTCCAGCCCTCCTTGGTGCATTCCAGGTTGGGCCCAGCACAGACCCTAGCTGTTCTCTCCAAGCCCCGAGAAACCCACCCCCGACCCCACCTCTGGGGCCCAGATACTCACAACCCCGGTCCCCATCCCGCGTGACATCTGCTCCTGGAGATTTGGCTCAGACGGATCAGACAGACTGCAGTCGGGTCTTTAATTTAGACACAGCTGTGGAGCCCAGGAAGCGAGACCGATGTCACTGTGTAATGTCATTTGTTGTAATGGTAAAGGATTCTCACGGAAGTCACTTGTTTTAATCAGAAAAATAACTAATGGAGTGAAAATAATGGCAGGAGCAGAAATTACTTTCTACCTTTGGGCAGTGCTGAGGTAGGGAGCCTCTTCCCCCGGAGAAGGCTCCCTACCCTCTCCGAAGGGCTGGCCTTAGGCAGGTGTTAGATCTCCCCATGCTGTGGGTTCATTGATTAATTTTTAACCAATATGTGAATGTTAGCGCGGAGATAACTTGGTGGTTTTTACAATTTGGGACAGACTCTTTTCTTGCCCAGTCTTGTAATCCTAACACCTTGAAGGTGGTGGCAGGAAGATCAAGAATTCAAGGCTATCTTGAGCTACTAACCCAATTCAAGGCCAGCCTGGGCTACACGAGGTCCAGTCTGAAAAAAATAAGAGAGAGAGAAAAGAAAGGCTCTTTCTTTTCATTATAATAATCCCTCTTTCGATGTCAGTAAATGTCTGTCACTTGACCAGTATGGAATCTTTTTTTGTTGTTGTTGTTTTGTTTTTCTGTTTTGTTTTTAGCGGATGCAGCCACCCTTAAAATGCTACAGTTTTGACAATGTTATGATAGTGTGTTCTCCTCCTAAGACATATTCAAACCCCATCTGTTGGATAAGGCAGGCACATTTTACCCTCCATCTGCCCTCCACGATAATCCCTTTTAATCTTACTTAAATCCCTCATTAGCTAGTTGAGAATTTACAGTAACTGTGCGTTTAAGCAGTAATCATGCACTTTGATAACAGTAAATAAGAGAGAGTGAATATTCATTGAGGTTCCGTGGTTGAGACTCCTAATGAACGTCCGTCCTTCTTAAGATCAGCAGGAGAAATCTATGCTTGTTATGGCTGACCTGTGGACAATTCTGAGTCCTCTAACAATCCTGTACATTCATAGATTGACAGCGGTGTTGCTGTGTGTGAGTTGGAGACCCATGAGCAGAGGGGCTGTGCTTTTTCTTAAGTTAAATAGACTGCTTTTTGAGTAGTAATTGCTACACTGGTAAAGGTGACTATTGATAGGCAGTCAGTAAGAATGAGTAGGAATATTGACTTCTACCTTCAGGATGGGCAAGTGCTTGCCCCACACCACACAAGCATGAGGGCCTGAGTTCAATACTCAGAATCCCTGTGAAAAACCAGACAGACATGGTAACACACACTTGTAGTTTCAAAGGCAAAGATAGATGAATCTCACTGGTCAGCCAGCCTAGCCAAATTGGCAAGCCACTGGCCAATGAGAGACCCTGTCTCCAACAAGGAGGGCAGCATCCTGAAGGACACCAGAGATTGCTCTCTGGCCTACACACACACTACCTTCACACCTCCACTCTGAAACCCGGAGAGTGGCTGGTACCACAGGCCCCTGTCCACTGCCAAAAGTATGCCGATGTCTCAAGGAGAACTGGGCTAGGAGTCCTATGGTTGTGGTACAGAGGCTGCGTAGCTTTGGAACAAAGGGGATGATGGTTCCTTTACGAAGTGTAGCAACTATGAAGCCAAAGAACGGAGGTTCTTAGTTGAAGATCACACCCAGGAACCAAACAGCCTCAGGCCTAACTTGAGTATCAGGCTGACTTCGTCCTTGATTCTCTGATTGACCATGAACTGTTCGTTTAATCCCCTATGGGTTTGTTTTACATCCTTACTAACAAGAGGAATGAGATACAGCCTTCTGCACAGATAAATTCTCTATATTATTACTTAACCAGAAAGAATCAGTAAGCCTCTCTCCAAAGAACACATTTCCTCAAAAGACAGGGGTGTGCCCTGAACTGGGGTAACAAATGTATTTTAGTCTGTGGGTTGCTAAATCATAGCATGTGGCACAAAACAGAGCCCGCATCTCAAAACACCTTTCAGAGTTGTGTTTGCTCATGCAGGAAAAGGAAAAGTTAAGAAAAATACATTTCAGTTAAGAACCACTTATAGTGATTTTTTTTCTACATTAATTCCTTGATATTTTGACTGATATCTGTGTGTAGCATGAAGACCATTTAGGAAAACTCTTTTTTTTTTTTTTTTTTTTTTTTTTGGAGAACTGGAAGCCAATTTTCTGGCATTCCTTAAGACCTTCCGCCTAGGCATAAGCCTAGGAAGATGAAGAAACCCTAAATATAAATGGCAGCTTACAAATGCAAGGTCTTACTACGGAGTTACACAGCCTGTTCCTGTGTGCCTTTGAAGGAAATGTTTCCTATCTAAAGAAGAAGTGTTAACTTCACAGATACTCCCGGTGATCTGAAAGCCTCCGGGCATTCCGAATACACTCCTGGAAGCAGGGAATAATGTGGTCTCACTGTGCATGTCTGCATGCATGTATGCCTCTTTCTCCAGAAAGCCCTGATTAGAAAGCCTTGGGAATTTTGACAGGTTCCACACATCCTTGTCCAACCTCAATCACTGCATGTCAGGGAGTTCTACCTCACAGAATGAAAGTACTACAGCGGGAGGAAAGTAATCCTGGAAAGAGGGGCTGAGCTGTAAGGCACACTTTAAAAACAAGCTTTTTATGGTGCTGTTTGGGGACTCACCATGAAGTCTCTAGCAGAATGAGAGATTTCTAAAAGCCAAGAAGGATGAAGAGACACGTGTTGAAAAAGAGTTCCCCGGAATGCAGAACCAAAGTAGGTCAGTGGAGGGAACTAGCGAGCACCCTTGCTACCCTGTGCAGTTAGGCTGTGTCTTGTTTTGTTCGATTACAGTCATAAAATGAAGACCTACTGGAGCTTGTTTGTCTGCCAGAACCATTCTGACACACTCAGATCTGTGGTTCGGAAGTCCACAAAAGCTCTGGAAAATGATTTTTTTTAAAAAAAGAAAGTTGTGTAAATGCATTTGTAACCAGGTAGGAGCTGGATGGCATGAGGCCCTTCCGCTCTTCCTCTGTGTTGCTCTTTGTACTTTCCGAACATTTGTCTGAGGTACATGGAGATGCTACATGAAGGCATCAGTTACACCATACTGCTA
Source organism: Cricetomys ansorgei (assembly GCA_026225945.1). NCBI lineage: Eukaryota > Metazoa > Chordata > Mammalia > Rodentia > Nesomyidae > Cricetomys > Cricetomys ansorgei. Next base: position 6,581,764 of record JAMJFZ010001089.1, on the reverse strand, counting down.
TTTTAAAACAGGAAAAGGTCTGAATCCCATACTCTCCCGAGAGTTTCATATAACTGTTGAGCACCTGTTAGATTTGTGTATGTCGATATTCAGATATATTTTGTTCTCATTTGGCTGCTTAATACGTATAAATTGATCATCTAATCCAGAAACAAGAAGTGCACCATGTTGCAAAACCTAACTGTTTTTTGTATTATGCTGTAACCCCACAAGTGGAAAATAGCTCACCTTACCTCGTGTGGCAGGTCACACTCAAACCTTAAGCTCATATAAAGTTCAAGCTGTGTGTCGAAGGCGTACATGAAACATGCGTGGAATTCAGGTTTAGGCTTGGGTTCCATCACTAAGCTCCCTCAACATGTATATGTAAATATTCTAAAGCCCCGAAACGTTTAAAACCCGTATCACTCTTGTCCCAGGCATTCTTAGGGAGAGCAGCTGGCCTGAGGATACACTCTGCCGCTTGGATTGTTCTAATACATTTCTGTGTTTTTGAAATTTAAACTAAAAGTGATATAAAGCAATTCAGGTTCCGATTTTATTTTCCAATAATATTTAAAAGTAAATTTCAGTTATTCGGGTCATAATGAGAAACTCAAGTGCAGTCACCGCACATCTGAGAGTGGTTATTTTGTGGACTACTCCAAATTGCTCACTGGAAAACTCTGTAGCCACATGACCACTAAATGCAGGAAGTGACCATACCCCAGATCCCTTACTGGAGAGGAAAGGTGCCATTAAAGGTCATGAGTGAATCAGCAGAGAGCATTGGAATGGGACTCTCAGAAGTACGGTGTTCACCTTCAGTATGGGTATGTAATCTGTAGTAATTTGGCCACTGGGTGGCTCAGCCAAAAAGACATTGAGGCATTTTCATAGGTGCAAACTCTTCCAGACACTATCCCTGGCCAGCACCATACTGGACAGTGGAACCCTGAGCGTCTGAGCTCAGGTGTTTTTATTGATCCAGAACTCCTCAGGTGCAGATCATTAGCAATCAAACATCTCCCACATAAACCCAACCTCTATAGACAGTAGAAATGCACAAAGCAATATTTTGAACACAACTAAAAATAAACTTCTGTAATATTAATCTATGTACGTTAACCTTGGGTGCTTCGGAAAAAGAGGTCTGTTTGTGCACCCAGCATGTGTGTTTGGAGCGAGCACAAAGTAGAGTAAAAAGCTCATAACAGATGAATCTGTGGTCTTTGCCCTCTGTGAGTTTGGTGGACACCGTCATTCACAAGTTTGTACGTGGTTAGTGAAGGGGACCTGTGGTTCTTGGGTCAGCCTGCCCTGTGATGTAGGACGAGGTATTCGAGCTTTCTGGACTAGCCAACTGCCCTGCCTGCATTACAGAACCATGGAACCTGCATGGCATTGCTCTGGAAAGTTAGCCATGCTGCATACCAATGTTACTAGAGAAGTCAAAATAGCCGGACTCGGCAGTACACACCTGTACTTCCAGTACTCAGAAGGCACAGGCAAGAGGATTGCTCATCAAGTTGGGGCTAGCCTGATCTACATAGCACATTTCAGAAATAAAAAGCAGAAATAACTGGGAGCTGGTAATGTGCTTATCTGCTTCCAGGATACTTGGCTTTCATAGGACTTCTACAGTCGCTGTATTCTTGTATATGTATATGATCATCTCGTGTCTAACACCAATTATGTTATCCTCCCCCGAAGGAGAGTGCCTCGGTACTAATGTATTAGCCCATCTTTTAATTATGTGACCGTTTTAGCCAAAGGGTTAAAAGGCAATAGTGATCCTGAATTACTTGTTGGTCACCGTTGCTCTAGCGACAAATGATGCTACCGCAAAGCTCTGGTTCTCTCTCCCATCCCTGACTAGCTGCACTGGGCCCTAGCGCTATCCTCCTTCTATCTTCTTCTTCCCAGGACCCGGGGTTGAAGAGCGGCCTGCTGGGACATGCAGCATATCTGACCATATGCTTCTGTTCATAGTTTATTGGTCAGAGCAAGTCATATGACCAAGTAGTGGGGCCAGGAGTGTGTGCACTCTTCTAGCAGTCAAGGGAGGGCTGTCAGATTCTGTGCAGGGACTGTAGGGCTGGACTCTCCTGCCCTGTGTTAAGTCTATTTCTTGGTTAAGAGACAGACCAGACCAGTTTCGGTGCGGATTGGCAGTCATTGACAGCAAAGCACTTGCCATCCATGAGGGACAGAATGACTTTCAGGGACCTCACAGCTTTATTTCTGTGACTTGGATACCTGGAAGATGGAAAGTTCAAATACTTGAGTTCCTTTCCTTTCCAGAAAGTTTTCCCGCAGTTTTAGTTGCGCAAAGAAGTGAGCAGGGATTTCTGTTGACGGTCTCCATTTTAGCATGCTGTGTTAGAGGCTCAATAGAGCTGGTCTCCTGAGGAAGAGCACTGGGGTAGCCCATCCACTGCCGAACTTACCCCTCTGTCACTGGTCAGATGAGGGACTCGGGAGCATCAAGATACTGCCACAGGATGACACAGGTCATTCATTTACCTTGCTCATGTCATCCTAATGTGACATGTCATCCATGTCAACATGGGTCATTAAGACAAAGAGTAAATGTGATCATGAAGAAACTGAGAAAAGCAGCAGTAATTTATCCAAGCTTTTTGTTTTACTTATTTTGCCCTGCTTTTGCATGTAAGAGACTGTATATCTATCAATGGCTTTCTCTCTTTCTCCTTCCCTCCCTTTCTTCCTTCCTTCCTTCCTTCCTTCCTTCCTTCCTTCCTTCCTTCCTTCCTATAATAATTATAAAGCTGACCTGTTAGTAGAAGAGGTTCAAAGTGCTTGAACATATATACTCACGGCTGAGGGTATAGATCAGTTGTAGAATATTTGCCTAGCACACACAAGGCCCTAAAATCCAATGCCCTGTTTTATTACATTTACTTATTTCTGTGTGTGTAAGGAGGGTGGAGATAGAGGGAGGGAGAGGAAGAGAGGGAAGAAGAAGAAGACAGGAAGAGGGAGGGAAAGAGAAGGAGGGAGGGAAGGAGAAGGAAACAGGAAGAGAGAGGGAGAGAAAAGAACTCGCAGGAGTCATTTCTCTCCTTTCACCAATATGGGTCCCGGGAATTGAACTCAGGTCATCAGACTTGGCAACAAGCACCTGTATCTACCTACTAAGTCATCTCATAGCCCATAATAATTAATTTTTAAGGTATGTATTCATAGAGCTGGACTGCCCTTCTTTTAGTTACACAGATTGGGTTCCCATCCATTGAAAGTTTTTCAAACCATTATGCAGGCCTTTGGAAGCCAAATCCTTTCGGTTTGTTTGTTGGTTTGCTAGTTTGTAGACAGGGTCTCCTGTGTTCCAGACTATTCTCAAACTTGCTGTATAGTGGAGGATGACCTTGAACTTTCAATCCTCTTGTTTCCACTTCCTGAGTCCTGGGATTCCAGGCGTCTGCACTGACTGGAACAAGGGACTCCAGCCCAGAGCTCTGTGAGCACTCTGCAGGCACCCCAACTGAGCTGCGTCCCCAGCCCCAGCCTTGCTTGGGGCTCAAGAGAAGGAGGAGCTAGCAACTAAGAGGCAACATTTGCGTGGTTCTCAACTTTGATTGATGGATTGATCATGTATTCATTTTTCCTTTAGTACCTGCTCCTTCCCATAATGTTTCTTATTTTAACCACATGCATGCCTAATTATGCATAGGTATAAGATAGTAAATGGGGATTCACCCTAAAAGTTACCTGAGGACACGGTTTTGCTCCACTGTGCACACACCCCAGACCACTTCAGACCTTCTATTCTTTGTACCCGATATATACTGGGAACACCGTGAAATTGAAACTGTTGAATTCGATTGTTGCCAGGAGAAACCTACACCATTCGTTGTTCAGGGATGGGAGCACATGCGTCCTTGTACAGGTGGGAGCCCAAAGGGGGTTCTGAGTGCGTGAGGTGCATTATCTGGAGAGAGATCTGCATAGCACGTGCAGGTGACGGAGCTGGGTTGCCAAGTGCAATAGTAGGAGAGGGTGGATGTGCGTGTATAACCTAAGCCAAACAGAGTCCCAGGCTAAGCTGTGCTCTGTGCTTGCCTGCCTGGAGCCTCTGTGTAAGTAAGGTTTGCATTTCTTACTTCTTTCTGTGAACATATTCCTAACCTAATTAGGTTTTTCTTGGTTTAATGTAAAAGAAAGTGGCATCTCATTTAAAAAAAACAAAAAACAAACATAAGTTTCTTTCTATTACTATTCTCTTCATATAAACTAACTTGTTTTATTTACCTCGCCTAATTTGGACAGTTTGTAGTCTACCAGGAATTTTAAAATAAAGCATGTAATTTTTAAATTTAACGTGCTAAATTAAATGATGTGGGGAAAAAAATGCTTCAAAGAACAGATGTGGTTGAGGTATCTAATTTTCCCAGGCTCCTATGGAACAACGTAGATCATAGCCAGTAAACAGATTCATACAGATCACTAAGCCCACCTTGAACGTCACAGATAGACCGCCCAGCGAAGGGCAGCATGGAGCTGCCCGTGAGTCTGGTGTATGTGGACGTCCTTCCACACAGCACAAATGACCTCTAGCCACGGCCTTTCTATCAGCTGTAACTTTTCGGGGTCCAGGGTGTCGTAGGGACTCTCTAACGAAAGCATTTTGGGTTTGGTTTTTCCCAGGGTGTCCATAAGAATGGAAGCAGTGTCTCTTTGCCAGACTCCTTAGCGCTATATCTCATGAGCCTACCTGATCTCGAGGAAGAGCCATATTTAATGATGACAAGCCTGTCAGCAGTGTAGCAACAAGTAAAGAAGTATTTAGATTTCTACTCAACAAGAGAGATACCTTCATCAACAACCCCCCCGCTGCGTTTGCCTTTTCCCCACGATGAACCGGTACACGACCATGAGGCAGCTGGGGGACGGCACGTATGGGAGTGTGCTTATGGGCAAGAGCAACGAATCTGGGGAGCTGGTGGCGATCAAGAGGTGTGTATGCGCGCACGCACTCGGGATCTCCATGTAAATCCCGGGTGTCTGTCTTCTTTTGCTTGAGAACCTGAAGCAGCAGGGAGAGGTTCAGTTTGGACCCCAGGGTAGTTTCACTGATGAGGAACACTATTCTGGAAAAAGAGAAAATTACCAAGGCATATACTCATATGCAGGAAAAGTCATTATTACTTTAATGTTCTCCTTTATTGCAATACATTAAGAAACCAAGTAAGTTCGAGTGTTCCGCATCTTGTGCCTGATACATTTGGGATAAAACTGGAAGTAGTGAGCGTTTCTCAAGTTTAAACATAAGGGACAGACTAAACTTACTGATTCTTTGAAGCAATTGGCTTCAAGATGAAGTTGGACTTACCATGTCAAATAGAGCTCTGAAAGGGGTGTGCTATCTTCCTGAGTATAAATGGAGCGTAAATAGGATGAACTTTTATTTCTTATTTGATTTGTTTTATCTATTGCTATCTAACAAAACACCCCAGAGTTTAATAGTTTAAAATGAGACAAGGATTTCTTAATTCCCACAGTTTCTTTGGATCAGGTATTTACAGGTGGCTTAACGGAACACTTCTCGAAGTCTCGTGAGACAGGTCAGAAATGGACCAGGGCTGTAGCCATCACAAGTTTGGCTGAGGATCCTCTCTCGGTGTGGTTCACTATTTCAGTTTGGCAGGGCTACCCAGCAGCCTGTGTGGCTTAAACAGCCATTTATTTCTGAAGACAATAAGTCCAAGTTCAAAGTTTCAGCAGGGTAGGCCTCTGATGCCTCTCTCTGCGGGCTGTAGCCGGTTGTCTCTGTGTCAGAGTGCTCTTCCCTGTGCGTGCGTATCAGGCTCTCCTGTCCTGATACGGACGTACCAAACTAGCTCCTCTCTTAAATGACTCAACTGAATGTTAATTACTCCCCCAAGACTACCTCAGCTGAGCACAGAGGTGCTCTCCTGTACTCCCAGCACACAGATTAAGGCAGGAGAACCATGAGTTCAAAGCCAAGGCTGGGCTCCGTAACAAAAAGTCTCAAAAGAGTAACCAGAAAAGCTCAAACAGATAAAACTGAAATCCTATTTCTAAACATGGTCACACATTTGAGGGATTGTGGATTAGGACTTCAGCATAGGAATTTTGGAGTGAGGAGACACAATCTGTGCCATAATGGGCTACTAAACCAAAATTCTAGACTGAGTGCCTTAAATAACAAATGTATTCCCTCACTCGTGTTGACCTAGAATGCACGCTGTACAACTTGAACTTACCCTCCTGCCGCCACCTCCTGCTCATACTGCAGGTGTGTGGCACCACCCCCAGCTTTAAATGACGAGTTTATTTTCGTAATGTTCTGGAGCCTACAAGTCCCCAGTCCCTAAGGCACTGGCAGAGGTACATCCTTCTAAAGGCTATGAGAAAGCAATGTGCTCCGACCTCTCTCCTTGGCTTGCACACCTTGTTTCTACACACCATTACCAACCCCCTATCCATCTCTAAAGTTATCCTCCATTTTTTAAGGATGCCAGTCATATTAGGGTCAACCTAACACATCATTTAACTTGACTTTCCCAGCCTCCAATATTGTCACACAGATATATAAAATTCTGGAGATTAGGACTTTAACATATGAATTTTGACTCGAACACAGTAAGAACCTTTCTAGGGAATCCTGGAAGCAAGAGAGCATGGGGCCGAGTGGCTGAGAGGGATGAGGGGGAGTCGGGCAGAGGAGGGGAGGGGCCTAAAATCATGGATGCCTGGGAAGGAGTTGTGGATCTTTAGAACTAAAAGGCCACAAAGCACTTGAAGCAGAAGACTTGATCGAAATTTTAAGATTGGTCCCTTTCACAGGAGTGGAGACAAGATTGTGGAGACAGCAGATGGCCAGGTAGAAGGGCAGAGGCTGCCTCCTGGCTGGAGGGTGTCCCCTTAGGGAAGTGTGGTCTTACAGGTGGTCGTTTCTAGAAAGAAGGCAGCATATTAATAAATATGGAAAAGAGTAAAGGTTTTTTCAAGTAGGAGTTAAGTTTCAATGCCTATTGAATTATAAAAAAGTAACTTGGGTATGTTATATTTTTACCTGACTTCTAAAACTCAACATACTTTTTTTAAAAAAAATTATCGCATTTATTATTATTGTACGCCACACTGTGCACGTGGAAGTCAATGGAGAGCTCGTAGGCGTCAGTCCTCTCCTCCTACATGGCTCCAGGATACTCTAACTCAAGCCATCAGGCACGGCAGCAGTTTTCCCTCTGAGCCATCTCACTGGCCCCAAGATCAGACACTTTTAAAATTCTGAAGGCTTTTTTTTTTTTTTTTAAAGAATCAGCATCTCACATGTACACTTTAGGATGAGCGTGATCATTTTATTAAACTAGTTTTCTTATATGGCTTTATTTTATGTTCGATTTATATTTTGGGAAGTAACTTTCTAGAAAGCTATCGCACTGGAAAAGCACCTTTGGGTAAGTCCTGAATTTCATCAAGTCACTCCCTAAGCTTCCTTATAGGGCCCGAGTGACTCTAAATATAATTATGATTCCATAAAGGATACTTTTAAATACTAGCAGTGACAACCCTTCATGTCTCATGATGGGTCATAGATAATTTGTAAATATAAGAATATTCACTAAATTTGCAATATGCTTTGTTGTACAGAAGTACATACTTTCTGGAAAAGCATTTGAGCCACAGAGAGGCCGTCCGAGGCCATTCATTGTGAGCAGCTGAGCAAGGATTTGAGCCCAAGCCGTGCAGTTCCACAGCTCACATCTTGACCTCCCTCTGGCTGTCAGTTCCTTGCCTGGTTTTTCACGTGTACACTATAACTTTTTGAGGCCCTGGATTAAAGAAATTAACCCAGTCAATAGAGTAATTCTGAGCTCCTTGGTGATCTAGAAACCACCAATAGGAGATTGTATCGGTTCTTCTTCTCATCCCTGTGACAAAATACTCATCAGAGGCAACTAAAGGAGGAAGAGTTTCTTTTTGCCTCGTGCTTGGAGAAGGGATACAGCCTGTCACAGCCGGGAAGCACGGTGGTAGCAGGTCTGTAGCCTCAGCTTTTACGAAGTAGAATGAGACGAATTCCAGTGCCCAGCTCACCTTTTTCCTTTTTATTCAGCCCAGGATCCCAGCCTGTTGGGAGGGGCCACCCAGGTTTAAGATGGGTTTCCCCTTCTTCCGCTAAACCTTTCAGGAAACATCCTTATATATGCACAGCCAGAGGTGTGTTTCCTGGGTGATTCTAAATCCAGCCACGTTGACAATGAAGACGAGCCATCACAGAGGTCATACTACTAAATGCAGTCACGGGCATGGTTGGCTGGTTTGGTTTGTTTCTGTTTAGGGGAGGGTTGTTTTGTTTGTTTTGAGACAGGGTCTCTCTATGTAGTCCTGACTGCCTGGAACGCACTATGTAGACCAAGCTAGCCTCATACTCACAGAGATCTGCCTGCCTCTGTCCCCTGAGTATACCACCATGCCTGACACATAGTTGTTCTTGTCTCCTGTTTTGGTGACTAAAAACCCATTCACAGAAAAACAGGATCTATCTGTTGTATACACAATATAATTAATTTATTATATTAAACAGAGTTCTGCTGTCTCTACTAGAGAGAAGGGTTTATGAAAAGCAAAATGTGCAAAAGACTCCAGGGTCAATCCCCACCCTGACCCCACATGGAAGAATATTCTTTCTTAAGTCTGGCTCACTGGTGATTTTGGGTGTTTGTTTGTTTGTTTGTTTCATGACCTAAATTATTTTACGACCTTTTATCCACAGCTGAAGTAGTAATGTAAAAGTTGTCAGATAAAAATCCTTCACAGAATTTTCTACCAAACTTTGTAATTCTCACCCTATTCGCCTCTGAAGTACAGTGTTTTGTGTTTATCATTTTTAAAAAGTTGAAGAAAGAAAGGAAACACGCAAGGAGAAGGAGATTCATGACAGTTTATGCTTGGGTTGAAGCAGAATGGCGGGCTGCGCACGGCACACCCGAGCCCAGACCCAGCACCATGAGATGCGCGCAGAAAGGACAGGATTTCTCTCTGAGGAGGAAGAGTGTTACCCAAAGTGAAGCCATGATCACGAACACCAGAGGTGATGAAACTTGTTTCTTGAAGCCTTCAGTCCTGAACACTAAACGTACCCTCCTTTCTTTCAGGATGAAGAGAAAGTTCTATTCTTGGGATGAGTGTATGAACTTGCGAGAAGTTAAGGTAAGGAAATCAAGGTCCCCGGGTACATCACACCCGAGGACAGGAGCTAAGGTTATTCTAGACCCTTCCAAATGCATCCTGAAGATAGCCATGTTCACCCCTTTCCATTACATTCCTGAAGTCCTCTCTCATGTCTCCTTTGCTCCCGTGTTAGTGGGGAAGAGAAAATAACCAGGCCTCCTTCCATTTAAGGAAGACTTTGAAACTCATACTCTCCAGGGAAATGCACCCAATGGCATACGGTTTCCTGTGTTTTATTCTGTGTGACTAGGGTGAATTTTTAGATACTTTGCACGGAGTCTGATATGGGTAAGTCGGAAAGAAAAAGTCAGACCTGTTTTACCAGACAAAGAAGGGAAGGGGCCAATTAAAATTCGTGGCAGCTACTGTTGACTTGGTTGCTCTTTCTACTTAGTATTCATGGCTTAAATCATTTAATGTTTGCTTTAAATTAGTGCTCTGAGATCTTTTAAAATCATGTAAATTTAACATGTAATTTATCAGTGAGTCTAGAAGACTCTAGCTAGAGGTAACTAATTAGCACTAATGAGGTTCTACTGACTTCTATAAGTTTGCTTTAAGAGTTGTGCTGTTCCCCTGCTTACAGTCCCTGAAGAAACTCAATCATGCCAATGTGATTAAACTAAAAGAAGTTATCAGAGAAAATGACCATCTTTATTTTATATTTGAATATATGAAAGAAAACCTCTATCAGTTAATGAAAGACAGGTATGTCTTTATTTTATGGAAACCGTATTTTCCCTGTTTTGTTTTTTCTTTCATGAGTTCCTCGGATCCTTTCAAGGTGTTCTACTTGATGATAGGCTGACCTATAACCCGAAGAGGTAGATTTAAATGAATCGCTTCTGTGATTTCATCAAATTGTAACTCCTCAGCAGCCAGTGTAAAGACATTATAGAAACCTACCAAGCAGCCTCCCCTTTTGAATGAAGGGAGTCAGTAGTCTTATGCTCAAGAGCAAAGCTGGCTTTAGGCAAAAATCAGGACGTTGTCTCCGTTGTCCTTTCAAGTGTCTTGTGAGAGAGTTGTGAATACATGAGGAAAGGAATAAAGTAGCTTTCAAGAGAAGATGAGGCAGGAGCCGGGGGGGTTGCTCAGTCAGTAAAGCACCAGCCGGGCAGCATGAGGACCCAAGTTCTGATCCCAGGAACCACACAGAAGAGCCAGGTGGATGCTGCGACCCCAACACGAGAGAAGGGAGACCGGTAGAGGCCTGGATCTCACTTGTCTGCCTGGCCAGTTAGTGAGCTCCTGATTCAGTGAGAGACCCCATTTCAAAGAAATAAGGCAGAGCGTCATGGCGGATGCCATCCAGCACTGACCTTTGGCCTCTGCAAGCAAATACATACATGCACGTATCCACCCTGCACTCCCAACAAAGGATCTGATGAACTCATTCATTAGAGATACTCGAGTGATAAAACTTACTGTTAACAACCTGAAGGAAGTTCTCACTTTAATTTTCAGTTACTGATCATTTTAGTTGGTGGCCTGACAGAAATTAATTTTTGCATCCCTAATTTAATCCTCATTAGGACCTTACCATGGACATTATCTAACTAGCACATCTAAAGTGATAGCCACTGGTCTCGTGTGACTTTCAAGCCCATGAAATAGTTACACTGAACTGTGCTATAATACAAAATAAATTATACACCAAGTTTTGGAAATTTAGTATAAAAAATTATTAATTTTTATATTAGCCAGGCATGGTAGCTTCACATCTACAATCCCAGCACCTGGAAGATAGAGAAAGGAAGATCAGAAGATGTAGAGTCAGTCATCTTAAGCTATGTAGTATCTTCAAGGACAACCTGGGCTTCATAAGGCCCAGGTCTCACAAATGCTAAGAATGACAGCAGCAACAACAACTTCGTATTGATTGTATGTTGAAATAAATGTACTATTTAAAACTAAGTGGAAAGATAGAGATTGGGAAAGGCCAATCAGTGAGCACTAAGAAGGAAAAAGCTCTGGAGTTTCTATTGTGTAATAATAGCTGGCTGTAGGTAACAATTACAGATCGTGTGGTTTGAAATATTGAAGAAAGGATTTTGAAGCTTTTACCATAAAGAAATAATAAGTGCTTGACACACAAATATTTACCCCAATTTAAATATTAGATAGTGTACATACATATGAAAGCATCACACAATATCATACTGCGCACGTATTTTATGTTTATATAAATGTGCATATTTTTATGCTCTTGCATCCATCAAAATAGACTCAAACATAAAATGTTTAAGTAAGTTTAATGTTTCGTATTTTGTATTTTGTTAAATGAAGCTGCTAGAAAAATTAAACATGGCTCTCATGTGTGGCTCCCAACTGTATTTCTATTGGATGGTACCAATATGCAGTAGATAACTGAACATTGTGGGACATAGTAGTACAAGCTTTTAATCCCAGCACTGGGGAGGCTGAGGCTAGATGGTGGTAAGTTCATGGGTAGCCTGAGCTATATACAGCAAGACCTTATCTCAAAACAACAAGGACCTAAAACATGCAGGCCCTAATTCCCAACTCTTTCGTCACTGTTTTTTGACAATGATAGTTTTCCCAGGGTATTTTGCTCTTATTGGGACAGTTTAGATTTTAACTCTTGAATATTTGTGTAAGATATTCGTTGTTGGATTGAAGGTTTTCTGACACTTCAAAACAACAACAACAGCTAATCACTATTTTCACATTTTAAACCTAGGGCACTTAGTACCACAACTCTATTTATTATACCTTTAGCTAACAGAGGCTGCAAGGCAATAGGAGCATCTGTCTTCCTCTTCTGTGGTTGGTTAACAAACTACTCCTTCCTTCCAGAAACAAATTGTTCCCTGAGTCGGTGATCAGAAATATTATGTACCAAATACTGCAGGGGCTGGCATTCATCCACAAACATGGTGAGTTTCTTTAGTCTCATTTCCCTGTCTTCATAGGGCGTTATCAAGACCACATAGGAATAGTGTGTCATCTGCTAAGTTATGCCCAAACACACTGACTTTGTCATCTAAACATTATAAGTTTTATAATTGTACATAGATATCTGTTATCTATAACAGACATTTTAGAAGTTTGATCATCAGTCTTCCTACCTCACACCTCTCCCCCAAACGCAATCAGAGGGGGAAAAAATTTTTTTTAAGTCTCTTGTGAGGGTTTTGGGAAAGGGAAAGGTTAGGGAATGGATTCTCTCTTTAGACAGAAGTGAAATGTAAACAGGTTTAATTTGGCGCTCTGCACAGGGAACGGCAGACATGGCAGTACCACGTATGACCTTAGACTGCAGGGAACCCATCTTGAAGAAACTCCGGGTGGTGCCGGGGAAGTTTCCTGTTGTGTAAAGAGGCCAGCTATGTGATGTCAGCTGCGGCTGTGGTGTCGGGCTGTGGCTGATTTGTTTTTCTGCACCGTTCTGCTGTTCTGTTTGAACAGAGTGGAACTTTGGGTTTTTTTCTTCCCCCTGTATGGTGGATGCCTTCTGGACCAGGCTTGGCCTGAAGACCTGTGCCCTTCCCATTCTCTCAATAAAGGTCTTCCCTCCAAACTCATTCTGGAAAAGATTAGACGCCTTTGATCGAGCACGACTACTCACCAGGATGTAAATAACGTCTAATGCCCGTGTGTGGTGTTTTATACTTGTCCTTAGCATCGCATTTAGTTTCTCCTGTTCTCTGAGTGGAATGGAAGCGGCTGGTATTTATTTTCTTCGAATCTCTTATTCATTTATCTTTTAATTTACGTGACTTTGTATATCCATCGAACCACGATAATCATTAGCTCAGAAATCTGTTTGCTGTCCCTGAGTATCTTTTCAAAATCGCTGTCCATTTGAGTATTAAGTTAGAGAAGTTTGTGTTATGTCATTGCTAAACCCTGAACGGAGGCAGGCAGTGGTTAAAAACGTCGATGCCTAGAGAGCCGGCCCTCAAACCCAAATGGAAATGCTTTAATAGTATCCACCGTTCTTTTCCCGTGTGAGGTTTTCTGACTCCAACGCCAGAGCCACATTAGGCAGGAATCCACCTCAAGGAAACCCTCATGGTTTCCCTTCTGCCCCATCTCCTCTGGGCTGCCCCTCAGCCTCTGTAACTGTCTATTTTATATATTGAGTTGGTAATAATGAGCATTTTCATTATTTTTTTTTTCCAAAGACTTAACCGCCAGGGAGAAATGAACTGTTAAGAAAATGAGGAGATTAGTTAAAATGTGCGGAGCTCTTTCCTCCAGTGGACTTGTCAAGTATGTGATTAAATCCAAGAAATCTTGTGTTCAGCCAGTAATGAGACCAACCACACTGACTAGAGCTGAATCAGGAAGCGATGGCCAAGCTTCTGTCTGTGCCCTCTCCTCCTCTCCCTCCTCCTCCCTCTCCCGCTCCTCCTCCTGTCTATTACACAGTAGTGATAACAGTACATCCAATTTCCATAAGGTTGCAGAAGTAATAGGAGAGAGTTACAGTGTGTCAGCATCGATCCCCCACGCACATCTGCTGAAGTCACAAATTAAAAATGCACGTCAAGTGGGCAGTTACTTTTAATGATCTTACATGCTGTGTGAACTTTCTCTCAAATTATTTTGAAAGCCAGTTCCCACAGAAAGCGGGAACTTTCTTCTTCCACTGAAAGGGATTCCTCTCCCAACCCCACGTTTCTAAGAGGAGGGCTCCGTTAGATTCACATAAGCCAAAGGGCTGTGTTCTGATGATTTATTGTGCTTTTCCTCTCTGGCCTCCCCAGGCTTTTTTCACAGGGACATGAAACCCGAAAACCTGCTTTGTATGGGTCCGGAGCTGGTAAAAATTGCTGATTTTGGACTTGCAAGAGAATTAAGATCACAGCCACCGTATACTGACTACGTGTCTACCAGATGGTAACATTTACGTTGAAGGTTTCCTATGTTGAATAGTTGATTATCTTCCCAGAGGGTCCATATTGGGTATTTAAAACAAAACACAGATACAGATTTTCTGTGATTTATAGAGAGGGAAGAATGAGCTCGGGGCTATTCCAATAATGAAATAAGAGAAGGAAAAATATTTCATTCAATTATTCATTCAACAAAAAGCACTGAACACCTACTGTGTGCTGAACATTACTGTAGGCACTGGGAACACAGGGCCATAAACAAAACAGAAGTCTCTGCCCCATGCTGCCTACAGGACAGTCAAGACACAAATAAGCTAAAAATAGTATGAGTTACCAAAATCCACGCCACAGTCCAACTGCCAACCAACAACAGAAATTTCACCCAAGGGAAGGCTATTCAGCAGGAGAAAGGCGTGGTCTACAATGACATTATAGCACCATCGCTGCATCTCAGAGGTAATGTTGGGAGCAAGAGGCCATATAGAGAGAGCTTTTAGTGTATGCTGCCATTAGGATAAAGTGCACTGCTAGGGAAAGCTGTGGATTTAAGTCAGGATAGTGGTTTCATGAGCCTTCGAGAATACCAGTAGCATACTTCTCTTGATCTTGTTGGTCTATTTGTGGAGAATCCATCAAGCTGTACTTGTGAGTCTAAGTGCATCTTTTCCCCGTACATTCCTTTGTAAAAATCAAGCATGTACACATATCACATGGCAATACATTATTATAAACAAAAGAGCATGGAGAGAGTATGGGAATTTGGGGTCAATGAGGAGGGAAAGAATATTGCTGTTTGAATGGAATCTCCCTGATAACAGCTCTGAAGGAGATGCTAAGATGCCCAGAGGATGGTGGCAGGAGTGTGCTCCCGATAAGTTCCACAAAGAGCAGAATGAATAAGGAAGACAGTTGTGGGAAGTGGGGTGAAAGCACCTGAGGGATGTCCGGTAACACGGGTCCTTCTGTAGGCCACATGAGGACTGGCTTTAGAACCTACGTGAAGTAGGGAGCCGTGGAAGAGCTGCGTGGAGAGGCGTGCTTCAGTTGCCTGGGTTTTACAGGCATTCCTCTGACTGCCACAGTGAAAGATTTTAGGAAACCAAGGACAGAAGTAGGGAGACCACCATTCAGGAAGCAAATAGTATTGAGTCGGACCTCCTGGCCACGGAGGGAAGTGTGGGATTCTGTGTCCGTGTTCTGACGAATCAGATGCGGAGGGCGTAGCTGACAGAAAGGAATCAAAGACTTGAAAGGTTTCTGTCCCAAAGATCTAGAAAGTTGAGTCCTCACTAAAAACTGATGTGGGGAACAACAAGGAGCTTCAGGATGAGAAAGCACAGTTCTTTTTGGGTTGGGAGAGATGTTCATGTGAAAACCGACAAGAGATGTAGAGGTCAACAGCTGGATTAAGGATTGAGAGCCTGGGCAAGTGCTGGCCTGGAGACACATGCCTGTGAGTCTTTCGTGCTAAGGAAATGGTACAGTTGCAGAAGAGAGGAGATCTGAGGTCTGATCCTAGACAGAGCAACTGACATGTACTGGTTTGCCCCGATCAGTCTCAGCCAGACCCATTACGAACTGCTTCACTAATATAAGCTGGGATGAGTCTGGTAGATCTCTGCTGTGTGTCACCTCTTTGAGGGCCTAACCTGCTGATGTTAGAAACACACATGGTATGAACCAAGCCTGCACCTTGACACATGGTTAAATACGGAAGACGACTGGTGGTTTCCCATCTCTCCTTATCCAGCCTTTCCCCAAAGTTGTGTGACAAAATTTATCAGACAGGGGTGGTCCTCCACTAGCCGACTTCTCTGGTCAGGGTGTTGGCAGAACATGAGGGCATGAGAGTTGCGACCTCTCATGGGTACATGGGATCCTGGCCACTATGCCCCAGCCTTTGAGACGTCGGTCGATGGCATCACGGCACATAGGAAATAAGCACTAAGTGTTGTCTGAGTGTTCTGTCTTCAAGGGTTATCACACAGTATGAATCTGCAGCGATTTCATTGTTTGGTGTTATAGATTAAGTTGTATTCCTCTAAAAGATATGATGGAGCCCTAGCCCTGTGGTATAAGATCCCATTTGGAAATAGAGTCTTGCAAATATAATTAAGTTAACCCAAAGTCAGACAGGAGTAAGAGGTCTTCGTCACAGCCTGGAGCTGGCTTTGTTCCATAACCTTCAGAGATCCCCGCCGTGCTTTATCTTGACATCAGACGTGTCACTCCAGAGCTGTTACAAGAATAAACTTACTTTTTTCCCAGCCATTCGGGTTGTGGTACTTTGTAACAGTGGCCTTCACATGAGGAATACATGCTTTCTGAAGAAATTATCTTGGAAAAAAAAAATCTCCCATCAACAACAGTCTCTAAAACAAACAAAATGTACCCTTAATTTAAAAAAAAAAAAACTGGTATTTTTCTGTTTATCAAGAGAAGCCAATGATGAACATACACAAAATATTTACTGCCAACTGCTGTTTACCACAAGGGCCAGCATTGCTGACACAGTGCAGATCTGGACACGCCAATGTCCCCGGCCGTGCCAGTATTCATTTGAAGAGTTAGTAAATGGAGAAAGAAAGTATACATGCATGATGGAGTCGTAGTCATCTGGTAAAAAGAATGAAATTATGTCATATTTAGAAAAACAGATCGAGCTGGAGATCATCACGTTAAGTGACATAAGCCAGACTCAGGAAGATAACTGTGGCGTAGAAGGAGTTCAGGGAGAGATGCCTTTGCTCTTGTAAATTAAAAATAGCGTTGTCAAGCTGGGCAGTGGTGACACAGGCCTTTAGTCCCAGCACTCTGGAGGCAGAGGCAGGTGGAATTCTGTGAGTTCGAGGACAGCCTGGTCTACAGCGTGAGTTCCAGGACAGCCAGAGTTACAACAGAGAAACCTTATCTCTCAAAAAGCAAACGAGTAAATAAATAAATAATAGTGTTGTCTACATAAGGAAGCATAATGATAATGTGGACATTTTCAGTGTGATTTTCTTAAAGAAAAAAATTCACTACTCAAGGATAATCTGTCCATCTTTTTTTCCCATCCTGCATGTGGACATATGTTAGACCTGATGGTTTTGTCCATCGTTCTCTCTGAATATTCCAACGAGAACCTACCTTCTCATCTGTCCACTTGAGGACCTACCTCAAGCCACATGGACACTTCCTCTACATTGGTAGCCAGGCCCCACTAACAGTGGTCAGGACCTAAGTATCATGCCCGGAGTATGGCACTTCATCCTTGGGCCTTGATGGAAACATATGACCAAACAGTCAGCCCCTGCTGTCCATCCACCTGTGACATTACACTTGAAACAGCTTTTCCCATATGGCTTTCTGTTTTCGCAGGTACCGTGCTCCTGAAGTTTTACTGAGATCTTCGGTGTACAGCTCTCCCATTGATGTGTGGGCCGTGGGGAGTATAATGGCTGAGCTATATACATTTAGACCGCTCTTCCCGGGGACAAGTGAGGTTGATGAAATATTTAAAATTTGCCAAGTGTTAGGGACTCCCAAGAAAGTAAGTACTCTCTCTAGTCCCCAAGTTGTCATGAGCTTTGAGTATCCCTCACTTGCTACTTTGCTTTTTCCTTTTATGACTTCTGATTATTCGTTACTTTAGCCGAGGTGTCTGGTATTTTTAGTTTCAAATAGCTTTATACTTCAGTGGTTTTATTATAAACTTTATGGGGGAGGGAGATAGTGATTGCAAGAAGTCAGAATCCCACCAAATTGAAGGGGAGAAAAGTGTTTGCTTTTCTTTAAGAAACTAAAGGAGACAATCTGCCTAGTGTTTAAGTTTGGGCTATGTTCATGACTCTGAGGAAGCCTGCTAAGCCTTCCTGTTCTGTGCATGCCCACAGCCCATTCATTAAGCCCTGGGACCCTGGGCTGCAATTTTCTCTTAGGCTTTTTCTGGCTGCAATCTCTTTGCAGCCAGATATTTGAGCTCCTGAATTCTGAATACGTCTCCATGGCTATTACCTTTGGGGTAGACCTTACCTCCTGAGATGCCATTAATAAGTGTTTGTGACCTGATTAATTCAGCATTGGGCTTTCAGTTGGCAAGTAAATGTAGATACCAAGGTGTACAGGTGTAAAACTGATTGTCATTTCCCACCTACAAATGCTTTGGTGTTGGACTTGCCGGGACGTGTAGTGAGACTTTCACAGGAAGCTGCCTCTTTGTAAAGCTTTTGCCCTTATTTTCTCAGGTCACCAAGTTGTCATCAAAACTAAAAAAACAGAAAAGGTTCGATATTTTGAAATTTATAGGTGTACTCTTTCATTTATTCCCCCTCTCAGCTTCATGTTGTTTTTCTACGTGGCATAGACTCTGGTATTTTATTTGTATGATTAATTATATGACTCAGCATTGAACTTTTTCCACATGAGTGGTTTCCATGTCACTCCTATGTTTTTACATTAATTATGGAACCAATTTTCTTTTTGCACATACCCTTAAACAGAGTGACTGGCCGGAAGGATACCAGCTTGCATCCTCCATGAATTTTCGCTTTCCCCAGTGCATTCCCATAAACCTAAAAACTCTCATTCCCAATGCCAGTAGTGAGGCTATTCAGCTTATGACAGAAATGTTGAGCTGGGATCCAAAGAAACGACCAACTGCAAGCCAGGTAAGACAGCTCTCCCAGGGACAGTTTTTTAAATTTGTGAGGGTTTTAAAAAATTATTTATTTTATGTGTGTGTGTGTGTGTGTGTGTGTGCCTACGTATATGGATGTGCACCACATTGGTGCAGGAACACACAGAGGCCAGAAGAGGGCATTGGATCCCCTGGAACTGGAGTTATTGGTGGTGGTGAGCCACCATGTAGAGGCTGTGAACCAAACCCAGGTTTTTTTGCAAGAGCAGTAAGAGCTCTTAACCACTGAGCCATCTCACCAACTTCTAAATTTGTGAAGTTTTGCAATTTTACAAAGGCGTCAATTCTCAACCAATGTTTTACCGAGATCAATAAGAACTCAAACCCAAGACACCCACTATATGCAACAAAGCAGCAGTGAGGAGAGGCATGGGAGAGTTTGGAGAGTATTGCAAATGGAACTACTACACAGTTGTATTATGTGGTCCCAACGATCCGGAAAGGAGCAAACCACTAATGGTAACCCTGAGTGTGACCTGCCAGTCAGACAGAAGCTTGTTCTGGGTGGCACATAGTCAACTTCTCTGGTTGAGAGGCAGTGTTCTTGTTCACTGGGTACATCAGGAAATTGGACCACCGTAACGGAATTTAGACTCTGGCTCCCACCAGAGGGCAGTATCAGGACACTTTGTGCCACAAATCTCTTGGTCTTTAAAATGCCATCCCTTTAGTTGCCAAAAGCTTAACAAACAAACAAACAAAAAAAAGATATATTTTATTATATTCTTTCAAGTTTTATAAATTCTATGTAAAAATACCCCCCATTTAAAAACTTTTCACTTACATGTTTTCTAAAGGCCAGCTACAAAAACAAAAGAAAAAGATTAATCCAGGCCTACTTGAGCATGAGCAGGTGATAGAGAGCAATGGTTGTGGATATGGTTGTCCTTTGAGATAGTAAAACGTCCTATGAAGTAATAACCACAACAGCAGCCCTGGCATAGGAAGAAATCACGACAGACTGTGCGCACCTACTTAAAAACTAGGCCATAAAACCAACTGAGAGCTTGCGCAAGTACTTGATACCAAGATGAGAAAAATGTGTCTGTGAAAGCAATAGAAGAGGGACCAGTGAGATGGCTCAGCAGGTTCGAGTCTCTGCTGATGTCCTGAGGTCAATCCCTAGAACCCACATGGGGTTATTTATAATTTGGCTAGAAAAAAGTTCTCAATGTGTTCACCTTGCCTATAGCAGTATTAAAACTTAGCAGTTAAAAAAGACGAGACAAAACCCAGAGGATGTGCACATGTGGGTTTAGCTGTGTGCTCCAGTTATGGAAGGCAAGTTTGACTTCTGGCTTCAGGATTCTCGGTATTGCCCAACCTCATATTTCCCACATAGATCCTTCTTGCTTGGCCCTCATTAATGCGAGTTCATGGTTAGCATGTATGAGACCACAGGTTCAATACCCAGAACCCGCCCCCCCGGCAAAAGAATCATTGTTGATAGTGAGCCGTTTGCCCTACATTAAGGATGCACACAATTTAAACCTGGAAACGTTCTGATTAGCTAAACCTTGATGGGGTGTGTGTGATATTTCCACGTTTTTCTAGGCATTGAAGCACCCATATTTTCAAGTCGGTCAGGTATTGGGCCCTTCTGCACACCATCTGGATGCAAAACAGACTTTAAACAAGCAGCTGCAGCCATCAGAACCAAAGCCATGTTTCTCTGAACGGGATCCTAAGCCTTTGCCAAACATACTTGATCAGCCTGTCGGGCAACTCCAACCAAAACAGAGCCACCAGCCACTGCAGACCATTCAGCCACCACAGAACACAATGATCCAGCCACCTCCAAAGCAGCAGAGTCACCAGAAACCACCACAAACAACATTTCCAAGTATCATCAAAACCATGCCAACGGTAAGTAGCCTTAGACGATATGGCCGGGTGCAGTTTGGGTAGGGAGTGGCCAAGAGCCACACGTTAGATTGTCAGTCAGTTCAAATGATGGAGGGTGTGTGAAGCGTGTTCTGTGTCAAAGCCCCTGCTTTCCTTGGTTGAGGTTTGGAAAGAGATAAGGTAATATTTTAAGATGGTGAGGAGAAACTTGGAGAATAAAGGAATAATATTCCTATGCTGCAGGCTTCTTTGAAGAATTCATAGGAAGAACTGGACACTCTAGAGTACTTTACTGATAATGAACACAAACCTACTGGAGGGTTTTAAAAATATTATGTTGATAAAGTTTTTAATTTTTGAGGTTATACTATGACTACATTATTTTATCCTTCCCTTCCCTCCCTCCAGACCATCCATATGCCCTTCTTAGTCTCTTTCAAAGTCATGGCCTCTTTTTCTTTCATTATTGGTGTGTGTGTGTGTGTGTGTGTGTGTGTGTGTGTGTGTGTTTTTTTCCTAAATCTATGGATACAACCTATGCATTCTGTATAGTGTTACCTGTATGTATATATTTTCAGGGCTGACCATTGGTATTGGTATTGGACCTCTTCCCACACAGATCTTCTCAAACATCATATCTAATTCCTGACACATCCCCAGCAACTCTCCGCATCTTTGCATGAGCTCCCCCACCCCCACCAATCTCCCACTAACACCAAACACATCTAACACACGAATTCCTGTTTCTTGTGCTGTTGTACAGCATTTTTCCTTTTTGCTGGAGTGCAAACTCCATGACATCAGAAATATGTGTTTCATTTATCAAAATAACTCTAGAATCTAGAAGGTGCCTATCATATGGTAGATTTTTAATAAATATTTGCTGAATGAACAAATAGCCTCAAAGTCCAGAAGAGTCTCCACCCAGCTCTGAATATTGGAGAATGTGCTTCTCTATAGCATGTAATAGGAGTTACCATTCCATAGCTGCTGGAGCAGCCCTGCAAGGGAAACAAGGAGGCATTCTCATAGGAGCAAACCCTTACAGACCTCAGCAGAGGGAACCACCACCGTGACAAGCACCATACTGGACAGTGGAACCCCGAGCATCTGAGCTCGTGTTTTTATTGATACAGGTGTTCAGCTGACAGCATGTGCAGATCACGTGCACTCAAACATCCCCACAGAAATCCAACACCTGCAGACAATACAAAACACCAAGACCTAAGCAGCCCCTCACCCAAAAGTGCACAAAACAATTATTTTATACATAACTAAAAATAAACTTCCACAACATCATTCTCTAAAGGCAGCCTTACAGATATTTGAAAACAGCCGTTGTATTGTCTGCCCTGTAGGTGAAACGTCCCCAACTCCCTCACCTGCCCTGCAAGTGTCTCTTGTTCTGACAGGCCTCTAAGCCCCTCGTTCTGCCTGCCACTCAGAAGGGAGCTGCCTGAACTAGAGGCAGAAAGTACACGTCAGGGAGGGTAATGCAGGCAGTATGGATAGCTTCCAACCTTCCAAAGAACTGAGGGGCCACTCATGCCACTGAGGGTTGCATTTCCTCATCTCCCTTCAGAAGGCCATCTTAGCTTTTGGGTATTGGCCAAAAGGTGGTAGCTGCATTTTGGAAAGACGCAGGGACATGCCATCCTCCTTAAGGCTATCTCCACTTAAGGAGAAGGGCAGGAAGGTTCACAGCCAAGTCTCAGTTTTCTAGATCCTTTCTGTCTGTGAAAGGTCAACCCAGAACCTCAGACTTCAAGTCCCAGTGGTGGTGATGTTTAGTTTTAATCATCAGCATGACACAATCTAGATGAGAGAGTCTCAGTGAGGGACTGTGTAGATCAGGTTGGCCTGCGGATCTTTCTGTAGGGAATTATCTTAATATTCATTGATATAGGAAGAGCCAGCCTAAAACTGGGTGGCACCATTTCTTGCTTTTTGGTTTCCTGTAGTTTATATATATATACACATATGTGCGTGTGTATATACACACGTGTGTGAATATATATATGTGTATGGATATACACACATATTTTTATATATATATGCACATATATATATATGCACATATATATGTGTGTGTATATACATATATACATATATATGCACATATATACTGTGAGTATATATATATACATATATATATACATATATATATATACTGTGAGTATACATATATATATATATATATACTGTGAGTATACATATATATATATATATATATATATATAGAGAGAGAGAGAGAGAGAGAGAGGGAGAGAGAAAGAGTTGGAGGGAGAAAGCTGAGCAGCAAGTACGTGTATTTATTCTCTTTCTGCTCTTGACTATGGATGCACAGCTGCTTCAGTTCCTGCCTTTTTCTATTTTGAGGGTGGAGTGGAGGGGAAGAAGCACCAGGTGACTGGGTTGGATCTGGGCCCTTGTGTGTGCTACGCATGTGCTCCACCCCGAACCTATATCCCCATCCTCTTTACACTACCTTGTCTACCTTTACATGTGTTTAGATGTACAAGTAGTAACCATCCCCCCTACAGTTACAGACAATATTCAGTTTAATAGCATGTGGAACACGTTTGTCACCTATGAACAAACAGCTGCTTGCACTGGTGGGCTAGAGCATTTAGGTTTTTGTAAGCACATTCTATGATGTCCACAAGATAGCAATCACCTGTGGATGAATTTCTCAGACCATGTCCTGTCATTAAGTGACACTTAATTGTAAAGGGGAAGACCCTTGAGAATTGAGACGCTCTCAGGCTTTGGTGGCTGATTTTTTTCACCACAGAAGCCAGTCGGCACAATGAGCCATAAAGGAGCTCGGAGAAGGTGGGGCCAGATGGTCTTCAAGTCTGGAGATAGCTGTGAAGACTTTGAGGACTGCGACTTGGGAGCCTCCCATTCCAAGAAGCCAAGCATGGGTGCCTGCAAAGAAAAGAAGAAGAAAGAGCCTCCATATCGGTAAGATTGCATATTCGCCAGGGAAGTGTATTTTACCAGGCCAACTTCATTTCACCAATTAAATGCAATGACAAAGGGTAATACTTTCTTCCACAAAACCCAGAAATTGGGGCTGGAGAGATGGTTCAGAGGTTAAGAGTACTGTCTGCCCTTCCATAAGATCAGGGTTCAATTCCCAGCACTTACATGGCAGCTCACAACTGTCTGTAATTCTAGTTCCAGGGACCTGGCACCCTCACACAGATATGCATGCAGGCAAAACACCAATGCATGTAAAAATAAATTTTAAAAGTTAAAAACAGAAATCTTTATGCACACCTCCAGAAAGATGAGAATCTTGACTTCTCACAGCAATGAATCAGTGATGTGTGTACATGTGTGTGTAGGGCAAAGTTCTTCCTCACTCAGCCTTCATTGTGCTCTTGTGTTTTGTTTTTTCTTTTTTTGAGACAGAGTCTGGTTATGTTGCCCAGGCCAGTCTTGCAGACTAGAGTAGCCCTCCCACCCTGTCCCCTGAGTAGCTGGGACCACGTGTACATGCTAGCCACACCTCGCTCAGTCTTGTGAGTTGTGATCGCCATTATTCCCCCTCAAGTTCACATTTCTGCGTGCAGATGCAGAGCACCACATACAGAGTTAATGGTTTCCTCTGATGGCATTACGAGTTACTTTTTAGATCACTCGTTGTTAAAACATTTGAAAATGGTTTTCTGAACCTTTCCTGGAAGTTTGGTGTCCAGCAGTTCCTTCTTCTCGGGACTTAGGTCATCACCAGTGGGCTACCTTTTGTTGATCCCTTCTTGGGAATATACTTGAATTTTCTTTTGGAAAAGAAGATGAGTAAGACAGCCATGTCACAAGTCAGGGGACCGTTGGTGTTGAGTAGGGCTGACATCTTTATTGTCTGTATGCCTCTGATGACAAATAAAAACCTATCAAGAGCCAGGTGGTGGTGGCACATGCCTTTAATCCCAGCACTCGGGAGGCAGAGGCAGGAGGATCTCTGTGATTTCAAGGTCAGCCTGGTCTACAGAGTGAGTTCCAGGACAGCCAGAGTCACAACAGAGAAACCCTGTCTCAAAAAACAAAACAAAACAAACAAACATTTATCTTAAAATAAAATGGATCTAAATTCTTTATTTGCATGCTACCTACATTCTAGAGTAGATGCTGCTGGTAGAAGCATGCAGGTAGAGATGGCTGTGGCTGCCGTGTGGTCTTCCAACATCACAAGTCCATGACTGCAGAAATTCCAGAAGAGGCCAATGGGATTACATACCCATAAGCCTCTACAGAGTCCACTGCATCCCATCTGATGTCAGGAATGACTTCCTGTCCTGGCAAAGATGGGGAGGAAGTTATCACTTAGCAATCCTGACAACAAAAGGACTCATGGTTTTGTGCCAGCTCATTTGAAACACTGACTTCCATGCTGTGATTGGGGCTTTGTGCTGACTTTCAAGGTTTCCAGAGTCAGGATCCCTAGGCTCCGACCACTTGAGGAAGGAAAATAGAAGTTTACATGCAGCTGTTTCCTTAAAATCCGATACAGACTTATCAACGACTTCAACAGCAAAGCAGTACTATCTGAAGCAATCAAGGTACCTTCCAGGTAAGTAGAGAAAACAGTATTCACCACTGAATTCCAGTTCTCAGAAGGTGGGAGCAGGAGGATTGGGAATTCCAAGCCAACCTGTGCTATTTGATACCCTGGTTCAAAACAACAAAAACGCTTAACGTTAATCAGTCTTGCTATGGCAGAGTAAAGTGCCTTGGTATCTCTGAAAGGAGGGCACCAGAGAAGGAGAAGGCAGAGTCCCAGGACTTCTTGGCAGCTGTGCCTGTTGCCATGAGCATTTTGGATTTTTCCTGTCTCTGTGACTGACGGAAGTAAGTCTGTTCAAGAAATACAGAGCTGAGAGCTGGGAAATAGCTCAGTGGTCGTGCATCTCCTAACGTGCACAGCCCTCAGCACCATCAAAAAATAAATAAAATTAAAATTTAAAAAAGGAAGGGAGGGAGGGAAGAAAAGAAAGAAATGCAGAACACAAAATGGTGATAAATCCACTTCCCCAAAGCCTCTCCGTCCTAGTTAGTTAGGGTCACTATACCTGTGAGAGGGCACCATGACCGAAGCAACTGGAAAGGAAAGGGTTCATTTGGCTTACACTCCCATATTGTAGTCTGCCATTAAAGGAAGCCAGGACAATAACTCAAACAGGGCAGGATCCTGGAGGCAGGAGCTGATGCAGAGGCAGTGGAGGGGTGCTTCTTACTGGCTTGTTCCCCATGGCTTGCTCAGCCTGCTCTCTTATTGAACCCAGGACCACCAGCCCAGGGATGGCACCACCCACAATGGGCTGGGCTCTCCCCCACAAATCACTAATTAAGAAAATGCCCTACAGCCTGATCTTATGGAGGCGTTTTCTCATTTGAGGTTCCCTCCTTTCAGACGACTCTAGCTTGTGTCAAGTTCACATAAGACCATCCAGCACACACTCTGACCAAAACTGTGCATTTAGTAAGTGCTCAATTTTATTAAATCAATTGAGCAGCCTCATTGCAAGATTTTATAAAACGTAAATTTAAAAAAAAAATTCTTTCTTAAATGATGTGTATGTATATGTGTGTGTGTGTGTGTGTGTGTGTGTGTGTGTATGTATGTATGTATATATATATTTATATATTTACAAGCTTATTCTGGCTACTAGGAAGGACAGACTAGAGGCTCAGATAGACGAAGAGACTGGTCAAGAAGTTATTGCGTGTGTCCACGGTAGAGGCAGCAGAGACAGAAGTGGGTACTATACACATGTGGTGGTGAAGAGCAGGTCTTTCTGGTCAGTGAGCCTGGGGGAAGACATGGAGCAGGAGGAATTAGTATAGGTGGCAGCAATCCCTTCAGATGTAGAAACTGATGATTCGGGGGAGGAGTGGGGGGCTGAAGTCCTTTGGAAAATGAGAGGAGCTGGAGGGAAGAGCACTGAGGTTTGCCTTAAAAAGGAGCAAATCACCTGGAATCTTTAGGTACTAGCAGCTTTGTAAAGCTTGACGCTGAAATCATGAGAATTCCAAGCTGACAGCCAAAGCACAGAGGAGGAGGTGCTCCAGAACATAAGACTCATAGGGAGTACTCTCTTGAAGACATATAAAGAACATTTCAATGGTTGAAGTTTGGCAGACAGGTATTTGCACCATGGATAAAAGGGTACCTGCCCTCTGATGCAGAAATGACCTACCCTAAGTCACTGGCAAGGGTTAGAGAGTTCAGAGCACCCCCATTTTTTTGAATCCACTTCCCGATACAGCTTTTAAGAATATATGTCAAGCTGTCACACCTGGCCTGTCATTTCCTTTTGAACAACAAAGACCTAACAGAGTCCACAGGCAACTTCAGATGGGAAGTATGGCTATAAACAAGACCTGGAAGCTGGACTCAAAATGACAGAATTGTTTGTAACTAAACTTGAGCCTGGAACAGGCTGGACTGTATCCTGAAGATCTTCCCTCAGGTTGGATGAGCCTGAGCTAAGTTCAGGCATTTGGACAAAGATGTATTGATTATCTGTTATGATCCAGCAGCTGTGAATTAGCAGACAGTGAACAGAAGAGAAAGCCATTGTTGCTAGTTATTTTCACTCATAATTTTGTTTTGTTTTGTTTTTTGAGACAGAGTTTCTCTGTCATGAAACTCACTATGTAGAACAGGCCTGGCTTATTTGGACCTTCCCAAACCCACCTTTCAGTGCTAGGATTACAGGTGTGCACTAGTACAGCTGGCTTTTTACATAGATGCTGGGAACCCAAACTCGGGCCCTCATGCTTGTACGGTGAGCCTGCTCAGCCACCTCCCCAGGCCCACACTTCCTTCTGAATAAACTTTTTAATGCAGGAAATGGTAACCTACTGCACCTTCCCATTTAGTCTCATCTTGTTCTAGTTAGTGTAAACAATTAATGGACTTAATTATGACATCTTTCATACATGTCCAAGGCTGGCCTTGCTCAAACTTGCTCCTCCCTTCCGGTTCCACGCTCCGGCCCCTCCTGCCACCCTTCCTTTTCCTCAAATGGCCCCTCCCCTTTCACATACTGCATCCTCCTTGTCAGATAATTGCCCCTTGAAGCTCCACTTGTAAGTGTTCCACCAGAAGCTGAATCCACAGGAGTTAATCCCGTAAGAAAGGGAAAGCTGTTCACTCAACAAGTGCCTCCCCGGAGAACCAATAATGGGCTCTTCAGGCCCCATAGTTCTGGAACCAAAAGAAACGCTATGTCTCCTACACATGAAGTCTTCCTAAGGAGGAAGTCTTCGTGTGAGTAGGAAAGCTCAGCCTGCCAGGGAACAGTTCCAACGTCAGAGATGACGTCAGCATTAGCTAAGAACACCACCCACCTGTGACCCAGGAGCTTAAACAACGGAATGTTGTCAGCATCTCAGTTCAGCTGAGTAATCAGTCAGGAGCAAACAAACTCAGGGCGTGTTCAGACCTCATATAAACAAGTTGAAAAGACTCCCTTTGACCACCAGCACCAAAGCCCGAGACAGAACTGACATTTCAAACTTCAGAAAAACATAATTAAAACCATCTTTTTCCACAAGTACATCATCGACACCTGGTGATGGTGATCTGTAGGCATTTGCTATTTCTTGAGTAAGAGGAACTTCTTGGGTTTCCCAGAGTTCCAGGTCACCAAGCGTCTGGCCCGAGTATGCATTTGGAGCGAGTGGAGAGCATGGAACCATCGTGCCTTTGCAGGAAAATGTGCCTCCTTGCCTTCTGTGAGGTGTTTCCAGGAATGCCAAGTGCCTATCGCTGTTTATATTGCAGGAGGTGAAGTGTGTGCTGACAGCATTCCAGGTGTGCGCTGAGGGTTCAGGGTCATGTCAGAGTTCACTAAAAGGAGCAAACATTGGCTGCGTTTTAACCTACATTTATCCCTCACCTGCTGTCTGCAGGATGTCTAGGCTATGTTTAAACATACATCTTCCCTCAGGTTCATGGTCATACTCTAACCTTGAAAATGACTGTTTTGTTCTTCTAAGGTGTGAATCCCAAGAACGTGTCTTTGGTAGCCAGTGGCAAGGATATAAACTCACACACTTGGAATAGTCAACTATTTCCTAAGTCATTGGGATCCATGGGGGCAGAACTTGCTTTCAAGAGGAACAATGCAGGTAACAGATATATGTTACCCCTAAATGTCCCATGTTTGGTTGTAAATATACCATAGGCATTGTTGTCTTGTAGAGATCTATGTGGCCATACCAGGGGGCGGGGGTAATACAGAATTACCTAAATAATTCTTTAGCACAGACTGTTTTCAGTTTGCCAGCCCCCCCCATCTTGCACCCAGGGTCCTTCCTAAGTGGCTTTGCCTTCTTAGATGCCCTTCAAATTCTCCCACTTCACAAATGTAAAAGATTTCTCATGTGCTAAGGTGACCCCAAATATAAACTTACTTGTCCAAGGTCAAGGGATGGTTGAATACGTTGAGAAAGGAGGTAACCCTCATGACTGGGAAGCTGATCCTTGTGAAAGTTAGGTGTCTGCATGGAAGATCCAGAGTTTGAAGACAACCTGGGCTACACACAGAGACTGTGTTACCTCACGCACACACCTTGAAGTCAATGGGTTTCCAGTTTTTAGGTTTTAGAAAATTAAAAGAAGACCTCACTAAACTGTTTGCTGATGATAAATTAAAACCATTGTCATAAGATCACTACACAGCTGTGGTCCATAAATCTGGAGTTCAGAGAATATAACAAACTGATCCTGAGCAGATCATTTACATGAACAAGGTTTCTCCAGGCAGAAATAAAAAGTCAGGGCAAGAAAGCTGTGGCTGAGCTCTACTCGCTCCAGTGTGGCAGTGCCCTGCTGTGGCAGCTCACCCAAGAAGATAAGGCATTTTCCATAGGTGGAAGCCCTGCCAGACCTCAGCAGAGGGAACCACCATCCTGCAAGCACCAGACTCCATAGTGGAACCTTGAGCATCTGAGCTCAGGTGTTTTTATTCTTTCAGAACTCCTCAGGTGTTCTACCAATAGCACGTGCAGATCATTAGCAAGCAACAACCCTCCCCTCCCAAAAAAAAAAAAAAAAAAAAAGCAACACCTGCAGACAATGCAAAACACCAAAAACCTAGACTAGTCCCTCACCCAACAGTGCATAAAACAATTTTAAACATAACTAAAAGTAAACTTCCCCAACACACCTGTAATAAATGCTCTCTTGCTGGCACATAGACTACTTGAAGGGGCGTACCCCGTTAAACTGTGCTCCTAACAGTACTCACCTTCCATGCCTACTAATCAAAGTTTATAATATTTGCCTTTTTATTAGTTATATGCAATGAATCACTATAATTTAACAATATGGGAAAACATATTTAC
Source organism: Cricetomys ansorgei (assembly GCA_026225945.1). Lineage (NCBI taxonomy): Eukaryota > Metazoa > Chordata > Mammalia > Rodentia > Nesomyidae > Cricetomys > Cricetomys ansorgei. The sequence continues at coordinate 6,551,806 of JAMJFZ010001089.1, read as the reverse complement.
TATGGTTACAGAAATCTACATTTTTTTTCTAACATACACAGTTTTTGAGTGATGGGTTTATGCTTTGAAGCCTAAATTTCTCAGAGGTGAAAATTTCTCATTCATCCCTCACCCTCCAATCATACATTAGCTTCTGGACTTAATCCAAATAGAAATTTAGGCAATAAGTGGTGTTTAAATGGAATAAAAAGAGACAAAGATCATTCATTGGCTCTTCACCGTAACATTCAAATTCTCCACAGCTCTAGTCAGTCTTCCCGCACCTCGACTCCTCCACACAGATGTGGTTTGGGTTTTGAGTTTGGGGGGTAACTTTGGTTTATGGGCTTCTTACAAGTTCTCCAGACCCTCTAAGAACTCTGCTTGCCGATTTGACAAGAGCTCCAGACTACTCCTCTGTGATCCATTTATTTCCTCTCAGCTATTTCAAAATAACATTCCCAGCGCCTTCGAGTTACACAGATTGGTTCAAATGGCGGTGCCATGGTTTTGAGTGTCGTAATTTACGGTCCGCACCACAGGGAAGCTGTGATGTCACACGGAGATTTTCTCACTGTAGAACTCTTTCTGGATCTTTCCACCAACCGTCTAACTCGTCTTCCCTCTGCTCTCCTTTAATACTCTCCTTGCGGCTCTTTCTCCCACCTGCCTTCTTTTAGAAGAAAGCATAATTAAACCGATTGAAAAACTGTCATGCACTGAAAGTTCTGCTGAGAAGCTAGAGGACCCGCAAGGTAATTCCTGTGAATGAGCTGACTGCTTTGACTCGCTAGTTCTCATCTCAGCCTCATCCCCAATCCTCTCACGGAAGGCCAAGGCGACCTGCTATAGAGTCAGGTCAGGGCTGGTGGAAGAGCAGCTTTTCACGCCATCGAGAGTGCCTTCCTTCCTTTCGAAATGCTCTATTCCTAATTATGTCATAAATTAGTTATGGCAACTTGTAGAAATCACAAAAATCATCCATTGAAAGAAAAGAATAGCCAGGCGCAGTGGTGCACGCCTTTAACCCCAGCACTCGGGAAGAAAAGGCAGGCGGATCTCTGTGAGTTCGAGGCCAGCCTGGTCTACAGAGTGAGTTCCAGGACAGCCAGAGTTACAACAGAGAAACCCTACCTCGAAAAACCAAACAAAATAGAAAAAAAGAAGAAAGAAAGTAAAGAATAGTGTCTTATTTTGTGATCAATATTCCTAGACTTTAAAAAAAAAAAACTTCTGACACTCATTTCTTATACATTGACAAACACTGAAAAGAAAGCTTATGTTAATGGCAATGGTGGGTTGTTAGTGGTTTTCAAAACACCAACAATTAACTTTAAGCCTAAAACTCTGCAGCAAACAGGCACTTCAAATAATAAGCCAAAATAATTTAAGACTTGACTGCCAGTTCCCTTTGTTAGTCAAGTCTTTTAGCAATAAGACAACATTGTATACCTGCCTAGTGAGTGGTTTCCAGTATCTGCTTTGTTCCTGTTTCGCTACTGTTTTTATTTTCAGTTAGTAATTTAAGCCAGGAAGATTGGAAGAAATAACATTTACTTAGCTATCATTTCATTTCCGCCTGGCGTGCTTCTGGCATCCAGTGGTTACTGCATTTGCCACGGCAAAGCCAAGATGAACAAGGGGTTCACTGTGATGCTCTCGGATGTGATCATGGCTCTGACTTCTTTCCAAGTTTTTTGAGGCTGGGGCTGAACCTCAGCTTGTCTAGCATACATGAAGCTTCAGGTTCGAGTCCCAGCACTGCATAAGCCAGTTGTGGTGTCGCACACCTGCAATCCCAGCACTCAGGAGAGTAGAAGCAGGAGGATCAGAAGTTCAAGGTCACCCTCCACTATATAGTTTCAGGCCAGCCTTTTAAGGTAACAGGATGAATTAGTGATTCATATGTGTACTAGGGGTGAGGAGGCCAATCAGTGCAGGCCGCTGTACTTGCATAAATACATTAGTGTTAAAAGATGTACAGATGTAACATAGATAACACATCCTCTAGGGTCTGGTGAGTAAAACTGCTCTTTGAGCTTTGTTGTGTCAAGAGCAAGCATCTGTGCTCAACACCAGGAGAGAGAAGGAACCCATGTGTGCTGCCTAGTCTTACGTCAACTTGACACACTAACTGGAGTTGTCTGAAAGGAGGGAACCTTAATTGAGAAAATGCCTCTGTATGCCATTAAGCAGCACCCCTCCATGGCCTCTGCATCAGCTCCTGCCTCCAGGCTCCTGCCCTGTTTGAGTTCCTTCGATGATGGACAGTGCTGTGGTGGTGTAAGCCAAATAAACCCTTCCCTCCCCAACTTGCTTTTTTTTGGTCATGGTGTTTCATCCCAGCAAAAATAGCCCTAACTGGGACACCGTGGAAAGCACACTTCATTCCTAACTGTCCGCTGACTAGTTCTTTGAAGATCCCAGGGCGTGCAGGGCTCTGTGCACTCTAGCTAACAGGCCTGCCTCATCCCCGAATAGTGGGGCTTGCTTACTGCTTGGGGTTAGCCCCCACCCCCACCCTACCCTCACCCCACCCCCATTCACTGTGGTTTGTCGCAGCCTGTTTCGTGTGTCATAGAAGCAGCTCCTGCTGTATCCCACCTTGCCCTGCCGCTGACTAGGCAGCCATATCCCCAGGGCAGAGCTGAGCACATCGGGCCTTGCCTCACTGGCCTTCCCTTTGCTGTGCTGCTGTACCCTCCTCTTTCGCCATCTATCTACCTCCTCGGGGCTCTGTGCCTTCCTTTCTGGATGTTGATGCTCCTTGGCATCTGTTCTGGGGCCTCTGCATGTTCCTAGGTCCCTCTGCATGTCTCATCCAAGCTGCAGCTGCAGGACTAGCAGACCCTGAGCGTCACTCATCTCCAAGCCAGCTTCCTCATCCTGACCTGAATATCCTCTACACCCCTGCCCCCCAAAACCTGATTCTCCCCCCATATTGCTGTCTAAAGCATGCCATTCGGCGTTGCTACAGACACACTCTACCCCCCACCCACATACCGTAAACCCACCAGGTTCTCTTCTCCAGCCCTGCATGACTGCTTGCTGCCAACCCTAATTCCTCATTTCCAAAATAGTGACTTCATGACTGGGCTCTGCCTTCAGATCCCCCATCAACCCATCCTGTGCTGCACTGCCTTCAAACTGATCCTTGCTAACTGTGATGATAGTGACACTGATAATAACAACCATTTATCGACTGCCAGAGTCTAATGAAAGAGCTTTCCTTCATATTCAGAACCTAAACTCCTATAAATATGTTCACTTAGGGCAGCTAGACAGGGTAAGAAAAGGCACAGAGGATTCCTGGGACGGAGCACGTGAACATGCACGTGTGCATACACACACACAAGAACTGGTTTCATCAAAAAGCCTAGTGCATTCAGGGTTCAGATCCTGGCTCGGCTCTTTACTAACTGCAGCAGCTTAAGCAAGTCATTCTCTGTCACAGAACCACAAGGTGTGTAAAAATAGTGCTTCAGTGCTGTTCCAGGGACTGAGAGTTTCTGTGGCCACCGTAGCATGGTTCCTGGGACACAGTAGGTACTCATAAAATATCGTTTTGAAGTAAGAAGGGTAATATTCAGAGTTACTCTAGAATACCTTAAAAGCCTCCTTTTGACCAAAACTCCCTGGTGCATCAGCAGGAAACCTTGGAGGCTACCCCACTTACAACCAGACAGGATGCATGCCTTCCTTCCTCAAGAAAGAAGTGGGATCAGCTGGCCAGAGGATCCACTTGGCACCTCTCGGTGCAACTGCTTCGGGTAAGAGCGACCTCCCACCGGTCCCTGGGATTTCTTACCAGGGAAGGGACTCTCCCTTCTAAGATTATGAGTCAGTTCTCTTGAGTGAAGACTTTTAAATGAGTCTCACATTATTAACAGCTCTAAGTGGCTCCCCTCCAGCAATAGTTTCTGCCTGGTGCTTGGCCCCAGCACAGACCCCCTCCCCCCAAGGAGCATCAGCATCGAGAAAGGAAGGCTCAGAGCCCTGAGAGGAGGGAGGTAGATGGTGAAATCGGAGGGCACGGCAGCTCTGCCCTGGGGATATGGCTGCCTGGACAGCAGCAGGGCACGGCAGGACACAGCAGGAGCCGCTTCTGTGACACAAGACGGGCTGTGACAGAAATATAGTTTGTACATGTAGCGGTTTCAAGAGCTTTCTAGAGTTAATGGCATAGTTACTGTCTCCCCTGTGCTCACGCTTGCCTGATGATGGAGACTCTCCTTCATGGGTGAGGGCAGACACTAGGCTCTCCTAAGAGCCCTGCCTTACTCTATAGTGAGACGTGTGAAGGTGTGTTCTTCAGAGCTTTCTGCCTGATGCTTGGCATAAAGTGAAATCTTAATAAATGTAGTTTACTTAAGGGTTGCCCCGCAGTGCTGTCCTGCTGGTTCTGTTTAGGAGGAGGGACCCCTGGCACAGTTTCCCCACCTGGCTTTTGTTAAGAAGGAACAGCAGATGACACAATGACTGTCCCCTCTACCTCTGAGGTCATGGTTACTTGGGGTCAGCTTTTGCTCTTAACAGTACAAGTCACGAAAACCACATGCAGACTTGTGCTCCCGAAACCAAGGGTGACAAGCCAGGCACAGTGATATTTGTCTAAAACTCCAGTACCTGGGAGACTGAGGAAGGAAGGTCAGAACCCTAGGCCTGCCCGGGCTGTGTAGTAAGACAGAGATAGAGAGAGAGAGAGAGAGGAGAAATTGGAGGTGTTGGTTCTGAGCCAATGTTTGATGAAGAACGTTCTCTAAATTATTTCTATTTAAAATAGATATCCTGACTGAAGCATCTAAAATAAACAGTAATAAAAGTTTGGTTTAGGATTCCTTGTTATTTATAAGTCCAGAATGTTCTCCCCAGTGCTCCAACCACATCTTACGCTGAGATGACCTGTTAGATCTGCCCGTCATTTACAATCAACTGAAGCAGCTAAAAAGATAAAAAGCACTGGGCAGCAGGTCGGTTTTGTTTTTGTTTTTTTAAAACTTGTTAAATGGTACTTATCTGCCTTGTCAGTCCTAGAAAAAGAACAGTTGTTCCAATATCTTTCTTCTAAAACAATGTTCACCCCCATAGGCAGGCACGTTATATACAAGAGTGGCTTTTAGGAAGCCTCGAAAGCTTTTAGGCCAGTCATACAGTGAGTGATTTACCATGAATAAACATCCATTTTTAATATAAAAAGGAAAACATGGTGTTTACAAATAATCGCTATCTGGGTACTCACCTTTAGAAACTGAACGTGGGTCTTTTTATTAAAAAAAAAAAAAAAAAAAAAAAATCTCCTAAAGGCTTTTCTGTATCAGATCCTCGAAGTTAGCATGCATATCCCTGCTTTCAGTTTTAAGTAAATTGCTCTCATAATGCTTCATCTCTTCATTTACTCTGCTTATCAGATTTCTCTCCAGGCGGTGCTAGGAGCAGAGGCAAAAAAAAGAGAAGTAAACATTGCTCACTCTCAAGTGGTGCATGCAACCTGTTAGAAAAACACTGCCTTCCAGAAACACAACCAGGTCATTACCGTATTTACTCGACTATTCCCCGCTCCCCGCGCATAGGCTCTCGTCTCTCTGCCCTCCTCTCTCATACTCAAGTTTTGAAAGGAAAAAAAAAAAAAAAATCAGACCAATGCCTTCATACCCTCCCATTTAACCTCTCCTTTCAAAGCCCCTAATAGCTCCTCATCCCCCCCTCCCCCTCAAGAGTGGCTTATGTACATCGTAGCCACCCACAGAAGCCACAGGGCCACTGCTGAGTGATTTCCCTGAGGAGTCTATTTCATTCACCCCAGCTAGAGAGGACAGCTGCAGATCCAGGAAATGGCTGTACCCAAGCTGAGCTTGGTGAGTTTATTGGGGGTAACCCCAGCATCTGGACTATTGAAGAGCATACTCCAAGCGTGGGTGACAATCGCAAGAGCTGTATCAGTGGGTCTCTTGTACAACTTCCAGGCAGCTACATGACCAGTCTCTCCTCCAGCAACTGTTCACTGCTTATATGGCCTCTGGGAAGGGCCTGCAAGTCAGTTTCCCAAGCCTCCAGAGTCGTATACAGTTGACATGCACAAGACGGACTCCTCACAGGCTCCGTTCTCCACCCATGGCTCCATCTGGACCAGAGGCCACCTGTGTGAGCTCACTGTCTGAGATTTTCATGTAGTTATGGCTAACCGGCTGTTTCTGGAATACACAGTGACTTCACTGGCCCCTCCGGATGCTCAGCCCTGACCTTTGTTAGGCAGCTTATTCACTTTGAGCCCAGTAAGGACAGTGTAAAGTGACCTGCCAGACCACCGAGGTGACAGCACGTGTTCCCTCAGCCCCAAACGCTTCTCTACAGCAGTCAGCGTGCCAGTCTTACCCAGGGCTCTGCCCATGTAAGTGGAGGTCAGCACCTGTGGCCCACAGGCCCACGTGGTTTCCTCCTTCGGTCTCAGTGAAGTGTGAGAAAGGCTGGCAAAGCAGACCGCCAAACACCTCACAGCTGTGGAGGTGCTCAATGGCCAGGCGCATCTCAGCATTGCCGCTGAGTTCACCCCAAGAGCAGCAGCGGTTGCACCGTATGAAAGGGTAGATAAAGCGCAGTGCAAAGGCTGGCACCCTCCCTCCTCAAATAGACTCCCCATGAAACCTGGCTCTCAGGATAAAGTGAGGAGAGCCTAAAGAAGACATTCTAGTTCCCTGGAAAATGACATATGCCTTGTCATCAGAGACCTTTAAGCAATTTCAGCTTGTTCAACTATCAAACATTTAACCAATTTTAAATTTCGTTTCTTGGATAATAACCCACTAACACTGGACCAGCCTCTCTCACAAACCTTTACACAGTCAGATACATGAATAAAATAAATTTTGTGATGAAAGGTTTGGACTCCTTTAAACATTACTGATTGGAGCTGGAGAGATGGAGCACTTGTTCTTAAAAGTGACTCAAATTCAGTTCCCATCCCATGGCTGTTCACAATTGCTCTAACGCCATCTTCTGGCCTCTTTGGGCATTGCACACACATATACAGGCACACGAAACACTCATACACATAAAACAAAAAGAATATTTTTTAAAAGATTACTTTTTAAGGGTTTGTGTTATCACCTATGATTTTGCTAATAAAAAAATGCAGCTTGGGAAGCTGGGTTATGGTTCACTGGTAGAGCTCTTGTCTAGATGCATAACACCTGACTTCTGTTCCTAGTACTAAAAAAAGAGGGACGGAGGGAGGGGAAAGAAAAGAAGGGAAAAGAAAAAGAAGAGAAAAGAAAAGAGGAAAGGTAGAGCCAGGTAGGGTGGTGCACACCTTTGATCCCAGAACTCAGGAGGCAGAGGCAGGCAGATCTCTGGGAGCCCCAGGACAGCCTGCTCTTCATAGCAAGTTCCAGGCCAGCTAGAACTACAAAGTATCTTGTCTCTAAAAAAATCTTGTCTATCTAAAAAAAAAAAAAAAATTTTTTTAGAGAAATCTAAATTCTAAAAAGCACATTATCACTCGTAAAAATAGACTATAGAACCTCATTATATACAGTTCCATGAAGCCAGAGTTCCACAGAGTTCCAAATATGTCTTTAGTATTGATACCATGTTTGAATGTTATTTAGGATGTAACCACGAGGTGAGATTAGTCACCACACTGAGTGCTGCTCACTGACCAAAGAGCCACAAATATCTCTTGGTCGTTTTAACTCCCAGTTAGCTATCTGAGAGCAGCTGGGAAGAGCGGCGGCATCTGAATGACATATCAGAAATGCTGGCTTCTACGCTATTGAAAATTCTAGTGAATGTCCACATAATTCTCCGCTAGAGTTTTTGCTTCAGCCAGCATGACACTGACCACCTGTAGTCAGCACTGGGAGAGTAAAAGATGAACTGACCCTGCGTGAGGCCAACCTGAGCTGTCCGTAGTGAGCTCCAGACCAGTCTGAGCTACATAGCAAGAACTTGCTTGCCTCAGAAAATGAAAGACATTGAATCTGACCTACATGTCAGCCTTCACGTTTGCTCCACAGCTTTCAAAGACAAATCCGACACTTCCCTTCAAAATGAAGACGAATTGTTTTATTTTGAGTTGAACAATCAAATAAATGAAACTCTGATCTCTTTCAGAATATACCTGGAACACAAAAACTGGCCGAGGTCAGTTTTCGGGACGAACTTACAATCCCACAGCGAAAAATCTCAATATGGTGAACCGCACACAGCCAGTCCCCTCCGTGCACGGGAGGACAGACTGGGTGGCGAAGTACGGAGGCCACCGATAGGAGAGCTGGAAGCCCTTGAAACACTGCTCTGCAGAGGGCGGTCAAGCCCCCACCCCGATCCTGGGGACGAGATGTCTACAGAGTCTACTGAGTTCCGCAAGAAACAGGCAACCGTGGGTACCTCCGAGGGCAGAAGTCAGCTCCCGCGTTCTTTCCTGGAGACGCAATGCGTTTCCTTAACTCACAGTGCCCGCAGTGCTGACGCAGCACCATGCTGATACTTTTGAGCGGGACTTTACAGAGTATTGAATAAACTATTTGCCAAAGTATCAAGTATTTGATCTACAAATTACTGGATAAGTACATAAGCTTTTAAAGAGGTGACTTCTGGGAAGTAAGTGCATAGAATTTGGCTCTGGCTCGCAAGGTTTTCTGGTCACGGCAGGGACCCACCCGCCGGAGCAGGTTCGCCTTCCTAGCTTTTCACGGTGGTGGGGCCCAGCCTCTGGTGGCTGAGTCACTGGGGCTGACTTGGGAGGCTCTGCTCTCCCACCTTGGCAACGTCAGAGAGATGGTAACTACTTCTTCGTTTTCTACTTTTGAAACTCTGCGATGAGGGATAGGGCACCCCTTAGACTACGGATATCTTTCTTAGAAATTAACTTCTCTCCAGCCTCTAGAGGTTATCAGAGTATGTCAGCTTGATTCTGGCACTGCTGTGGGACCTCGACCAAACTGTGAACTCACGAGGACGGTCAGACTCTGTAGCTCTCCGTAAATTCCACATTAATCCCACCAGGGTAGGGTGCCTCTGCCATCTTGTCATTAAGAACATTCTCCAAACTATCTGATGCTTGTTCATCCGACTCTCCAACTCCTGTGTCTGTGTTCCTACCGGATACAGAGGTCAAGTGTGCCAGCTGGTCCCCAGGCCGACTTGCTGCTGCAGGTCACACATCAGGCTCTGACCCTCATGTCAGAGCCACAGGGCAAACGCGCTCAGTAGCCACTGCAGGGTCTCATGTAGCTCACTGTCCTTAATTTTATTACTAAATCGATTTTTTTAAATAGATATTTTGAAGTTAGGACTCCTTTAAACTTGCCACTTGCTGGGCTGGGCATGATTAGTACTGTATATTCTTTATGAAAGAATAATGTTATTGCCTGCTGATATTTTTATGTATTTATGGCTTTGTAACAGATGCCGATATAACTGGCATCATCTCGTGGGCACTGCCCAGAGGCACGTACTCAAATCATATATTTTTGTATAGAAGATATAGCTGTTCGTATTTAAAAATGTTTAAACTTGAAATAGTAATTTATCCTAGTCCTGATGGTTATGTGTATTTGTACAATTTTATTGTCTCAAAGCTAATAAAAATTTCTTGGTGTCTCTGAGAAACGTGGATTCTGAACAGACATATGGTTAACTAGTGTATTTTTTTTTCTATTATTAAACTTTATATTCTGTGATCCATTCTGGTGCGGTTGTCTTCCCTGCTTTTCATTTAAAAACAAGATGTAATATGTTCAACACCAGCATGTTATTTTTGAACAATGAATCTGTGGCTCTTTTTCCCAACTTCCCTACTCCTTTGCTGCTGTTCCCACCCCATTCCCTGCCCTGTCCCATATGTCCTGCCCACTCCCGTCCTTCCTCGTCACCTAATATTCCCGTCTCCTGGTCTCCTTCCAACACTGTGGACGTTACCAACACTGATACTTTTTGCATAAACACACGCACACACTATATGCTAGGAGCTAGGAAGAACATGCAGTTTTAGCCATGTGTTTGGGCCACCCTGCTTGATGCTATACTTTCTAGACCCATCCACTTTCCTGCAAATTTCATTTCATTTTTGGGTTACTGCTGAATAATTTCCATTTCATATATGAGTGTATTGTCATCATCCGTCTGTTGAAGGATATCTAAGCTGGCTCCATGTCCTTGCTATCGTAAGTACAGCAGCAATAAATATGCGTGCAAGTGTCTCTGGGAGGGGAGAGGGTTGTTGCTTTAACTTCTTTTATGGCAGTTTCAGGCTTACAGAGTATGCGCTCTGGTGTACCCCCTCATCTAGGGCCCCCCCCCCGGCTTTCCCTACTGTCAACATCTTTCATTTCTGTAGTATCTTTCTCCTTCCCTTCCCACTCCTTTTCCTGTCCCTCCTCCCCCTCCTATGCTGGGGACAGGACCCAGAGCTTCAGACATGCTAAGCAAGTGCTCAACCACTAAGCCACATCCCAGCCCCTAGAATCCATAATGTCTCTAACTGTTCTAGTTCTAGAATGCCCTATTGTAGTGGAGCACTTGGAGGAAGTTTTTGTTATTTTGGTTTCTTTAAAAATGCAAAAATGGCGTCTGGATTAGGATTAGACGTTTATGAGTTGGAATGTTTGATGCAGGTGGCTATAATTTAGTTAGGTGCAGTCGTTCTGGCATGTGTTGCTTGTTTTGGGGATTGTGTGCCACATGGGTTTATGGGAACTTTTGGCTTAGGTCTCAAGCCCTGAGAGCTGGGGTGGGTGTTGGTTGGTAGTTCGTTGATTGGGTTGTAGTTAGTGTGTTGATTCTTAAAAGAACAAAGGTTGGAGAGACTGAGTTTACAGATCGTGAGCTGAGCTGCTAGTCTGACTGTCAGCTAGTCCTCTTCAAGCTTAGGACAGCCTAAAAGAGACTGTGAAGATTTCTACCTTTCTCTCATTCTATATCAAGGCCGCCTGCAAAAGCGGTGAAGATAACTTTCTTTCCTTTCTCTTTCCCTAAATTGAGAGAAAAAGACAGTAGATTACTCTTACACTCCATAGCTGGACTCACAGAATGTTACTTTTTCAGACTGGTTCTCACTTAGCAATGTGCATTTAAAGTTCCTACATGTGTTTTAGCGCCACTGCTTTTTTGTATTTATCTCGGAATCATATTTTATTGTCATATACTAAAGGACATCTGCATTGATTCCATGTTTGGGCAGGGAACTGCAAGTTCAAGTCCTGTCTGGGCCATAAGACAAATTCAAGTCCAGCCTGGACAACTTCGGGCTGGTGGACAGGTTAGCGGTGGAGTGCTTGCCTGGCGTGCACGACGCTCTGGATTCAACACCTAGTGCCACAGAATGATAAAAATATCTTTTCTGCCTTGTTTCTTTTCCAAGACCAATATGGAGGTGGTGTATTTTGATTCAACAGTTCTGGAGGTGTGGACCCAAATTCCAGCAGCTCCACTACTTTGAGACTCTAGTTTGGGTGGTGGAGATGGTAAAACAATAGACTTGCCTAACACGTATAAAGCTCTGGGTCGGATGTTCAGCAATGCTAAACATACCAATGAAACAAACAAAAAGCATATGTGTATAGCTAAGATTTGCCTAGTATATGCAAAGCCCTGTTTTATCCTAGGCACCACAAACAATATTCAAGCTGGGGATGGTGGCACCACCTGTTGTCCAGGTACTAGGGAGGCCAAGGCAGGACTACTTGAGCTTAACCTGTACGTGACCAGCCTGGACAACTTGGCAAAATCACATCTCAGAACGTTGGGTTCTTTTGGTTTCTCCAGACAGGGTTTCTCTGTTGTAACTCTGGCTGTCCTGCAACTTACTCTGTAGACCAGGCTGGCCTCGAACTCAACAGAGGTCCACCTGCCTCTGCCTCCCACGTCCTGGGATTAGAGGCATGCGCCACAACTACCCAGCTTAAACCACATCTTAATATAAATTACTTAAATCTTTTTCTCCAGAGATTGGAGTCATACCACACACCACTCAACCGTAAATGGTCTTTTTAATTTTTAGTCATTCCAGATGGGTGACCCCTCAGCAGGATGTTCACAAGATCCCCTCCCAGCTCTGCACTGTCCTGCTACCCACGTATCACAAGCTACATTCCAGATACCTCTAACAAAGACACCAGAGAAACGTTCTTAATAGCAAATTTTATTTTCACTGATATTTCACTGTAACATAATTTCATAGCAGATCTATGCTCTACAGTGAGCAGAAGATCCCACCATTGCAAATGTCACCAAGAGATTTCACACACACTTCTGGGCAGGACGTGTGGCTCTGGGGCCTCCAGGGTTGACACCCTACACTTTACCCCTCGAGATCTTATCCACTGGGACAGAAAGGAGAGACATCACACAAGAATGAAACCGCGTGAGGACAGCATCTGCACTTCAACACTCCGCCTCTCAGCAGTTACAACAGGAACAGCTCAGTGTTACGTTTTTGGAAAATGCCAAGATATGTAAATATGCTGTACTTTTTTCTTCATACATTGTAAATGTGGAAGTTGGGAGAGTTTCAATTCTTCATGAGTCTGAGAAGGGTTATGGCTGTTACGGATGGGGTGAACTCAACATGCTGATTCCAAGTTTGGCAACCATCAGCAAACTGTTCAAAGGAAAAGCAAGTCATCAGGAAAAGGATACAACAGGTGACAATTTTTTTTAAGGGACAAAGACTGCAGGACCCTCACACCTGAATGAGAAGGCAGTCTAGGAGAAAACTCCTCCCCTTAGGAGGCCCAGAAAGCCATGCCAAGTCTGATAGAAGCAAATGGTATTCCTGGCCCAACGTCAGTAACTTGGAAGGGCTAAGGAAATGTCCAGATCAAGGCCTTCCCAGGTCACAGGGCCAATTAATGGCAGGTCTCCTGCCTCCTGTTTAGCTTCCAGTGTAAAAGACTGATCAACAGCCATAGCCAAAGACAAGCACCTATTTTTCTGAGTTTTTTTTAACTTCTCCTGCCTCCAGAATGTGTTTATTATACTTAAGAACTTGTTGATTTAAAGCAGTTTGATTTAGGTTTTATAATTAAAATCAGAAAATGAGATTTCAGTAAAAAAAAAATAAATAAAATTCTCTTTTAGCAAAACTTTCAATAAAAGACACTCAAGCAATGAAGAAATAGGGAACCAGCATGGACAGTCTCACACAGCCACACCCAAAGGCTTGCTCAAGGGCTTCTCATAGTCCACAGAGCCAATTTAAGATCACATCTATAATGATGGGATATATTTAGGTGCTAAATCAACTATAGTGGCTTTTGTAGCCTTTCCTATTTGTGTACAGCCTAAAAAAAAAAAAAAAAAAAACAGTGAGTTCAAGTCTGGGATCAGGTACACAGAAGCGAGCACATTTCTGACTGTATGAAGTATCCTGAGCAAGAAAATTAAGTCTGTCCAGATAAAGAGAAATAGGATGGGAAGTACCTGGCACCGGCGATTAAACCTGCAGGCATAAACTTCCCAGAGTTGTAGAATCTCATCCCCATAATGCCAGCCAAGGTCCCAGATGTAGCTGAGAAAGACAAAGGTCCAAAAGTCATCACATCCTCCACGTAGGGGAGACAGAGTGAGAAGTCCCACCTACCCCTTGAGGCCCAGGCTCCATACTATGATGGGGTGTGTGTGTGTGTGTGTGTGTGTGTGTGTGTGTGTGTGTGTAAGCTTCACTGCTGCTCATAATATTCAGGTCTAGGTACAAATACTGGCCTAATAAGGCCCTCAATACTTGCTATGGCTGACCCTGGACTGTCCCCAGAGGTGGTGTTTTGTGTGCTTGGTTCTCCTCTGAGGGCACTACTCAGAGTCTATGGAGTGGACAGAAGTAGACCACTAAAGTGGAGCTTTGAAGGCTACGTCCACCCTATGTTTCTAATCTGCTTCCTGGCCCCTTGTGCTATGAACAAACTCCTCCCACAAAGGGCTGGGCCACTCCCACCACCATGCCTTCTATCATGATAGCTCTCTGAAATCAGGAGTCACTGCTTCTGCTGGGTATTTTATCCCAGTGAGGACAAGGTAACTTATCTCTCTGAGCCCAGCCTGCCTTTCTGGCTGAATTTTCCCCACTCTGCAAAACCCAAGCTTCAGTCATAAATGTTTTTGCTTTTCTCTAAAAGGCCACAGTCTTACTGCTGGCTACCAAGTGTTTGGACAGAAAATTGTTGACTGTACGTGCAGAGACTCTGACTGCACTCAACAGTGCTCTCCACCCTTCCAGAATTCCGAGCCTCAAGATGCAAGCTACTTTAGAGAGTCACACACAGTCTAATCTGTGTTACAATGAATGGTATACAAATGACCCAATGGGGAGGGGGCAATTGATTCAGGAATATTACAAAAGGGTTAGCTAAGCAAGCAAAGACTTAGGCAGTATCTGAAACCAGAGCAGGAGTGAATGAGCCGACACATTCCAGGCTGAGGGGCGAATACATGCAAATGTCCTGGTATGGACTCAGGGGAGCGTACCGTGGTCGAAAGGACAAAAATGGAGACAGAAGTGGGTTCATGGGCAAGATGGGAAGAAATGAGGAAAAGCGTAAGTGGGTTTTTAGAGAAGCTTCTGAAAGGGAAGGAAAAAGGCAGCGAGTAAAGAGGGAAGTAGGGCCGGAGGTCTCTTCTTTCCTAAAGGAGGCAGAGCTGAGCACATCAATGGACAGGATCTACACAGGGGCGTCAACAAGTGCCGGACAGTTCTCAGTTCAGGAGGCAAAGCCCTGGTAGAGAGGCTGCCTCGGAAAGTGGAGGAAGGGATGGCTTGGACGCTGATGGCTGTGAGGTTCTTTTTTTGTTTGTTTTGCTTTGTTTTGTTTTTCGAGACAGGGTTTCTCTGTTGTAACTCTGGCTGTCCTAGAACTCACTCTGTAGACCAGGCTGGCCCCGAACTCACAGAGATCTGCCTGCCTCTGCCTCCCTAGTGCTGAGATTAAAAGCGTAGGACACCATTGCCCATCCATGTATGCTGGTGCGAGAGGCACAGAGGTGCCTCATTCCTGGCAATAGCTAGCACATGGGTGGAGCCCAAGAAAAATGTGTCAAAAGTCACCATGATAAGACGTCACCTTCTTTCCCCTTTCTGTCAAGGCTGCGCGGGGCACTTATCTACAATTCCAGAGAGTCACATTACCTGACTTCCCAGTGAGCTTGAATGCTCCCGAAGGCAAGGTCTGTATATTACACAATTAACTGACTATGAAAGAGGAGATGTGCCCAAAAGGGGAAAAGGTTGGGTGGACTCAGGCCTCATGGGATGTGTTGAGATTTCCCTAAGTTTCAAGGAGGCTGTCCTTAGTATGAAACCTTAAGAGTTAGCACACACTGTCTTGTCCAGTTTAGAACAAATCTCACCAGGAAGATTAAATCCATGCTGAATGAAACCCTTCTACATTCTGTATTCAAAAGGGAAACAACCCAGGCTTCTCCATGATGAAACCCACCTATACCTTGGCAGAAGCAGAACCTGCCACATCCCCACACCAGGGTCTCCCAGACAAGCAGAATACTGTCACAGAACTGAGGCAAACCTACCTAGGAAAACCCACACATTCCTGGGATCCTGAGACAGCTGGTAAGCACCCAGGCCTGCTAGGCTCCCGAAGAGGAGTCCAGCAGCCAGCGACGGCACACTACCTGGAGAGAAAACAGGCACACATGTACGCCGTAATGTCAGACACTTACATACGGAATCCATGAGACTCTCCTCCCTGGAGGAGAAAAACTGCAAAAGAGAGGTTGTCTTCATGAGGCTTGTACCAAAGTGTCCCCGGCATGGGGGTAGTTTGGGAGTATACCAGAGAAGTCGGGGGTCTTACCACCGAAGCCCTCTCTCCTTTAGGTGTGACTCAGAACACTACTTGTCTGGCCCACACTAGGCCCTGGCTTGAGCCTGGTGTTAAACAGACAACACAGAGTGAATAGAAACAAATGGTTTCTTACTTGAGGAGCTGATAGATGGCACTGTGGGGTCTGGTCTGGTGTATGGCAATGGATGATAACAACCATCCACTACCACCCCTGCCTATCTGTATGTAAAGAGGCATTGAAAAGATGCCTGGCTCAGCTCAGCCAGATAACCATGGCCAGTGCAGGAAGAGCCGGTAGTCTGACAATGCAGGCTGCACTCAGGGGCCTAAGGCAAACCTGTGTCAAGCAAGATTAGGCTTCAAGTACTCTAGGGACCCACATTTCACTGAGCCGAGGTGATGATGTTAGGAGTAGGTAACGGGAAAGGCTTACCTGCTTTTGCATAGCCAATAATCCCACCAGTAGCAATCAGGGCTGCATAGCCAAAGCCAAAATAATGTAAAGGCACGCTGAAATGGCAAAAGGGAGAAGTCAGTGCCAATCATGTTTAAAACACAATCCACAAAAGTTACTGGGTGGGGCCGATGTGATGCTCAGGAATTGGTGAAGGTGCTCACCCCTGAGCTGGCAGCCTGAGTCTGATGACATAACATATCCACATGGTGGAAGGAGAAAGCAAACTCCACAGACCACCTTCTGACCCCTAACATATGCAACATGGCACAAGTGCATCCACATAAGTAAATAAATGAGCGGATAAATAAATAAACAAATAAATGGGATTTTTAAAAATGTATCGCTAGCTGGGATAAACAGTTGTCATTTCCAGCAAATCCTGTCACTGTACCAACAGAAAGACAGGCTGGGTGACACACTTAGTCTTAGAACTAACCGGTGGCAGAACTGGATTCAAATCCAGGTTCTGGGCCACAAGTTCAGGATCATGCCACAAGCCAAGTTGCCCCTAGGCAGTGACAGCCTGAAGGCTTCTGTCAGATAGAGACTCGTGCCTGCTCTAGTTTGAGAAGCTCAGAGTGACTCTATTCCTATGGATTGGGCACTTACAGTGGGCCACTGTCCTTCTGCATTGTTCAATCACGCTGGCGACCACACCAGGCCTGCACCTGTGGAGGAGGGGTCAGAGCAGTTAAGAACACACAGGCCTCTGGCAGTGAGAAATGAGTTCAAGGTATAGCTCTGGGTGTGGGTGGCTAAGCAAAGGCCCTTGGGTACATAGTCTCTGGTCCCTAGCTCTGTTGCCCGGTAAAGATAACCGGTGACAAGTACCTTCCGTATGTACAGAAGTGTCAGAGAGGCAACTAGCATTTTTACTACAATCTCTGTTGTAGCCCAGGCCCAGAGAAGTGAGCAGGAGTTGCTGATGAGCTCTGGGCAAGTACCAAGCTGACTGTTTTCACCAGTTAATCAAGTGATTGCTAAATCAGAAACCAAATGGCCTATGCCTCAACTCTTCTTAGCGTCTCCGAGGGTCAGGATGAGTGCTGCTTCCTCTCAAACCTTCTCAAAACTCAACTTGTGAACTTTCAGAAACCTCTCTTTGGATCTGACCTTCAACTCAGCTCTTGTTACACTGGAGGGAGGCGGGGTGGGATAGAAAATGCCCAGGAACCCGAGTCACAATTGCCCTGGACGCTACACCCCAAAGTAACTCCCGCAGAGTGGAAGCAGAACAGTTGCATTTAGGTTTCGTGCCCGGAAGGCGGGAGCCTCCCGGGTCAGAGTCAGAGCCGCAGAGACGCCAAGTTACAGAAGCAGGCCGGTGAAGCCAGCCCGGGAGGGTGCGCGGGAGTCGGTCCCGGCCGCGTGCGGAAAGGTACCTGAGTGGCCAACCCGGCAAAGTGAGAACAACACACCCAACACCGGAGCCGGAGCCGGAGCCGGAGCCCGGAGACCTGCGCTGGAGGACACGGGGCGCGAGCCGACGGCGAGCAGCGGAGGTCAGAATCCCGGTCCTCGACGTCACTGCGCGCGCTGCGTCTGGGGCGGAAAGGGCATGGTCTTAGGGCGGGGCTATGCGTGAGGGGGAGGGGCTGGGGCGGTGGACAGCGTCTAGGAAAGAGGCTGGTCGTGGCGTGGTCTGGGGCGTGGCTTTAGGCGAGAGGGGCGGAGCTTGATATCCAAAGGAAGTGTGAGGGCTTGATCTCAGACTCCAGTTTGCGTTCCCGGAGGGGTGGGGCTTGAGGAAAAGCGGGTTTGGCTTCCGGGGTGTGAGGCCCGCTCTTGCTGATGAGCCGGAGGCCTGAGGACCCGCAAGGCAGTGAGAGGGAGCCACGGTGCCTGGCACTTAATCTGTCATCGGGTGGATGAGATGGAGGGATGATTAGCAGAGATAGATCAAGACAACACAAAAAATCAGACCAGATGACCCTGGCCAGTATCTCTGTTATTAAACCAAACTTATATCTAATGTTTTTATCTGCATAGATGTCACAGGATGAAACGACCAGCCAGTCCTTGGGACTCATTCCCCAAGTAACCAGCAATTGGAAAAATACCCAGGAAACCAAAGAAGGAAGAAAATCCTTCACCTTGTCCCCCGAGTTGCTATAGATATTTAGGAAGGGAAAGGACAACAGGAAGCAAAGTCCTAGGCTTGGGCATCATAAGCAGCAACTCTCTACTCCTTGGCTGGATGATTCCAAAAGCAGAGCAGGGTGTGGCCTCACCATACAGGAACACGGAGCTTTTTCGTCTCTTTATTAATGTAGCTTGAAACTGTGGGTTAAAGTGGCCCTGTTTTTTCTCCACTCTCCAAATCCTTTTCTGGATAGCATTGGCTACTTAGACAAACCTGTTTCTTTGTATAATTCCATATGCACACACTTACTTTCATGAGTTTGAGGTTAGCCAGTTGATCTTACTTTCTACCTTTCATCACTTTCTCATTCATCACTGCTCTCTGGAAATGCCCTTCTTATACTCTGAAAACTCAACCTCATCTCGTAGATGGATGAAGCTGTCCCTGCCCAAGATCACTGCATTGAAAATATCCATTTATTTCAAAGCCTTTACCTTTTGGGCAGGGATCATGTTTTTCCTTTTAGCCCCAGAATCTGGGCTGGTGGCAGCAACACCTGGTAAAGAATGTGTGGCTGATGAGGGAAGCGGGTGGGAGGGGGGGCATAGAGCTGGAGAGTCTAGTGCCAAGGATTGGAATTTTATGTGTGAAAATATGCTTCCATGCAAACATCAAAATAGGTAGTTCAACACATTACATTCCTAGCCTGAAAAGCAAAATCAACTCAGCTCCCTGAACAGGGGTTCCTTTTTTTTTTTTTTTTTTTTTGACACAAACTATTGTCTTGTAGCAAATTGCAGTACCCAAGGGAAGTTCCCTAAGTCTCACAGACCAAATCACAATGCTGGGGTGGCAGGGTTGAAGGCTTAGCTTGGTGGTAGAATATAAGGCTCTGGATTAGGTCCCCAATACAAGTGGGGTATGAGGGTTGAGATTTGAGATACCTAGATTAAAGTCAGTTTCATACAGGGGAAATGAGATCATAAGAGCTACCAGGAGAGAGTGCCAACCTGGTAAAAGAGGCATGTTAGCCACACATACTGCCACCACCTACCCCACATCTGTCATCAGCCTTTGTGCTGAGGATAGATCTTCAGTGGAGACATTTAACAGTGAGAATCTATTTCAAGAATTTTTGCCCTGGGGGTACTAGGCAACATTTACTGTTCCTAAGGCCTTGATTACTAAACAGAGCTTACCCTGAGGAACCAATTGAGTTTATTAATTGGTTATTAATACATAGTATTGTATAGGAGTACATGGTACTACAACAGTAGTATAATAGTACATGGCTGCGGGGTTAGAGGCAGGAGAGTGATCAAAAGCAGTCACACTAAAAGGTCAGCACCTAGCTGAATGACAGCCTCCTTACGGCTGTGTAGATGGAGCCCCTTTCCTAACCCTTCCCCACCTATAAATTCTAGCCCTTCCTCAAGTCACATGTAATTAAGGCAGAACTACATGAAACTCATGTAGCTGACCATCCTGGAATCTGCTACATAGACCAGGCTGGCCTTGAACTCAGAGATCCACCTGCCTCTGCCTCCTGAGTGGTGGCTTTAAAGGAGTGCACCACCACTTGACAAAATACACCTTTATTATGGCGATGGTAGTAGTAACACTAAGAGTTTACAGTGTGTTACGCTTGTTTTGAAGACTGACACAAATCCTACCAGGCATGGAGGGACTGTCTTGTATTGATAGTAACACTGAAGCAAAATGGCAACAAGGAAATGAGCCGAGATTGGTTTAAGAATAGCTTAGGGGCCTAGCAGTGGTAGCACATGCCTTTAATCCCAGTAGAGGTAGAGGCAGAGGCAGGTAGACCTCTGTGAGTTCAAGGCCAGCCTGGTCTATACAGTGAGTTCCAGGACAGCCAGGACTACAGAAAAACCTTGTCTTGAGGTGAGGGTTCGATGGATGAATATTTTTGATGCCCTGGAAGATGAAAGATTATGAGAAGTGTTGTTTTCTTGCCCTGAAATTTGCTTGTCATCACTACTTAGAAGAATTGTCCAAAAAAATAAAATAAAATAATCCCCTTCACCCACTTCCTATAAAGACCTGTAGACAGGACTGGGTAGGGAGCAGGGGGCTGGTGCTACAAAGGTAGAGCTTGCTAATACGCAAGGCCCTGGGCTTGTTCCCAAGCATCTTCAAATATACTCAAAAATTTGTATTATTTTTAAACTGTAACATTTTCATATCTTTACTTGAAGAGTAAAAAGTATACATTACAATTATTATATATCACAATATATAATAAAATGCCATCTGCCAAAAATAATTTTACCATTTAACAAAAGAAAGCACCACCTAAAAGTGGGAGTTATTTTTTTTTTTTAAGTTGCACATTTTCCCCAGAAGGAGAAATTCTTTTGTTTCTCGCATGGAAAAGTTCAGTCTAATATTTGAAAGGAGAATTCTGTCAAAAAGACATTCTCTTTGGGAGAAGAAGTCTGGGATTTGCCATGAGTTATATTTTCCTTTTTCTTTTCTTCTTTTCCAGCACGCCTGTCATCTTCCTCTTCTTGGCTGGCACTGGGCTATTTCCTTTTGTTGGCTTCTTGCTGTCTCCAGTTAAATCGGATTTCTTTGAACTGGGTTCTGATGTTTCCTCTTCCTGAATCACATCACCAGATTCCTTTCTGACCGTTTTGGGTCGTTCTTTATTTACTAAAACACAATAGAAGGTACATTAAGGACTATTTCTCCCCCTCAAGTGAAGTTTTCTGGACTCTTTAACAACTCAGGAGGGAACAGACCGCTCAGTCTTTTACATGATAGACTTATGCTCACTTGGGCAGCACATATATATATAAATGATGGACTTAATTTACCGGGAGAGGGCTCTGCTGTGGGAGGAGGGCTCGCGTTTGCATCTGTGGCTCTGTCTAACCACACTCCAAGACACGTCAGCCTGGCACCAGAGTTCACTTCACACAGCAAAGTCGGGGGATCTTTCTGAAAGAGAAGGAAAAGGACCTTATACTCAACAAAGAGAATTTTTGGATAACTGCTTTTCTTTTTCCATAATAATCCTAATTGAACTTTAATTATACCATCACGTACCACAAAAGAATGTTTCAGTCAGTGCTAGAATGAGTGTACCACACTACGTGTCACAGTATCCATGCAGCGTAAGATGTTCCACAGGGTTTATGTGAATGCACTGATGAAACTGCCCAGCATCTTTCATAACAAAGCCCCAGGTGATGACAGCCTAGATTTTCCTAAGCATAAGATAGCTGACTACCATGGTTTATGATGATCTGAGTAGACTGCTCATAAAACCAATTTCTTGAAAAGTATCCAGAAAGTATAAAATTCTAAGGACACAAACTATGTCTTATGTAGACATTCAATAGGTCACACCTGCAGAGTCAAGAATAAATAATACTAAACTGAGACTATAGGCAGACTAAAGAAAGGAATTCAGTATTTGGTTATCTGGTTCAAAATTATTGGTAGTTCCATAATCAATCAGGACCTTTCAAACTGTTTTTAGTAATGGCAATCTTTTTCTCTAATACCTGTTTTTAAGATAAAGAGGACTCAATACACACACAAAAAGTAAGCCGAGTTTTCACAACTGGAAGGGCAACAGGAGGTCTAAGATCTGATCTTTATCAGCTCGAATCCTCCAGGCAGCTCTTCAGTAACCCTAATTTAAAAATACCAATAGGGGGGGTCAGGATGTATTGTATAAGTTGTATGAGAGAAGAAAAATAAACAAAATTAAAAAAAAAACTACCAATAAAGATCATGAGTGGAAGAGATTTTAAAGTTTAAGGGTCTATGTTTTATGATTCTTAAAGAAACAAACACTGTTACCTTAAAGTAATACCTTAATGATATAATAGATAATGTACTACAATCACACTTGCATTGTACAGTATTGACACTGAGGAGACACTGACCTTATCCTGCTTAAGTGTCCACATTTTGATGAAACCATCATTTGACGCTGTGACAAGAACATGATGGTCTGGAATTTCAAAACTGAACATGTCTTTTACCCTAGGGTAGAAACATTAATGCCAGAGATCATTTCTTCCAAAGGGTGTGGTATTATAAAACTATCAAAGTCTCTTGGTTTATCAATGTTTCAAATGTTCAATAAACAGTAATCTAAAATATAATAAATGCTGCATAATCCCATCAAACTGAGTTATTTTCAGGCCAAAGGATAACTACAAACACTCAGGTTACCTTCAAGAGATAAGGATGTGCAAGGCGGAGCCTGTTAACTCAAGCAACTGCACATGCAGAAAGGAAACATGCTCACTACAGGCTGGCTCAGGGAGAGGAAGAGAGAACGGGTTCTCCAGCTCCACCACTTCTAGTCTAAACTGCCTTTTTGTTTCTGGATTATGGCTATTGCCCAACAGACCACTCACCTTCCATTTCTGGTAGATAAATGTTTCAAATGTAAGCAAAATCATGCTATTTCCAGGCCTTAAAACCCTCAAAATTGTAATTTACTTTAAAATAATACGGATAGAACTGGCACGATGGCTCAGTGGGTAAAGTACCTGCCGGGTAAGCCTGATGGCCTGAGTTCAATCTCTAGAACCCACGTAAATGTGGAAGGAGAAGAACTCCACAAAGCTGTCTACTGACCTCCAAACACATGCTGTGGGTGTGCCTCCACATACACATACCACAAATGCACGACACACAATTAAAAAATAATAATCAAAGCCAGGCGGTGGTGGCACATGCCTTTAATCCCAGCACTTGGGAGCAGAGGCAGGTGGATCTCTGTGATTCGGGAGATTTGGATTTGGGAGAGCTCCCTTACTTAAGTGCGGAATGATCCTGGCCAAACTGATGACCTTACTCTGAGACTCACTACCCTTTATATATGCCCAACAAGCATTTGGAGATAAGCTTAATAATGCTATTTCATTTTTCCTATGGGGTAAAATAGCAAGGAAAAGGGGAAGTGGGCAAAGGAATTAAGGACAAGAATGGTCAGAACAAAGCTCAATACTGTTTAGCTTTTCTTTGCTCAAATATGCTTGATATCTGGCTCCAAGTCTAACAGTTATTTTAAAAGTACATTTCACCCCTCTTGCATTATGAAACCCAGGGAAATAACATTTTCTAACATCTCTTTGATGCCAGGTCTCATATACATGTGATGTGTCTGATTACCTTTGTTGTTGCTCAGAACAAACACACACGCACAAATTTATGAAATTACTGCCTGTTAACATTCAGTATGACTATATACATACAGATTACTTTAAAAAAAATTACCTGTTTTTATGGGCTTCAAATTCACAGAGGCACACTAGCGAATCACAGTCAAAAAACCTTACAACTTCTTCATCTCCAGCTACTGCAAGGACAGAGTCCTAGGAAAAAGGAAAACAATACCCAAAGTGTCCCCAGGAATTGACACCTCAGGACCCCCGCTCCTGCTTTCTGGAACTCACTGAAAGAAACGTAACGGAGGAGATCCTCTTCTCATTTGTGATGGTGCCGCTCACAGACGCTGTGTCCAGCTGATAGACATCCACTTTATTCAGCACGACAACTATGTACTTCTTTCCACTCGGGGACCACTCCACTATGTGAGCATCTGTAAATCAAAACATTTCATCTTGCTAGGCCACCATGCCCACCCAGCCTGTAGGCTCAGCTCCTGGGAGGTGGAAAAAGGAGAATTCAACAGTTCAAGGCCAACCTCAGCTATACAGCAATTCTGAAGCCACTAAGTCTATATGAGACCGGTCTCGACAGTCCTATCCCATCTTACAGAAACCTTTTTAAAAAAATAATAAAAACAGGGGGGAAAAATGCATTTTCCCAAAAGAAAATGGTTCCCTATTTCACAATAAATCCCTAATACACACTTTACAAATTAAACTGTGGATAAATGGAGTTTCAAGAATTACTGAAGGTCATAAAGACGATATGAGGCAGAACCCAGTTCTAACACAGGAAGAGAAAGTAAGCTAAAGCGTTTGTTGTCAGAGGCCACTACCATCTAGTGGGAAATAAATGTGGATACACATGTCTGTAGAATGTGTGGGCATGGGCTGGAGATGAGGCACAACAGTTAAGACTGCTCTCCCAGGGGACCTGGGTTTGATTCCCAGCACCCACGTGGAGGTTTACAACCATCTGTAACTCAAGCTCCTGGGGATCCAATGTCATCTTTTGGCCTTAAAGGGCACCAAAGATCCAGTTAGCACACAGACATACATGCAGGCAAACACCCATACACATAAAACAAAAAATGTGTCTGTATACATTCATAGTCTAGCTAATTATTGTAAAATGTACAAAATACTCACTTTGTTTTATATTTTTTATGAAAGCTGATCTTCCCTCTACAAGATTCCACGTTCTGCAAAACAGGAGGTTTGTTTATAGTATGATCACCCTGTCACTAAGTAGGAAAAAAAATACCCATGCACAATAGGCCCCCACACAGGACAATTTCACTGCACACTGTATATATTACTTTGTAGTGATGTCATAAATGTTTGTCTTCAAGCATGAATAAAGCTCGGCCACTCCTGAGCCTTTAAACATGTTATCCATTACATTTCATCTACTAAAACGTCTCTCTTCAAGATCATCTTCTCCTCGATTCATTTTACAATAACTAGAATATAGCCTCTTCTTTTGGACAGGGTTTCAGCCTGGAACTATGTAGTGTTCATGGTATAGTGTGAACTATGTAGTTGCTATGTAGACCAGGTTGGCC
The DNA here is from genome assembly GCA_026225945.1 of Cricetomys ansorgei. NCBI lineage: Eukaryota > Metazoa > Chordata > Mammalia > Rodentia > Nesomyidae > Cricetomys > Cricetomys ansorgei. The sequence goes on along the minus strand of JAMJFZ010001089.1, from coordinate 6,526,769 downwards.
TCAGATTCGGAGATCAGCCTGCCTCTTCCTCCTGGGGTTAAAGGCATACACCACCTTGCCTGGCCAATATAGATCATTTTTACTCCATTATTATGAAACAGTTCAGTGGTTTTCTACTATGCTCTTGTTATCACAGTAACTTAAAATGGATGAAAACTGTGAACTGATATGGAAATGGTATTTTGTTACTGCTAAAAGATACACTAGTAAAGATGCCCTTGGGAATTTACACCTTACCTTAATGTCTTATCTGTACCAACAGACAGGGCCAACTTGCCAGAAGGGTGGATGGAAAGGAAAGTCACGTGCCCTCTAAAAAGAAACAACAGTCAGCCCTCGGCTTGAGCAGTACAGTGCGAACACCAATGGGAACAAGTGGACTGACTCACTTGTGAGCTTTAATGGACTTCAGGCATTCCCATTTCTTTGCATCCCAGACACAGATGAGTCCGTCTTCCGCTCCACTGATTAAATGCCTGTTGCCATAGAATTTCAGGCAAGTTATTGTGCCTGTGAAAAACCAAGACAGGTAAAATGACAGCCACTTGGAACTCAAATTCCATTTCTGGTTGGAAGCGCAGGAGGATGACTGCAGTTTGGAGGTAGCTCTGCCCAGCACACACACAAGATCCATGTTCAACCCCTAGTACCACAAAAGCAAAGAGAGCCAATGTCTTGGAACTACTGAATCATACTTAAAGTTTTAGATGAAAGAATTCAAGTTTTCATATTAAAACTAACAATTTTCATTTGTTTTGGTGGCTCTGGGAGATTAAATCCCAGCCTGAGAACACAGCATTAAGTCTATGCGAATGTTTTCAGCATGCTGAGCTATGACTCCACCTATCCAGTCATCATGGATACAGAGCTGTGGCTTATGACTACATTCTTCTCATTTACTGCCATCAGGATTAATAATTCTATAAAATGTTACTTTTCCAGATCAGTGGCTAACAAATTTTCCTGAATCATTTCAATTGCTTCAGAATCTTCATTTCCCCCTAACAACCAAGGCCTTGTTCTCCCAAGACTTCCTCTTCCCGATCAAGTACTAGGAGGCTGAGGGGTGAGGTGGTGGGAGAACCTTACATCCTCTAGCCACACGTAGTCCAAACCACACCTTCACCTTTGTGATGCCTCAAGTCTGTGTTTTGTAAACACAGTGCTTCTGGACAGCAGCCACAGTTCACTCCCCTAGTTTACATATGACTGCTTTTGCAGAGCTGAGTGATTCTAATACTGGCCATACACATGATTCACAAAGCATCAACACTGGCCATTTAGTCTTCTGCAGAATATAACTGAAACCCCCAGGTCAGTAACATCCTCTCTCTGGCAATTCTGCCTCCTCACATTTGGTCCTTCTGCCCAGGATTCCACCTACTCGGTAGAAAAGACCTTATCTGTTACCAACTATCAAAAAAAAAAAAAAAAGAAAAAAAGAAAAAAGCAGGAGCTATACAAGCAGGGAGGAGAGTGGCATCTAAACTTTAAGTCCTTTCTGACTGCTGAATGTACAGTACTTTGCACACTGAGATCATGCAAAGTCTAGCTTCAGCTGAAGAGCAAGGCACTTGGCAAAGATGCTCAGGACTGTGCTAGAAGCAAGTACCTATCATCTCTACTTAAATCCAACATTCAATGCATAATCTCTCAAAGTTAAAGAGAAAAGAACGGGTCATACTGTAATCCATCTTTCTCTATGGGTGAAACACTGCCTAAGTTTCCTCAAACTGAATAAATATATACTGAATTAAATCTGACTTCTCCTCCTCCGCCCTTACCTTCATTTCTGTTAATGATAAATACAATGAAAAAAAAAAAAACACTTAAGTCTTTCTGCTCCTTGACCTAACCCTACACTGGGCAACTCCACACAGGCATGGAAAACTCAACTATCAGTATATAACTACTCTTCCTTGACCTCAGTTTCAAAGACCTTCATGCCTCTGTATTTCGCTTGAGCACACCTACAATCTTCTGCAGTAACCATGCTTAGACTGTAGGTCTATAAGTCAATACAGAGAAGAGCATCTACCTCCCTGCTGTATAGGACTAGGGAAGCAACCTATGGACAAGGAACATCTCTCCCCCTTCATTTTGTATCTCCTATCACAGAACCTGCACACAGTAGAGACATGCACCAGTCTAAATGAAGTCAATAAAGTGTTAATGTTTCCTTGTATCTTAAAGACTACAACTTTAGGGTGGTTTAAATGAGAATGCCCCTCCACCCAGTAGGTGCATAAGCTTAGTCAATGGGAGTAGAACTGTCTGAGAAAAATGAGAAGGATTAGGAGGTGTGGCCTTGTTGGAGGCAGTGTGTCACTGAGAGTAGGCTTTGTGGCCCTCTCTCTGCCTTCAGGATGTGAAGCTCTCAGCTACAACTCCATCGATACACCCGTCTGCTCCCTGCCATGATGACAATGGACTAACCCTTTAACTAACTGTAAGCAAGCCCCTATTAAATGCTTCCTTTTATAAGTGTTGCTTTGGTCATGGTGTCTCTTCACAGAAACAGGATAGTAACTAAGACAAACGTACCGCTGTGGTGCACCAGAGCCCCGTGCTCTATCTTCTTTTTCATGTCATAAATGTGAATCGTTTCATCTTTGCTCCCGGTGACTACAAAGCGACTGTTCACTGCCACTGCTGACAAGGAGGCAGTGTGGGCGTGGTGAGTGAAGTCAGCCGCAGGAGTCCATGTCTGAGGGAGAATGAAACGTAAGATCAACACCACCGTCATATCACACCCATAAAACCAACCAGTAGAGCCTGCAAATGGAGAAAAACCACTTACAATACACACTCAAGCAAAAAAGGACCAGAGAGACCTGAATAAAGTGTAAGGAGGGGAAGTTAAGCTCGGTAGCATGTCTCCAGACCCCAGGAATGGAGACATACATAGAGACTTCCACATCAGTAATTCGTTCAAACGTCCAATATTTATGTGAAGTAATTCCAGTAACTGCCTACTCTCATCTACACCTTTGTAACTACTGTATTACTAAGCTTGATAACACTACGGGGAGCGGAAACAGTGAGCAAAGAAGTCTGTATTCAAATGGAACTTCCACTCCAAGGAAAGAGATACAAGCTAATGTGATGTTACATGGAGATAAACTAATGACAAAAACAAGACTATATGGGTATATTTTCACTAGTAATAGCACGAGCCCTTGAGAGCTGCTAATAACGCTCATTACCATGTGATTTTTGATTTGAGAAATGTGATTGGATGAGTACAAAGAACAGAACACACAAGCACACAGACAGTCCTCTTCAGATTGAAGGAGCTAAGTGGAAAAGTGCTATTATCCAAACAAGCCGAGGAAGAAAGAAGAAAAACATAAACCAAAGCAGAGTTCCTTGAATATAACTAAGGTCCATCACATCAAGTGAACACATCAAGCCCTAAAGAACTACAGCAGAGACAGTCCTCCCATCAGTCAGCGCCAACTGGCCTCCTGTGAGTCAAGGTACGGTGTGCCCAGGCACTGCTATGGCTTTGTTTCTTCTCACCCCACCCCCCACCACACACACACACACACACACACACACACACACACACACACACACACACACACAGCTGGTCCTGAAGTCATTATGAAACCCAGGCCAATGTTACACTTTTTTTTTTTTTTTTTTGAGACAGGGTCCCAGAATGTAGCTTAAAGGCGTTAAGTGATTGCAGCTGGCTTAGATTTTAAACTCTTAATCCTCCTGCCTCAGCCTCTTGAGTAGACTTGAGCCACCTGACACAACCTCCCAACTGCTCATCTGTAAAATGAGAATGGCTGGCTGTATCTGTGTGGGGCTGCTGTGCATCTGGAACAAGTATTCTACAAAGAAAACAAACTAAGGCCGCACTCAACAAAACAGAGTTGTAAACTAAGTACAACTATTCCAGAAATCATCATTTTGAAGCATTAGGAGATCACATTTCTACAGTATGCGGCCCTGTTTACTGTTTGACTACTATGTTGGCAATTACCTGTACCTTCTTATTTCTGTATATAATAAAAATTCCCTGCTGTGCTACACTTTACCTCCATGTATTTCGCTCTCTCTCTTAATCACCGTGCCTTCAATCAGAAAAGTTACTTACTACAGAAGGATCCATACCTCTGGCACGTTTCATCCTGCCTCCCTAGCCACAGCAGTTTCTCAATAGATTGTGAATCTGCATCACTTTCCTGATCACGATCCAGCTGCAATATTTTGTTAATCAAGACAGAAACTCAGTGAAAGGTAAAGTTACTTTTACATTAGACCTTGAACAGCTACAGTAATTATCAGCTTGAATGTACTCCTCGCTTTTGGTGTGCGTTAAAAATGCCAGCTTTTTCATACCTTGAGAATGCTGTAGGGTTTCTTTCCTTTTCAATTAACATATAGTAACTGCATGTATTTATGGAGCACAATGTGATAGTCCAATACATACATAGATCATATCTTAAAAAGACCCATGCCCTCAACCATGTGTCATGTGAGTTGGCAACAAAATACTCTCTAGTAACTACTTTAAAATACACAACTAATTGTTGCCAATTATAATTATCTTACTAGACAAAAAATATGATAAGACATTCCTCCTCCCACCCAACTGCATCTCTGTAAGCATTAGCCACCCTCTCTCCGTCACCTCCCTACCCTGGCCCCAACCTCTGGCAACCACTCATCTACCCTCCGCGGTGGGATCAACTTCTTTCGTTTCCGTCTATGCATATTTTATCTACTGCAACAAGCAGATTACTATGCCATTATAAAAAACCTCTACTCTGTGAAGAGCAGAATCTCTACACAGGCTTTGAGCTCACTATCCTCCTGCCTCTGCCTCTCGAGAGCTGAGATTATCGTCATAAACCTGTCCGTTTTCCACGCAAGTCCTCCATCAATTATCCAAGGAGACCTAGCAATAAACAGCAGGCACCTCGGCATCGGCCCGAGAGGGAACCAGCCCGTCCCTCCCTGCCCGTTCCGGCCCAGCCCCGGGCTGGCCGCGTCTCACCTCCGGGTCGCCACTCGCCGCGGGCTTGCGGTGCACTGTGAATCCAAACAGGACCTGCTCGTAGCAGCCAGCGACTAGCTCCATTCAGCAACACACGTGCCTTCCACAACAGGCCGGCGTGGTAACCCGATGGAGGCGGAGGCGGGCCCTTGCGTAGTTGGCGCGCAAATTATACGTCATCCCTCAGGGCCACCTTTCAGGCGCCTGCCTCTGTAGCAACGGGGAACACGCTCGGATGTCACGTGGCCCTTCTTCATGGAGCTTGAGGAATGACGCCTCGGAAGGAGGTCCTCCTAGCAAAGAGGGAAACAGTTGTATCGACCAGGCAAACCCTGGTAAGCCGCGAGCTCGGCCGGCCTTGGGAAGTGGGCGGGAACTGCGCGCAAGCCCCCATTTCCGGTGCGTCTAGGGAAGGGGCGGGCCCACTTCCGGCCTCGGCGAGCGGCGTTTGTCGGGAGGCTTCTGCAATGTCGTAGTGGTTTGGGCTCAGCTGTTAGGTTTCCGCCGTTGCGATTTTCTTGATATCTGGAGACAGGGTCCCGCTAGGTCTCCCAGGCCGGCCGTTTTCCTCCCGCAGCTTCCCGATGGCTCGGATTACAAGCGGCCTTCCCGTCGGATCGGATCACGGTGCCCGGAGCTGGCGGTGCCCCCTCGCCGGACTAGGTGCGGCGAGGTCGTGCCTGTCCGTGTCCCGCCCGCAAGCCAGGCCATCCCGCACCTCCGCCCTTCTTGCCGGCTAGGTTCTGGGATCTAAACTCTGGTCAGATTGGCCCGCGTTAAGGCCCATGCTAGGGTACGAAGAGGACGGTCACGTTCGACTAGCGTTGACTCTGGTGTACGCCTCCTTAAGTATTAAGGGGCAAAGAGCAAAAGTTAATGAAAGCAATTATTATATTAATGCTGTGGGGTCCTTTTGAATCAATTATACCGACACACAACTTGTTGAAAGAAAATTTTATTGAGTTCAATCATAAGAAAAAAGAAAAAGCTGGACCAACCAGGGACGTAGTCTCACTGGACAGTTCAGAGCTACGACCCCCACTCAGATTTTTACAGACTATTTAACTTGAAAACCTTAAACATTTTGTGCCAATATGAACAAAGGTAGGTCATAATTTCTAACTGATCAGAAACTCACTATCATGGTCAGAATCACCATAACCCAGAAATGACACATCACAGTTCCCAAAACAAGTACACAACGATCATTTTGTTATGGCTTTACTGGTGTGCTCTGACAGCGAGGGGCTTTTCTCATTTTCCTGGGAATCTCAACTTTGTCTCTCTTTTAAAACGAATTTTGCAGTTCATACCATTTCATTTACTCCAGTATACACCTCCTTCACCTGTGTTAAGGGGCAAAGAGCAAAGGTTAATGAAAGCAATAACAGGCTTTGTTATTATATTACCATATATTAACATTGAGGTTTCCGTACGTTTTAGGCAGGTTCAGGGATGTTTTAGAAGTGAGTTTTCCAAGGACCCCCAACTTTAGAGCACACGGTATAGCGGATGGGTTAGTTGATACTTATGGCCGCAGTCCACTAGAAACCCTTGTGTTAATTTATGTATCTTTGGTCTGTTAGTTTTCCTGAGCATGTTATTTTCTCCAGAGAACTACTAAAGTTGGAATGTGTCCTCTTAGCTTGGAACAAAGTGAAAGAGTCTCATTTCGTCCTTTACATGGTTTGCTACAGTTTACTTTAGGTCATACTCATTTTAATGCAGTAGTAATAGTATCCAAAAATGGAGGAGATGAGTAAAACTGTTTCAGAATGGTGTGCTTATTTATCTGTTGTTCCTGGAAGCCCCCCTCCCCCAACACACGCACCTTACCAAGGAAATACCAGCTGCTGTTGGAGAAACCAAAGTGTGGGTATTTTTGAAATCACAACAGAGGAAGTGTGATTGTTAAAAGTTCCTCATCTCTATGTCATCAATTTCCCTAATCTTTATTAGAAGAATTGATGGAAAGAGCCCCCATGTGCCTGGATTGGTAGAATTAATATTGTGAAAATGGCTACACTACCAAAGTTAATCTAGAAATTTAACATAGTATCAGTTTGATGCCATAGTTTAAGAGATTAGAAAAAACACTTCAAGAATTCATATGGAGTCAAAAGTAAAAAACAAATAAATAAATAAAAACACGAATAGCCAAAGCATTCCTAAGCAATAAGAACACTGCTGGGGGTATTATAACACCCGGCCTCACCTCAAATTATACTACAGTATAATTTGCTATAGAGCTATAGTGATAAAACAGCCTGGTACTGGTGTAGAACCAGGTAGCCTAATGGAATAGAGGATCTAGAAATAAAATGACAAGGTTATACCCTCTGACAAAGGAGGGGGTAAAAAAATAATATGTTCATTAATTGTTGCTAGCAAAACTGGATCTCTATCTGCAGAAAAATGAAACTAGAATCATATCTTTCACCTTGTACAAAAATCAATTCAAAATGGATCAAAGAATTTACAACCTGAAATGCTGAAACACCTAGAAGAAAACATAGGGACACTCACTCTTGGTGTGGTCAAGAACTTTGTTTTGTTTTGTTTTTTTTGAGACAGGGTTTCTCTGTGTAACTGTGGCTGTCCTGGAACTCACTTTGTAGACCAGGCTGGCCTCAAACTCAAGAGATCCACCTCCCTCTGCCTTCCAAGGGTTGAGATTAAAGGCATGTGCCACCATCACCTAGTGGCAAGAACTTTCTGAATAGAATATCAATAGCACAGGAACTATCCCTACTATTCAATAGGTAGGACTACATGGAAATAAAGTTTCTGCACAACAAATGAAACTATCAGAACAGCGCACAGAGTGGGAGAAAATTTACCAACTACCAAACAAGTGGCTAATACCCAGAATTTACAAAGAATTGCAAAAATTAAATACTAAGGAAATCTGCCGATCAACAGATCTTCCAGAGGTCCTGAGTTCAATTTCCAGAAACCACATGGTAGTTCACAACCATATATAATGGGATCTAGTACCCTATTCTGGTGTGCAAGTGTACATGCAGACAGAACACTCAGACATTAAATAAATAAACAAACAAATAATCTGACAAATGTTGAGGAGGATGAGAGAGGAACCATTATTCATTTCAAGTGGGGGTGCAAATTAATACAGCCATTTTGGAAATCAGTTTGACGATTATTCAAAAAATTAAAAACAGAACTACCATATGATCCCACTGTTTCACCCCTGGGAATACACCCAGAGATCTCCATACTTTACCACAGAGACATCTGCACCCACATGCTTATTGCTGCTTTATTCGCTGTAGCCAGGAAACCAGGTTGTCTATCATGGGATGAATGTCAATAATGAAAACCTTGTGCATATATAGAATGGAATACTATTCAGCCTTAAAGAAAACGAAATAAGGTTCTGCAAGAAAATAGATGGAACTAGTTAATATTATATAATAATATATAATAATATTAATATAATATTAATCAAGTTCACACAATCACAGATAAAAAAATGTTTTCCCTCATGTGGATCATAGCATATATGTATATATGTATGCATGTAAGCAAATGTGCGTGTGGTATAGTATAACATGTAGAAAGAAGACAAGGATAAAAATTAGGTGATGAGAGACTAAATGCAGATAACATGTGAGTCATGAAAGAGAACATAAAGCTAATTGTTTTTCTAGTTTTAAGTCTATCATAGATTTTTCATTTCTTTGTGGCATCTAAGTCACACATATATTTCTACATATATATATTAATATGTTTACTTTATATATTATATTAATATAGATAAATTATCTATATATATTTAAATTTTAAATATAAGTGTAAAAATTCAATATGTGTAAAAATGTAAAATTCAATATGAAGTTCCATAGTTTCAGAATGGCTTTTCTAACTACAGAAGTCCATCAGGATATATAGACTTTGGGTTTAGTTCATTCCACTGTATGATTTTTTTAAATTTGCAAGTTCTTTATAAAGTTTTAATAAAAAAAATAATTATTAAAATCAGTGAGGTGGAGTAGAGTTTAATGTGTGCAAAGCAAAGCATGACCTGCCACCCAGTGCTAAGGAGGCAGAGGTGGGAGGCAAGCCCAGGCTTCAGGAGATCCTGTCTCAGCCTTCACTCCCTTCAACAAAACAAAAACACCTGTAATCTCCACACTTGGGAGGCAGAGACAGGAGAATCAGGAGTTCAAGGCCCACTTTGGCTAAATGAGATTCTGTCTCAGTTACCCTCCCCGACAAATACACACACAGCAACAACAAAACTTAAAAAACAAAAATTAACACCATGATTTTCAAATTAACTGCTTCCAAAACCAAAGCAGGTTCTGGGAACTCCAGAATACTGTGGTCAAAGGATATTTACGTAAAAATAGAGGAGTGATGTAATTAGCTACAGCTTAGTTCATTTAAATAATCTGTTGATTGTCATTTAATTGGCTACAAGGCGTCTAGTAAGCGACTGAGGCTGGGTACTGTGAAGAAAGTCTACACTGGTTTGATGTGATGGGCTCAGTGTGGGTACCTAGCTCAGATGCTTAGTGTCTGCAGCTTTAATCCTAGGCTGGAATGTGTTAGTGCCAGAATATCACACTTTTGCCTGCTTGTGTTTGTCAGGTTTTGTAAGAGGGCTTCGTGGCTTGACAAAATCTGCTCCTACCAGGAACCATAGAATATGATTGGCTCTAGAATGGAAATCAGTAAGTGTAAGTGTCCTAGTGATTTTACAAAAGAAAACAAAAACCACCTTAGAAAGTAATCAAGCCAATCACAGAGCTTAGAAAACATAAGGAGTATGTCAGCCGAACGTTAAATAACAGGGTGGAGGAGGGTACGTTGACAGATATCAAGGGTATTTAATTCTTTAAAATTACATGAAAATCTGTGGATCTAAATTTCTGGAGAACAGTGATAAAATTTAAACTTTTTAATGGGGTTACTCCTTCACTGAAGTAAAACCGGATTTTAGACTTCTAAATATATTTTTGTGTACTTACACACACCGTCAAAAAAAAAAAAAAAAGAAAAGAAAAATCCATAATAGAGTAAAAACTAGAAAAACTATGAAGCCCAGAGTAAAATATCCTAATTTGGTTTTAGGTTATAAATGCTGAAACACGCAGAGGAAAGTGACATTTCCAAGGCCACACAGCTAAGTGGCAGCTAATTATTGCTCCTGCGTTTTACACCCTATTGACCCTGAACTTTCTCTTTCACAGAGAACAAAGGTGCAGCTTTTCGTTTAGCTCCCAGCCAGGGCAGCAGTGTCTTAACTAGATCAGGTTGCAGGACTCAACTGTCTGAAGAAAATCACTGCAGAATTATATACCTGTTAAACTAGATTCAAACGGGACATACTTCTTCTAATAACCTCCGTTCTCTCAAAACAGCTTGTAAAAGACCACTTGATCTTAGTGTGAGATCCAATGTTTCCAAGACCAGCTGTTGAGATCGATAACACACTAACAGGATTTTTGTTGTGCTTCAAAATGATTGACTGCAAAGCTCTCTGCGTCTGAGCCAAGCCTCCATTCATTTATCCATCCAGCAAATATTTATTGGTGACCTGGCTTTGTTTGATTTGCCAAAAGAGAAAAAAAAAAAGAAAAGAAAGAAAGGAACAATACTGTATTCCTTTTTGAACAGCAGTGGTAAGCAAGAGAGAGTGGAAAAAATTAGCCCTGTTAAGAGTGTAATATTCCCACTCATTCACTCTCCTTCATCAACGTGAAAAGTGAAGACTCTGTTAGATTCTAGGACTGTAGGGGTTGTGTATGGCTGTATTCCCAGAGGTATTCTGTTCCCTTTGCATTTCTGAGCTACAGAAAGCAGAGATTGTGGTGAACTTCTCTGGGCACTCACATGCACAGAGAGCTTGCTTTGTGTGCTCAATCCAGCTGCACTAGGTTAGTTTTGCATTTGGGAAAAGAGCCAAGCAGTACTTTTGAGCCCTCTATCTACAAGGCCTCAGAATGCCCGGCTTCATCCAGAACCCTGGCTCAAAGCCTTCTGCTCCTGACATCTTTCTGAGCAGATTTAACATGGCTTGTTGGTCTCTACCTTCCTTGGCCTCCTGACCAACTTGGTGATGGTCACTTTCCACCTTCCTGCCTGCAGCCTCGGTTCTCATCCATTCACAGCCATGGTTCTGGTTTTCTTCCTAAAGAAGTTTCTAAAATTCTTCTTCTGCTCCTTTTCCTCCTTCTCCTCCTTCCTTCTCCTCTGTTTTCTTTTTCTTCTCCTCCTCCTCCTCCATCTCTTCCTCTTCCTCATCTCCTCCTCCTCCTCCATCTCCTCCTTCTCCTCCATCTCCTCCATCTCTTCCTTCTCCTCCATCTCCTCCATCTCCTCCTTCTCCTCCATCTCCTCCTTCTCCTCCATCTCCTCCTTCTCCTCCACCTCCTCCATCTCTTCCTTCTCCTCCTCCTCCTCCTCCCTCCATCTCCTCCATCTCCTCCATCCCCTCCTTCTCCTCCTTCTCCTCCGTCTCCTCCTTCTCCTCCATCTCCTCCTTCTCCTCCATCTCCTCCATCTCCTCCATCTCCTCCATCTCCTCCATCTCCTCCTTCTCCTCCATCTCCTCCATCTCCTCCTTCTTTTGTCTGTTTATTTGTTTTTTTTTTGTTTTTTTTTGTTTTTTGAGACAGGATTTCTCTGTTGTGACTCTGGCTGTCCTGGAACTTACTCTGTAGACCAACCAGGCAGGCACTCACAGAGATCCCCCTGCCTCTGCCTCCCCGGGGCTGGGATTAAAGGCATATATGACCACCACCCTGCTCTTTTTTTTTTTTTTTTTGAAAGAAAGACTCCTTCATCAGGTTTTATTGGAGTCTAAGGTGCTACAGAAGTTAAGCATTGTGTTGAGTTTGATGGCATAATGGAAGCAACAGTGACTTACACAGATTCAAATGGCCCTGGGAGCAGGCCAGTTTAGTGCTAAGTAGAAGTACTGCACAGTCAACAGACACTCAGACCTGGCCTTCATAATGTTAGAGAAAAAGTTATTCCCAGACACTTGTCAAAGTGAGGCAATGAGACTTTTATCTGGGGCCGTGCCAGTGGCATAGAGAGCACCCTGGGTCTTACAATAGTGGAGATTGGGTGCAATTATTATTACTGCCTTGACAAGTGAGAAACTGTGAAGACACCCCTAGAAAATCACTAACTTGGGGCCAAAGAGGTGGCTCAGTGGTCGAGAGCACTTGCTATTCTTGCAGAGGACCCAAGTTTGGTGCCTAGCCCCAACATGGCAGCTCACAAAAACCTGTAACTCTACTTCCAGGGGATCCCATGACCTTCTTCTTGACTCCACAGGCTCATGCATGTACATTGGAGCATATAAACACATATACTCTCACATATACACATACAATAATATTTTTTAGGCACTAAGAAAATATAAGAGGGTTTCAATGCACATTAAAGCTTGCATACTGTTCGCTTTATCATGTAAAAATATTAATAGAACTCTAACTGCAGCACTCGGGAAACTGAGGCAGAAGATTATGAGTCTGAAGCAAGCCTGCTATACAGAGATCCTGTCTTAAAAATACAAAACGTTAGCTGGGCAAAGTGGACCATAGCTTTGATCCCAGCACTTCGGGAAGCAGAGACAGGTGGTTCTCTGTGAGTCTGAGGCCAACCTGACCTACAGAGTGAGTTTCAGGACAGCTAGAACTGTCTCAAAAAAACAAAACTTTAGCTCCAATCTGCATTGGTGTAAAGTGGGTGTGATATGAAGCTCCATCTTGATGATAATTCTGCATCTTGTTTGGGCAAATGGTTTCTATATTTAGATGTCTAAAGAGAAAGCCATGATGTATTGGCTCCAGTAGATTCTTAGCAGATGACTGGAGAGAGAGCTGGTCAGATTGTGGTATTTGTTTAGATTTTAGATAGTGAAAGTGACATTCTTACCTGAGGGTGGGGGGTGGGGGTGGGGCAGGCAATGCAGAAGTCTGAAACACCGAATTGTGCAGGTTCCCAGTCCTGACAATACCGCGAGGTACCGGCAGCTGGAAGCCAGAGAAGTTTGCACACGCTTCCCCAGGTGGTCACAGATACATCCCCCACTCCACTCACACCTTTGGCTCATTGTCAGGAGACAATTACCTAGCAGGAATTGCCACTAAATGTAATTGCTCTGTTCTATGGCTGCTTATAAGAGGTATTTGTAAAGGTTGATCCAGCGGATGTTATTTCAGACCCAGGGATAAAGGTGGTCGAGTTGTTTTCTTTGGCGTCAGGAGAAATGGCCAGTTGGGGGGATGTTGTAGGCTTTGGCATGGCTCAACAAAATAACTATTACTTCATCTGGCAAAGGTGGGTGAGGTTTTATTTATTTTATACTTTGAATGAAAGCACCAGTGTTATTTAATACAAGCTTGTTGTCAACTGCCAGCCTGTTACTTCGAACACAGACGTTTTAATTTTAAATGGTTGAAGCAGAATCATCCTTACTTGAAACTTCAGGAAAAGAGTGAGTGTGCGGTGCTGTCTCTGTTGGTGATGACTGTCACTCCTTGTCCTCTTCCATCTGTTATGAGGGAGCAGCTGAAGTTCCACTGCAGCCTAGGTTGCCACTGGGACAACCGTGATGAACAGCTGCACAGCTTCTGCCATCTTCCCTGTTACAGCTATGGCTCCACAGTGAACAGAAATGAGCCCAGTCCTCTTCCTGTGTATGAAAACCCTGAATACCTAGCTGGACCTTGGGCCATTCCACGGGTAACCCTCGTTACTCATCTGTGTGCCTGGTAATATAACCATCATGTCCTTAGCTTTTTTTTTTTTAACAGGCAAATTATTTAAATTATTTCTCACTCCTCTAGAAAGTGAAGTGAGAGACTGATTAAATCTTGGTCCAATAATTTTCACTACTAAATTTTAGATGATCTTTGGAAATAGATTTTTGCTGCCCCTTAAATTAGGATTGGGAAGAACTTTTAACTGGCTAAAGAAGGAGACATGAACAGCATTTAGAAGCTATTTTAACACTGACTAGTGATGCGCTTCTAAGTCCTGCGAAGATGTACCTGCAACTCTCTTCTTAAACCTCTCAGCTTGGAAGAAAGTACCCTTCGAACGAATTTGTCATCTACATCTTTCTGCCACATTCCTGCTAACCAAGTTGGTTGACCTTTCTTCTTTCTGCTGTGGATAGGGTTGGGTCCTCCCCCTCTTCTTCTTCCTCCCCTTCTCCTTTCCAACCCCATCCTCCTCCTACCCCCTCCTCCTCCTGATTCTTTTCTTCTTTTCTTGCATGCACTTCCAGGTTATTTAAAGAAAGTCTTTTAAAACTTGCCCCTTCAAGGACCTGAGTGTTGTAGCTCGGTGGTAGAGCTGACACAAAGCATCACAAAGCCCAGTAACCAAACCAGACTAACCAACCAACCAAAAACAATGCCCCCCAAATCTCAGGAGGCAGAGGCAGAAGAATCTCTAAGTTCAGGGCCAGCCTGCTCAACATAGTGAATTCCAGGCCAGCCAGGGCCCCAGAATAAGATCCTGTCTCAGACAGCTCCAGCAACCCTATTTAGAGAAGTTGTGATTTTTGTTCCATCTTTGCCTAACATTTGAAGTATTTTCAGTGACCGAGAAAACTTCTTTTACTTTCCTTCAAGTGTGTACCTGGATATTTTTTGTGGCTTTTTTATTTGGTTTTGGTTTTTGGGGTGTGTGTGTGTGTGTGTGTGTGTGTGTGTGTGTGTGTGTGTGTGTGTTTGACTACATTTCCAGAAGTGGAGGGGCAGAATTAAAATCTTAAGCAACATTTAGAATGTAGTTAGGGATTTTGCTGGTTTAGGAAAGCAGCAGTTGTAGGTTCTGCTTCAAGATCTATCCAGTAGCCTTGAGTAGTTGGCTAGGTTTCCTGTGCCAGGCATCATTTCCCTCTTGTTGCATGGGTCTTAAGTCAAGCTAGAGAGCTCTTGGTTACCACAAAGGTGTGTGCCGCTACTGCCCCCTGAGGGTTGTTGTGTCGTGTGTCTATTGTTGTGATTCCTAAGCATCACAGCTGGGTAGGACTGTTGGTTGCTTCCCTCCCTTGGAAGCTTGCACATTGACTCCTGGTGCCATGAAAGCTAGTGCCCAAGAGAAGAGGCATTCAGGTTAGTTCCAGCTCAGGGACCTCCGGGTCCTGTGTCTGAAGCACATGGCATCTTCAGCAGTAGAGTATGTATGTGCACCTGGGAACCTTCACGTGTGCCTATGATATGTAATATGTATATACACAAACATGTATGTAACAACAATTAATGAAAAAAAGGCCTTAAACTTGAAAGAGTGCAAAGAGGGGTATATGACAGTAGGATTTGGAGGGAGGAAAGGGAAGGGGGAAATGACATAATTTTATCATAATCTCAAAAATTAAAAAAAAAATTACATGTTAAGCAACAGATTGCTCACCAAAAACCTTTATGAGTCTACCCTTCATTACTGGCTGGGGTGGTAGTGCTGACTTTTCTGGGTTCTTGTCTGTGGAGTACAGGCAAGGAAAGCACAGATCTATTCGTTATCAACGGCAAGCAGCTTCTAAAATGTTCACTGAGGACCAGGAGCGGTGGCGCACACCTGCAATCCTGGCACTGTGAGAGGCTGAAGCCGGAGGAGCAGGAGTTGAAGCACGGCTATATAGCATGGGCTACATGGGGGACCCTTGTCTCAGACAGACAGGTAGGTAGGTAGATAGATAATAGATAGATGATAGATACATAGATAGGTAGGTAGGTAGATTGTATATAGATAGATGATAGATAGAAGATAGATAGGTAGATAGATAGTAGCTAGATAAATAGATGATAGATAGATAGATGATAGATAGATAGATGATAGATAGATGATAGATAGATGATAGATAGATAGATAGATAGATAGATAGATAGATAGATAGAAGTTCCTTGTGCCTATGTCCTGTGTGGTTGTCCTTCGTCCATTCCCTACTTTTAGGTGGCATCCTCTTTGCTCAGCCACGTCAGTGATCAGACAGTGAGGAAAGTGGAACTTTGCAGCTGAGAGGCTGCAGCTGTTCCCTGGAACTGTTTCCTGACGTGCATGTGATGGGCAGTGAAGGCCTCTTGAATTTAATACTTAGGCTTTGGTTTCTAAAACTTAAAAAAAATTAATATTTTGTTCGTGTATATTTCATTTCGATAATTCAATTTTCTGACCAAAACTTTCATCTTCAATTTTTTAAAGTCCTTTAGATGTGCCTTTTATATAAAAATAACTTGATTCTTGCCACCACCACCCCACCACACTACCCTCAGTTAGGGCCTTTCCTGTTATCGGATGCTCTGTATCTTTTTTTTTTAAAGTTGCTGTCTGAAGTTTTAATTCACATTTTGTTCTTTTGCCCTCCCTCTTCCCTATTCTGGTGATTGCCTGTGTAGACATTCATACGTTAATCAATTCGTATGTGATCCCAGCATCTATGGAGGCTCTCTGGGGCTGGCCTGTCATTAATGAGTTCCAGATTCAGTAAGAGACTTCATCTCAAAAAATAAAATGGGAGAAGGGCTAGAGAGACGGCTTAGTGGTTTAGAGTACTTGTTCTTGCCCAGGACCTGGGTTTAATTCCCAGCACCCACAGAGTGGCTCACAACCATCCATAACTCCAGTTCTACGGGATTTTCTCATCTCCATGGACAACAGGGATGCACACGGTACACAGACATATATGCAGATAACCATTCATACAGATAAGATAAATCTAAGAACATTTTTAAAAATAAAGTTTCCAGTGATCAAGAAAGACACCCAATGTCAGCTTCTAGCCTCCACATACATGCACATGCACACACAAAAGGAAACTGTCCAGTGGGTGTGGGTGTAGCAAGGACAGTAACGTGTGTGCAGCTCCAGAGCCAACACAGTCTGGGGTAATCAACCAAAATGTATGCTTGCGGTGCTTCTGAAATTTACTTTGCCTATTTGACAAAGAAAAAAAAAAAGTGGTTGATTGCTTTGCTACTGTGTGTGCATCTTCTGTGACTTTGTAGGCACCTAACATCTTGGTTTTTAGCTTATCCTTTGGTAGGGATGGGGAGGGAGGGTGAGCACAAGCAGAATGTGTTCCTGGAGTTATTGCAGATTGACTTCTGGAAGGAAGACTGGTGTGCAGGTGGAAAACAGGCCACCTGACACAGGAATAGAAGTCTGTTTGTCATGGTGGCAAACATCAGGGAAGATGAAGCAAGGGGATTAAGAATTGGAAGCTAGCCTGGGCTACACAATGATATCCTGTCTTAAGTAAAACAAAGAGCCTAATGCAAGGGTCTCTGCTGGACCTAGGGGCCCTAGGATTCCAACAGTTCCCAAAAGCTCAAAGAGGCCAGAAGCCTTGGTCAGCCTCAGGCCCCTTTATAATATTTCTCATGCAGATCCAGTCCACCCCTATCATAATTGTAGTATTATTCTATTTAATGCTTCTACTCAATATTCAAAGGATATTTGCTTTCAGGAAGGTTTAGTGGTTTTGATATTTTTCAGAGCTAGAATTTCTATCCCGAGAAAGCATGTATCATGTTAAATCTTTGCATTTTTTTCCCCTTAAGATACTCATTTTCTTTGTAGGAAACCACAGCCCCAGCTGAAAACCAAGATAAAGATGTTCTATGAAGTAATGTGAACCTTTGAGTTGCAGTGGTTAAGAAAAAAGATAAAGAACAATTTCTAGGTACCTCATTCTCTAAAGTTGCTAGAAACTGTGAGATCTGTCTGGAAAATTCCCTTATAGGTTGATTAAACCATTCTCTTTGAAGATTTGTCCTGTCTAGGGAGACTTTCTTTGGAGTCAGTGTCAGGAGAGCCACCATTCTGGGCCTATCCAAAGTTTGGGAAATGGGGACCTTACCACATGGGAAGAAGATATGACCCCATATTCAAGATTGGTTTCCTCCATAAGCTTAGACTTTGAGATTTGCTACAGCTTGAGCGAGTCCCCTGAAGTTCAAGTGTGTGAACCTTAACCCACAACACAGCGTGAGAGGCAGGACCTTTAAGAGACGAGTAGATCGTGCTGGCAGAGCCCTCCGGGTAGGCTAGTACAGTGGCTGTGGGAGTAGACTCCTGACACAAGGCTGATCCATCCCTTCCCAATCTCCCTCACTGCCCCTCTTGCATTCTCTCTACCAGGGGTCAAAACACCCTTTAATCTTGGGCTTCTAGAACTTAAGTCAAATACATTTTACCAATCAAATAAATGTTGATGCAAAATGGGTTAATGTTGTGGAATATTTTACTCTTGTGTGCTGTTTTGGTTTTGATGTCTTTTAGCTGGGAAGCCAGATGCCTTGCAGCAGTGCAGGCTTTACTTCCTACGTAGTCACACCCTTGTGCTAGCCTTGAGATCTTCACAGATAGACAATTGAAGGTGACCAGTCACGAGCAGGTCACCAGCAGATCACCCCCAGCCTATTATCATTGTGTTGTAATGAAGGCCTGAAAGTATAGAGGGGGTAGGTGAGAAGTTTAAAGGGTCGAAGGCAGAAGAGGCGAGAGAGTTTTTAGAGGAATGAAGGAGGACTGGGGAAGAAAGAGGAAGACTCTGCCTAGCCACCCGGGTATAGAATTCCCTGAGATTTGACATAGTCTGTGATTAATAAAGAGCATTGGAAAATTCAACGCTGGACTCATATTAAGATCGAAAGATACATTAACAGGTTAAAGATTAATTACGCTACAGTTTTGTGTGTGGGAGAGCTGAGATAGAACACAGGACCTTTCCCACACCCAAATTTCATTTTCTTAAAGAGAAAAAGCAGGAGGTAGTTGCTGTAGATATGGCTTCCTGGGTCCCCTCTAGGCCACTGATTCTGGGGAACCTAACAGGTGGCTCTGGAGTGATAGGTTGGAGGTTTTATTTAAGTTTTCGTTTGTTCTGGAAAGAACAAGGTTAGGCCTGAAGAAAAGTCACAAAAAAGAGATATGGAAAAACCGGCACCATTGTCTGTTGGTACTCACCCCTCCTGGTCCTGTTCTCCTACTGGGCCCCCAGCTAGGCAGGCCTAACCTGCCTCTGTTACCCTGATGGAGGGAGCAGGTCATTGTGGTTCTGTAGCTCTGCTGACCACCATGGAGTTTGCATGCTAGCTGTTTTCCCTTCCTTTTATTTTTTTCTTTTTTTTTTTCTTTTTTTTTTTTCTGAGACAGAGTTTCTCTGTTGTAACTCTGGCTGTCCTGGAACTCACTCTGTAGACCAGGCTGGCCTTGAACTCACAGAGATCTGCCAGACTCTCCCTCCAGAGTGCTGGGACTAAAGGTGTGCGCCAAGCTGTCCGTATTTATTTATTATTTATTTATATGTACATTGGTGTGTTACCTGCATATGTTTCTGTGTGAGGGTGTTGGATCCCCTAGAACAGGAGTTACAGACAGTTGTGAGCTGCCATATGGGTGATGGGAATTAAACCTGGACCCTCTGGAAGAGCCACCAGTGCTCTTAACTGCTGAGCCATCTCTCTAGCCCCTTGTTTTCCCCTCTTAAGAGACATGAAATTGATATATAAAAGAAATTTTTGTGTTTGCCAACTATTCTAGATGTTAGTCCTTAGATTTATGTAAAAACAAAAGGTGCTTATTTCAGCTCTCAGGGGATTTCTTTCGGACTAAAATGTAAGCCTGCTCTTCCTGCCTTCATGAGCTAAACAACCTATACACACGAGGACATGCAGCAAGCTAGGCATGGTGGTATGAATCATCAATCTAAACACTTGTGAAGCAGAAAAACCATATGTTTGAGCCTGGACTACATAAGAATACTCTGCCTCCAGAAATCAAAGCAACACCAGCACCCCCCAAATATCAAGTTTCCCAATAAAGACTATCAGGATTCAAGTCCTACCTGCTAGCTGTACTATCCCAGGGAGATTAATGTCCGATTGGTTTCCTTTCTGTAAAGTGGGTTGTCATATCTAGCTCAGAGGCTATGTGATTGTATCATCTAAGGAGACCTTGTGTGTCCTGACAGCACCTGGCACACAATAACCACACAAGGGGACAGCTAGGCCATAGGTCCAAAAGTGTAGCTCACTGGAAGTGCAACACAAAGCCACAAAGCACAAGCCACCCAAGAAGATGAGCTCGAATTTCTAGTATGCAGACTAAAGAGAACACTGAAGAGACAGGGTACTTGGGTATTCACTGTTTTCCATGTGATGTCCCCAGTGTACATTGTTAGGTCCAAAAATCCCTCAAGTAGACACTGAGAGATACGTATGGCCATACAAAAAGCAGTTTATTGCTGCGGAACACAGATCAGCATGCTGCGGTCTACCATTAAAAAAAAAAAATAGTGACCAGGAAATACAGGGTTTTTAAGCAAGACAGGCAGTCATTAGGGCATCTCTCTGATTGGTCAGGACGTGAACACCGGTCCTTACTGGATTGGCTCGTTACATCTTGAAGGGAGGAGCTCAAGGGACTTGCAGCCACTGGCTTCAGGACTTTCCGAGAACAACTGGGGATTCTCAAAGAATTGAAGTCAGGGCCCACTGTGAAGGGGAAGAGCCTGGGACAAAAGTGGAATCACCCTGGTCCTCTCACACTTGATACAACTGTCTACCTTGGCTCCTGTGAATCTCCCTGCCTTGCATTTAACTGGCTTACTTTTCAGACTCCTGACCCCAGGTTACAGGAGAGGGCATACCTAAGTGTGTCATCCCAACACCTCTCCCAACCACAACATGTAAACAGAGGACAGGATTAGTCTGACTAACATTCTTTCTACCCTAGAACAGTCAAGCTGCCAGATCAGATATCAAATGTCTATCACACAGGCCCTTGAAGGTGATCCTTTCCCAGAGCAGCCATGCTGCCCAATCAAAGATCAAATATTTTTCTATACTGGAACCCATGATAAGGAGGTGATATGAAGAGTTATACCTGGGTTGTACCTGAATGTAACTAAAGAAACTCTTTGTTCTTCTTTGTAATTTTTGCAGGTCTAAATGCATGCAGGATCATAATTTACCTCCCATGGGCTCATATTCTTTGGCAGAGCTGTCAGGGACCGAATGCTGTGTCCTTCCCTGAGTTTCGTATACTGAAGTCTTAGCACTCATTTTGACAGACTTTGCAGCTGGGAATTTGGGGAGGTAATCAGTGGAGGCGGTCATGGGGCTAGATCCTGTGGAGATTAGTGCCCTTAAGTTAGAAGGCAGTAGAGTTTATAATCTCATTTCTTCCCCAGCAACTAACACAGATATGAGGAACTCTCAGTCTGACCTTCATCTAGTGGCAGCAAGGTTGACTGGCCTGGCATTTGGGAAGTGAATTATAGGATTCTCCTCGTTAATGCAAAATAAAACTTTGTATCTGAAGACAACTTAGCACACTCCTTTAAGTAAACCCACTCAGAAGGCAATGTAGCACGTGCCTTTAATCCCAACTCTTGGGATATAAAAGGAAATAGTCAGTAGAAGCAGAGCCAAGAAAGAAGGGAGAGAGAAGCAGAAGGAAAAGCAAGGTAGAAGCTGAGTGAGAAGCAAGAAGCAGGAGACTGAAGAAGCAGGTGTGTGGAGAAGAGGATGTGGAGAAGGCAGCTAGTCAGAGTTTATTTCAGTCTCGGAGGTTGAAGCCCTCTAGGTCCAGGATTGTATCTTGAAGATTATATCTCATTCTTTCTTGAACCCCCACAAATAAAAAAATATTACTTCCAGGCTTCAGTTAGAAGAGGTCAGGTTCTCTCCTGCTTTAGAATTAGTTGATACATGAAGGTTGTTCACTTACATAACTCTAGTAAGCAGACAAGGCGATGTGCTTCTTTTTCAGAGTTCTGACGCTGGAGTCTTGTTTGGCTCACTGTTTACAAAGCATCCACCTGGGTTCTCAGGCCTGAAGTTCAGGTCTCATCCTTGACTTTCCCTTTTCCCTTATTGGAATTCCTCTCCAAATACCTTTGGATTTCTGTTTTCCTCCATGTCCTCTGTTAGACTTCCACGAAGCCCAATGATGCCGCTTTTACAGTTTGAATTGCTGGTTTCAAGTCTTGGTGGAAGGAAGCAGAATTAATTTTGCCCTAAATATTTTTTATTATTTAAATTTTTTTCTGTGTATTTCCATCATGCATGCTACTACGTTATGTAAGGGAATTTTCATATGAATATATACTGTACACTAAGTGTGTTCCCCCAAATTAAGAATTTTAGCTTTAGTGTCTATAATGTGTACCACTGGTGCTTTTTTTTTTCACAAAGTCTTTAGTTTTTAGCCATTATCAGTATGTGTTATGTGAAACTATTTTTCCCATGTCTATGATTGGCTTCTGCAGACCTAAGCCTTTGAATATCGAAGAATCAAACAAGAAGTTCATGGCAGAAAGTGAAGAACTGTATGACTCTCTCATGAGCTGTCATTGGCAGCCCTGGACACTGTTCTAACATCCCAGACAAGCCCCACAACAAGTGTTCACTATGTCCCCCAAGTGACCTATTAATTGTATCTTGTTTTGGTTTTGGAGGAAAAAAAATTACAGGAATGTATTAGATTCTGAATGTATTATTTTTATTTTATTTTTCTCCTAGTACTGGGATTGAGCCCAGGGCCTTGCACATGTTAGGTAAGCTCTCTACCACTGAATTATATCCCCAGCCCTCAAAAACTGTACATAAAGATAAACTCCTGGGACTGCAATGAGATTGACATGGTGGAATATGATGTAAATAAAGATTACCAGCACAGTCATTCCAGGAAGTGTGTTATCTTAAGTCAGTTCCAGAAGAATTCACATGACTGACAAAGTAGAAATTACAAGATGACATTGGGAGATAGACTTTATAGAGATGAGTTTGACCTCAAGAGTTGCTGGCCTTAGCTACTGTGTTTTGCTGACTTCCTGTAACAGTAAACTCTCATGGAGAGAAATCAGATGCACGCAGGATGCAAAATTTCTCACTGGCATCCTGTCTGGCAAATGTCAATTAGAACTAGATGCTCAATCTTCATTGATCCTCAGGCTCTGTCCAAGGAAGCAGGTATAGCAGAAGACAGCAAAGAATCACTCAGTTAAAGGGAAAGATTCCTAAACATGGACAAAGCTTATCTCATCCACATAGCCTGACGTTGTCTCTAAGATCAAGGAGTTGGGACTTTATATAAGCCAGTTGGAAAGCTTCAATGTGCACCTTGACTATGCTTATGAAGTAGAAAGTGGGGTAGTTGGAGAGATGGCTCAGTGGTTAAGAGCACAGGCTTCCCTTCCAGAGACCCTGGGTTCAATTCCCAGTACCCACATGAAGACTCACAACCATCTATAACTCTAGTTCCAGGGATCTGATGTGCTCTGGCCTCTATGGGTACCAGGCATATACATGTGGTACACAGAGATTCATGCAGAAAAACACACAATACAGAAAATAAAGTATAAAAACTTCAGTTTTATGTGTTGTGCTCTGGTTTATTGCTCTGCCACAAATGGACAATTAAAGCTAGTCGCCAGGTCTGAGATCATGGGCTTGAAAGCTAAAAGCATACGCTTAGGGTTGTTGATCAGACCATAGGCAGAGGGATTAGGCACCACCTCCTTTCCAAAGGTTCTTAGCTCCTGTTAAACCTCATCCCGCACAGGCCTTTGAAAGACCCACACACAGCCTGGTGGCCTGTAGCCGCTCCAAACCAAGGCAGGGACCCACTTCCTGGCCCTACCCTGTCACCGTTTGCCAATTTGAGCCCAGACATTTCTTCCCTGTAAGGATCACCTTGAGCATTTTCCTGACATTTATGTAAGATGCCCATGGCACTCTTGCACCGTAGTATGACTAAAATATGACTAAAATGTCCCTGACACAGTCAAATGTCCCCCAGGGGTGAAATTGTGCCCTCGCTTAAGATAACTAGAATAAGACACTGGTTATCAGGCTCCAGGAAGGTGTGTTTAGACTGAATCAGAAACCTTGCTCTAGGATTTGGCAGTGAAATGAAAAAGACACAGACACAAATCAGCAGGGTGAAAATTTAAATGTAGTCAGGTAACTCTTTGTTAGAGAAATGACCACAAATCTCTACCGTTTGCATACTTGTTTTAAAGGAACAACCAATTTAACCTCATTTACATCAATCTTATATGCAAATAAAAAGGATGGCGGGGGGGGGGGGGGGGGGCTGTAGCTGAGGTAGCAAAGTGCATAATTTCACCACACAGACCAAACTGGACTTGATCGCATGATTTTTATTTATTTATTTATTTATTTATTTTTTTGCTCAGCCTCCCAAATTCTGG
This sequence comes from Cricetomys ansorgei, assembly GCA_026225945.1. Classification (NCBI taxonomy): domain Eukaryota; kingdom Metazoa; phylum Chordata; class Mammalia; order Rodentia; family Nesomyidae; genus Cricetomys; species Cricetomys ansorgei. The sequence continues at coordinate 6,502,545 of JAMJFZ010001089.1, read as the reverse complement.
GAAAACAGAACTTTTAAAAATCTGGCTAAATGAAGCTAGAACAGGAGATTTTCCCCCCTCTTGGTATTTTAAGATTCATGTTGTAGCCCGAAGTAGTCTGAAACTCACTATGTAGCTCGGGCTGGCCTGGAACTGGAAGCTGTCCTCACCCCTCAGACTCCTGAGTGCTGGGATTACAGGTGTGAGGTTCCACACCCAGATCTGGAGAAATACGTGTTACTCTGTAGGCCATCCTGTCTTTCTACCAGGTCTTCAGCCTTGCTCTTGAACAAATGATTAAGGAGACAGACAAATGAGCCATGCTATGTTCTAGTAAAACTTCACTTGTATAAAGAGGTCAGATTTAGTTCAGAAGACAAAAAGCCTTGTGGGTGGAGAGGTTCCCTCTGCAGGATGTGACCAGACAGTGGCAGACAGACCATGAGAAGCCATGGTTTCAGCCAATGGAAGCACTATAGCTGCAGAGGGAAGGAAAAGTCAGGCATTCCATGATTCTAGGAAAAAAGAGAGATTAGTCATAGCACAGGTGTTTTGTGATATTAAAACTGTGAATGCCTCTGGTGTGGAGAGAGGAGGATTCTGGGATCTGACTGACCACACTATGAGTCACGGATTGTTAGTTCTACCCAAGTGTTCCGGCCTGGAAGGAGCTGGGGGTGTTCTTCAGTTCCAAGTTAACAGGTACCTAACTGATGGTTAGCCAGCACCATGGCCTTAGCTCTGTGAGACCAGGGTTGACACTGGGCTGTTGAACTGTGAGATGATGCTTTTGTGTTTGGGGCAGTTTGTTAAAAAAAAAAAAAAAAAATTCGGCACATACCTTTAATTCCAGCACTTGGGAGGCAGAGGCAGGGGGATTTCCGTGAGTTTGAGGCCAGCCTGGTCTACAGAGTGAGCTCCAGGACAGCTAGAGTTACAACAGAGAAACAAACAAAGAAACAAAACTAATACAGACCCTGACATAAAGGGATATTTTCAATACATTTTTCTCATATTATTTTAGCTTTGGGGACTAGGGACGGGGATATAGCCTTATGGCCAGGAGGAGCAGGCAACCGCTTCTGAATCCTTGCATTCTGATGAGTAAGTTATGCTGATTTCAAGTGAACTCAAAGAACCGTAGGACCTGTAGTGTGAGATTTGATAATATAGATGTTGCCAACGAGGCTGCCATCTTGGATGTTCAAATTGTGCAGAGATGCCTCTTCTAGGAGCCATAATTTAATATTGCCACTCTCTGAGACCCAGTCAGGCACAAACTATGTAAGGACTAAAAATCTCGAAGGAAGAGCCATGCAGGCTAAGGAACAGACATGTGCTTAGAGCAGCTGAACTCTGGTCCTTTCCCAGAAAGAAAGATCCCAGGATGTCAATGTGAATAACAGGAATTTTCAAAGGAATTTCAAAATGCATTTTTGATGACTGAGGACAGTTTGAATCTTCTCATTGAAAGTGTACACTGAGTATCAAGCATATTAATTCTTTGAAAGTCCACACATTTTATACTTCCTAATGAAATTCCATGCTTTCAAAGCCAAGGAGAAAATTGCAGAAGATCACAAAGAGAGACAGAATCAATTGCATTACTTAGGAAACAGAAAAATCTCATTGGTGCCAAATTCTTCATTAAGGACTCTTGATGCTAATAGCGACCAAGTGAAGTTGCAATGGAGATTACTTAAAATTCCTATTTATCCATAATTCAAGAATGAAAATGAAAGTCACAAACAGTTTGCACCACTTTCAGTCCATTTATTAAATGATTACTCAAAGATGTACTCCAACTACATAAAATATTAATCCGAGGAAAAGGTAAATGGAACTTAAGAAAAATTACAGCAAATAAATAATGTAAAATCGTAACTAAGCCTCTAATGGCATTGCTTCGAAGCTTCTGGTAATAATGAAGAAAATGTCTCTAAAAGTCCAGGCACAGACTGACTAAATATGGCAAAACTTCCCTTCTTGCCTTAAATTCTACATGCGAGCGGCTGGAGACATGGCTCAGCAGTTAAGAGCACTGATTGCTCTTCTGGAGGACTCAGATTTGATTTCCAGTACCCACATGGTGACTCACAACTGCCTGTAACTTCAGTTCCAGGTGATCTGTCCTCTGTGGGCCCCAGGCATGAATGAAGTACACAACCATACATGTAGACAGAACACCCATAAACATAAAATCAAAATTTTGTTGTTGTTGCTTTGTTTTTTGAGACAGGATATATAAGTCACTCTGTGATGTTTGCACAAAAATAAAACTGTTTAGTGGCACATTTCTTCCAACACATCCCTTGGTGATAAGTGGCAGGAGACTGTACTTCTATCTGTGCTATAGATAGCATTCATTCACTCATCTAAGCTGCTTTGCGTTGAGTACCACAGGGTGAGATCAAAGGTGAAATGAAAACGACCCCCAAACCAGCAAAAGGGCGAATAGGAGGTTGGACCAAATAAAGCAAGAGGTAGGGATGTTCTGAAACACTACTGGGCAGACACCTAAAGGATTCTATTGTAGTAGCTGCTGTGGCAGCTAAGCAAGGAAGACGAGGAGACATTTTCATAGGTGCAAACCTTGCCAGACTTCAGCAGAGGGAACCACCTGTCATGGCAAGCTCCATACTGGACAGTGGAACCCCCAGTGTCTCATCTCAGGGGTTTTTATTGATACAGAAGCTCCTCGGGTGTTCTACTGACAGCATGTGCAGATCATGAGGAATCAGACATCTTTTACATAAAGCCAAAGCAGGTAATAACAAAATGCCAAGGCCCAAGCAGCCCTTTCCCCAGCAATGCACAAAACAACCATTTTAAACATAACTGAAAATGAACTTCTGCAACACTACACAGTCCAGATTACTGCTCACAGTGGTGGTAAGTGGTTTCCTAACTCAATCTGATCAAGATTGATGTGCCCAGAGGCTATCTCCCAGGCAATTGTAGATCTCATCAAGTAAACAATTGTAATTAACCATCAAGACTACTCAACATACTGCCCGAAGTATTGACTGGAGAATTTCTCTTTGCTGCTCACCTGGGATGTGGAATACCTGTCTACTACGTTCTCTGAAGTCATAACACATGGATCAGGGAGTCACAACTTGAAATGGGAATGGCTCCATTATTATGTTTAATAATTTACCCCCACTACTTTGCATCCTGGCACTTAGTTGATCAGAAGATCTCAGGGGAGGTGTGGTCATCAGACACACACCATTAGATCACTGGCTCCAAAGGTGAAGTCACTATTTCGTTATTCCAACTTGCTAATGCCACTTAACCAAAACTAATGGTGAAAGTGGTTGATCCAATTCTTCAAGGACGAATTACACACCCAATAACGTATGGGGAGGTGGGTATAAATCAAACTAGAACTCAGGTAGGGCACATCTTAGTACTTCCAGGCCCAATCTCAAAGATTAATTGACAACTACAGCAGCCCAAAGGAAGAAAACTTTTGAGGGTCATACACTTCAGAAAAGATGATTTCAGTCACTCCACCAGGAAAAGAAACTTAGCTAGCTGAGGCAGAGGGTTGAAGGCAAGGGGAACACAAATGGTTTGTGGAAGAAGAAATTCACAGAGATAGCCTATAGCCTTATGATGGATCATAAAGTGAGGATTTGGTAGCTTTGTATTCTTCCTGTATGTGTGTATTTCTGTTCACATGATAACCAGTTCTAATCTTTCCTTTTCTCACTATTACCTTCCATTATCAGTTATGGGATATAGAGGAATAGCCCTGTATGAAAGCTAGGATCTGTATTCCAGGGGTTTACACTCAGAGGTCTATGTGGTCTGGATGGAATGTAGACACACTTTTAATCCAAGTATTCAGAAAGCAGTGTAGTATACATCTTTAATCCCAGAATTCAGAAGGCAGTGGTGGTCCACGTCTTTAATCCCTAAGAAAAACAGAATCTTCCAGAAGCAGAAACAGGAAATAACCTCTGAAATGAGTCATTAGAATTAATGGCAGACAAAGTGACCAATCAGAGGAAGAGTTAGCAGAGTGAGTTGGAGTAAGGACATGTCCCACTCTCAGGATATATAAGGCAGGCTCTCAGCTCAGAGAGTGAGTTACAGAGGTTAGTGAATTACAGTCAGTCAGTTACAGAGGGATTTACAGAAGAGTCAGTTACAGCAGGCGGGATGGGGCAGTGAGATTTCCCAGAGACACAGAAGCAGACTGAAGAGTCTGAGTTCAGAGGGAGCTAGTTGAGGTGGCTCAGTCAGTAGTTGAGGCTTAAATGTTCTAGATTGTATGGAGGCCAAAACGCTTTAGGGCTCCAGTACTAAGGACCGGTGATTTAATTAGATAAAGAATAAAAGCCTTTGCCCTAAATCAATGGCTACAGCTGGAGTGAATCTACATCTACAAGGGGGATTCACTTTAGGTAACAGAACATCCCATTGAGTTGTGACTGTGTGGTAGGACTTTGTGTGAATTCCCGGGCAGACAAACATGTATTCACCCCAGATAGGGCATTGATGACACACCAAAAAAACCATTCCATTGGCCTGGTGAGTCAGTGTATTCGGATTATTTACGGTAGCCCGAGGCCAGCGCCGGGAAGGGGGCATGTACACCTAAGGGCGGCTGCGACACTGAAGCATTGTGAAGACTCCAAAAGGCTTCATCCTTGCTCACCTTTCGGGCAGCCTCACAGGAAAGCGTCCTTTCCCTCCACAATTACTTGCTGCTTACTTACTTGTGAACTTGGGGAGGGACCCGAATCTCTTTCTGACTGGAGCCTGATAAATTCCTATAGCCTCCTGAGCCTTGTGAGCAGCCCCCAGTTTGGGGGAAGTGTCTTTACTTAGGGGCATGGTGGCTGGATGGAAACAGCGCTGCGGTATTGTTCTGGGGAAGCTGACAAGCGTGTACAGACAGAAAGGAAACACAGGAGCATGGGGTAGACGGTACAGGGCGCAGTTTCTTCCCTTTCAGCTCTAATGTGAGTTTCCTTCCTGTCCGGAGCTGGGCCCTTGAAACACTTCTCCTTTTGCCAGTTTACAAAGCGTTTCATCAGCAAAGGCAGAAGAGGGCTCCTGTGAGAGAGAACAGGGTCCCCTTCCTGGTCGCTGTAGGCATTTGCTTTCTGAGAAGCATAGCTTAGATCCCACGGATTAAAGGTTAAACATTCCTCTATACACCACACCTGACCTGATTTAAAATTCTTAATTCCATTATCACTCTTTACCTAAATATTCCTCTACACACAGGAAGACCATGCATCCAATAACAACAACAACAAAGTAAATAAGTTAATAAAAATAATACTTTATTAAAATGTGTCTGTTCACACTATAGGTGGGAATCTGTTACCTTAGCACACCTTAGCAAATGATTGAAAAGGGACATATCAAGCAAATTCAAATGGAATGTCAAAGTGAATCTCAATGTCAGTGTCAAATACTGTTGAATATGGGGCAAGAGACATCCAGTGTAATAGAACACAATTCAGGGAGGGGGGGGCTCATTAATGTCTGTGTCTGCAGTAGCATCAGTCCTGCGGAGGTGGGGAAACTTAAAGGGAAGAAGAAAGTTGAAGGAGGTCTTACTTCATCTGTTAGAGCAAAGAAACAGGCCATCAAAAGGATCATAACACTTAAATTCTAATAAACACTAAAATTCTTGTGCTAGTGAGCAAGCCAGGAGACCTGAATTTGATCTGTGGAACCCATGTGAAGGAGAAAAGAATTAGTAAAAACCACAAAGAAGTTGATATCTGATCTCCATGCATGCACATACACACTCACACAATAATATTAATAATAATAATTTTAAATTTTATTTTTATGTATGAGCGTTTTACCTGCCTGTATGACTGTGTATCACAGGTATGCAATTCCCACAAAAGCCAGAAGAAGGCGTTGGAGTCCCCTGCAATTGGAGTTACAGATGGTTGTGAGCCATCAAATGGGTGCTGGGAATTGAGCCAGGGTACTCTGGAAGAGCAGCAGGTGCTATTAACTGCTGAACCATCTCTCCAGTCTCCAAAAGTAAAATTACAAAAAAAAAAAAAAAATGCTTAAAAAATGAAATCCCTAAAACACACCACTTCTTTAGAAGCCTCCAGATTTGGCTGCCCTGTGAGTCACACTCACTTTTGCGACCCACTTTGATGGCCATTCCTGCACTGAGATCCCAGACCATTGCTGGCTAAACCATCATTTTGTGATACTGTCAGTTCCTTGAGTTCTGCCTGTGTCCCCATTTCTTCTGGTCAGCCCATCATCATGGGGGCTGCTCACTGCCAACCCCCCCCTCCCCCACAGCCCCACTTTGTCTGTCTCTGGCCAGGTGATGGGGACTGGGTAAGCTCTCATTTCCAGTTCCTGTGGTTGAATGAGATCATTAGAGTCTAGTGACGCATTTCTCTGTGCCCTCTCCTGCTTTCTGGGAAAACTTCTCATTTTATCAGCCTGTCTGGATAAATTCCAGCCATTTCCCATCTGGCTTGTCATTCCCAACACTTAAGTGGGAGGGGCCTTCCAGTTTTCGGTTCTCTCCAGTTTGAGTTCTCCATAAGGCCAGCCTTGGTCTTGGGGTGCGGATAACTTAAGTGCTCAGCATAGCCTCTAGCACTTTCCAAGTTTTGCACATTCTTGTAATGAATAATTGAATGGTGTTATTCATTCCCGTCATTCATTTTGTTTTCAAAGGTCCCTGGTGCTCTGGGTAGCACAGATTTCCCTATCATCTGCTACAGACTTGAGAGATGACGGACTCTTCATGTGCTTTCTGTAGATCACGGAGGATTGACATCATGGATTCCTATTAATAATGCTGAATATTCATTTTCAAATTTCCCCTCTCAGGTAGATTCTGTGTCTTCATTCCAACCTCTGGATAGTTGAAATGCCCTTCTGCAGGGACCAACTTGCCTTTATTAGTGGCTTTTCTAAGTAGTCTTCCCTGGACCCTAAACAAGCTACACCGAGAACAAGTGCTTTTAGGTGACTTCTGGCTTGTAGAAGAAATGGTAATTTAGTCACCTTTTTCTTTCTTTCTTTCTATTTATTTATTTTATTTTTTTAGAAATCTGGCTGCCTAGCTTAACTCTATTTATCTTTCAAATCTGTAGCAAGTTTTGATCCTTATGCTTGTACGGCAAGCACTTCACTGGCTGAGCCATCTCCCTCCCTCCACCACCTCCACCTCTCTGTTTCCCATCTTCTTTTTCTTTATTTTTTAACAGAGTTGCATTTTGTATCCTAGACAGGTCTCAAATTCATAGCCTTCTTACTGCCTGAGTTCTGGGATTTGAACACGCACCTCCATGCTGATGTGTATAATTCACTGACACTGCGTGTATAACCAAAAATGCTCAGTAAATAGCCCTCAGACTGGTGAGCTGTAACAGCACGTGCTTAGTTTCTCCCAACAGTTTCAACTCAAGAGCTATAAATACTAAAGCTCCCTCTATCCTGCAGTTTGAAATCTCCCACCTTTTCTTCTCTACGGGAGACTTCCCAACAGCAGCTCAGGCAGACTCCATAACCTCTCTTACCCTATCAGCTTACCTACTCTCCTTGCTCATTTGGCTAAAGCACACACCTGTTTATTCATGCCTTAGACAGAGACTTAACCAAAGTATAGATGCCAGTCTTCCTTTTGTGTGTTTCTCATTCTCTCCTCGCTGGGGATTGTGGGTAAGTGGGGCACTCACTCAAGCATTCCCACCAGAGGGAATTCACACCTAAGAGGATGTTCTTTCACCCTAGTTGGGCTTGGCTTGTCTTCCAGAAGGATTTCATAGAGCAGGAACTCACAATCTCCAGTCGTGGTGTAGAGACCCCTCAGAAGGAAGTAGATTCTGGGAGTGTGTCTTTGGGGACTACATCTTGCTCTGGCTCCCTACTGAATGCCCTTTTCTGTTTCCCAGATCTCTGCCGGTGCCTTTCCCACCATGCTAGCCTGATGCCTGTGACTTCTGCCTTTAAGTCCTTCTGCCTTTAAGCTGCTTTCCTGGGACATTTGATCTCGTGACTGACAGAGAGCCTGACTAGCACAGCAGGCCATTCTAAGATAACTTATGCCTGGTAAAATGCTTGCTCTGCAAGCACTGGGTACCTACATTTGGGTCTCCGGCATCCATGTAAAAGCCAGAGAAGGGAGTGGTGCATGCCTGTAACCCCAATGCTAGGGACGAGGGGAGACAGACAGATGCTGGGGGCTTACCAGCCAGTCAGTCCAGCCCAAATGGCAAGCTCCAAGTTCCATGAAAGACAGTTTACATAATACATACATACATACAATACACACACACACACACACACACACACACACACACAAATGCATAAATAAAACCAATCTTCTATTTCAGCTTGCAATTCTCAATTACTCTCCCCTCATCCCACAAAGGGAAAGTTCAGTTATTTTTTAGGTGGACAGATAATTTTAGAATGCTGCACAGGTATAAATGTGTTTCTTTCGTCCCCTTTAAAGCTGGGGGAACTGCACCGTTGAACATGTCCTTTTGTGCATATTAACCAGGTATCAAATGAACACACATAACTATCCCTGAAGGTGGAAAACAATATATTAATTTATTTCCAAGAAAACAAAAACAGAAAACATCATCAGAACCAAAACAGATACAGTAGATGACAGTACCTTCACAGCTAACAGCTAGCTTACTAGCTAGCTCAAATGTTACTCTCTCTCCCAATATTAAAGTACTTACGATAAAGAGGTGACCAGCAATGGGCATGTAAACGTCTACTCCAGAAAAATTTCTCATTTTCTGTGAGAGATCCAGTGTAAAACATTTCTTTCCAGGTGCTGTCACCCAAATAACAAGCAAAAAAAATGAGACCAGTTTTGGACTTGGTCTCGACCAAGTGCACCCCAGCCTCTCAAACTTGTATTTACACAACACAACCCCATTTTGTTTTTCAGTAGCAGGAAAAGGAAAGTTTTACACGAAAGTGATTTCCTTTAAAGATGACTGACATTCAGCAGGTATAAGTGCAGCACAAGAAGGGAGGTGTGGTCACTACGTGACGTCACTTAAAGCAAGTGTTTTGTCATCAGAACAAATAAATATTTAGGAGTACAAGAGGGCTGGTAAAAACAATAATGTTTTAAAAATAACATTTATTCTTCTGTGTCTGGGGTGGGCGGTAAATAGGTGCCACAGGATGCGTGGGAAGGTCAGAGAGTAACCCGTGGGAGCTGGTTCTCTCCCTCTATCATGTGGGTCCCAGGAATTGAACTCAGGTCGTCAGGCTTGGCAGCAAGCACCCTCACCTGCTGAGCCCTAACCTCATGTCTTTTTCTGAGAGACAGAACTTCTCGATATTACACCGAGACCACTGTTAAAATCTGCCTTCTCTGGAGATACTAAATATGGCTTTACCTTCTCCCCACAACCCTAAGTAAATGAGCTGAGAGGATCAGAACGAGAACCTAAATTCTCAGAATTTGCTTCCTTAAAAATTATTAACCATCCTAAGACTTGCTACATCGCCTGCAAGATGCAGGTACTTATGTAACCCTCTCGGGAGTTTTGAATAAAATGAGACAGGAAGAAGCTGGTGGGGCACAACAGGCTTTAGCTTTGTTTCCTTCTCCCTTGTCTCTTGATTAATCTCATTGTAATTACTGATCTTTGTGGCCTGATGTACTAGCGAGCCAGAGCCAGGGCACGTGTGAAGTACAGCCATTTTGTGAGACCCTAGACCAGGGTTTCGAAAGCCGATACCACTGCCCAGAGCTTTATAGTAGAGAAAGTATGTGTCTCGTTTCCCTCTTGTGTCAGCATGTGTCTGGTGGATCACAAATGTTCTAGAGCTGTTTACTGAATGCAGGCTGACCAAAGGAGTAAAAAATAACACAGATATCCACCTACAATCAAAAGCACTTAAGGATCCAGGCACTCCTGTCAGCACCAACTATTGCAAGCTACCTGGAGGCTGTCCTGGTGTGGTTAAAGCTGTGCACAGCAGAACTGGGTCCCTATCTCTCATATAGAAACGGAGTCCTAGAAGTGAGACATTCATAGGTTCCAGACCCACTCAATAGCACCTTTCCTGTGGGAAAGAAAAAATTCCTACGTTCCTGTGAGGACGTTTCAGTGTTCTCAGTGGAAAAGAGAACATTCTGGAATAGAACACGGAAATGTCCGACATCCCTGAGGTCCTCTTCCCGCGGTCACAGAGTGGCTCCTGCCTTGACAGCACGTATTGTCTCTTGTTAATGGCTTTGTACTGTACACAGAGTTTCAGATGCAAGTAAGCTGAGAACATCAGTGTTCACAAGACCTGTTTGGGATTCTGGAAATGGAGCCCAAGTCCGCACAAATGTCAGTCAAATGCTAGGACCCTGAACTATATACGTCGTTCCTCAGCTCTTCAAGATCAGTTCTTGATTAAATGAAATTGGTGAGTTACTAGAAAGCTGTCTCTATGCCTATGTGTGGCTGAGTACATAGTTGCTAAGAATATGGTATGAAGGCTTCCTTCTAAGATAAACCAAGGTCTGATTCTCTTAGACAGTATTATACACCATTCTCCTTTCTATATTTAATCTATAATAATCTATATCTATATCTAATGAGATATAGTAATATGAGTATCTGGCACAGAGATCTGATGCATTTAAATTTATCATGGACCGCAGCAGTGGACTAAGGTCAGCAGTAGACGGAGGTCAGCATCAAGTAACTGCCAGATACCCCAGGTATGGTTGTACACACTTGTAATAGCAGCACTTGTCGGGGGGGGGGGGGGAGTTGAGAGGATTGACAAGAGTTCAAGGCCACCCTGGGCTACCTGGCAAGAACTAGGTCAGTCAGAGATATGTAGCAAAACCCTATCTTTAAAAAAAAAAGAGAGAGAAAAGAGGAAGAAAACAAAGAGGAGGAGGAGGAGGAGAAAAGAAATAGACTGGCCAAAATGCCAGGGCAGCTGCACCCAACCACCCTGTCAACGTATCAGTGTCCAGTGGATGTTTTAAGCACACTCGTGTAGCCAGGTCACAATGTTTTCCGGAAACCATTTTTGAAGCCTCCGGCATAGCCAAGGCAAGAGTCTCTTGGAGAGGAAGGCTCTTCTTTTCACCTCCGGTTTCCCTTCAGGTCAGAGCTGCCGTGGATCAAAAATACCAGCTGGGCTGTATGGCAGTTTCACTCTGATTGAGCGTCCTCTCTCGAAGCCTCAGTTCCAGGCATTCCACTGTCAGAGGGTACGTATTGAGTTCAAATTTGTTAGCGAATAGGCTTTGCGAATTAACTAGCCATTTTAAGTCTCCGTTTCCATAGATGCATATGCCATGTACGTAGTGACCTGTGGGAGACAGGGCAGACAAACAGAGCGTACCTGTCATTAGACGTTACGGGAGGTGAACCAGAGGTAGCAGAAACTGAGCAAGTGTGATAACATGCCAAGGACACATGACTGGGCTGTCCCGGCCCGCCAGGGGCTTACACTGCTTAGGACAAACGACACGGATATGCACTCGAATACGATGAGATGAGCATTGAACAACACGAGAAAACAGTGTCCCAAAGCAGTCTGTGCGTAAGTAAACGAGAGTTACAGGTAAGTTCCAGAAGCACACGGGTGAAAGAGGTTCTTTGGATCTCGTCTCTTTGAGCTCTGATGGAGTCTACGTCTATCCCTCATGCGCTATAGTAAGTACTCGTAGTCTTTGAGGCAGTTTCTGTATGTAGCTCAGGCTGGTCTTAAACTACAATCCACTTGCCTCAGCATCCTGAGTGCTGGGATCACATGTGTTCCCTATTGTGCCACGATAGACAGCACAGAAGTTCTAAATGTCGTCCCTTCACAACTGCTCCTCTTCCAATCATCCCTATGGTACTCTGCAGCCACCACCACCTTGGCTTGTGCTGTCTTGGCCTTGACCTGTCTTCCTGTCTGAACTGCTCTAAAGGGCGGCTCCTCTGGGGACTCCTTTGCCCTGTTCGACACACTCCGCACAGCAGCCAGAGAGATTCTGTTAACACACAGGTGGAACAGGTCTCCATGCAGAACTCTTGCCTCTGGCATTTAAGACTCCCGACCCTGGCCACTCTGCTCTTCTGGACTCTCCCTACTCTGACCCTGGATCAACCACTTCAGACATACTGTCTCCCTGGCAGTCCTCAGGACACTCCCGCTACCCCTCTTATAACCCTATTCTCTTTCAGATATGCACAGCCCAGCCCCAGTTACCACCTCTGGGTCACTTTCTCAGTAAGGCCTTCACCTACCACTTTGCCTCAGTCACTTGTGTGTGGGTATTGATTACCAGATGGTGTGTGTGTACATGTACACGTGTACACACACAGGAACATTTGCATAGAAGTGCATATCATATAGGTAATATTATACATAAATATATCGTAATATGATTATACATAAACCTTAAAGATTTATGATTTTATTTATACATTCATTTTCATGTTTCATAAATAAATCTTACATGTGTAAAACTATAAATCACTCACACACACACACACACACACACACACACACACACTGGTTTTTTGAGACAGGGCTTCTCTGTCGTAATTCTGGCTGTCCTGGAATTCACTCTGTAGACCAGGCTGGTCTCTTAAAGGTGTGTGTGGCCACCACCCAGCCGCCACATAAATATTTTATGAATTGTAACATTTATCTGTTTATATGAAAGGAAGGGAGATACTATTTCTTGCCCCTCTTTCTAGGCAATGCCTTGCTGCTCTTGGGCTGGACTACATGCTGCAGAAGAGCAGGGATTTTAGACCATTTTGTATCCTCTCCCTCTGGAACAAAGGCTGGTAAATAGTTATTAGTAAATACTCATATTCATTACTAAATATATATTAGTAACTGGTGAGTCCAGGGATGGAGGAGGCTGAATGGAAGGTTAGTGGCCGGGTTGATCTGGGAAGCACTGGGTGATTAATTGGTAAGGGTTTTGGAAAAACTGAAGGCGATGTCTCTGGAAACTCTGTGGAAAGTCTGTTGGAACAGGGGATTCTGCTGCGGACAAGTTGGAAACAAGAATGCAAGAATGGTGGGAAGTTGGACCAGTTCTCAGAACTCTGTAGCATGCAGTGTTATGGGAGCTATGAAGGATTAGAGCCAAGGCACTAGTCCTAGTGAGCCAGGTTCACCCATCTATCTTTAGTAAGCCAAACTAAGACCGATGGGAAGCAGGAAGAGGAAATTTATTAAATGTGGCCACATTGAGAAGAGGGACAAGAAGATCCAGTGACTCACCCCAAGTCCACCTTTGAGGTCCTGACATGAGGTTTAAGGAGAAGGCCATAGGTGTGAAGCAGCCCCAGTCAAGGCGTGGTCCCACTCAGCACTGACCCATCTTTATCTGGACTCCAGTCTTTCCAGCAAGGTGGTCAGGCAAGCCATCAGGCCTGTGTGAAACCTCTACAAGGGAGACAAGTTCTCCCACGGGCTGACTGACACCAGGCCTCAGCCTCTTCCTTCTCCTACCAGGAGACTCCTGGGGGATTCCAGTTCCATGAGGTGCTTTGTTTCAAGAGTCTGATGGTTGAAGAGAGGGTAAGCACACTCATGTCCTAGGTTATGTTACGGAGTCCCCGCAATGGGTGACATGCAGTGTCCCACTTCCTCTGGATTCTGCCTCTTCCCTCTCTCTACGTACTGGTTTGGAGGATAATTTTTAATGTCATTAACTGCATGAAGCTCTCAGGTGTTCATTGGCATAGCAGGCACTTAAAGAAGAAAGATGGGATATTAGTCCGAGGTGAGCTAGGGCTTCCCAGATTCTGTACACTTTGCTTGGTTCCTATTGGGTGATCGCTAAGGGTCCCTAGAAAAAATGAAAGTCTGGCCAGGCTATACCTTCTCCACTGGAGGGCCTGGGGACAGGTAAAGGCACAGAGAACAGGCTGCAGGCAAGTCTCTACTGGTGGGACAATAGCTTTTCTAATAGGGGAGGGGTACTGCTCAAAGTAGTGTTGTCACCTGGGAGGGGGACTATAAGGATGCTTAGGGGAAGGCAGTGTGGCTAGCTTGAGGATGTGCTGAAGACAATGTATACAGACACTAGGAACCTGTTGTGTTTTGAGACAGGGTCTCACTACATATTTCTGGCTGTCCTGGAACTCATGCTGTAGACCAGGCTGGCCTCAAACTCACAGAGATCCTCCTGCCTCTGCCTCCGAAGTGCTAGGACTAAAAGCGTCTGCCACTGTGTCCGGCTCTGACTGGGATCTTGTGAGAGGAAATTAGAATACAGTGAAAAAGACACAGGAGGAGAACAGGGAGAAGAGGTCATTTAAAAGCCATTAAGAGAGGAGCCAAGAAAAGGAGTCAACTCCATGATGCTTGATCTTGCATTTCCAGTCGAGAAAGATGAGGACATTACTGTTCTATAAGCTGTCCAACCTGTGCCACCTTGTTTCAGCAGCTCCAGCAGGTTGATACAGCTGCTCACTATGTGCTAGGTAGTGTTTAGATGATGATCCAGCCCTGATGGGATTCCTTCCTCATAAGGGTCTATAGAAATGTCAATGACTAACAGAGTGTGAGGTGAACTTCTGCAACCCCAGCACTTAGGAGACAGAAGCGGGAGGATCCAGATTTCAAGGTCTTCCTTGGCCACACAGCAAGTTCTAGTCTACTCTGGGTTACATGAGAACCTGTCTCATTCCATCCCCCACCCTGGTCCCAAAAGGCAATGACTCAGGGTTCCTAGTTCTTATCTATTTAGAGAAGAATCGTTTCTCCTTGATGTCACCTGCCATGTATCAGAGCGGTCACAGACACCTGCAGCTCTCCAGGTCACTCCTTGCCTGTGTGTTGAGGGAAGAGAGCGATGCATGCTCTGTCACAAGAATATGACATATAAATATGAATGTGGGACATAATCTGTCCCACCCCCTACACTCCAAGGGGCAATGGGAGAGCAGAAATTAGCAAGAGGAATTAGCAAGTTCATTTTAACTTGAAAGTACTCTATCTCCTTGGCAGTTATCAATTGAGAATGCCTGAGATATTGAAACTTATCTTCAGGACACTATGTGCTGAGGCTTCTCTATCCACCAGCAGGTCAGTCTGTGTACTCTAGTTTTCTCTGCACGATCCCCCGCCCCCACTAATGTTACAACTGTCCTCATGCCAACAGCAAAGGCAGTATGGCCTCAGAGCAGGAGATCTTACCATGGCAGCCTCCGTGCATAGCTTCCATGTCCATCCACTTTATAGCTCTGAGGTTGCCCGTCCAGGATGCATTTGGCATGGCACCGGGAACGCCTACAATGGTAATAAAATAGCAGTAAGAACCACGATGAGCTCGGTCTACTACTCAGTCTCCACATCTCCTCTTTTCCTTCAGGCTGTTGTGCGCTGATGGACAGATGTGTCCCGACTCCAGGGGAGGGGGCCCACACACCAGACAGCTATAGCACCCTCCCCTCAAATGTGACTAAAAACGTCTACAGACGTCGCCTTGTCGGGAAGCAACACTGTCCCATTCGGGCAGCACGGTGGCAAGCCATCTCTACAGCCTCCATTGATCTAAGCAAATTCTGGCAAGTCATGAAGGTGAAGAAGCAGGGTGGTTATCTACCCCCCAAAAGGCAAAAACTAACTCCTGGAAATGGCAGAGGAGGGTTTTAGAATCCAGACCTCCAACGCGTTTGAGAGTATATATAGGAACCAATACTGAGGCATGCTCAACTTGGTGGGAGCCACAGTATTTTTCACCGGCCGAATAACAGTTAATAACTTCATCTACACAGATTGCAATTTAGAGGTAATGATGCTACGCAAATATCCGCCCCCAAATTACAACTGTCATCGCTTAGAAAATTCTTAGATGATAAAACATTCTTTGGTAGGAAGGATAATGTCCCTTTTACACACACACACACACACACACACACACACACTAAACACTGGAACCCGTGGATGTGCTGCTATATTGTTTATCAAAGAGGAATGGCAAAGGTTGCTCTTCTGCAGGGCTTCAAATAGGCTATCCTGAGTATTTTGGATGGGTGCAGTTTAACCACAGACAGCAACGGCAGTAACCAGCTTAGTTACCAGCGTAGGGCAAAAGCCCCAGTGCTGGGCCAATCAAAGAGAAGACCAGTGGTCAAAGGTAGACAACAAAGATTTTTTTTTTTTCTTTGCACATTGAGAAGTACAAAGAAAGGAGACCAATAACCCCCAAGTCCGTCTTCATCTTTGGGGTACTGACATGAGCTTTTAAGTTTAAATGGAGGGAGAACTGGGGTGGGATGGGAACAAGAGGCGGGCAGATTAAGCAAGGCTTTAGCCAATCCTGATGTGGTTGATCATTATCTCCCTTTTGGTTGTGCAAGGTGGCTGGAAGAAGTCCTGATTGCTTGGTGGGCCAAGCCAGTTCCCAGGATGTGACTGCCCCTGTCTGAGTGCGATCTCACCGTGGGAGGAACAGGTCTATGAGACCCTGCGGTTCCCAGAATTCAGCACGAAAGTGTAAGTTCAGGACAATCACCGGAGACTTCCAGCCACTTTGGGGTTGGGGTGGGGGATGGGGCTCTGGAGCAGGATGCTCTAAAAGCTGACAGTGGGGTGCCTATTACTCTTATCTCTGTGCCTTTCAGCCTCCATGAGATGAGAGAACTTTAAACAGACATTTTGTGGTTTTGTTTTGTGTTTTTGAGACAGGGTTTCTCTGTTGTAACTCTGGCTGTCCAGGAACTCACTCTGTAGATCAGGCTGGCCTCAAACTCACAGAGATCCACCTGCCTCTGCCTCCAGAGTGCTGGGATTAAAGGCCTGCACCATCACTGCCCAGCTGATTTTTGTGGTAATCTTACTGGACTTTCTAGGGTAAAGAATTGGGTTCTGGCAGCCCCAGTGAACGAGGCCCATCCACCTGTCTCCAATATACCAACCTATGAGACAAAAGCAGTAGTGAAAAGCAAAGAAAGATTTGTTCAATGTATTCACATTGGGAAGAACAACGTGAGGTTTAGGTTTAAATAGAGGGCAAGAGATGTACATAATTGAGAAACCCTGGTTATGGTATGGTCCCTCGCATATTTTCTGCCGTGTTCTCTAAAGAGATCAGATCTATGGGATAACCTTCCTGGGAGGCAAGCTCTTCCTCTAGGGCAGGAGACACTCAGGAGGCTTTCCTCTTCTCCCAGTGAGGATTCCCTGAGTAATTTTAACTCTCCTTTAACTCTCCGGGAGTTCACTGCTTTAAAGATGCCTGAAGGGAAGGGCTCAGGTGTCTCTCCAGATTATCTTTTCCCTGAGAGGACAGTTAGAATGTAGTTTAATATATATCCTCAAATGGAAAGCTTACTGCTGAAGAAGATGGCATTTTCTAATAAGAATAGAGAAAGAAAAGTCTTAAGACCCAGACTTTGAATGAAAGTTAATAGGGATTGAGCATTTAAAACTCTCCTATCTCACCAGGTGGCAGTGGTGGTGTCCAGTCTAGTCTACAGAGTGAGTTGCAGGACAGACAGAGTTACAGCAGAGAAACCCTGTCTCAAAAAACTAAAACAAACAAAACAAAAGCATAAAAAAAAAAAACCCAAAACCAAACAAACAAACAAAAACAACCTAACCCATCTCATCTTTAAAAAAGAAAAAAGTTAATAAAAATGTACACTTCAGAAGAAGACAGTCCTGTTCTTTAGACATGTAGCCACTCGATAATTATATGCAGATCTAAATCTAGAATTGTTAAGTGTCCCAATTTATATTAAATGTTGCCACACCTTTCCTGTAAATAGTGTGCGTCTCTTCAACCCTTGAGGCTTTCTACCAAGTGAGAATCTTCACTTTTCCTGGTTTTACCTCCCAAACCTGAAAGCATTCAACAAAAGCCCTTCAGTGGCACCACTTCCTGCTGCTTTGGGTTTAAATACTTTAAAGGATATTATAGTGCGTGGCTACCCCAATAGAAGCTTCCTCATTTTGCTCTTGGAACATACTTTTAAATAACTTAGATATAAAGAAAAAGGATTTATATTAAAACTTGCCTGGGCGGGGGTGGGGGTGGGGGTGGGGGTGGGGGTGGGGGTGGGGGTGGGGGTGGGGGTGGGGGTGAGGCGGAGTAAAGCCGGGAGGGAAATTAATTTATTTTACTGTCAAGCTGATCTGGGTGTGTGCGATGTTTATGAGTCTGTTTAGGTTAAACAACTACACCGGAGGACTGAATAAATCATGCCCCTGACAATGTTCCTAACTGTTAAGCAAGTACAATTCTGGGAAGACATTTTTCTCTTTCCTGCTCACCAGTACTGATTGCACAAATCAAGAAACACATTCCAGTATCCCAGTGATAGGATCAGCACATTTACAATTAACAACTCCTCACCTTTTGAATAGATACACACACCCAATAGTCTCTGGTTAAGGGAATTCCAAACTCCCACACTTCCTGTCTGATGACAAGCCTCAAACATGTCTATTTAAATGTTACCCGTGGTTCATATTTGTGTATAAAATACGACACTTATTAACAGAAAGGGGAGCAATTCTACTTTGTCTCCCTCCAACCCCCCTCTCTTAGACTCCAGGGGCATACAGAAGTCTGGAAGAAATAGGGTATCTCCTGGCGTATAGCTAGCTGTTCCACTGTGGTTCTGGAATTCCACTTGGACTGGAATATTGGCGTTACCAGGAAACTCATTAGAAAGGCAGAATCTTGGGCTCCACCTAGAATTCCTGAAACAGGAGCAGCACCATGCAGAGTCCTCTGCATGACCAAGCATGAGAAAAGATGAGAGGCACAGTGAAGAGGCCAAGATGTGAGAAAAGATGAGAGGCACTGTGAAGAGGCCAAGCTAGCGCACGTGCACGCACACACACACACACACACACACACACACACACACACACACACACACTCCGCTTCTGAGCGCCTTCCTTTATCCAGTTTTAGGCTTAATCCTGTTATTTCTATCCTATCTCACTCAAATATGCTCCAGCAGTCAACTTTTTTTTTTTAAAGCTATCTGCCACTGCAATTATTGACAACCAATTGCAAAGGAAGATTAGTCTTCTCCAACAGATTCTTTTTTTTTTTTTAATTTATTTTTAAGAGCATTGGTGTTTTGCCTGCCTGCCTGCAGGCCTGCCTGAGAGTGCCATATCCTTGGAACTGGAGTTACAGACAGTTGTGGGCTGCCATGTGGATGTTGGGAATTGAACCCGGGTCCTCTGGAAGAGCAGCCGTTGCTCTTAACTGCTGAGCCATCTTTCCAGCCCCCAATCTGCTACTCTTATACCTTCTGTTCAATTTAATTAACTTGTCTCCATTGCAGACATACGTATTTGTTTTTAATTTTTATTTAATGTGTATTTTGCCTGCATGTGTGTCTACATGTATGTGTGTGCCGGTGCCTTAGGAACCAGAAGAGGGCATTGGATCCCCTGGGACCGGAGTTATAGAGTTACCTCGTGGGTGCTGGGAATCAAACCCAGGTCCTCTGCTCAGTATCACTGGGCATTTTTAATATCTGAGACTTTCCTCATCAATGAAATGAGTAATTTTCAGTAGCTTTTTAGTTTAGACTGCATGCAACTCACAAGGGGAAAAAATTCCATCACCTGCCTCTCTCACAGTCACATAACATATAAGTTTCATAGAACGGTACTTAGGCTTCCTACGCACATGACATTTGTTTATACTGATATCTAGTATCCTTTACAAAAAATTCTAGTCAAAAAGTGCTAAGATGGGGGTTTGAGGTTTGTGCTTACCTAGCACGCACAAAGCCCTGGGTTTGGTCCTCTGCATTGAATAAACTGGGTTTGGTGGCCAGAACCTGAATGCTGGTAATCCTGCCACTCAGAACAGTTGGAGGCAGGAGGATCAGAAGTTCAGGGCCATCCTCTGACCATACACTGAATCGGGAGCCAGCCTGGGATATATGAGATGGCGCCTTAAATAAACAAACAAGCAAACCATATAAATAATAAGAATTGCTAAAGTGACTTCTGAATATTATGATGGGAAATAACTGCTATTCTGAAAATATCCAGGCTTCAATTCTGTTGCTGTTGCTGTTGCTCCAATTATGATCATTATTGTGCTTCTCAGCCTGGGGTCTTAGAGGATAGTCACAGGGCCTGTGGGTGTGAGTTTATCTTCAACTCTCAAGAAACCTAACGAAGGCTCCTTTTTCTCATGATTTCCAGGCTATGGCAAAAAGAAGATTGTCAATGTTATCAGAGAAAACATTTTCACCAAAAAAATCCACTTCTCTCATTTGCTCTTCGTGGGCTTCTGTCAATAAAAGATTTGAGGTAAAGTTTGCGGAGCAACTTGGAATGATTTTCTTGGGCCACGGCCTTACTGATCAAATAACTGTTAGATAAATAGGATTCTTTGAAATGGCACTCTTTATATGAACTTCATGTCTCCTCACTATCTTCTCAGGGGTTCCTCCTCATACTCCAACAGTTGCTTAATTCAAGCTCAGATACATCCTCTTTCACGCACTTATTACACCCACAAGGAATTTAAGTATCAAATGTTGAAAGAGATTTCTCACAATGTAACGGAGGTACTGGATTTAAGATACCTGCCACCATCGCCCAGCTTAAGAGACAGCTAAAATTAAGGGCCATTTGAGCACTAGCAGAGTAGAAGCTTCCTAAAATATGTACATAAGTGAGGGCGATCTAAAGGAAATCACCAAAGAATAGGGAGACAGAGCCCCAGCTGGACATCTCTTGTCACTAAATGAAGCTTAGTACTGCTGTGACTGGGTTAAATCTAATTGGTCAAAGGAGTCCCAGGGGCACTCCCAAACAACCCAGGCTGTTGCCAAGACTGTAGATTGCTCTCTACAAACTGACAGGAAGGCTCCATTGCTGAAGACAACTCCTACACAACTCTTGAACACAGAGAGGTAGAGCTGGTGCTTACATAGAACTTTCACCCCTGTGTTCTAGTATCTTTGAAACAGGAAGGTACTCTGCATGCTGCCAAAAGAGAAATGTAAACACCAAGCCAGCCGCAAACCCTTTGATCTACAGTGGTATACTTACTACCTTCAAGATACCCTAGTGCAATGGTGGCACAAAGCTTGTTGGAATAACCAATCAATAACTGATTTCATTTAAAGCCTACTCCATGAAATAGAACCCCTACCCAACACAGCTTTGGTGACCAAGAACCTGAGACTAGTTAGTCAAGAACCTAAGGTAAAACTAAATAATGCTGGTCTTAAAAAAAAAAAAAGAAGAAGAAGAAAGAAAGGAAAAAAATGTAATGATAAAATGACTAATAATATTTTGCTATATTCATAGATCAGTGCCTTGCTCGCCCATCAGAGAATGGTACAAATATAGAGACTCGCAGGCAGACATCAATTATGCAGGGAGCACTGGAATGCTCAGCCTTCCTTCAAACCCCTCCCTTCAGAACTCAGGGAATGCCTCAGAAGACTGTAAGAGCCAGAGGGGATGGAGGACACCAAGAAAACAAGGCCTTCTAGATCAGCAAGAGAAAGGTCGTATGAACTCACGGAGACTTGAGACAGCATGCACAGAGCCTGCGCTGGTCTACTTCAGGTCCTCTGCATATAAATTATAGCTTCCAGTTCGTTCTTATGGGATTCCGGAGTGAGTTGAACTAAGTCACTGTTGTGCCTTCTGTTGGGCTCTTTTCCTTCTGTTGGTCTATCTTGCCCAACTTCGATGCGATAGTTTGTTTTATCTTACTATATTTCTAAAAAAATGAATGAATGGAAACTTAGCCATTAGGCCAGTGGTCCTCAGCCTCCCTAATGCTTCAACCCTTTAATACACTTCCTCATGTTGTGGCGGCCCCGACCATAACGTTATTTTTGTTGCTACTTCGTAACTGTGATTTTGCTACTGTTATGATTTGTAGTGTAAATATCTGATATGCAGATGGTCTTAGGTGACCCCTGTGAAAGAGGTCAAAAGCCACAGGTTGAGAACCGCAGCGCTAGGGTAAAGGTTAGCAGCTGAACTGTCATTTTTACTTCTGGGAGATGGAAAATCAGTTTTCTCCAGTGGAATGACACTGGGTATATCAACTATTCCATGGCAGGACCCGTGCTTAGGAGTAGTTGACAAACATACAATGGACTTCACAGGTTTTTGGGTGCTTTCATTTGGTTACAGTTTGATGGTTTTCATGTTTTGTTTTAGGGTGGTGTTTTATTTTGTTTTCTTGGTTTTGAAGAGTGTTGTTGTATTGGGTTTTTGTTTCTTATATGAGAAAAAACTTTTAGGGAAGGGAGAGGATCCGTGAAGACTTGGGAGAGGGGAAGAATATCAACATATATTTAAAATTAAAAATTGCTTAAATAATAAAAAACAATTTTGAACAAGACAACAGGTAAGATATGCAACAGCGAGAATCAATAAAAACGCTGAGGTAGAGAAGAAAATTATTATTGTCACAAATATGATCCAAACTCAAAATTAGATGTAGGAAGCTTCTTGGGGAACTCTGGGTCCAAGTTTCGTTCTTGGAAGATCAACAGCCTCTTCAGGAAGTCATTGTTTCCTCTCTTAGTCTTCAGCCGCTATGACAAGTTCCACAGATCGGGTGAACAAAATAGAAACTTACTTCTCAAGTTTCTGAATGCAAAGCGATCCCACATAAAGGTGCTAGCATCTAGCAAGGGCCTTCCTGCTGTAGCGTCCTCACGGAAGGTACAAGGCCAAGAGAGCGTGGGAAACGAAAACAAATGCATCCTTTTACAAGGAACTAGTGTGCACCCCTGCAGGGAAGGCACGCATGCATGGACCTTAGTGTGCACCCCTGCAGGGAAGGCATGACTGCATGGACCTAAGTGTGCACCCCTGCAGGGAAGGCACGCATGCATGGACCTTAGTGTGCACCCTGCAGGGAAGGCACGCATGCATGGACCTTAGTGTGCACCCCTGCAGGGAAGGCACGCATGCATGGACCTTAGTGTGCACCCCTGCAGGGAAGGCACGCATGCATGGACCTAAGTGTGCTCCCCTGCAGGGAAGGCACGCATGCATGGACCTTAGTGTGCACCCCTGCAGGGAAGGCACGCATGCATGGACCTAAGTGTGCTCCCCTGCAGGGAAGGCATGACTGCATGGACCTAAGTGTGCTCCCCTGCAGGGAAGGCATGCGTGCATCGGCCTAAGTGTGCAAGCCCATATGACCTAGTCACCTTAGAGGTCGCACCTCTCAACACTGTTGAACCAGGGAGATATATATATGTATGTGTGTGTATGTATATATGTGTGTGTGTATGTATATATATACATGTATATATATACATACACACACACATATACATATATTATATATATAAAACATATTTGTAACACACGAACTCCGGGACAACACACACTACAGCATTCAGCTTTGGCCCACTCACCCACTTCCGGTGGTAGGAGGCCTCTCTGTCCTGAGGCCAGCTCTTTTACTTTTGGCACAACTCTGATGACTCCACGACCAAACACCCAAGAAGCATAGAGAAAAGAATGCTGAGCTACAGGATAGCGATTCAGGATTTACTTTCAGTTAGGCCCTCCCCTATGGCCCTGTATAGGTTGCTATACTTTCCAGAGTTTGGGTGGAAACTGTGACTATTATTTAAAGTTCTCACTCTCCCTTGCATTTTGTTTGTTTGTTTATTTGTGCATGCTTGAGTGTGCCTATACGGTTTATTGAATACCACCGTCCCCACGCGGATGTCAGACTTGCAGAACTCTGCTCTCTCCTTCTACCACACGGGCTGCAGAGAACAAACTCCAGTCGTCAGGCCTGGCACAAAATGCCTTTACCCACTGAGCCACCTACTAGCCCATCGTTAACATTTTCTTTTATGGCAATGGAGAGTGAATGTGAATTACACAGCAAGTGCACACGAGAGAATGTTATTTCATAAGTCATGTATTTTTGCACAAATAAATACCTCTTTGTCACTTTAAAATCAGAACATAAGGGTTTTTTTTGTTTTTTTTGTTTGTTTGTTTTATATTACATATTAAACCCAGGACCTTTTATATGCTAAGCACATCTCTTAGACTCCCAAGTCCAACTACATGACTTAACTAGCTAATTAGTCTATACTGAACATGGATGGCAAATAACCTTTTGATAATCACGTTTGGATCTCCGTCCACTCTGTGGACTTGACTAACCTGGAACTCACTCTGTAGACCAGACTGGCATTGAACTCACAGAGATCCACCGGCTTCTGCCTCTCTAGAGCTGGAATTAAAGGCATGTGCCACCACACACAGCTGGCAAGTCTTCTTTAATTTGAGAAATGCATGTTGGGTTTCTTTAACTCAGAGTTCAGGCGTCTCTTATATATATTTGCACTTTTGCTGGGCTTAGGAGCCAAAAAAAAAAAAAAAAAAAAAAAAAACCCAAAACCAAAAACCAAACAAACAAAAAAAACAAAAAAACAAAACAAAACCTATTATTTCCTTAGAACATAAATCTGACTGGGTTCTAAAAACCTGAGAGACTCTGCTGGTTAAGATTTTCCTGCAGTCTCTGTACTTGGAAACAGCATGAATGTTTATATATAGCTTGGATTGGGTGTTTTCTGGTTTGTGTGGTGTTTCCTACGTTTTACGTGACTGTCAATTAAAAGTGCAATGTTGAATTACCTCATTCCACAGGGCCGTCCTTTCCTGAAGTCAGCAGGACAGCCCGGCTGCTGCTGTTTGCTTTACTGCCTGAGGGTAAAGCCTTTCGTGACCCTGCTAGTCAGATTTTCAGATTTTCATTTTTTGCTCTTCATACAGTGCCTTCCTCACTTGTGAAACAAGGCACCAGGCTATGCTCGGTTGGCTGCAACTTAAGAATTCATCTGCAACTTGTAACCCACTCACCCCCATCCACGTACAAACAGTCGAATAAAAACTCTCATCCATGCAAGATGGTGGTCTAATTTTAACCCCGGTTTACAGTCCAATCCTGGTCAAAAGTTGTTGAAGGTCAGTGGTGAACTCTATTTGTTGTTGCACAAACTGGGATATATATAGGTTGTTCATTCTGGGAACCAAGTCTCTGTCTCTCACGAGCCTAGCCTTTTCTGCAAAACAGCAGTACAGTTCTATTTGTAGTGTCTGGTAAAGCCAACTTAAAAAGAGAAGAAACATGAGAGAAAAGTCTGAGATAAGTAGTTCTTCCTTATGTCCAGTCCCAGGAAGCATGAAGCAATGAAGAAATCTAGGCCTGTAGCTCCCCCACCCCCAAACATCCATTTAGTCAGAACATTTGGATGAAGAGCACTAGGCTTCAATTAGAAGTTATACAGCAAGGGGTCTGGAGAGCTGGCTCAGCAGCTGAGAGCTCTGGGTTCAGTTCCCAGCACTGCTATTGTGTCATGTGAGGAGGACACACCCTCCTCTAGCCTCTGAAGCACTGCACAAATTTGAGGCAGAGGAGACAGACATATACACCCCCACACAGACATGCACAGATATGCATAAAAAAGTAAATTTAAAAAGAAGTTATACAGCACCACAAAACCACACACCAGTGATCTAATGTTTGAGGTCAGAGTAGTCATTACAGTACGAAGTGACTGGAAGGAAACCCTCAAGGATGCCAGAAGTACTAAGAATTTGCTTTCTCAGGGGCTGGGGAGATGGCAGTTAAGAGCACTGTCTGCTCTTCCAGAGGACCCAGGTTCAATTTCCAGTACCTACATGGCAGCTCACAACTGTCTACAACTCCAGTTCCAGGGGATGTGACACCCTCACACCGATGCACATAAAATAAGATTAAATAAATTACTTTTTAAAAAAAAAAAGAATTTGCTTTCTCATGTGGACTAAACAGATAGGAAGCAGTCTGAAACCCCAGTGATCTGAGGTCGGGGATGTAGCTTCCCATGCATAAAGCCCTAGGTTCAGTCCCCAGCATTGGGTCAAACTGGGCAGCGCACACCCATAACCCTAGTCCAGAAGTAATCCCATCCCAGCACCCCTGAGGCAGTGGTAGGAAACCTGTAGTTCAAGACCATCTTGGCTACAGAGCCAGCCCCAGCTATGAGACACAGCCTTAAACAGAAACAGAAAATTCAGTGGTCTGTTCAATTCTGGTGTGTACAGTTTCCATACATCATGCTCCAGTAAGGAGTTGCAGGGAGGTCAGGGATCTGATACTTCCATAGGTCTATAAACTGCGGGCATTCACAGAAATGCTGTTCACCTGGTCCTTGCTCTTGCTCACCTCTCCACTGCCCACGGCCTCATAAGCACTCGCATCATACTTAACAATGGCGGGAGTTTCGTTTGAGCTGCAGTTACTCCAGTCCTTTAGGGTCTCTGAGTCATCATCAGCTCAAGAGCAACTTGAAGAAACTTACAGGAAAACAACAACAAAAACAAAACTCACGAGCCACTTATAAGTTTTGATAAGAATTCATTCTGGAGAGCTGTCATACCATACTGGAGTTCTTCTGAGTGACCTGATTGGATGAAAGGATCTATGATGTGTTGAGGGCGGTGAGGTTAAAAAACGACAATATGCCTGGGCTTGAGAGGACTAGCGCCCCCTAGTGGCGGCGGGGGTGGGGCACTGACCTTGCCTCTCTGCTTACTGTCAAGAACTCGCTTTCCCAGAAGCCCCTTGCTTCCTCTCGAGATTTGGCAGCCAATCCAGTATTCAGATTCTAAATAAGAAGGATCCTCTAGGCGCCACCTATTTGATGTATAAAGGACAGCCCTGATGTTGGTATGTAACCCGTGGGAAAATAAACTGCTTTGTATGGCCATACGCAGGTCTCTAAGTGTCTAACTGGGCTATGAACGTGATCCTAAGAGGATCAATGTGGGGCACAGTTTTCGTTATTCTTTCCATGAAGTTCATGGGTTCCCTATTTTATTGTGAAGCACCAACACTAAAAAAGGAAGCCAACAAAAGCACACCAACTTTAACAGTTAGACAAACTGTTTGAGCTTATTACAAACAATCAAAACCAAGGTCTTCCACAGCCTGCAAGCATCCTACCACTGAGCTACATCCGCAGCCCTTACTTTTTAAAATGAGATACCAATAAACTGTTCCATCATTTATGGAGAAGACATATAGGGGAAGAGGCCCCCCCAGAAACCAAATACTTAACAGATACTAAAACCTCCAGAAAGGCTGCTGGAGATCATACTCAAAACAAATATCCAGAGGGAACTTTATGTTCGAAAGAAAAGTGTAGAATAAGAAGCTGTCTTTCCAGACCCTGATGGCTACCTTGTCCACGGTTGTTTGTTTTCTTTCCTTGAGACAATGTCTCACCATGGAGTCGGCCTTGAAGGAATTTACAACCTTCCTATTTCTGTCTTCCATGCAATGGGATCACAGGTGCATACCACCGCACCTGACTTTTTTGATTTCTCTTTTTACAACATCTGGAAAAGGTAAAACTCTTGTGGTGGGGAACAGGTGAAGGCCCCCAAGGGTTTTCAGGGGAGGGCTTGCCCCTGAGAAACGGCACAGAGAATTTTCGGACTGACAGGATTGTCCTTGGTTGTAGAGGTAGATGCAACTATAAAAATGCGTTTGTACTGAGATGGTAACCCACCCAGGGGGCTGAGGCAATAAGTCTACGCTTCTCATGCCAGTCGTGACTACATAACAAGACTCTGTCTCAAAAACAAAACAACAAATCCAAATCAACCAAACAAATATATTAACAACTCTGCAAGAGATTTAATGTATATCAATTTTTTTTTAAGTGAAAAAGTAAGCTGCTTCAAATTCAACAACATAAACAATGTGTGAAATAATGATTCTTTTCAGGGCTGGAGAGATGGCTCATCGGTTAAGAGAACTAGCTGCCCTTCCAGAGGTTCTGAGTTCAATTCCCAGCAACCACATGGTGGCTCACAACCATCTATAACGGGATCCAATGCCCTCTTCTGACATGCAGGTGTGCACGCGGATGGAGCAGCCATACGTTAAATAAATAATCATTTTTAAAAAGGAAGAAGAAATGATCTCTTCATAATCAGTGGTAATCTTTTCTACTCTGTAGTTTATCCTCAGAATTGTCCGTTTGAGAACTAAACATTATCACGTAAGCACTGAAACGGGGTATTGTCCTCAGAAACTAGTACTCAGTATTGGTCAACAGATAACAGTATATTCTTACTGCTCTTTTGCTCCCATATCTAGAACATTCAAGAAAACACTGAAAGAGACGTTGAGCATACAACTAATATTGTTCTGTGGCTGGAGAGACAACTGAGCAGGAAGAAGAACTTATTCTCTGGCAGATAACCCAGGTTTAGTTCCCAGCACCCACACTATACTGAGTGGTTTACAACCGCCGATAAGTTCAGCTCCAGAAAGGATTAAACACTTCTGGCCTCCACAGGCACCCCACACTCACATGTGTATATCCCTCCCACACATATACACATGTACAACACTTAAAAAATAAAATACAAATATTATCTTTTGGTGACTGACGAGATGCCTCAGTGGTTAAGAGCACTTGCTGCTCTTCCAGAGGACCTGAGTTTGGTTCTCAGCACCCACATCAGGAGCTCATAACTGTTTGTAACTCCAGCCCCAAGGGATCCAAGTCTCTGGGCTCCGGAGCCACCCGTACTCATGTGCACACACCCACACACAGACGCACACACACCTACACATAATTAAAAATAATAAATATAAATCTATATATAAAAAAAAAGCCCCATCTTTTACCTCAGTTCAGCTGCTGTTGTGTCAAACAAACAAACCATGTTCTCTCCTTAAGCTGGGTCTCCTCCTTCATCCTTACTTATGGGACAACTTCCTCCTAACTATAGCTCGAAGTTACCCAATCTACTCTACAAAGTGGTTTTGTGTCCTCGAGTTAGCCATTCCAAGCTTCCCTTGCTTCTGTTTCTTCTCCTTAAATAAAACCACTACCACCACCACCCTCAGTGAGAACTTTCTTCCACCTGAGCACTAACTAGGGCTGCCCCTGCTAAGCTCCTGAGAGCAGAGGAGATCCCATGCACTGAGGGGTATGCAAGCTCAGTGGGACACCAGAAAAGGTGGTCTTTGCTTTAGCCATATAACAGGTCACGATAGAGCTAAGACTCATTTCTCACACCATATACACTCTTTCTCTAGTCCCCTCGGTTTGGTTCAAGCCCCTAGCTTCTGATGGAGAGGATCCACCTTCTCTGCCTTAGTTTGTAATTCCACGTCGTTCTGAAGAGAAGCCAAAGCCGTATCTAATTCGTTTGGTGCACTCTTTCCTACACTTGTTCCTGCTGGGACAGAGGGCAGGGGCTGACACCGAAAATGCCAAGATGTACCTCACAGGCACGTCTTTTAAGCTGGTTCTGGTGCCCTTCCATTTGGACAGAACCAATATTGCTGGTTTGTTTTGTTTTTAATTCAGGTTGTCTGGGAGTTGTAAGTATCCTTTTTTCCCCAGAGTTGAGACATACTGTCAGGGTTGCTGGCCACTGTGTTCTCTAAGACTGAAACATCCGATGCTCCGCGAACACCCCACATGGTGTGGTGGGTCCCACCAACCAATGTGGTGTCCTCAGTTGCTCTGCTCCTCTTGCTTCCTGAAGTAGGAAGAGCCCTAGTGAGATGGAAAGCTGAGCAAAGGTGGCATTCGGGATGGCCGTGTCTTCGTTCTAGAAAAATCTTCCAGATCTTTCTCAGAAACATCTGGAATGCGGAGTTTTGCATTTCTGTAGTTCTTGTTCCTCACAAAATGACCTTAATAAGGAAAACTGAATAGAGGAGGGGTGCCAGACACCAGACACCTTGACGCTTTACTATATATTAATTCACCACACACTCGAGGTGAACACTAACACTTCCAGTATACAAATATAGAAACACGCAGTCAGAGGTTACACAATCTGCCTTAAATCATGTACACTAGCGATCTTCAGATGGCTGAGAACAAGGGATGTCTCCTCTGTCTTCATACACTAGTCTCCGTCTGGTCCGGTGTTTACAGGCACACCACAATGTGTCTCCAGAAACTAGGGGGGAAACATTCCATATTAAAACAGCCAGAGGCGAGGGGACGCTACATGCATACACTGAATCCAGTTTCCTCACCGGATCCATACACTACCCATGGGCACCGGGCTGAGTCCAAAGTCCTGACGGTG